>CM061747.1:252204441-252925771 GCA_030979885.1 Lolium multiflorum | reverse complement strand
CTTGTTTTGCAGACAAGGAAAGTGGCACGTGTAATGTGAGTAAAACCCTCTTAGCCAAAATCAGCTACGAGCAAGATTTTATGTATTGTAGATTCCCCAATTGACTCTCATCCCCAATGTAGTCTTTTTTTTATGTTTATAGACTTCTTTACTGGATGTATACTATCGTACATGGCATGCATTTGCCTAATGAGGAGCATTGTATTGCCATTCTAGCCAACCTGATCGATCTGTCAAGCTTCATGCACGAGATGCCATGTTTAATTTACTCCCTCGCTCCGATCCATATTTTGGTGTAAAATGAATGTGAATCGGAGGGAGTACTTTTCTTAGATAGTACTATACCAGTTCAAAAAAAAGTATTGTACTACTACATCACAAATGCATCAAAAGAGTACTACATCACAAGACCACCACGGTTGTACTAGTAGAGTTTAATGCTTAACTTCCAAAGGGAATAAGATTACACATATGAACTTTAAACAGGCGCTGTCCGATGTCTGCTTGTTTGGGAGCACAACATAAATAATACTACCCCCGTCCATACATAAGTGACTAAACTTTGTCTGAAGATGGTTTCATCTATATATGTTTTTAGTGTGTAGATACATCCGTATCTTGAAGGAAAAAGGTGAGCCGCTAACTTTTTGAATAGAGTGAGTAATACAATTCGGATAAGCAATGGTGTAGTAAAACAAATACTCCTGCCCATCATAAAACAAAACACAGACTGACTCAAATATATGTACAGATCACAAAAAAGGTTTCATCAGAACCCGAACATATACATGCAGAGATGACCGTTTGATCACATAAAACAAAGGTTTCGTGGCATATTTATGCCCCCAAAACAAGCAGACGTAGGACAGCGCCAACGTACTAGCAGCTAGCACTATGGAGCTGCAGTACAAACAAATGGTGCAGCGACATTTCCACCAGAACGAAAACTAAAAGACATCAGACCAAACAAAAGCTGGGCTATCACTTCTTGCCCAAACAAGCCTTGCTCCTTCATATGCGACTTCCTTTTCTCTTATGGATGTTGAACTTTGAATTAGATGGGTTCCTGACAGCGCGTTCTTTTTCGTGTCCTTGATGTTGCACTCTGGATCAGGTCGGTTACTGTCAGGAAATGAACAAATTGATCAGCAAAAGTCATATGTAAATGAATGCAAAGGTTACATATGAATGACTAACCCGGTCTAACTGAGTAGGGATGTAAAGTGCACCAACGTCTAGCAGAATTGTACTTTCTCCACTGCCAGTTGCTCATATCTAATTGGAATACTCCCTCCTTTGCCCGTACAACCAGCTCATTTTTGTCCTCAAATACGCAGAGTAACCTTACTGCATGTTTCCAATTGTATGGAAATGATGTGTCAAGGCCAAAAAAAGTATCCAATTCAAAATTTATATGACATGTCCATGACTCGTGATCGCCTGTTGATGATCTTGTACTGGCCCATGTTTGTAGGGTGAAGTCTCTTATAACAGCAAGGGCAACATCTCCATTATGTCCCTTGAAGATGTGAATGTTAAGCATGAATATATCATGCGTCTCATGAGGGCACTGAATATATTTCAGAGCCTTCTTTGCATGGTCAAGCTCAATGATATATCTAGACTTCGTTGGCCAGTACAAAATACCCCCTATGAGAGTTGCCGGTCTACGGTCAATCTCTGACAGCATCGGAGTTGATCGAGCTAGAAACTCCCATTCTTTTGAATCTGGTGAGTAGATATGAGCCTGTGCATCGTAACGTTTAGTTGTTATCCAAACAACCGAGAACTTGCCACAATGTGTAAACGGTTCAGAGTTGTTTCTCGAACAGAGAATTGAGCCGCTGCTTTCAATTGTGTGATTGCGCCACAATGGTGGTTCTGGTATCGCTGTGAGAACTTGCCTAATTGGATCCCAGACTGATATATACCCACTGGATACATTAGAATGGAGTAGCACCATACCATCGCGGCATCCCAGGACATAGATTTTGGGACCGTTCACTTGAGACGGGATTGCCAGCATCTTCAAGATGGCCGGGTGAAGATCATGCTCTGTGATGAATCGATTGTCCTCGGAGTTGTTGGTGAAAAACCCTAGCAACGGGTTTCCTCCGTTGTGTGACACAGTTAGCTTTCTGAAATAATTGCTTCCCATACATTGCCTCCATGCTTTCTTGGTGCCTGATGCAGCTAGTAAGCAGGTTGGATGGGGAGGAAGCCTGACAAGAATCTGAGAGACTACATCTCCAGGCAGATCGTTGATTGTTGTGGGTGTCCTTCGACTGAAGCTGGTAGGATTATGCAAATCGCACGATGCATCGTCAAAATTATGTAAACAGCACACTGCATCATCTATTTTTTAAAACAAAATGCAACATCTAATTTGACTAAGCAGCAAAATGCATCATCTAATTCATCATCAAAGTTTCCTAAACTGCACGGTGCATCAGCAAAATCAAAATAGTGTAAACAGCACAATGCATCAGCAAAATCAAAATAATGTAAACAGGACAATGCATCAGCAAAATCAAAATAATGTGAACAGCACAATGCATCAGCAAAATCAAAATATTGTAAACAGGACAATGCAATTGTAATCCTGTTGCATAATCAATGAAGCCCTTAATTTGCAAAAAAAAACACCACAAAAATAGGACGCACCAACGGAAGGCAATCTCGCATATACAGTAATAATTGCTAACGTGTCAACACGATTGGAGGAAAAAGAGACCTCTACAGGACCCAAAACGCTGTGGTAACATCAGATGGGGTTAGCTTTGATATAGGTAATAAAATGTAAACAGCACAATACATCATCTAAGTTGACAGCAAAATTCTTCATCGAAATTTCCCACACTGTTCAAGGAATCAGAAAAATTACCTAAAAGGCTAAAAGAGCAAAATGCATCATCAGAGTAAAATATATGTAAACAGTACAATGCATCATCCAACTTTTGGCTAAACAGCAGAGAGCATTAGCTAGGTTGACAGAAAAACAAAAACAAAAAAAACCATGAAAAATTCCTGAAGAGGTGAGTGCATCAGAAAAATTACTACCTAAAAAGCATAATGAATCACCCAAATTACAAAAGAAGCAGAATGCATCATCAAAAATACAAAAACATCTCAATGCATCATCACGTCTGGTTTGGGCAAAAAACCCAATCCACCAGATCTAACCTCATTGCAGTTGGGGAAGGTAGAACTTACAAAGGGGTTGACGAGTCACGATCATATGCAACAAGCGCCGCCTTAGATGAAGTCACCATCCAAGCTCTCGACGCGTTCAAAGCAGCCAGCTTCGAAGCCTCCGACGGTTCTCCCGGCTGCGCCGCCAAAACTCTCGAAGCACGCGCCAAGACTTTCCAACAAAATGCAGCTTCGATACGAGCATTTGCCAGCGCCACAGCGCCCGGGCCCGTCCTAGCCACCGCCTTCGCCTTTGCCTCCGCATCCGCATCCGCATCCGCTTTACATGTCTCCGCCGATGCATGCAGAGCATCCGTCTCCGCTTTCCATGTATCCGCCGACGCAGTGTAGGCATCGAGCGACGCCGTTTTCATTTCCTAGAAAACCCAGTAAGTTACTCACATTGCAATCCCCAAATTAAGGTTATATCGAACACAATGACCGATGAACCTCTGTACTCGCCGGAGGTTGGAGATGTACATACCTGCGAAGATCGGTCCGGTGGTGCTTGACGGTGGTGCGTCGGGGACGGGGGAGAACTCGGCGGGGAGAATGGTGGCGCGGCCCAAGACGGCGGCGCGGAGAGGGGCGACGGTGCGGTCATCGAACCTCGGCAGACAGTATTTTGTATATATATATATGAGAAGAAGAATAAAGTCTGGTCGAATGAGGCAGCGCGACCGGCAGAGTACAACCGAAGGCTACTAGTGCTACCTTGGAGTATTGTAGTAATATAACATAATAAAAATAATGGCCTTGTTTAAACCACTCTTGTCAGTGTGGCATCGCGTCCAAATTTAATGCATTCTGTGGAAATCGGAATAATGCTGTAAAAACTCTCATACTAGTGTGGTATATAGCATGCACCGACACTTTTCAACAAAATGTCGTCTCCATTTCATAGGAGACTGCTTGCACACTGGGATACGATGCTGACATGACGAAGGGCGCAGAAGTATTTTGGAGTATTTCATTCGAGCAGATCGGGGCGACGGTGCGTCTTTGGAGGGAATACCGTGTGGTGTGTCTTTGGAGGGAATACCGTACGTACTTAGGAGTATTTCATTCGAGCAGACTGCTTGCACACTGGGATACGATGCTGACATGACGAAGGGCGCAGAAGTTTGCGAAAATGGTTGTACTACCATCCGACCATTAGTATAATCATTGCGCGATAGCTTACACGAGAAGGAAAAGAGCCGAACAGCTGTGGATAATAAAAGCATTTGGCTCTTCGAGGATCCTTCTTCTACTGCCTTCTCAAAGGAGTACTACTATTGTAATCTTTTTTTGTTTTTCTGGGACCTTCGGGTCCCTTCCCCGTTGAAAAGTGAAGTGTTTCGAATACATTCATATGCCTATGTTTCTATTTTTACAAGCAAATAAATAACAAAGGATGACTCAATGCACAAGTTGATCTCATTTTGAAATTTTTTTAAACTTCTTCTATTGTATTCAAATTTGATTAGAAGGAGTCGATCGATTGTACATGCCAATCGTATAGCTTGGTGGGTGGATTGGCATTTGAAGTTTGGTCATTGTGTTCTTGTTTGTTACCACCCTCGCAAGGCACGTCCAAGTATTTCCTGTCAGAATTTATGGCATGTATGTAGTTAAATAACCTACATTATTTCAATTATGAGTTTAATTACTAGGCAAAAGCTTAAAAATCCATATATAGTTGCAGATTAAGATGAACAAATCCTTGAACCTATATCTACAAAATTGATGGCACTAACACATCCTACCAAGCGGAAAGCATGTCTACCCTACTGCTTCCAAAAGGTGGAATTATGACAATAATGTGCAACTGTTAAAATTTGGTAGCCCTCCTTCACAAATAACACACATCTAGCCATTTTTGTACAGTAATAAAAAAGGGAAATCATTCTTTCATGCATGCATATAATTGTTAGAATCTCTTGTTTGTGAAGTTGCTTAAAATACGATCTCTTCCAAACTTGAGGTCATATGATAACTAAAAAGTTTTGTATGGCGGGATTTTGCATCAAAGTACATGCGCACAATACTCACTTGTGGGCAGAAAGCCAAACAAACTCATATTACTAGGTTTGTATTAATTTGTTCTAGAAATTTCACCATCACACATGATTTTGTGCTTGCGTTAATTTTACTTAAAAACTTCTTCCAAATTCAAATTTTCTTCAAACATGCCAACGGTACATGTCTACCAATTAATAATTAAGGGTTTAAAGGATAGGAAAAACATAGGAATAGGAAAGGTATAGGATTGGAATGACATGTCTACTTGAATCCTATAGGAAGATGAAGTTTGTTTGATTGTAGCAAAGGAATTTTTCCATGAGGTATGAGCTAATGCTTTTTTCCTATAGGAATTACACTACAAGATTCCTATAGGAATTTTTCCTATAGGCTATGTTCCTATGAATCAAACAACATGTATAGGAAATTTTCCCATAGGAACCAAATCCTACACAATTCCTATGCAAATCCTAATAATTAAGGGTACACCACACGTACTGCCTCGTAGGGTACATAAAAAATTACTATATTTTATGGCATGTACTAATTTCACATAATCTACAACTCAATGTTGAGTTTAATGATCAGCCCAGAACTAGAAAACAAATATACATATAGTTGCAAATTAACCTAGAAAAGCTCTAGTATCCTTTAAAACCCTAGAAAATGGCCATGCATGCATGCATCCTACCCATAATAATTAATTAAGGTCTCGATCTCTATACTGCTCACGAAGTTTGGAATTCTGGCAAATATGCAACTTGTTTCATTAATTTACCATGGCGAGATAGATGCATGCACATCGATCTCTTAAAAAATATAAGGGCTCCTTTGATTCATAGGATTGATATAGGAATTATGTAGGAATTGGATCCTATAGGAAAATTTCTATACAAGTCATTTGATTCATAGGAACATATCCTATAGGAATTATTCCTATAGGAATCTTGTAGTACAAATCCTATAGGAAAAAAGCATTAGCTCATACCTCATGGAAAAATTCCTTTGCTACAATCAAAGGGCTCCTTTGATTCATAGGAATATGAAGAGTGTAGGAATAGGAAAGGTGTAGGATTGGAATGTCATGCCAAGTTGAATCCTATAGGAATATGGTGTGTCTTTGATTGTAGCAAAGGAATTTTTCCATGAGGTATGAGCTAATGCTTTTTTCCTATAGGATTTGTACTACAAGATTCCTATAGGAATAATTCCTATAGGATATGTTCCTATGAATCAAATGACTTGTATAGAAATTTTCCTATAGGATCCAATTCCTACATAATTCCTATATCAATCCTATGAATCAAAGGAGCCCTTATAGGATTCAACTTGGCATGACATTCCAATCCTACACCTTTCCTATTCCTACACTCTTCATATTCCTATGAATCAAAGGAGCCCTAAGTTTGTAAAGGATTTGGCATCCATATATGCTCACCGGATATATAGATAAGGCCAAGCAAACACATCGAATATTTGTGAAGAAATGTTTTTGCTAGAACCTTCAAATTTTTAGATTTACATCACACACAAAGAACACACCTTTAATTTCGCCAGGTTTGTGCACTAATAAAGTACTCCTACAGTACTAGAAATTGGATTGTTCTACTCCGGAGTGATATGCTCACCGGAGTATTTTTGGATCTTAGCTGGAGCGGCGTTTGGCGGTTGCACGAAGCCGTGCTGGATGTTAAGCCTGTCGAGGCACGCCTGGTGGAAAGCGTGCGCCACCTTAGCCTCATCGGCGCGCCGCTGCAATGCTGCGTCCCTGGGATTTGCAGCCGCCGCATTCTTAGCCTGCACGAAAGCTTGCAGAGCATCCCGGCATCTATAGAGTGCCGGGAACATCACGTTATATACGAGCTCCTTGGCGGTGTTGCTCCTGCAAAGGGCGTCGCCGTGATGCGCTTCGAAAGAACGGCCTGGCTCCACGGCCGGCACCGCCTGAAGTGCGGTCGGATTAGGCGGCTGGCCACGGGAGCTCCCTGCCTCCGCATCGTTCGCGCCGGCCGGGAAGGGGATCTCACCTGCTGGCAAAGAAAACCATGCGGCATGCGCGGGCGGAAAAGCCGGCCAGGGCCGAGCGGGCGTCGCATGCGGGGTTGCGTGGGAGATCCCTGCCTCTGCATCCATCGGCCCGCACGGGAAGCGGCTGGCGAGGGGCTCCACGGCCAGCGCCGCCGCCGCGGGCTGAACAACCGGCCAGTGCAGAGCGGGCGGGTTATGCCTTGGTGCGCGATGGACGAAGCGAAGGCGGCGCTGATGCTCCGCTTCCTCGTCGGTGGTAGGACTACGCGCGCGGCGACCAGAGCCAAGTCGGAAGGCCATAGCTATGTCGATTGGTCACTTAAGCTGGAGAGGAAGTTGTTGCTTATACGGGTTCACTGCCACGTTGGGTTAAGAGGGGCAAAGTTGGTCAATGCCTAGGAAGTTGGAATCGTTTTGGCCCCAATTTTTTAATTACCTTGCGGTTCATCTCTCGGTCTCTCCCACCTCTTCACTATCCCTCCCCTTGCCTCCTTTCATGCTTCATCGTAGTGCATCTTGTTTTTCTAGCACCTTCACAAAAATCATACACATTTGGCCGATTCTGTCATTGTGTGCACTAATAAAGTAAAAAATCCATTATATGTGAATAAACGTTTAATACACTAGCTCGCAAAGATGTTTCTCAAGGCGATATGCACAATGCCTGCCAAAAATGGGTCATGATAACTAAATTTCGTGTTAATTTTTGCATGACATGTACTCACTTGTGTATGAAGCCAAGCAAACTCATAATCTATACCAAAAAATGTGAAAGAGTTCTTTTTAGTATCCTTCATACATGGGGTTCCTATTTTTACTTTCTATTTTTACTAGTTACAAGTACTCATGCATGAAAACTTTTGAAAATATGTGCATTTTGGGCTGTGTGGAGACATGGTACAATAATATATTCAAGTTGATATACAAAGTCTAGACATATTCAAACTAGACAAATAATGTATCTAACCCCCTAACCCTAAACTCTGTCTTATGAAGTCAAGCATGCATGAAGAGAATTGGTTTTGGGTTTCAAACATGGAAATTTCAAAATCATCCCAAAAGCTTCATTTTAGAGCGACTAAGAAGGATCCAGGCTTACCTTTCCATTTTCATGTTTTAAACTTGTTTAAATCTTGGTCAAATCTAGGATTTGACCAAGATTCAAATGGGCATAAAATAAAAAAATGAAAAAATGAAAAACCAAAGCGCACATAGTCTTCTTATATGTCATATAGTAAGCATTAAAGTTGGTAAACAAGGTCTAGACATATTCAAACTAGACAAATCATGTATCTACCCCCTAACCCCTAAACTCTGTCTTATGACGAAGTCAAGCATGAAGATTAAGTGGTTTTGGGTTTCAAACATGGAAATTTCAAAAACCTCCCAAAAACTTCATTTTAGGGTGACTAAGAAGGATACATGCTTCCCTTTTCATTTTCATGTTCTATACTTGTTTAAATCTTGGTCAAACCTAGGATTTGACCAAGATTCAAATGTGCATCAAAATTCCAAAAAAATCAGAAAAATGAAAAACCAAAGCACATAGTTTTCTTATGTCATATAGTAAGCATTAAAGTTGATAAACAAGGGTCTAGACATATTCAAACAAGAAAAATCATGTATCTACCCCCTAACCCTAAACTTTGTCTTATGTAGTCAAGCATGAAGAGAAGTGGTTTTGGGTTTCAAATATGGAAATTTCAAAAACCTATCAAAAGCTTCATTTTAGAGTGACTAAGAAGGATCCATGCTTACCTTTTCATTTTCATATTTGAAACTTGTTTAAATCATTGTCAAACCTAGGATTTGACCAAGATTTAAATGGGCATAAAATTAAAAAAATCGGAAAAATGAAAAACAAAAGCACATAGTCTTCTTATGTCACATATATATATAGTAAGCATTCAAAAGTTGATAAACAAGGTCTAGCTAGACATATTCAAATAAGACAAATCATGTATCTACCCCTCTAACCCTAAACTCTGTCTTATGAAGTCAAGCATGAAGAGAAGTGGTTTTAGGTTTCAAACATGGAAATTTCAAAAACCTCCCAAAAATTTCATTTTAGAGTGACTAAGAAGGATACATGTTTCCCTTTTCATTTTCATGTTTTAAACTTGTTTAAATCTTGGTCAAACCTAGGATTTGACCAAGATACAAATAGGCACAAAAAAATGAAAAACAAAAAGCACATAGTGTTCTTATGTCATATCGTAAGCATTCAAGTTGATAAACAAGGTCTAGATATATCCAAACCAGACAAATCATGTATGTACCCCGTGTCGATCTTATGAAGTCTAGCATGAAGAAAAGTCGTTTTGGCCGGGTTTCAAACATGGAAATTTCAAGAACATCCCAAAAGCTTCATTTTAGAGCGACTAAGAAGGATCCAGGCTTACCTTTCCATTTTCATGATTTAAACTTGTTTAAATCTTGGTCAAATCTTGCTCAAGCATGAAGATAAGTGGTTTTGGGTTTCAAACATGGAAATTTCAAAAACCTCCCAAAAACTTCATTTTAGGGTGACTAAGAAGGATACAGGCTTCCCTTTTCATTTCATGTTCTATACTTGTTTAAATCTTGGTCAAACCTAGGATTTGACCAAGATTCAAATGTGCATCAAAATTCCAAAAAATCAGAAAAATGAAAAACCATAGCACATAGTAGTTTTCTTATGTCACATACATATATATAGTAAGCATTCAAAAGTTGATAAACAAGGTCTAGCTAGACATATTCAAATAAGACAAATCATGTATCTACCCCTCTAAAACCATAAACTTTGTCTTATGAAGTCAAGCATGAAGAGAAGTGGTTTTTGGTTTCAAACATGGAAATTTCAAAAACCTCCCAAAATTAAAGCTTCATTTTAGAGTGACTAGTTAAGAAGGATCCAGGCTTATATACCTTTTCATTTTCATGTTTTGAACTTGTTTAAATCTTGGTCAAACCTAGGATTTGACCAATATTCAAATGGGCATAAAATAAAAAAATAAAAAAATAAAAAACCAAAGCACATAGTCTTCTTATGTCATATATAGTAAGCATTCAAAAGTTCATAAACAAGGTCTAGACATATTCAAACCAGACAAATCATGTTCCCCCTAACCCTAAACTTTGTCTTAATTATATATGAAGTCAAGCATGAAGCAGAGAAGTGTGGTTTTGGGTTTCAAACATGGAAATTTCAAAAACCTCCCAAAAAGCTTCATTTTAATTAGACTGGCTGGTTAATTAAGAAGGATCCATGATTAATTACCTTTTCATTGTCATGTTTTAAACTTGTTTAAATCTTGGTCAAACCTAGGATTTGACCAAGATTCAAATGGGCATAAAAATTCAGAAAAAAATCGAAAGAATGAAAAACCAAAGCACATAGCCTTGTTATGTCATATAGTAAGCATTCAAGTTGATAAACAAGGTCTAGACATATTCAAACAAGAAAAATCATGTATCTACCCCCTATCGACCCTAAACTTCGTCTTATGAAGTCAAGCATGAAGAGAAGTGGTTTTGGGTTTCAAACATGGAAATTTCAAAAACCTCCCAAAATTCAGCTTCATTTTAGAGCGACTAAGAAGGATCGATGCTTACCTTTTAATTTCCATGTTTTAAACTTATTTAAATCTTGGTCAAACCTAGGATTTGACCAAGATTCAAATGGGCATAAAAATTCAGACAAAAAATCTAAAGAATGAAAAACCAAAGCACATAGCCTTCTTAATTATGTCATATAGTAAACACTCAAGTTGATAAACAAGGTCTAGACATATTCAAACCAGAAAAATTATGTGTATATCTACCCCTAACCCTAAACTCTGTCTTATGAAGTCAATCTAGGATTTGACCAAGATTCAAATGGGCATAAAATAAAAAAACAGAAAAATGAAAAACCAAAGCGCACATAGTCTTCTTATATGTCATATAGTAAGCATTAAAGTTGATAAACAAGGTCTGGACATATTCAAACTAGCTAGACAAATCATGTATCTACCCCCTAACCCCTAAACTCTGTCTTATGACGAAGTCAAGCATGAAGATAAGTGGTTTTGGGTTTCAAACATGGAAATTTCAAAAACCTCCCAAAAACTTCATTTTAGAGTGACTAAGAAGGATGCAGGCTTCCCTTTTCATTTTCATGTTCTATACTTGTTTAAATCTTGGTCAAACCTAGGATTTGACTAAGATTCAAATGTGCATCAAAATTCCAAAAAAAATCAGAAAATGAAAAACCAAAGCACATACTGTAGTTTTCTTATGTCACATACATATATATAGTAAGCATTCAAAAGTTGATAAACAAGGTCTAGCTAGACATATTCAAATAAGACAAATCATGTATCTACCCCTCTAAAACCATAAACTCTGTCTTATGAAGTCAAGCATGAAGAGAAGTGGTTTTTGGTTTCAAACATGGAAATTTCAAAAACCTCCCAAAATTAAAGCTTCATTTTAGAGTGACTAGTTAAGAAGGATCCAGGCTTATATACCTTTTCATTTTCATGTTTTGAACTTGTTTAAATCTTGGTCAAACCTAGGATTTGACCAATATTCAAATGGGCATAAAATAAAAATAAAAAAAACCAAAGCACATATTCTTCTTATGTCATATATAGTAAGCATTCAAAAGTTCATAAACAAGGTCTAGACATATTCAAACCAGACAAATCATGTTCCCCCTAACCCTAAACTTTGTCTTAATTATATATGAAGTCAAGCATGAAGCAGAGAAGTGTGGTTTTGGGTTTCAAACATGGAAATTTCAAAAACCTCCCAAAAAGCTTCATTTTAATTAGACTGGCTGGTTAATTAAGAAGGATCCATGATTAATTACCTTTTCATTGTCATGTTTTAAACTTGTTTAAATCTTGGTCGAACCTAGGATTTGACCAAGATTCAAATGGGCATAAAAATTCAGAAAAAATCAAAAGAATGAAAAACCAAAGCACATAGCCTTGTTATGTCATATAGTAAGCATTCAAATTGATAAACATGGTCTAGACATATTCAAACCAGAAAAATCATGTATCTACCCCTAACCCTAAACTCTGTCTTATGAAGTCAAGCATGAACAGAAGTACGGTGGTTTTGGGTTTCAAACATGGCAAATTCAAGAACCTCCCAAAAGCTTCATTTTAGAGTTACTAAGAGAAAGATCCAGACTTAATTACCTTATCATTTTCACATGTTAAACTTGTTTAAATCTTGCTCAACAAACCTAGGATTTTACCAAGATTCTCAAATGGGCATAAAAATCAAAAAATGAAATACCAATGCACATAGTCCTCTTATGTCATATAGTAAGCATTCAAGTTGATAAACAAGGTCTAGACATATTCAAACAAGACAAATCATGTATCTACCCCTATCGACCCTAAACTCGTCTTATGAAGTCAAGCATGAAGAGAAGTGGTTTTGGGTTTCAAACATGGAAATTTCAAAAACCTCCCAAAATTCAGCTTCATTTTAGAGCGACTAAGAAGGATCGATGCTTACCTTTTAATTTCCATGTTTTAAACTTATTTAAATCTTGGTCAAACCTAGGATTTGACCAAGATTCAAATGGGCATAAAAATTCAGACAAAAAATCTAAAGAATGAAAAACCAAAGCACATAGCCTTCTTAATTATGTCATATAGTAAACACTCAAGTTGATAAACAAGGTCTAGACATATTCAAACCAGAAAAATCATGTGTATATCTACCCCTAACCCTAAACTCTGTCTTATGAAGTCAATCATGAAGAGAATTGGTTTTGGGTTTCAAACATGGAAATTTCAAGTACGTCCCAAAAGCTTCATATATTTTAGAGTGACTAATTAAGAAGGATCTTGGCTTACGTTTTCATTTTCATGCTTGAAACTTGTTTAAATCTTGGTTGAACCTAGGATTTGACCAGAATCAAATGTGCATAAAATTCTTAAAAAATAGAAAAATGAAAAACAAAAGCACATGGTCTTCTTATGTCATATAGTAAGCATTCAAGTTGATAAACAAGGTTTAGACATATTCAAACCAGACAAATCATGTATCTACCCCCTAACCCTAAACTCGGTCTTATGAAGTCTAGCATGAGGAGAAGTCGTTTTGGGTTTCAAACGTTTAAGCCAAAAGCCCCATTTCAAATATTTCAAACTTATTCAAATTTGGTTCAAATTTGAAAGACACACAAGTTATAGCACACATAGTGCATACATTCTCACACATACTGCACTAGATGCTAACCCGGCCTATAGTTTGAGGCCATTGGATGAGGTCGAAAAAATCTTGGATTAGAAATGGGGTTGTTCGAACCCCGTAGTTGGATTTTTTGAACCTTGATCTGTAGTACTGGGCAAAACCCTAGTTTAACCTATTTAATTATAGATTCGTAGGTCGATTTTCTACCTTTTTATTATTACTATGCAGCACATGTGTGTTTGCCCGTCGAGTGAAACTCGGAGGAAGAGGGATCACTCGGAAGGAGAGAAGAAGGGAGAGAATTATGGTGTCTCCCCTTTTTCGGGTGATGATGTTGACTTTTGTGCAGGGTTTGTCAGTGAGCAGGAGGTGCGAGCGAGCGAGTCGAGCGAGGCCGAGAATGAGAGAGATTTGTTTTTTTGTGAGAGGGACAACCGAAGGATCCAGAAGGACCCACAGGCTTCCAATACGCATCCTGATGCCGTGATGCGTCTTCTCTTGACAAAGAAGATGGCTGGGAGTTTGCGTACCTATTGCACGTGACTTGTGCTCACTGAAGTGTGGGACCTCACGCGTGGGCACCACACGTAAGTGACAGACCTGTTGGTGTAAAAACTCGGTTGATTATTATAGTGCATTAGAACAAAGTTTCCTATGGATTCAAGGGTAGGAAATCCAAGTTAACTCATTTACATGACATTATTTTTTCCATGAAGCAAAGTTAACGCACCTATCAATTGGTACATTTTGGAGTGACTAAGAAGGATCCAGGCTTACTTATTCGTTTTCACGTGTAAAACTTGTCTAAATCTTGGTCAAACAAAATTGGCAGAAAATTCAAAAAAAAACAGAAAAATGAAAAACCAAAGCACATAGTCTTCTTATGTCATATAGTAAGCATTAAAGTTGATAAACAAGGTCTAGACATATTCAAACCATACAAATCATGTATCTACCCGCTAACCCCTAAACTATGTCATAAGAAGCATTCAAGTTGATAAACAAGTTCTAGATATATCCAAACCAGACAAATCATGTATCTACCCCCTATCGACCCTAAACTTCGTCTTATGAAGTCAAGCATGAAGAGAAGTGGTTTTGGGTTTCAAACATGGAAATTTCAAAAACCTCCCAAAATTCAGCTTCATTTTAGAGCGACTAAGAAGGATCGATGCTTACCTTTTCATTTCCATGTTTTAAACTTATTTAAATCTTGGTCAAACCTAGGATTTGACCAAGATTCAAATGGGCATAAAAATTCAGACAAAAAATCTAAAGAATGAAAAACCAAAGCACACATAGCCTTCTTAATTATGTCATATAGTAAACACTCAAGTTGATAAACAAGGTCTAGACATATTCAAACCAGAAAAATTATGTGTATATCTACCCCTAACCCTAAACTCTGTCTTATGAAGTCAATCTAGGATTTGACCAAGATTCAAATGGGCATAAAATAAAAAAACAGAAAAATGAAAAACCAAAGCGCACATAGTCTTCTTATATGTCATATAGTAAGCATTAAAGTTGATAAACAAGGTCTGGACATATTCAAACTAGCTAGACAAATCATGTATCTACCCCCTAACCCCTAAACTCTGTCTTATGACGAAGTCAAGCATGAAGATAAGTGGTTTTGGGTTTCAAACATGGAAATTTCAAAAACCTCCCAAAAACTTCATTTTAGGGTGACTAAGAAGGATGCAGGCTTCCCTTTTCATTTTCATGTTCTATACTTGTTTAAATCTTGGTCAAACCTAGGATTTGACTAAGATTCAAATGTGCATCAAAATTCCAAAAAAAATCAGAAAAATGAAAAACCAAAGCACATACTGTAGTTTTCTTATGTCACATACATATATATAGTAAGCATTCAAAAGTTGATAAACAAGGTCTAGCTAGACATATTCAAATAAGACAAATCATGTATCTACCCCTCTAAAACCATAAACTCTGTCTTATGAAGTCAAGCATGAAGAGAAGTGGTTTTTGGTTTCAAACATGGAAATTTCAAAAACCTCCCAAAATTAAAGCTTCATTTTAGAGTGACTAGTTAAGAAGGATCCAGGCTTATATACCTTTTCATTTTCATGTTTTGAACTTGTTTAAATCTTGGTCAAACCTAGGATTTGACCAATATTCAAATGGGCATAAAATAAAAATAATAAAAAAAAACCAAAGCACATAGTCTTCTTATGTCATATATAGTAAGCATTCAAAAGTTCATAAACAAGGTCTAGACATATTCAAACCAGACAAATCATGTTCCCCCTAACCCTAAACTTTGTCTTAATTATATATGAAGTCAAGCATGAAGCAGAGAAGTGTGGTTTTGGGTTTCAAACATGGAAATTTCAAAAACCTCCCAAAAGCTTCATTTTAATTAGACTGACTGGTTAATTAAGAAGGATCCATGATTAATTACCTTTTCATTGTCATGTTTTAAACTTGTTTAAATCTTGGTCGAACCTAGGATTTGACCAAGATTCAAATGGGCATAAAAATTCAGAAAAAAATCGAAAGAATGAAAAACCAAAGCACATAGCCTTGTTATGTCATATAGTAAGCATTCAAATTGATAAACATGGTCTAGACATATTCAAACCAGAAAAATCATGTATCTACCCCTAACCCTAAACTCTGTCTTATGAAGTCAAGCATGAACAGAAGTACGGTGGTTTTGGGTTTCAAACATGGCAAATTCAAGAACCTCCCAAAAGCTTCATTTTAGAGTTACTAAGAGAAAGATCCAGACTTAATTACCTTATCATTTTCACATGTTAAACTTGTTTAAATCTTGCTCAACAAACCTAGGATTTTACCAAGATTCTCAAATGGGCATAAAAATCAAAAAATGAAATACCAATGCACATAGTCCTCTTATGTCATATAGTAAGCATTCAAGTTGATAAACAAGGTCTAGACATATTCAAACAAGACAAATCATGTATCTACCCCCTATCGACCCTAAACTTCGTCTTATGAAGTCAAGCATGAAGAGAAGTGGTTTTGGGTTTCAAACATGGAAATTTCAAAAACCTCCCAAAATTCAGCTTCATTTTAGAGCGACTAAGAAGGATCGATGCTTACCTTTTAATTTCCATGTTTTAAACTTATTTAAATCTTGGTCAAACCTAGGATTTGACCAAGATTCAAATGGGCATAAAAATTCAGACAAAAAATCTAAAGAATGAAAAACCAAAGCACATAGCCTTCTTAATTATGTCATATAGTAAACACTCAAGTTGATAAACAAGGTCTAGACATATTCAAACCAGAAAAATCATGTGTATATCTACCCCTAACCCTAAACTCTGTCTTATGAAGTCAATCTAGGATTTGACCAAGATTCAAATGGGCATAAAATAAAAAAACAGAAAAATGAAAAACCAAAGCGCACATAGTCTTCTTATATGTCATATAGTAAGCATTAAAGTTGATAAACAAGGTCTGGACATATTCAAACTAGCTAGACAAATCATGTATCTACCCCCTAACCCTAAACTCTGTCTTATGACGAAGTCAAGCATGAAGATACGTGGTTTTGGGTTTCAAACATGGAAATTTCAAAAACCTCCCAAAACTTCATTTTAGGGTGACTAAGAAGGATACAGGCTTCCCTTTTCATTTTCATGTTCTATACTTGTTTAAATCTTGGTCAAACCTAGGATTTGACCAAGATTCAAATGTGCATCAAAATTCCAAAAAAATCAGAAAAATGAAATACCAATGCACATAGTTTTCTTATGTCACATACATATATATAGTAAGCATTCAAAAGTTGATAAACAAGGTCTAGCTAGACATATTCAAATAAGACAAATCATGTATCTACCCCTCTAAAACCATAAACTCTGTCTTATGAAGTCAAGCATGAAGAGAAGTGGTTTTTGGTTTCAAACATGGAAATTTCAAAAACCTCCCAAAATTAAAGCTTCATTTTAGAGTGACTAGTTAAGAAGGATCCAGGCTTACCTTTTCATTTTCATGTTTTAAACTTGTTTAAATCTTGGTCAAAAGCGCGTAATATTTGTGAAATTTTAATAATAGCTACTACTTATGTGAATTTTTTTCGTTCATACGCTTATTGGGGGGTAGGCTAACCCTAATGGCCTCCTCAAGATCCCTACCTCTACCAAGGTTTCCCGAGTTCATCCACCTCGACGGGTTCCTTGCCACTTTCGACCATGTTGTGGGCATCATTTCGGGTTCCCGTACCACGACCAGTCCTTTTCAGGAGTCCCGAACCCGATGCCATAATATTTGTTTGAAAAAAATTCAAGACCGCACAATATTTGTTGAAATAAATGAATAAGCATTTTTAAATAGCTAAATAAAAGAAGTATGAATTTTGAAAAATTTATTTTTTCTAAAACATTAATTGGAGCATTGACATGTTGAACCCACTTGTCGATTTTGCTATCAACATGACTAACTAGCTGATTAGATAACCAAGTGGTGAAATTTGCAACATATTAGACCACCACATGGTGGAAACTGCAAAAAAAATGTCCAAGTGGTGGTTTGTGCAACATATAGAGCAGTACAGTATATGGTAGTACAAGATGAATGTGCACTGCCGTGGGCCCGTGGTAATATATCATGATGATGGCAAAGGATCTTTTCTCTGCTGAAACTGTCCAGAGCTGATTTGATGAGACAAAATACAGCTCCACGGCGTGCAAGGACAGTATACAGTACATTAGCTTCTTCTCGGGTCACACGCCTTCACGACAGGTGCAGTAGTGCAGCAGAGACCAGAGAGAGAAGGCACGCCCGTAGTACTCGTATTATTGATTTCAATTCAAATTGTTTTTTTTGCCTGCTTCTCCGTCTTCTTCATCTCCATCTTCTCTGGCGACCCCGCCTACACCAGCAGCCCCTGCACCACCGCCGCCATGCCTTTTTCGGATCATCTCGAGCCACCTGTTTGATGGTACTAGTAGGAGTTGTGGACTTTTATCCATATCGCTCTACCAGCTGCCGCTCGCACTGTCCTCCAATACCTCATACCCAAACGCCAGCGTCCCACTCCCACACCCCCACACCCACTTGACCGCATCCTTCCAATGGCGAGATCGATCAATGAGAGTGGCAGTTCTTGGGTGTTTCCTGATGGCCCCCTTGAAGAAATCGCATCCCGATGCGATGTCATCACCGCCGCGAGCCTCGTCGGTTCATGCAAGTTTTATCATGATTCAGCAACACAAAGTGTAGCTCTGCCTGCATCTCAGCCGTTTGGCATGCCCTGTGTTCTTCATACTCACCAAACTGAGGTACCGCCCGCGCACAATCCCTTCTCCCGCGTCCACAAGTTCAAGCAGGAGGGTGCGCAGAAGGACAAGCAGCATGATGCAAAAGATCGCAAGGGTACCTTGTGCCAACTGACGCCGCTGGACAGGATCTCTTCCGATGCCGTGATTCCAGATGGTGGTACGGGCATGTGGGCAGGCGCGAATGGAGATTGGATCGCCCTTCTTGGCTTCCCCTGGAATTGGGAGCTTGTCAATGTGTACACTGGTCGCCGGATTCCTCTACCACCAATAAGTGAGTTTAAATCCACCCCGGATAAACTTGTGTTCGAGTCTAATGATCAACATCTTCAACTGCTGAAGATAGCTATTTGCCGAGTTCCAACAGCTGCTTCAAATTATACTAGTTTCTCTGTTCTTGCCATCTTCAACGCGGCAATTGCAGTCCTTCACTGTGCTTCTAGCAGATGGACAGTTCTTGACAACCAGTTCTTAGCGTACGGCTACTCCGATGCAATCATCCACAAGGGTATTGTATTTGCTGTAACTCAGACAGGCGAAGTTTATGCATGGAATCAACTTTCTTGGGGTAATTTTTCTCATCTCATATGATGTGTTTTCGCTATTACCTGCTAGTTTCAGATTTAGCTTTAGCCTTTTTCTTTTTGTTGTGCAGTTTTCGTGTCATGCCTGTACCTTTCCCCCTCTATATTCAATCAAAATCAGCAGCGATATGCCTTTGAGTCAAAATAAAGTACTCCCTCCGATCCAAATCAAATTGACTCAGCTTTGTCTAGCCAGTGCATCTAGCTAGACAAACTTGAGTCAATTAATTTGTGCATATCTAGCTAGACACATCCAGTTGAGTCAATTAATTTGGATCGGAGGCAGTATTTTAGCTACATCATTATTCATGTATGTAATGAACTAATCAAGTTTTGCTGAACTGACTTCAAGCTGTGCTTTCCTTTGCAAGGTCCTTTGTTGATCAGCACGGCACCTATTCCGCCAGAACTTGATGAACAAGGTCGGTACAATCTTGGCTCCTGGTGGTTAGCACGATCTCCTGATGGTTCTAGACTTTTTCTGGTCCATACCTGGGGCGTTACTGACGGGCGGGATTATACTGGACTGGTTCGGATTTTACCTGCTGCTGCTACCTCTGAGGGTCGTCATGGTCGCACTATTCGCGGGTATGGTAAGGGTTTACTTGGCTGCGAGGTGTACAGCATGGACACCAGTCAGTTGATGCCACCGAGGCCATGGAGGAGGATTATTTCCCTTGGATCATATTCTCTCTTCCTTGGAGTGAACTATCCGATTATCATTCCAGTAGAAGACGGGGCAGAACATGACCGTCCAAATATGGCGAGAAGCAACTCTGTTTACACATCGCACCATGCAGTAGGCCTTGCATATCCTCCTTCTCCAGAAATTTGCCGCTTCAGTTTGAATTCTGAAGACTGTACTGTTGGTTTCCAAACCAACATTAGATGGACATGGCGGCAGGTTCCGTTGTGGCTCATCCCAAGCTTCGCCAACGCCCGGCAATGGAACCTGCCTTCGCGTCACAGGTCCAGAAAGAAGGGCTGATGTACTTTATGTAATACTCGTGTTGTAATGCAAGATTTGTATCTGTTGAACTATTTCATTTGCATGTTTATCTCTACCTAGGCTACTCCCTTTCCGTAGTTGTGTTGTACTATCTGTTGAACTATTTCCTTTGCATGTTATCTCTACCTAGGCTACTCCTCCGTAGTTGTTAAATTGATGTAATGCTCCTACAATGCAGGCTACACTGGGCGTGTGGCCTGTAATGTTATCAAACACCTTTTGTACTCGTTCTAGTAAGCATTTCACACTATAGCTCACATAATTAAAGTACTCCTACAACGTATTAGTTGAAAGATATCTCTCATAAGTAAGTACCCCTCTTTGAGCTTATGCGAAACATAAATGACTATTTTAGAAATATATACTCTCGACACAAGATTATATTAAAAACAATGGTACATAGTTCTATTAGAAAAAGAAAGTGTGAATAGTAGAATGATGGAGAAGTGTTTTTTGAGGTCTGTGCATAGCTAGTGTTCATGGTGCAAAAGCATTCAAAGGATTTGCATAGGAATTGTGTAGGATTTGGTTCCTATGGGAAAATTTCCTATACATGTTGTTTGATTCATAGGAACATATCCTATAGGAAAAATTCCTATAGGAATCTTGTAGTGTAATTCCTATAGGAAAAAAGCATTAGCTCATACCTCATGGAAAAATTCCTTTGCTACAATCAAACAAACTTCATCTTCCTATAGGATTCAAGTAGACATGTCATTCCAATCCTATACCTTTCCTATTCCTATGTTTTTCCTATCCTTCAAATCAAAGGAGCCCTAGACTAGTCACAATGGGAAGTATCGTAGACTGATACTAGTCTATGATACAACACCTTCAATGCATAGTATCATGAATTAGTATCATGCAATGTTGCGAAAAACCAATTATTCATTTCTTTCCAAATAGACTAGCTTTGCGAGGATGACAAAACATTTCTTTATTGCCCTCTCGTATGAATCACCTCCATACATCACCTCTCATACCGATTGAAAGCCATGCCAAATCGTTGGTTCAAGACCATGAATACCAAGCCAATTTTGTTAGCTAGTTGGACCACCCTCGGATTGAGAACCAACGGTTGAAAGAAAGGTGGGCGCCAACTCATATTTTTTTCTCGAGAGTCCGACACTTGATGTTGATTGCAAAGTTCACAAAGGCCAAAATTTTGACATCCTCTTTGTGCAAGTCTTGCCACCATCCAAACTCGGTTTTGAAGTACCAACCAAGAAAAAAAAAGCTTGCACTTTGGAGGACCCCATGGACCATGAAAATTTTGAAAAACTTCCAGTAAATCATGCATATTTCGATTTATATTTTGGTGAAGTTTCATTCGATTTGAATCATAGGTTTGTGAGCAAATATATATTTAGTTTAAACTAGTGCTCGAGTACGTAAGAATCTATTTAATCACAAGCTAGTCATCCGAATGGGATGAAATATTCATAGATTTTAAAACAAGGAATCTACATATTACTGGATTTTTTTTCAAAATTTTCTGAATAGTTTTTCTTTTTTAGCTTCGAAATAAGAGATAGTTTGGAACGTTGGATCTCAAATGGATGGTAGATGGTGGGACACAGTCACAATGTATCTTGGAAGCATCAAGTCACTGAAGCTCTGTCCGGTTTCCAAACCAAGCTAGGAAAGGCATTGAAAATGAAGTTCTGCTCTAAAACATTTCTCATTCCATTTTGGTGCTCGCGCGGTTGCATGCTGCCCACGTGTTAAGGTACGTGTCTCTGGCATGTAGAGCACTACGATTATTGGCGAAAAATATATCGAAATGGAAACTGTAAAAAAAAGCCCTCTCTGGTCAACCTGATGTGACGAGACATCACTGCACCAAACGTCGTCGCAAATTTATAGATGGGTGGCGTGCTAGTCTACCAACAGTCAAATCGGCGCCCAGTCGCAGCAGCAGCCTAGAGTACTACCTAGTTTTTGCCCCTTGCATGTCTATCATCTTCTTCTTCACCCCGTTACAAAAAAAATAAAAAATCTTCTTCTTCACCCTCCCAGAATCACGCGCACGCGCAGGATCTCGATCCCCACCACGCCGCATCACTAGTACTACTCCGTATACCTTTCTCTCCTTACCCCGGCCGGCCGCGCGCCGCATCGTTCCTTCCATAGCGCTCGCCCTCTCCTCCGAAAACCCCAAGCGCAGTTGCATCCGCCATCCACCTAAATCCATCTTCACGTGATGGATTATTCTAGGCTTTGCCGGGGCGGCGGGGACGGCCACTTGGAGGCTCTCACCGGCGACAACATCGACCTCATCGCTGCGCATCTGGACGTTACCTACACCGTCCGACTTGCTGCATGTTCCAGGGAGCTCTACGACATGATCAGCAAGGATGAAGGTAAGATGCACCATTGGGATGAACCCTGCCTGCTGATGCCTCCGCCTGCTTATTGGTTCGGTGAACACTGGGACCTGGCGACAGCATCTCGTCTGCATGATACCGTGTACGACCTGGTGCCCCTCGACCATCCTCGCCGTTCTGTCGCCCTGCCGTTCATGCACGACAGAAAATGGCTTGGCGCGAACGGCGACTGGATCGCCGCCGCCGATCATCATGGGTACCAGTGGTGCCTCGTGAACGTCTACACCGAGCGACATATCCCCCTTCCATCCCTACCTGATTCGAAGATTCATCATAGTATTGTTTCATATCGACCTGCATACTCTTTTAACTGGGGTCCAGCAATTTATTTGTTGAAGATTGTAATCTGCCAAGTGCCCACAAAAGGTGGGAGGTACGCAGATTACAAGCTCATCGCCTTGTTCGACAAAACGATTTTCTACCTTGAAGGGGGTGGCGACTGGAGAATGCTGGAGGCCCTTACACCTGCACCTGATTATCCAAATTACTGTGATGCCATTGAACTCCGTGGCCACGTTTTTGCGGTGGACGAAACTGACGGCTCCACGTACTTCTGGGACACCGCAAATGGTATTTTTTCAGTCCTTATGTTGCATTGCATGATACACTGCCTTAACCAATGAAGTTATTCATGAACTACCTTGTTTATATTTTACCTTTCTTATATGACTTAATGATCACACCCCCTTTTGCTGAATATGAATGAACCGTTGCTTGCAATGAATTAGTAGTACTAATTAGTCACCAACAAACATAGTATGCTCAGTATGTGATTGCATTCCTGAATTAGTAACTCTACGCCACTGCAGAATATGGGTGTAATTAACCAGTATCTCAAAAGATAACGTGGCACTATGAAGGCACCCTTTTTGATAACCTTTTACACCCATTGTTTCATATATAACTAATTGATTTTGCCTCCAAAAGGAGGACGAGAGACCCCCGCCATCTGCATCAGAGAGATGCATAAGGACTTTCATAAGTATATGACTTAACGATCACATCCTTTATCTGAATATGAATGAACCGTTGCTTGCAATGAATTAGTACTAGTCAGTCATCAGCAAACATAGTATACTCCGTATGTGAATGCATTCCTGAATTAGTAACTCTATGCAACTGCAGAATATGGATGTAATTAACAAGTATCTCAAATGTTAACGTAGAAACAGAAAAATAGAAGAAAATCGTTTGTAATTACATGCGTAGCTTATATTTTCTAGAGATCGGGGAAAAAGCCTTGATTGGATGTACCTACATGCAGATCAAACAGTTCTTTGTTTATATCGGTGAACAATCTGCAGAATGGTATAATTAATTTTGTTTTTGATACATTTTTTCTCCCATTTTCTTGAATAGATTTCAGTTTCCCACAATTATCTTTCATTAGTGATTGTGACGTCCCCTCATTCAAAATAACTCAGGTTATCTTTTTCCTAATTCAATGATATTTAAGTTTGAGTAAGTTTACGATTAATATCTACAACCTCATATATATATAAGATTTAGCACCTGCAGGCCTAACAAAGTTAGCTGCCTCTAGTCCCCTGTATAGTTCTTTCTTTTTGCTTTCTCAGTTTTTCGTAGCCTTGCTACAACCCTGTATGCTCTAATATATAATGATGCACGACTAGGCATGTGTTCGAGAAAAGAAAATCTAAATATCTTTTGTAATATATGAACCTATATTGATGTTTTAGATGTTGGTAGTATAATTTTCGATAAACTTGAACAGACTTAAATCAGTTTAACTTAGCACAACCATATAGCGTACCTTTTTTAGAACGCGAAAATGAGGTAAACAAATACCATGTGTACCCTTTACTATCAATAGTAGAGAAGAGATTATGAACCTTCAACTCTAAAATGCAAATTCTTCTACTGAATGGATAGCTGCATCTGATACCTATTTTGCAAATGTTACCAGACTTGGGGTTAGCTACAAAGAGCATTTCTTTCTTGTCAAGCTTCATGCACTACCAACACAACCAAAAGTCCGAACTGATCGCAAGGGCGGCAATCCACTTATACAATTCAACACCCCCCCTCACGTGTGATGGGAGACAAGTCAACATGTGGAAAGACTCAGAGGTATAGCTCAAGAGGCATATACGTGGACTCCGAGGGGGCAACAACAATTTTAGGATAAATTGCGAAAGCCAGGACTCGAACTCGAGACCCTGGCTCTGACACCATGTCAAGCTTCATGGACTAGCCAACGCAACCAAAAGTCCGAACTGATGGAAAGGTCTAGGCAATCCACTTATACAGTTAAACATTTCTTACCCTTCGGGTGGTCACAGGGAAGCTCTCTAATAGATCACTTAAGACAAAGGGAATTAACTACAGCACAGGACTTAAACTTAAGATGATATATATTTGTCAAAATTTGAATGTATCTATATGCTTTCACTGTCTAGATACATCTGAATTTGGACAAATCTCAGACACTTTCGGTGGGACAGAGGTAGTATATAACTGTGTATACACTAACTAGTGTCTAGTTTTGGCGAAGTTTAGACTAGTTTCGTGGGATGGATGCAGTATAACTGATATATTGGACACTCGATTTGAACACATGAATGACCAATGTCCTTAGCTTACATAGTCGTATTTATACTGTGAGCATGAACGATGAACAATGCTGCTGTTTGAATATGGTTGCCAGTAACACCCTATTCGTCTCCATTTCTAATATTGCAGAAAACCTGATGCTCCCGTTTGTAATCCCGCCACCGGTGGTGGATGATCAGCAGTACGCGTGGTTCCTCGCTCCATCTGCTGATGGCAAGCGATTGATGATCATCCTTACAGTAAACAAGATTGGGATTGCCAATGCTGAAGTACCTCCTGACATTCCCTATGCTGCTAATGGGCTTCAGCTACGGCAGTATCCTCCTGTTGCCACCTACGTCTTTGAGCTGGATCCCTTATCTACTGCACGTGCAGGGGACTTTCTTTGGAGGCAGGTTAACAGCCTCAGCGACCACTCTCTGTTCCTCGGACTCAATTACCCAATCATTGCCAACCTGAAGAAGCGTGAATCCAAAGCTCCTGATGGCACATTGGTTCCATTCATGAGGAAAAACTGCGTCTACACAGCATACCGGAATATTCGTTATAATCAATACCCTAAAATTTTGCGCTGCAACCTCCAGCCAGATGAAGGTGAGACTGTGGGAGTTATCAGCCTTCCCAAGGATGGTTGGGATAGTGTCCGACAAGCGGCTATGTGGTTTAAGCCTGCTTTAAACATTGCCCGTTCGGTGTTACCTTTAAAAAAACAGTGACACTTTTTTATTATGCTTGAAGTGTTGAGAAGTAGTACACTGTTTTTAGTATGTACTAGTTTGAATCAGTTTATTTGAACACTGCCCTGCTTTTGTATTTCGTGTTGCCTTCATATTATAACCCATGCATGGCTGTTTTAGGATTGACTTTATTTCAGCACTATAATTACAATGTGTGTACGTCCTTTATAATATAGCCACCTCTTGTTGATCATACTCATGAGAGGACCATTCCTATTTTTAAAGCCAAAAAATAAACTAAAATCTGGACATACATTGTGTTGTGTCTTATGCATCTGTGAAGTTTCATCCAAAAATATGTCAAAATGTATGTCTAGAATTTTAGTTTGCATTTTTTGGAAACTTAGAAGTGTCACAACAAAAAATGACCTCTTGTTGATCATAGTCATGAGAGGACCATTCCTATTTTTTCGCCGCTAAAGGGTAAAGTACATCCACTGGCACGGGGGTGTGTTCGGTTCCACCCCATCCCCGGAACATGCATCAACTACGATCTAGGGTCCGACCTAGGTGACTGTGCGGTCCCCACCTGTGCCTTGGGGCCTTGGAGGTGTGGTGGATCACGGTCCCTCGCCGGCGGGGAGTTTTCGTCCTCAATTTAGTTTGCTTTTCAGTCTCTTTTTTGGGATGGTGAGGTGGCGGCTACATCCTGAAGTCAGAATAAGGTCCTCCCCGCCCTATCCTCGCTCCGGTGGTGCATGTAGCGCTGACGGAGGGCGCGTGGAGTTGTGTGCCCGTCGGATCTCCGGGATTCGGTCGGTTTTCGTTGGTGTGATTTCATGTCGGTCTCTTCCGATCTATGGTTGTCATCATTGGCGATGGTTGCTGCTCTGGTGCGCTGGTCCTTTGGGACCTTAGCACGACGACTTCCCGTCTGTCTACTACAACAAGCTCTACTACGACAAGCTTTGCCTGACTCCGGTGATGGAGGGGCGAGGACAGCGGCGCGCCTTCGGCTCGTGCTAGTGTCTGTAGTCGTCGCTAGGTGGTCCGAGTACCAATTTGTAATTTCTTTAGGGCTAAAGTACTACCGTTGATGATTATGTGTTCGGTTCCACCCCATCCCCAAACCGAACATGCATCAACTACGAGCAAGGAAGTAGATGTGCGACCTAGGTGACTGTGCGGACCCCACATGTGAACCAAAGAAAAAAACATGTCAATACGGAACTGATGTACATACGACAACTCCTATATGATATGCGTATGTACGATTGAGCATCTGGAGGTGTGCTGCCACCTGCTTCCTCACACGAAGGGTTGGATCTTGTGTTTCGTACACGGATCGGACTGAAATTGTCGTGTGCATAGCAAGGTTCATGTCAATAAGGCTGAGTTTGGCATCTAAGTCTAGGCAACAAATACTTTTGGGTTCCAACGGCCATCTACAAGGTATTTGCTATAGGCCTACTTGCTCCGGCTGTCGAAGCCCAATAACTACAAATGGGCCTTTCTGCTCATGCAATGTTGGCCCTTTTCTAAAGAACCACAGATCCTATGATTGGCAAAAAACAAAAACACGGAGATTCTACATAAAAGTTGTTTGTATTTATTTTGAATTATTGGGTTGCAATTTTTGAAACTGCTCATGGCCAATATGAAAATCCTTGATCGCTCCATACCCACATAGATCACGGTATTTTCAAAAATTCATAAAGTGGATTTGAAATTTAAAACATATCCTAATAATTCCATGATTTATTCTATTAACTTGCAAGATCTTGGAGCGAAAGAGCTTGTATTAGTCTGCGAAAATAATACTGATAAACCTGTCGTTAACAAGAAATGAAGGTTTATCGTTCAGAGAGGATGCCATGTGGGACCCATGAGACAGTAGCGTCCTCAACGTTTCAAAGAAAAAGGCAAGTAGCCCGAAAATAGGGGTAAAAAATAAATCCTACAAAGGAAACATTTATAGTTCATAGAGGCTGACATGTGGGACCGATCTGCCAGCTGCATCCTCATCATTTCGAAGTCGGCAGGGATCAGAAGAAAAAGGCAAATAGCCAGAAATTAGGGGTCAAAAATAAATCCAAAAAGGAAACTTTTATTCTTCATAGAGGATGACATGTGGGACCGACCTGCCAGCAGCGTCCTCATCGTTTCAAAGGCCGCAGGGGATCAAAAGAAAAAAAAGGCAAATAGCCAGAAATTAGGGGTAAAAAATAAATCCAACAAAGGAAAGGTTTGTTGTTCATAGAGGCTGACATGTGGGACCCATGAGCCAGCGGCGACCTCAATTTCAAAGGCGGCATATGATCGAAAAGAAAAAGGCAAGTTAGCAAAAATCAGGGGGTAAAAAAATCTAAGAAAAGAAACTTTATTGTACATAGAGGATGACATGCGGGTCCCATGAGCCAGCACCTTACTCAACGTTTCAGAGGCGGCATGAGATCAAAAGAAAAAGGAAACTGACCAAATATCAGGAGCAAAAAATAATCCAAGAAAAGAAACTTTTATTGTACATAGAGGATGACATATGGGTCCCACTTATACAAGCTCTTTCGCTCCAAGATCTTGCAAGTTGATTGTACATAGAGGATGACATGCGGGGCCCTTGTGTCAGCAGCTTAATCAACGTTTCCAAGGCGGCAGGGGATCAAAAGAAAAAGGAAATAGCCAAAAATAAGAGGGTGAAAAAAATCCAAGAAAAGAAACTTTTATAGTATAGAGGATGACATGTGGGTCCCATGAGCCAGCAGCTTCCTCAACGTTTCAGAGGCTGCATGAGATCGAAAGAAAAAGGCAAGTGACAAAAAATAAGAGGGTAAAAAAATCCAAGAAAAGAGATTTGATTGTACATAGAGGATGACATGCGGGTCCCATCAGTCAGCAGCTTACTCAACGTTTCCAAGGCGGCAGGGGATCAAAAGAAAATGGAAATAGCTAAAGATCAGAGGGTGAAAAAAATCCAAGAAAAGAAACTTTTATAGTACATAGAGGATGACATGCGGGTCCCATGAGCCAGCAGGTTCCGCAACATTTTCAAAGGCGGCATGAGATCGAAAGAAAAAGGCAAGTGACCAAAAATCAGAGGGTGAAAAATAATCGAAGAAAATAAACTTTTATCGTACATAGAGGATGACATGCTTCCATTTTGCAGCAGAGGTCCCAACGTTTCAAATGCGGCTTGAGATCAAAAGAAAAGAAAGTAGCCAGCAGCTTACTAAACGTTTCAAAGGCGGCAGGGGATCAAAAGAAAAGGAAATAGCCAAAAATCAGAGGGTGAAAAAAAATCCAAGAAATCAAACTTTTATTGTACATAGAGGATGACATGCGGGTCCCATGAGCCAGCAGATTCCTCAACGTTTCAAACGTGGCATGAGATCGAAAGAAAAAGGCAAGTGACCAAATATCAGGAGCCAAAAATAATCCAAGAAAGGAAACTTTATTGTACATAGAGGATGACATGCGGGTCCCATTTGCAGCAGCGGTCTCAACGTTTCCAAGGTGGCACAGGACCAAAAGAAAAATGAAGTAGCCAGAAATCAGGGGGTGAAAAAATCCAAGAAAAGAAAGATTTCAATTGGGCTGCATCTGGACATCTGGGCCTTCGAACTATCCTTCTGGGCCTTTTGATTCGTACAATTTCAGCCCACTCCAGAACATGGAAGTTCGGATTTTTCTCAAAAAAAAACAGGAATGTCCTATGCTTCGCAAAAACAAAAAACAAGGAGATTCAAGATATAAGTTGTAAAAATAAAGATTTAAAGACGAACTTTTATTGTACATAGAGGATGACATGCTGTCCCATTTTGCAGCAGAGGTCCCAACGTTTCAAATGCGGCTTGAGATCAAAAGAAAAAGAAAGTAGCCAGAAATTAGGGGGTAAAAAAACTCCAAGAAAAGAAAGTTTATTGTACATAGAGGATGACATGCGGGACCCACGAGTTAGCAGCTTACTCAACGTTTCCAAGGCGGCAGGGGATCAAAAGAAAAAGGAAATAGCCAAAAATCAGAGAGTGAAAAAAAACCCTAGAAAATAAACTTTTGTAGTACATAGAGGATGACATGCGGGTCCCATGAGCCAGCAGGTTCCTCAACGTTTCAAACGTGGCATGGGATCGAAAGAAAATGCAAGTGACCAAATATCAGGAGCCAAAAATAATCCAAGAAAAGAAACTTGATTGTACATAGAGGATGACATGCGGGTCCCATTTTGCAGCAGCGGTCCCAACGTTTCAAATGCGGCTTGAGATCAAAAGAAAAAGAAAGTAGCCAGAAATTAGGGGGTAAAAAAACTCCAAGAAAGGAAAGCTTTATCGTTCATACAGGCTGACATGTGGGACCTATGAGCCAGCAGCTTACTAAACGTTTCAAAGGCGGCAGGGGATCAAAAGAAAAAGGAAATAGCCAAAAATCAGAGGGTGAAAAAAATCCAAGAAATCAAACTTTTATTGTACATAGAGGATGACATGGGGGTCCCATGAGCCAGCAGATTCCTCAACGTTTCAAACGTGGCATGAGATCGAAAGAAAAAGGCAAGTGACCAAATATCAGGTGCCAAAAATAATCCAAGAAAGGAAACTTTATTGTACATAGAGGATGACATGCGGGTCCCATTTGCAGCAGCGGTCTCAACGTTTCCAAGGTGGCACAGGACCAAAAGAAAAATGAAGTAGCCAGAAATCAGGGGGTGAAAAAAATCCAAGAAAAGATAGATTTCAATTGGGCTGCATCTGGACATCTGGGCCTTCGAACTATCCTTCTGGGCCTTTTGATTCGTACAATTTCAGCCCACTCCAGAACATGGAAGTTCGGATTTTTCTCAAAAAAAAAACAGGAATGTCCTATGCTTCGCAAAAACAAAAAACAAGGAGATTCAAGATATAAGTTGTAAAAATAAAGATTTAATTTATCCGTTTGCAATAGCTCAGAGCGAAATACACTGTTTATTGTCTGCAAAATAATCAAGATATCACATGTTTCTTGTACGGGGAGGCTGACATCGGGGACCCATGAGCCAGCAGCGTCGTCAACGTTTCAAAGGCAGGGGTCGAAAATAAAAAAATAAAAATCAGTTGGTAAAAAATCCAAGAAAAGAAAACATTTATCGTTCTGAGAGGATGACATGCGGGACCGATGAGGCAGCAGCATCCTCAACGTTTCCAAGGCGGCAGGGGATCAAAAGAAAGAAAAGGAAATAGCCAGAAATTAATTAGGGGTCAAAAATAAATCCACCAAAGGAAACTTTTATTGTTCATAGAGGATGACATGTGGGACCGACCTGCCAACAGCGTCCTCATCGTTTCAAAGGGGAGGGGATCGAAATAAAAAGGCAAATAGCCAGAAATTAGGGGTCAAAAATAACTCCAAGAAAGGAAACTTTTATTGTTCGTAGAGGATGACATGCGGGACCCATGAGCCAGCAGCTTACTCAACGTTTCAAAGGTGGCATGAGATCGAAAGAAAAAGGCAAGTGACCAAATATCAGGAGCCAAAAATAATCCAAGATTTATTGTACATAGAGGATGACATGTGGGTCCCATTTTGCAGCAGCGGTCTCAATGTTTGTAATGCGGCTTGAGATCAAAAGAAAAAGAAAGTAGCTAGTAATTAGGGGGTGAAAAAAATCCAAGAAAAGAAAGTTGATGGACATAGAGGATGACATGCGGGTCCCTTGAGCCAGCAGCTTACTCAACGTTTCAAAGGGGCAGGGGATCAAAAGAAAAAGGCAAGCCAAAAATCAGAGGGTGAAAAAAATCCAACAAAGGAAACTTTTATAGCGATGGCGTGTATTTCACACGTTCGTTGGGCAACCCCAAGAGGAAGGTATGATGCGCACAGCAACAAGTTTTCCTCAAAGAAACCAAGGTTTATCGAACCAGGAGGAGTCAAGAAGCACGTTGAAGGTTGATGGCGGCGAGATGTAGTGCGGCGCAACACCAGGGATTTCGGCGCCAACGTGGAACCTGCACAACACAACCAAAGTACTTTGCCCCAACGAAACAGTGAGGTTGTCAATCTCACCGGCTTGCTGTAACAAAGGATTAACCGTATTGTGTGGAAGATGATTGTTTGCAGAAAACAGAGAACAAGTATTGCAGAGATTGTATTTCAGTAAAGAATTGGACCGGGGTCCACAGTTCACTAGAGGTGTCTCTCCCATAAGACGAACAACATGTTGGGTGAACAAATTACAGTTGGGCAATTGACAAATAAAGAGAGCATGACCATGCACATACATATTATGATGAGTATAGTGAGATTTAATTGGGCATTACGACAAAGTACATAGACCGCCATCCAACCGCATCTATGCCTAAAAAGTCCACCTTCAGGTTATCATCCGAACCCCCTCCAGTATTAAGTTGCTAACAACAGACAATTGCATTAAGTATTGCGCGTAATGTAACTAGTGACTACATCCTTGAACATAGCACTAATGTTTTATCCCTAGTGGCAACAGCACATCCATAACCTTAGTGGTTCTTGTCACTCCTCCAGATTCACGGAGGCATGAACCCACTATCGAGCATAAATACTCCCTCTTGGAGTTACTAGCATCAACTTGGCCAAAGCATCTACTAATAACGGAGAGCATGCAAGATCATAAATAACACATAGACATAGTCTTGATAATCAACATAACAAGTATTCTCTATTCATCGGATCCCAACAAACGCAACATATAGAATTACAGATAGATGATCTTGATCATGTTAGGCAGCTCACAAGATCCGACAATGATAGCACAATGGGGAGAAGACAACCATCTAGCTACTGCTATGGACCCATAGTCCAGGGGTAGACTACTCACACATCACACCGGAGGCGACCATGGCGGCGTAGAGTCCTCCGGGAGATGATTCCCTCCGGCAGGTGCCGGAGGCGATCTCCAGGATCCCCCGAGATGGGATCGGCGGCGGCGGCGTCTCGGAAGGTTTTCCGTATCGTGGCTCTCGGCGGGGTTTCGTCACGGAGGCTTTAAGTAGGCGAAGGGTAGGTCAAGAGGCACGAGGGCCCCACACCACAGGGCCGCGCGGCCAAGGGGGCCGCGCCGCCCTAGGGTGTGGCCCCCTCGTGGCCCCTCTTCCCTCGGACTTCGGAAGCTTCGTGGAAAAATAGGCCCCTGGGCTTTGATTTCATCCAATTCCGAGAATATTTCTTTACTAGGATTTCTGAAACCAAAAACAGCAGAAAACAGAACGGCACTTGTCAGTTAGTTCCAGAAAATGCACGAATATGACATAAAGTGTGCATAAAACATGTAGATAACATCAATAATGTGGCATGGAACACAAGAAATTATCGATACGTTGGAGACGTATCAGCATCCCCAAGCTTAGTTCTGCTCGTCCCGAGGTAAAACGATAATAAAGATAATTTCTGGAGTGACATGCCATCATAATCTTGATCATACTATTTGTAAAGCATATGTAGAGAATGCAGCGATCAAAACAATGTGTATGACATGAGTAAACAAGTGAATCATAAAGCAAAGACTTTTCATGAATAGCACTTCAAGACAAGCATCAATAAGTCTTGCATAAGAGTTAACTCATAAAGCAATAATTCAAAGTAAAGACATTGAAGCAACACAAAAGAAGATTAAGTTTCAGCGGTTGCTTTCAACTTGTAACATGTATATCTCATGGATATTGTCAACATAGAGTAATATAATAAGTGCAATAAGCAAGTATGTAGGAATCAATGCACAGTTCACACAAGTGTTTGCTTCTTGAGGTGGATAGAAATAGGTGAACTGACTCAACATTGAAAGTAAAAGAATGGTCCTCATAGAGGAAAAGCATCGATTGCTATATTTGTGCTAGAGCTTTGATTTTGAAAACATGAAACAATTTTGTCAACGGTAGTAATAAAGCATATGCATCATGTAAATTATATCTTATAAGTTGCAAGCCTCATGCATAGTGTACTAATAGTGCCCGCACCTTGTCCTAATTAGCTTGGACTACCTGGATTATCACCGCAATACATATGCTTTAACCAAGTTTCACAAAGGGGTACCTCTATGCCGCCTGTACAAAGGTCTAAGGAGAAAGCTCGCATTTGGATTTCTCGCTTTTGATTATTCTCAACTTAGACATCCATACCGGGACAACATAGACAACAGATAATGGACTCCTCTTTTAATGCTTTAAGCATTCAACAACAATTAATTCTTTTCTCATTAGAGATTTGAGGATGTTTGTCCAAAACTGAAACTTCCACCATGGATCATGGCTTTAGTTAGCGGCCCAATGTTCTTCTCTCACAATATGCATGCTCAAACCATTCAACTCAGTGTAGATCGCCCTTACTTCAGACAAGACGAACATGCATAGCAACTCACATGAAATTCAACAATGAGTTGATGGCGTTCCCCAGTAAACATGGTTATCGCACAACAAGCAACTTAATAAGAGATAAAGTGCATAATTACATATTCAATACCACAATAGTTTTTAAGCTATTTGTCCCATGAGCTATATATTGCAAAGGTGAATGATGGAATTTTAAAGGTAGCACTCAAGCAATTTACTTTGGAATGGCGGAAAAATACCATGTAGTATAGGTAGGTATGGTGGACACAAATGGCATAGTGGTTGGCTCAAGTATTTTGGATGCATGAGAAGTATTCCCTCTCGATACAAGGTTTAGGCTAGCAAGGCTTATTTGAAACAAACACAAGGATGAACCGGTGCAGCAAAACTCACATAAAAGACATATTGAAAACATTATAAGACTCTACACCGTCTTCCTTGTTGTTCAAACTCAAAACTAGAAATTATCTAGACCTTAGAGAAACCAAATATGCAAACCAAATTTTAGCATGCTCTATGTATTTCTTCATTAATGGGTGCAAAGCATATGATGCAAGAGCTTAAACATGAGCACAACAATTGCCAAGTATCACATTACCCAAGACATTTTTAGCAATTACTACATGTATCATTTTCCAATTCCAACCATATAACAATTTAACGAAGAAGAAACTTCGCCATGAATACTATGAGTAGAAACCAAGGACATATTTGTCCATATGCTACAGCGGAGTGTGTATCTCTCCCATAAAGTGAATGCTAGGATCCATTTTATTCAAACAAAACAAAAACAAAAACAAACCGACGCTCCAAGAAAAAGCACATAAGATGTGGCCGAATAAAAATATAGTTTCAGGGGAGGAACCTGATAATTTGTTGATGAAGAAGGGGATGCCTTGGGCATCCCCAAGCTTAGACGCTTGAGTCTTCTTGATATATGCAGGGGTGAACCACCGGGTGCATCCCCAAGCTTAGAGCTTTCACTCTCCTTAATCATGTTGCATCATACTCCTCTCTTGATCCTTGAAAACTTCCTCCACACCAAACTCGAAACAACTCATTAGAGGGTTAGTGCACAATATAAATTGACATATTCAGAGGTGACACAATCATTCTTAACACTTCTGGACATTGCATAATGCTACTGGACATTAGTGGATCAAAGAAATTCATCCAACATAGCGAAAGAGGCAATGCGAAATAAAAGGCAGAATCTGTCAAAACAGAACAGTTCGTATTGACGAATTTTAAAATGGCACCAGACTTGCTCAAACGAAAATGCTCAAATTGAATGAAAGTTGCGTACATATCTGAGGATCATGCTCGTAAATTGGCGTAATTTTCTGAGCTACCTACAGGGAGATAGACCCAGATTCGTGACAGCAAAGAAATCTGGAACTGCGCAGTAATCCAAATCTAGTACTTACTTTTCTATCAACGGCTTAACTTGGCACAACAAAACTCAAAACTAAGATAAGGAGAGGTTGCTACAGTAGTAAACAACTTCCAAGACACAAAATAAAAACAAAGTACTGTAGGTAAAAACATGGGTTGTCTCCCATAAGCGCTTTTCTTTAACGCCTTTCAGCTAGGCGCAGAAAGTGTGTATCAAGTAACATCAAGAGATGAAGCATCAACATCATAATTTGTTCTAATAATAGAATCATAAGGTACCTTCATTCTCTTTCTAGGGAAGTGTTCCATACCTTTCTTGAGAGGAAATTGATATTTTATATTGCCTTCCCTCATATCAATAATAGCACCAACAGTTCGAAGAAAAGGTCTTCCCAATATAATGGGACAAGATGCATTGCATTCAATATCCAAGACAACAAAATCAATGGGAACAAGGTTATTGTTAATGGTAATGCGAACATTATCAACTTTACCCAAAGGTTTCTTTGTAGAATGATCAGCAAGATTAACATCCAAATAACAATTTTTCAGCGGTGGCAAGTCAAGCATATTATAAATTTTCTTAGGCATAACAGAAATACTTGCACCAAGATCACATAAAGCATTACAATCAAAATCTTTAACCTTCATCTTAATGATGGGCTCCCAACCATCCTCTAGCTTTTTAGGAATAGAGGCTTCGCGCTCTAGTTTCTCTTCTCTAGCTTTTATGAGAGCATTTGTAATATGATGCGTGAAAGCCAAATTTATAGCACTAGCATTAGGACTTTTAGCAAGTTTTTGCAAGAACTTTATAACTTCAGAGATGTGGCAATCATCAAAATTCAAATCATTATAATCTAAAGCAATGGGATCATCATCCCCAATGTTGGAAAAAATTTCAGCAGCTTTATCACAGGCAGTTTCAGCAGTTTTAGCAGTTTCAGGCAGTTTTTCGCGCTTTGCATTAGAAGTGGAAACATTGCTAACACCAATTCTTTTATTAGTATGAGTAGGAGGTGCAGCAACATGTGTAGCATTAGCATTACTAGTGGTGGTAATAGTCCAAACTTTAGCTATATTCTTCTCTTTAGCTAGTTTTTCATTTTCTTCTCTATCCCACCTAGCACGCAGTTCAGCCATTAATCTTATATTCTCATTAATTCTAACTTGAATGGCATTTGCTGTAGTAACAATTTTATTATGATAATTCTCATTAGGCAAAACTTTTGATTTCAAAAGATCAACATCAGCAGCAAGACTATCGACTTTAGAAGCAAGTATATCAATTTTCCCAAGCTTTTCTTCAACAGATTTGTTAAAAGCAGTTTGTGTACTAATAAATTCTTTAAGCATGGCTTCAAGTCCAGGGGGTGAACTCCTATTATTGTTGTAAGAATTTCCATAAGAATTACCATAGCCGTTGCCATTATTATAAGGATATGGCCTATAGTTGTTACTAGAATTGTTCCGGTAAGCATTGTTGTTGAAATTATTATTTTTAATGAAGTTTACATCAACATGTTCTTCTTGTGCAACCAATGAAGCTAACGGAACATTATTAGGATCAATATTAGTCCTATCATTTACAAGCATAGACATAATAGCATCAACCTTATCATTCAAGGAAGAGGATTCTTCAACAGAATTTACCTTCTTACCTTGTGGCGCTATTTCACGTTCGTTGGGCAACCCCAAGAGGAAGGTATGATGCGCACAGCAGCAAGTTTTCCCTCAGAAAGAAACCAAGGTTTATCGAACCAGGAGGAGTCAAGAAGCACGTTGAAGGTTGATGGCGGCGAGATGTAGTGCGGCGCAACACCAGGGATTTCGGCGCCAACGTGGAACCTGCACAACACAACCAAAGTACTTTGCCCCAACGAAACAGTGAGGTTGTCAATCTCACCGGCTTGCTGTAACAAAGGATTAACCGTATTGTGTGGAAGATGATTGTTTGCGAAAACAGTAGAACAAGTATTGCAGATTGTATTTCAGTAAAGAGAATTGGACCGGGGTCCACAGTTCACTAGAGGTGTCTCTCCCATAAGACGAACAGCATGTTGGGTGAACAAATTACAGTTGGGCAATTGACAAATAAAGAGAGCATGACCATGCACATACATATTATGATGAGTATAGTGAGATTTAATTGGGCATTACGACAAAGTACATAGACCGCCATCCAACTGCATCTATGCCTAAAAAGTCCACCTTCAGGTTATCATCCGAACCCCCTCCAGTATTAAGTTGCTAACAACAGACAATTGCATTAAGTATTGCGCGTAATGTAACTAGTGACTACATCCTTGAACATAGCACTAATGTTTTATCCCTAGTGGCAACAGCACATCCATAACCTTAGTGGTTCTTGTCACTCCTCCAGATTCACGGAGGCATGAACCCACTATCGAGCATAAATACTCCCTCTTGGAGTTACTAGCATCAACTTGGCCAAAGCATCTACTAATAACGGAGAGCATGCAAGATCATAAACAACACATAGACATAGTCTTGATAATCAACATAACAAGTATTCTCTATTCATCGGATCCCAACAAACGCAACATATAGAATTACAGATAGATGATCTTGATCATGTTAGGCAGCTCACAAGATCCGACAATGATAGCACAATGGGGAGAAGACAACCATCTAGCTACTGCTATGGACCCATAGTCCAGGGGTAGACTACTCACACATCACACCGGAGGCGACCATGGCGGCGTAGAGTCCTCCGGGAGATGATTCCCCTCTCGGCGGGTGCCGGAGGCGATCTCCGGATCCCCGAGATGGGATCGGCGGCGGCGTCTCGGAAGGTTTTCCGTATCGTGGCTCTCGGTACTGGGGGTTTCGTCACGGAGGCTTTAAGTAGGCGAAGGGTAGGTCAAGAGGCGGCACGAGGGCCCCGGGCCGCGCGGCCAGGCCGCGCCGCCCTAGGGTGTGGCCCTCGTGGCCCCTCTTCGTCTCGTCTTCGGACTTCGGAAGCTTCGTGGAAAAATAGGCCCCGGGCTTTGATTTCATCCAATTCCGAGAATATTTCTTTACTAGGATTTCTGAAACCAAAAACAGCAGAAAACAGCAACTGGCACTTCGGCATCTTGTTAGTTCCAGAAAATGCACGAATATGACATAAAGTGTGCATAAAACATGTAGATAACATCAATAATGTGGCATGGAACACAAGAAATTATCGATACGTTGGAGACGTATCAATAGCACATAGAGGATGACATGCGGGTCCCATGAGCCAGCAGGTCTCTCAACGTTTCAAACGTGGCATGAGATCGAAAGAAAAAGGCAAGTGAAAAAATATCAGGAGCCAAAAATAATTCAAGAAAAGAAAGTTTTATAGTACATAGAGGATGACATGCGGGTCCCATTTAGCAGCAGCGGTATCACCGTTTGAGAGGCGGCAGGGGATCGAAAGAAAAAGGCAAGTGACCAAATTTGAGGTGCCAAAAAAACTCCAAGAAAAGAAAGTTTTATAGTACATAGAGGATGACATGCGGGTCCCGTTAAAGCGCGTTTGAGAGGCGGCAGGGGATCGAAAGAAAAAGGCAAGTGACCAAATATGAGGTGCCAAAAATAATTCAAGAAAAGAAAGTTTTATAGTGCATAGAGGATGACATGCGGGTCCCAGGCAGCAGCGGTATCACCGTTTGAGAGGCGGCAGGGGATCGAAAGAAAAAGGCAAGTGACCAAATTTGAGGTGCCAAAAAAACTCCAAGAAAAGAAAGTTTTATAGTACATAGAGGATGACATGCGGGTCCCAGCAGCGGTATCACCGTTTGAGAGGCGGCAGGGGATCGAAAGAAAAAGGCAAGTGACCAAATATGAGGTGCCAAAAATAATTCAAGAAAAGAAAGTTTTATAGTGCATAGAGGATGACATGCGGGTCCCAGTTAGCAGCAGCGGTATCACCGTTTGAGAGGCGGCAGGGGATCGAAAGAAAAGGCAAGTGACCAAATTTGAGGTGCCAAAAAAACTCCAAGAAAAGAAAGTTGATTGCACATAGAGGATGACATGCGGGTCCCATTTAGCAGCAGCGGTCTCAACGTTTCCAAGGCGGCAAGGGATCAAAAGAAAAAGGAAGTAGCCAGAAATCAGGGGGTCAAAAAAATCCAAGAATAGAAAGAATTTTGGTTCATAGAGGATGACATGCGGGACCCATGATCCTGCATCGTAAACGGCTCGATCGGAGAACGTTGAACGAGATGGCGCGATCGAGAAAAAAACAATGCCAGAGAGGCTGCCATCTGGGCCCTACATCCCTCGGCGGTGCGGATTTGCGTTGACTCGGCCGGCGAACCCGAGAATTCGCGATGCACCACGTCCCGGGCCACCATACGTGGCCGTTTCGTCGGGCTAGGTGGCCTCAAAAACGAGAAAAAAAGTTTTGACATGCACCACGGAGGGACCAAAATCGTCGGCCATGGTACACCAGCAACCACGGCGCGACTTCAACTTCGTCGGCCATGGCAACTTTTCTTGTAGTGCAAGAAGCACGTTGAAGGTTGATGGCGGCGGGATGTAGTGCGGCGCAACACCAGAGATTCCGGCGCCAACGTGGAACCTGCACAACACAACCAAAGTACTTTGCCCCAACGAAACAGTGAGGTTGTCAATCTCACCGGCTTGCTGTAACAAAGGATTAACCGTATTGTGTGGAAGATGATTGTTTGCAGAGAAAGTAAAACAAGTATTGCAGTAGATTGTATTTCAGTAAAGAGAATTGGACCGGGGTCCACAGTTCACTAGAGGTGTCTCTCCCATAAGACGAACAGCATGTTGGGTGAACAAATTACAGTTGGGCAATTGACAAATAAAGAGAGCATGACAATGCACATACATATCATGATGAGTATAGTGAGATTTAATTGGGCATTACGACAAAGTACATAGACCGCCATCCAACTGCATCTATGCCTAAAAAGTCCACCTTCAGGTTATCATCCGAACCCCCTCCAGTATTAAGTTGCAAAGCAACAGACAATTGCATTAAGTATGGTGCGTAATGTAACTAGTGACTACATCCTTGAACATAGCACTAATGTTTTATCCCTAGTGGCAACAGCACAACACAACCTTAGAACTTTCTGTCACTGTCCCAGGTGTCAATGCAGGCATGAACCCACTATCGAGCATAAGTACTCCCTCTTGGAGTTAAAAGCATCTACTTGGCCAGAGCATCTACTAGTAACGGAGAGCATGCAAGATCATAAATAACACATAAGCATAACTTTGATAATCAACATAACAAGTATTCTCTATTCATCGGATCCCAACAAACGCAACATATAGAATTACATATAGATGATCTTGATCATGATAGGCAGCTCACAAGATCCGACAATGATAGCACAATGGGGAGAAGACAACCATCTAGCTACTGCTATGGACCCATAGTCCAGGGGTAGACTACTCACTCATCACTCCGGAGGCGACCATGGCGGTGTAGAGTCCTCCGGGAGATGATTCCCTCTCTCAGGGGCCGGAGGCGATCTCCTGGATCCCCGAGATGGGATCGGCGGCGACGGCGTCTGGAAGGTTTTCCGTATCGTGGCTCTCGGTACTGGGGGTTTCGTCACAGAGGCTTTAAGTAGGCGGAAGGGCAAGTCAAGAGGCGGCACGGGGCCCACATCATAGGCCGGCGCGGCCGAGGGTGGCCGCGCCGCCTAGGGTTTGGCCACCCCGTGGCCCCTCTTCGTCTCGTCTTCGGTCTTGGAAGCTTCGTGAAAAATAGGCCTGGCTTTTATTTCGTCCAATTCCGAGAATATTTCTTTACTAGGATTTCTGAAACCAAAAGCAGAAAACAACAACTGGCACTTCGGCATCTTGTTAATAGGTTAGTTCCAGAAAATGCACGAATATGACATAAAGTGTGCATAAAACATGTAGATAACATCAATAATGTGGCATGGAACACAAGAAATTATCGATACGTCGGAGACGTATCAGGTTCTTGCCGCCGGTCATATGACTTGTACATCCACTATCAAGTACCCATTTTGAACCTCCGGCGGCATAGTCCTACATGAGATCAATGCTTGGATTTAGGTACCCATTTCTCAATGGGTCCTCTTTTGTTAGCAACAAGGGTCTTTGGGACCCAAATAGACCAAGCAACATAACCATCATATGGGCCAACATATTTAGCATAAACATCACCATAATAATCTTTGAATAAAACATAGTGAGGGTTAGCATTTCCCGCATCATCATCATTAATGGTTTTGCCCTTAGGGGCTTCACCATTAGTGATATCTTTCTTCTTCTCTTGTGCGGGCTTGGCCTTTTGCTTGTTTGCCTTCTTTGCCTTGGCTCCATAACCAAGGCCCTCCTTCCCATTGTTTGATCTTTGCTTACTCAAGAGATCATCCAAAGAAAGTTTACTTTGGGGAGAGGAGGCCTTAGCAAGTTCATCCTTCAACCTAGCATTTTCCTCAATAATATTTGCATGATCACATGAAGGGGTAGAGGAACTAGGCACATCATATGAAGCAAGCCTAATTTGAAGTTGCTCATTTGACTTGGATAGGAGAGCGTATTCACTCTTCAAAGCTTTGTGAGCTTTGTCTAGTTCATCTAGATCCTTCACAAGTTTCTCATGATCAACACCAAATTGGGCCATTTCCTTTTTAAGCAATTTAGTCTTAGCCCTAGCATGATCTCTAGCTTTAGTGAGCTTGTTAATTTCATCTTGAGGCTCTTCAAGATTTTCTAGCCTCTCCTCAAGAGAAGCTATAGTTTCTTGACTTTCCTCAAGAGCATTTTTAAGAGCATGGATTTCAAGAGAGTCTTCTCTCTCTATTTGACCCTTTTTCTCAAGAGTAGCATTTTGTTGAGCTAAACGAGCCATGAGATTTGAAACATGCTTTTTGTTGATACCTTGTAGGTTAAGAATGAATTCATCAAATTCTAGCATTTCTTGTTTCACTTTTAGACTAGCATCATCAACCCCTAGATCACTTGATATGTTAGGCATAGAGGGGCTAGGAGATGATACCTCGGAGGATTTAGCCATGAGACAACTTTCTTCCTCCACATGAATGATCTCATTGGGGGATTCACTTGGTGATGAAGAGTTAGTGGAGAGGGAGGCAAGAGCGACCAATCCATTAGAGGTTGCATCTTCTTCATCATCAACATCATCATCTCCGGAGGTATATTCTTCTTGAGTTGATAGCACAATAGATGTGTCCAAGGAGGATTTTGCCATGAAGCAATGTGCATTCTTGTTATGAGGATTCTCATTGGGGGATTCAAAGAGAGATGAAGAGGGAATGTTGGTAGTGACAATGGCGGCCACTTCCTTTGAGCTTTCTCCTTCATCATCACTAGAGCTTTCAACTTCATCGGTAGAATACTCTTCCCTAGTCACTAGCACAACTCTTGGAGGCCTCTTGCCCTTCTTGGTCTTGTTGTTGTAGAATTTCTTGTTGGGGGCCTTTGAATATTTGCCCTTTGTGTCTTTGCTCTTGTCCTTGGGAATGAGCCTTCCATTATGAAGCTCTCTATTCTCATAGGGGCATTCGGCAATGAAGTGGCGCTTGTCATCACAGTTGTAGCATGACCTTGTCTTTGGACCAAAGCTAGTGAACCCACTTTTGTGGTTTCTCTTGATGTTGTCTTCCTTGGCCTTGGAGGGATCAACCCAAAATGACTTTGCATGGAAGGCCATGTGATCATGATAGTGGCATTCCAAATCTTCCGGATAGGACATACTCCAAGATGCCCTATATTGTTCTTGAGGGTACACTTCTTCAACGGGGTTGACCACCAAGGCAAGATTGTTCCCTTTTGCCATACCAATGGCACGATTGCGAGAATCATGAGAGTTTTGCTCGAGCACCTTGAGGGCTTGCATCTCGTGCACGGCATCTTGAGATGAGAGAGAGGAATAGCATTCTCTCCCAACAAGGGTCTTGACATCAATGGGTACAAACGGCATCATGCATTCAATGTACTTCTCCTTGATCCAAGAGTCATTGATGTGGGTGGCACCACTAAGCCGGAAGGCATCGGCAACAATGAGGAGTCTTCCATACATGACTTGATGATCTTCATCCGGTAGCCTCATGAATCCTTCGGCTTGATTCCGAAGAGCATTATACTTGTTCCTTCTTGTGCTCTCACTTCCAATGCAACTAGCGGCCAAACCATCCCAAGCTTCCTTGGCGGTGGTGTAGTTCCGAACACGAGGCAGCTCTTGTGTCCCCACACTAGTTTGAATCATGTGCAAGGCGGTGTTGTTGAGTTGACTATCAACCGCTTCTCTTCTAGTCAACTTGTCGGGGTTGTAGGGCTTGAAGCCTTCCAAGATGATTCTCCAAAGTTCATTGGAGGCACTGCAAACATGAGAGCGGAACTCAAATTGCCAAGTATCGAAATTATCAATGGAAAACTTAGGTGGGTCGCCTCGGATGTTCAAATGGGGATGAGGAACCGGTATATCGGGAGATAGAAAAGGTGGAGCTACTCGATTGTAGCTCTCACCTCCACTAGTTCCACTAGGAGATGCAATGGGAGGTTTGATAGTGTTTAAGTTATCACCTTCCACGGGTTTAGTAGAGGAGGGTAATGCCGAAGCACCTCCCTCTTCTAACACACCCGTGTCCTTTACCTCTATGACGGGAGCCCTAGGAGGGACCGGAGTCATAAGCTCGGAAATTAGATTTCTCATGCTTTCCATTTGAGCGTCCATGGAGGATCTCAACGAATTGATGTCCTCCATGGTGACCAACTTACCGGCCTCTTCCGGAGGCACATCGTCCGGCATACTCTTAGGCGGTTAAGCCCGAAATAAGAGCCGAGGCTCTGATACCAATTGAAAGGATCGTATGCCGCACCTAGAGGGGGGGTGAATAGGTGCTAACCAATTTTTAGTTCTTTTTCAATTTAGGTTTGACACAAAGGTAAATTCTCTAGATATGCAACTAAGTGAATTTACCTATATGACAAGGTTACCAACTAAGCAAGATATAGCTACGCAATATATAGGAGATAGAGTGGGATAGAGGTAACCGAGAGTGTAGCACGCGTTGACACGGAGATGATTCCCGTAGTTCCCTTCCTTTGCAAGAAGGTACGTCTACGTTTGGAGGAGTGTGGTTGCTACGCAAGCCAAACCAACAGCCACGAAGGCTTCACTCAGATCTCCTGTGAGCAACGCCACGAAGGCCTAGCCCACTTCCACTAAGGGATTTCCTCGAGGCGGAAACCGGGCCTTTACAAGGTTCTTGGGGCACACATCCACAACTGAATTGGAGGCTCCCAAATCTGTAACAATACAACAATCAACAACAACACATCAACACAAATCAACTAGGGAACCAAATAGGAACACTAGCATGAGATCCCTCAAACAAATGAGGGGGAAATGAAAAACGCTTCGGTGAGGATGTAGATCGGTGGCTTCTCCTTCGAATCTCCAAAGATCAAGAGATTTGGTTGGGGGAGGAAGGAGATCTTGCAAATCTTGTGTTTCTTGAGGTGGCTCTAATGGTGGTGTAGCTTGGCAGATTTCTTGTGCAATGATTGAGCAAAGGGGTAAGGAAGAAGAAGAGGGGTATAAATACCCCTCCCCAAAATCCAACCGTTGAGCCTTCCGGGGGGCCGGATAATCCGGCCTAAGTTAGGCCGGCCTCCTGGTACAAAACCAGGACAAAGTCCGGTCAAATGTCCGGCCCCATACCAGAGCCACTTTTCTTCAGGTCCTTAGCCGTTTTCGAGGGGGCCGGATATTCTTGAAATGTCCGGCCCGGATAATCCGGCCCTGGGACAAAACCAGGACAATATCCGGGCAAATGTCCGGCCCCTATACTGAGCTGATTTCCCTCAAGTCCTTAGCCGAAATTCTGGGGGCCGGATATTTTGGAAATATCCGGCCCGGATTATCCGGCCTGATGAACTTTTTCTGATTCTCTTTGACAGCACTGACCACATCCAACACACACACAAATGTATCTATATAATCCCTGTACCACTTAACCAAACATTAGTATATCACGTACATTGACATCAAACACTCAAAACATAATATGAGAGATGTTCTTTCAATCTCCCCCTTTTTGGTGTTTGATGTACAATACTCATGGCTTTGTCCCTGATTCAATCACTATAGAGACAAGCATGATGGACAAAACATAGAGGCACTCCCCCTACAGTTGGAACAGACCATTGTGACTTGGAACCGCTATGTGTTTTGTAATAGGATCACTAGATCCACTATGTTGTATTAAGACTGGATCATGTGATCCCTCTATGTAAGACAATTACGTGTTGTAATGAAATCTTTTCAAAATAAGAAATCCATGCTCTACTTTTCCTTGTAATATTACATAAAATTTTGCACACTTGATCACTTCTCTAACTTACTTATCCTAATTGCTCACAGATGGAATACCAATGGGAGTGCTATCAGCTTGGTCACGGAGGAGAACTAAGGTTCGAAAAGGATTTGAAGCAACTAGTGGAATATCTAGGCCACCCGTATCCCGAGTTCTTCGGAACACCCCGCAATAACCAGTTGGGAGGACCACCTCGGTGGGAAGTTTCTGCTGATCTAGGAAGAAAGCTTGGAGCCCCGGTATGGGAAACCATATGGTTTTCTGTAACGGGAAACACCTGGAAGGAAGGACTAGTCAGAGCTATGCAAGAAGCAATCGCCCGTCTGTGTGGACAAAATGAGAACAAGATCCGGAACACTCGTTTCATCTACTACCCAAGACATGACTCCATGGGAAGATCGATGACCATGCCACCACACCCGGAGATGAACCACTATGTAGCACACCAGGACTTCAGGCTGTACAAAACCCGCAGGGATTTGGACAACGCCCTCGCCCTTCGCCAAGCACCATAACCGTGAAGACGAAGAATTCCCCCCTGAAGAGTAGTATCATTAAAGCACTTGAGTAGGTGTGAGTTGTATCAGGATCCCTTGTATCGTAGAGCGAATGAATGGTTCTTAAAACCAACGGTGTGTTAGATTTGTAATGTGTGATGCTTGGTATGAATGAAAAAGTGTTGTTGGTTTTTACCCCCTCAACACTACTCAAGTTTTGAAACTTTGTGAACTTTAACTCAAACAAACCATAGAAATTTCCCTCTTATCTTATCATTTACTCCAATGATCAGATGGCCCCACCAAACCGCAACGCCAACCAAGACGCAATGATGCAGATGATCCAGATGATGATGGAAGATCGCGAAGCCGCGAGAGCTGAACGACAAGCCAACATAGCGGCACTGCAACAGATAGCTCAAAACAATCAAGGCCACGGAAACCATGATCACCCAGGATCAAAGCTGAAGAACTTTCAGAACACCAACCCTCCGATGTTTAGCAAGACCGAAGAACCACTTGACGCTGATGACTGGCTCCAGACAATGGAGAACAACTTAGAAGTTGCGGGAGTAGAAGCCGCAGAGAAAGTACTATTTGCCACCCACTACCTATCAGGACATACCAGAGCCTGGTGGACAAGTGCCCGTGCCATGAATGCAGGACAAATGATGACTTGGGAAGACTTCAAACTCAAGTTCAGCAAATATCATGTGCCCCAAGGACTGATCAAGAAGATGAGAGACGAGTTCCGCGAACTCAAGCAAGGAAGGATGTCCGTGGTGGAATACCGCGACAGGTTTCTCACTCTGTCAAGGTACGCCCCGGATGAGACCGACACCAACGAGAAAAGGAAGGAGAGATTTCTGAACGGACTGCATGATGAAATGCAAACTGTGTTAGTGAACATTCCGTTCGCTGACTTGGAAGCCCTGGTAGACTCAGCAATACAGATGGAAGGGAAGCTGCATCAAGCCAACGAGAACCGCAAGAGAAGAATGATGACCAGAATGGACCCCACCATGCACAAGCACCGCAACAACTCAACTGGAGGATTTGCCTCAAGATACAACAAGCCCCCTGATACGCGTAGATGCACACGTCCGTTGGGAACCCCAAGTGGAAGGTATGATGCGTATAGAAGCAAGTTTCCCTCGTATGAAACCAAGGTTATCGAACCAGTAGGAGCCAAGAAGCACGTGAAGGTTGTTGGTGGAGGAATGTAGTGCGGCGCAACACCGTGAAACCGGCGCCAACGTGGAACCTGCACAACACAATCAAAGTACTTTGCCCCAACGTAACAGTGAGGTTGTCAATCTCACCGGCTTGCTGAAAACAAAGGATTAAGTGTATCGAGTGGAAAATGGTGTTTGTTTGCAAAGAACAGTAAAAGCAGTAGAATGTATTCAGATGTAAAAGAATGGACCGGGGTCCACAGTTCACTAGTGGTGTCTCTCCAATAAGATAACTAACATGCGGGTGAACAAATTACAGGTGAGCAATTGACAAATAAAGATTCAATACATATCAACGATGATTACTATGTGATTTAATCAGGCATTACGACAAAGTACATAGACCGCTATCCAGCATGCATCTATGCCTAAATAATCCACCTTCAGGTTATCATCCGAACCCCTTCCAGTATTAAGTTGCGAACAACAGATAATTGCATTAAGTATGGTGCGTAATGTAATCGACACAAATATCCTTAGACAAAGCATCAATGTTTTATCCCTAGTAGCAACAGCACATCCACAACCTTAGAACCTACTGTCACGATCCCAGATTTAATGGAGGCATGAACCCACTATCGAGCATAATTACTCCCTCTTGGAGTTACAAGTATCAACTTGGCCAGAGCCTCTACTAGCAACGGAGAGCATGCAAGAACATAAACAACACATATATGATAGATTGATAATCAACTTAACATAATATTCTATATTCATCGGATCTCACCAAACATAACATGTAGCATTACAAATAGATGATCTTGATCATGTTAGGCAGCTCACAAGATCTAAACAATGATAGCACAAGCGGAGAAGACAACCATCTAGCTACTTCTATGGACCCATAGTCCAAGGATGAACTACTCACGCATCAATCCGGAGGCGGGCATGATGATGTAGAGCCCCTCCGGTGATGATTCCCCTCTCCGGCAGGGTGTCGGAGGCGATCTCCTGAATCCCGAGATGGGATTCGCGGCGGCGGCCTCTCGTAATGTTTTCCGTATCGTGGCTCTCTACGGGGGTTTCGCGACGGAGGCTTTAAGTAGGCGGAAGGGTAGGTCAAAGGGCGGCACGAGGGCCACACACCAGGCCGGCGCGGCCAGGGCTTGGGCCGCGCCGCCTTGGTGTGTCCCCACCTCGTGGCCCCACTTCGTCTCCTCTTCGGTCTTCTGGAAGCTTCGTGCAAAAATAGGACCCTGGGCGTTGATTTCATCCAATTCCGAGAATATTTCCTTACTAGGATTTCTGAAACCAAAAACAGCAGAAAACAGGAACTGGCACTTCGGCATCTTGTTAATAGGTTAGTGCCGGAAAATGTAAAATAATGCTGTAAAGTATGTGTAAATCACTCAAGTATTGTAATAAAAGTAGCATGGAACATAAGAAATTATAGATACGTTTGAGACGTATCAAGCATCCCCAAGCTTAGTTCCTACTCGTCCTCAAGTAGGTAAACGATAACACAAATAATTTCTGAAGTGACATGCTACCAACATAGTCTTGATCAACATTATTGTAAAGCATATGAGATGAATGGAGTGATCTGAACAAAAGATTGCTAACAAAGATAATGACTAAACAAATGAATCATATAGCAAAACTTTTCATGAATAGTACTTTCAAGACAAGTATCAATAAGACTTGCATAAGAGATAACTCATAAGCAATAAATTCAAAGTAGAATGAATTGAAGCAACACAAAGGATGATTAAGTTTCAGCAATTGCTTTCAACTTGTAACATGTATATCTCATGGATATTTGTCAACATAGAGTAATATAACAAGAGCAATAAGTAAACATGTAAGAATCAATGCACACAGTTAACACAAGTGTTTGCTTCTAAGATAGAAAGGAATGGGTAAACTGACTCAACAATAAAGTAAAAGATTGGCCCTTCGCAGAGGGAAGCATTGATTACTATTTTTGTGCTAGAGCTTTTGTTTTGAAAACATAGAAACAATTTTGTCAACGGTAGTAATAATTCATATGTGCTATGCATAATACTTCCTACAAGTTGCATGTCTCATGCATAGAGTACTAATAGTGCTCGCACCTTGTCCTACTATCTCGGAAAACACGGATTCTCATCGCATAACATATGCTTCAACCAAGTGTCACAAAGGGGTACCTCTATGCCGCTTGTACAAGTGTCTAAGGAGAAAGCACGCATTGGATTTCTCGCTTTTGATTATTCTCAACTTAGACATCCATACCGGGACAACATAGACAACAGATAATGGACTCCTCTTTTAATGCTTAAGCATTCAACAATAGTTAATATTCTCATAAGAGATTGAGGTTGTATGTCCAAACTGAAACTTCCACCATGATACATGGCTTTAGTTAGCGGCCCAATGTTCTTCTCTAACATATGCATACTCAAACCATTTGATCATGAAATCCACTACTTCAGACAAGACGAACATGCATAGCATCTCACATGATATCCAACAAAGATAAAGTTGATGGCGTCCCCAGAAAACATGGTTACCGCTCAACAAGCAACTTATAAGAATTAAGACACATAACTACATATTCATCACCACAATAGTTTTTAAGCTATTTGTCCCATGAGCTATATATTGTAGAGGTAGAGGAATGAAATTTTAAAGGTAGCACTCAAGTAATTTACTTTGGAATGGCAGAAAAATACCACATAATAGGTAGATATGGTGGACACAAATGGCATGGAGTTTGGCTCAAGGTGTTTGGATGCACGAGAAGCATTTCCTCTCAGTACAAGGTTTGGGCTAGCAAGGTTGTTTGAAGCAAACACAAGTATGAACAGGTACAGCAAAACTCACACAAGAACATATTGCAAGCATTATAAGGCTCTACACTGTCTTCCTTGTTGTTCAAACACTTTACCCGAAAATATCTAGACTTAGAGAGAACAATCATGCAAACCAAATTAAACAAGCTCTACAGTAGTTCTTCATTAATAGATTAAACTACATGATGCAAGAGCTTAAACATGATCTATGAGAGCTCAAACAATTGCCAAATTGTCAAACCATATGCATCATTTTCCAATTCCAACCATATAGCAATTTAACGAAGCAATAAGCTTTCGCCATGAACATTAAAGCACAATTAAGAACACAAGTGTTCCATAAGAAAAAGCGGAGCGTAATATCTCCAATATAAGAATGGCGAGATCCAACTTTATTCAAAGCAAAACAAAAATAAAAACAACCGACGCTCCAAGTAAAGAACATAAGGATGTGACGGAATAAAAATATAGTTTCACTAGAAGTGACCTGATAATGTTGTCGATGAAGAAGGGATGCCTTGGGCATCCCCAAGCTTAGATGCTTGAGTCTTCTTAAAATATTCAGGGATGAACCACCGGGGCATCCCCAAGCTTAGACCTTTCACTCTTCTTGATCATAGTATATCATCCTCTTCTCTTGACCCTTGAAAACTTCCTTCACACAAACTTCAAGCAAACTCATGAGAGGGTTAGTGCATAACCACAAATTCATATATTCAGAGGTGACACAATCATTCTTAACACTTCTGGACATTGCACAAAGCTTCTGAAAGTTAATGGAACAAAGAAACTCATTCAACATAGCAAAAGCGGCAATGCGAAATAAAAGACAGAATCTGTCAAAAACAGAACAGTCCATAAAGATGCATCTGGACTGGGCACTTAACTTGCTCAAATGGAAAAACTCAAAACTAATGAAAGTTGCGTACATATCTGAGGAGCACGCTCGTAATTTTGCAGATTTTTTCGAATTTTTACAGAGACTTATGCCAGAATTCGTGACAGATAGCAATGCTGTTTCTGCGCAGCGATCCCAAATATAACATCAACTTTAGCATAGAAACTTTACTTGGCACAAAAACATGATAAGGAGAGGTTGCTACAGTAGTAAACAACTTCCAAGACTCAACAAAACAAAAATTGCTGTAGTAAAATAAACACATGGGTTATCTCCCAAGAAGTGCTTTTCTTTAACGCCTTTCAGCTAGGCGCAGAAAGTGCAAATCAAGTAACATCAAGAGAAGAAGCATCAACATCATAGCTTGTTCTAATAATAGAATCAAAAGGCAACTTCATTCTCTTTCTAGGGAAGTGTTCCATACCTTTCTTGAGAGGAAATTGATATTTAATATTACCTTCCCTCATATCAATAACAACACCAACGGTTCGAAGAAAAGGTCTTCCCAACACAATAGGACAAGATGCATTGCATTCGATATCCAAGACAACAAAATCAACGGGGACAAGGTTATTGTTAACCGTAATGCGCACATTATCAATCCTCCCCAAAGGTTTCTTTTTAACATTATCAGCAAGATTAACATCCAAATAACAATTCTTCAATGGTGGCAAGTCAAGCATATCATAAATCTTTTTAGGCATAACAGAAATACTTGCACCAAAATCACATAAAGCATTACATTCAAAGTCATTGAATTTCATTTTAATGATGGGCTCCCAACCATCTTCTAACTTCCTAGGAATAGAAGCTTCAAGTTTTAATTTCTCTTCCCTAGCTTTAATGAGAGCATTTGTAATATGCTTTGTAAAGGCTAAATTTATAGCACTAGCATTGGGACTTCTAGCAAGTTTTTGTAAGAACTTTATAACTTCAGTAATATGACAATCATCAAAGTCTAAACCATTATGTTCTACATCAATGGAATCATTGTCACCAATATTTTGAAAAATTTCAGCAGTTTTATCACAAACAGCAGTTTCAGCAGTTTCAGGCAGTTTTGTGCGCTTTGCACTAGGAGTAGAAACATTGCCAACACCAATTATTTTACCATTGATAGTAGGAGGTGCAGCAACATGTGAAGAATTAACATTACTAGTGGTGGTAATAGTCCATACTTTAGCTACATTATTTTCTTTAGCAAGTTTTTCTTTTTCTTCTCTATCCCACCTAGCATGCAATTCAGCCAACAATCTAATATTATCATTAATTCGAACTTGGATGGCATTTGTTTTAGCAAACCTAGCATCTTCAACTTTCTCAGGCATAACTTTCAATTTTAAAAGATCAACATCAAGAGCAAGACTATCAACCTTAGAAGCAAGAATATCAATTTTACCAAGCTTTTCTTCAACAGTTTTATTGAAAGCAGTTTGTGTACTAATAAATTCTTTAAGCATGGCCTCAAGACCAGAGGGTACACTCTTATTATTGTTGTAAGAATTACCATAAGAATTACCATAACCATTACTATTAGAAGGATATGGCCTAAAGTTGTTGTTACCATAATTATTCCTATAAGCATTGTTGTTGAAATTATTACTTTTAATGAAATTCACATCAACATTTTCTTCTTGAGCAACCAATGAAGCTAAAGGAACATTATTAGGATCAATATGAGATCTACCATTTGCAAGCATAGACATAATAGCATCAATCTTATCACCCAAAGAAGAGGTTTCTTCAACAGAATTTACCTTCTTACCTTGAGGAGTTCTTTCAGTGTGCCATTCAGAGTAATTGATCATCATATCATCAAGTAATTTAGTTGCGGCGCCCAGGGTGATGGACATAAAAGTACCTCCAGCAGCTGAATCCAATAGGTTCCTTGAGGAAAAATTCAATCCTGCATAAAAGGTTTGGATGATCATCCAAGTAGTCAGTCCATGGGTTGGGCAATTCTTTACCAAAGATTTCATTCTCTCCCATGCTTGAGCAACATGTTCATTATCAAATTGTTTAAAATTCATTATGCTACTTCTCAAAGATATAATCTTAGCAGGAGGATAATATTTACTAATAAAAGCATCTTTACACTTAGTCCATGAATCAATACTATTCTTAGGCAAAGAAAGCAACCAATCTTTAGCTCTTCCTCTTAATGAGAAAGGAAACAATTTCAGTTTTATAATATCACCATGTATATCCTTATACTTTTGCATTTCACAAAGTTCAACAAAATTATTAAGATGGGCAGCAGCATCATCAGTACTAACACCAGAAAATTGCTCTCTCATAACAAGATTTAGTAAAGCAGGTTTAATTTCATAGAATTCTGCTGTAGTAGCAGGTGGAGCAATAGGAGTACATATAAAATCATTATTATTTGTGCTAGTGAAATCACACAACTTAGTATTTTCAGGAGTACCCATTATAACAGTAATAAAGTAAACTAGGCAAATAAAGTAAAGACAAGTAACTAATTTTTTTGTGTTTTTGATATAGAGAATAAGACAGTAAATAAAGTAAAACTAGCAACTAATTTTTTTGTGTTTTGTTTAAGTGCAGCAAACAAAGTAGTAAATAAACTAAAGCAAGACAAAAACAAAGTAAAGAGATTGGAAGTGGAGACTCCCCTTGCAGCGTGTCTTGATCTCCCCGGCAACGGCGCCAGAAATTTAACTTGATACGCGTAGATGCACACGTCCGTTGGGAACCCCAAGTGGAAGGTATGATGCGTATAGAAGCAAGTTTCCCTCAGTATGAAACCAAGGTTATCGAACCAGTAGGAGCCAAGAAGCACGTGAAGGTTGTTGGTGGAGGAATGTAGTGCGGCGCAACACCAGTGAAACCGGCGCCAACGTGGAACCTGCACAACACAATCAAAGTACTTTGCCCCAACGTAACAGTGAGGTTGTCAATCTCACCGGCTTGCTGAAAACAAAGGATTAAGTGTATCGAGTGGAAAATGGTGTTTGTTTGCAAAGAATAGTAAAAGCAGTAGATTGTATTCAGATGTAAAAGAATGGACCGGGGTCCACAGTTCACTAGTGGTGTCTCTCCAATAAGATAACTAACATGCTGGGTGAACAAATTACATGTGAGCAATTGACAAATAAAGATTCAATACATATCAACGATGATTACTATGTGATTTAATCAGGGCATTACGACAAAGTACATAGACCGCTATCCAGCATGCATCTATGCCTAAATAATCCACCTTTAGGTTATCATCCGAACCCCTTCCAGTATTAAGTTGCGAACAACAGATAATTGCATTAAGTATGGTGCGTAATGTAATCAACACAAATATCCTTAGACAAAGCATCAATGTTTTATCCCTAGTAGCAACAGCACATCCACAACCTTAGAACCTACTGTCACGATCCCAGATTTAATGGAGGCATGAACCCACTATCGAGCATAATTACTCCCTCTTGGAGTTACAAGTATCAACTTGGCCAGAGCCTCTACTAGCAACGGAGAGCATGCAAGAACATAAAACAACACATATATGATAGATTGATAATCAACTTAACATAATATTCTATATTCATCGGATCTCACCAAACACAACATGTAGCATTACAAATAGATGATCTTGATCATGTTAGGCAGCTCACAAGATCTAAACAATGATAGCACAAGCGGAGAAGACAACCATCTAGCTACTGCTATGGACCCATAGTCCAAGGATGAACTACTCACGCATCAATCCGGAGACGGGCATGATGATGTAGAGCCCCTCCGGTGATGATTCCCCTCTCCCAGGTGCCGGAGGCGATCTCTGAATCCCCCGAGATGGGATTGCGGCGGCGGCCTCTCGGTAATGTTTTCCGTATCGTGGCTCTCGGTACGGGGGTTTCGCGACGGAGGCTTTAAGTAGGCGGAAGGGTAGGTCAAAGGGCACGAGGGGCCACACACCCGGCGCGGCGGGCTTGGGCCGCGCCGCCTTGGTGTGTCCCCACCTCGTGGCCCCACTTCGTCTCCTCTTCGGTCTTGGAAGCTTCGTGCAAAAATAGGACCCGGCGTTGATTTCGAGAATATTTTCTTACTAGGATTTCTGAAACCAAAAACAGCAGAAAACAGCAACTGGCACTTCGGCATCTTGTTAATAGGTTAGTGCCGAAAATGTAAAATAATGCTGTAAAGTATGTGTAAATCACTCAAGTATTGTAATAAAAGTAGCATGGAACATAAGAAACTATAGATACGTTTGAGACGTATCACCCCCTGCTCAGACAACAACAACAACAACAACAACAACAACAACAACAACAACAACAACAACAACAACAACAACAACAACAACAAAACAACAACAACAACAACAAGAACCACCACCACCCCAATGGTAACAACAACAACCCCAATACTGCCCCGAGGACTGGAAGCAACACTGTTCCCGTCACCCCCAAAGATAAGTCAACTGTAAACTGCTATGAATGTGGAATTGTGGGTCACTACTCCAATGAGTGCCCCAAGAAGCTTGTCAGATTGCCGCCAACACCGCTGCACCTGCTCAGAACAGCCCGTTAGTTAAGAAGAACCAGAACAACCGCAACGGCCGCCTCTACCACATGAATGCAGCAGAAGCACAGGAAGCCCCCCAGGCCATGCCAAGTATGTTTTCCTGTTAATCCAATTTCCCAATCTCTCTTAGGAACCTAAATTTTTCTTAAAATCTCGGGACGAGATTTGTTTAAGGGGGAAGGGTTTGTAACATCCCAAAAATTTAAAATAAAGAGAAAATGAATTTCCTTTTTCCAAAAATGAGAACCAACAAAAACTTTTATTAAATTAAGCTTGGTACCTAGTGAGCATGCTTATATGTTGTGATATTGCCCTGATTGTTTACTTATTTTATTGAACCTAATTCCAAAACCCAAAACCCTAATCTTCTCAAAACAAAAGAGTATCAAATAAGAAGGAACTAAAATAAAACAAAATATGTGGGCATATAGCCCTAGTATGCAAACCTTGACTAATACCCTTCTTACTTTTCTAAATAGTGGTGAACCATTGAGATACCCCACTAAACCCTAAACCTCACCCCTCTTCTCACCATCCATTATAAACAAAATAAAAAGAAATGAAATTAAATAAGAAAAGGGCCTATGTGCCTATGACTATTTTTGGTGAAACTTCTACCTAGACCTTTCTACCTTGATTAGATGCTTTGAAAACCTCAACAAAACTAATCAAGTACTTCCCCAATCAAAACCAAGGTGAAACAAAAAGAAATAAAAAGAAATTTAACATATGCATGGAGGCATATGTGGCACATAGCCTTATTACCAAAAACTTGACCTAAGCACCTCTACCTTGCCCAAATGGTTTAAAAACTTTACCAAACCCAATCTAACATTAAATAAACCCTAAACCATGACCTTTGATCATAGATAAAGAAAAAGAAATAAAAATATGAAATGCACATATGTGCATATGGCCATTTTTACAAATCTTGAACCTAGACCCTTTTGGCTTGCACCATTAGTTGGAGATGGTTACTAAACACTTATAAACACTTTTGGAATCAAAGAAACTCAAATCAAATAAAATTTGAAATCAAAATGAGCTCACATGCACTAATGGTCAAAATTGACAATTTTAATATCATACCTACTTTGAGCCCTTTTATTTAGAAATTCTTAAACCAAACCCTAACAACTCTTTGCACATCATCCAAGACCTCATCAAGATGAACAACTTTGGTGTTGACCACTTTGACCAGATCATTGACCATTGCTCAAAATAGTCAAGCCAAGTGGCAACATTGAAACCAATTCTAGATCCCCTCTAAATTTAGAATTTGCACAAATCCTTTCCAAATCTCAAACCAATACCTTGGGTGGCTGCCAAATATCATCTACAACTCATCTATGAAGAAATTTAGTAAAAGTTACCCACACATGAGGTTTTTACATAAGAATCCACTTTTTAACATAGAGGTACAACCACTACACCAACTATGTACCTCCACCCTTTTTCTATCTTGGCTCATCTATAGTTGCACTTGTACCTCTAACAACCTCCTTTGACATCATCTAGTAGTACATGACCACTAGGACACCAACCATGACAAGTACATGGCCTATGTCATGTGCACTTTGACATAAATCAAATGAGCACCCTACCCCTCTCTCCAACCATGCTCACCATGTCTAGTACCATGCCCCCACCTCACTCAACCAGGCCAAGCACCAAGGACCAGAGAAAGACACCACACACACCCAATGCCACCACCATGCCACTCACATGGTCACCCCCATGTCACCCCTGCCCTGGCCCCTTTTCCCTCTCTCTCACCATGTCATCTACTTTCCCCTCGACCCTAGACATCTACTAGACATGATCATAAGACCAGGAGAGCAAATGGTTGACCAAAACACTCATGCCATCGTCACTGGTCACCCAACCGAGGACACATATGTCACCCGACGTGCACACTGCAAACCACCGTGTCCCACTGCGCCACCATCTTCCTCTCTCTCTCACACATCTCCTAGACACCCTCGTTGACCTGCACGCGCCCCAGTACGACGCCACGACGCGACGCCCCAAGAGGACGCCGACGTCGGCCTCGTACCCGTGCGCCCTGCACACGACGCCATCCAGCCAGCCACTGCGCGCGCGTCACCACCCACCCAGTACCTCTCTAGCTGACGCAGCCCCTGTCCCCTGAGACCCTGCACTCGACGCGCCCGTGACGTCGCCACCATGTCGGCCCCGTCGCGCCCCTCCTCTCTGGCGCTATATAAACCCCCTCCGCGCCTCGGGACATCACCACACAACCCAGCAGCATCCTTCTCTTTCCCCTAGCACCTCCCTCTCTCCCTCATTGCAGCTCACCAGAGCCAGAAGCTCGCCGGCGGCCACACGCAAAACCGTCAAAATTTTCATCACCATAGTCACCAAGCCCTACACCACTTTGAAGCCCTCGAAAAGCCCTGTCCAACGCACCCAACCTCGCCGCAAACCGTGCCCGGAGGTGAGCAGGAGAGCCGTCGGAAGCTCGCCGGCGTCGGGAGGAAGACGACGGCCCAGCGCCGTCGGATCCTGATCCGACGCACCGCGTGCGTCGCCCGCGCCCGACGTGCATGCGCCAAGCACGCGTGGCCCAGGCCGCCGCTGGGCCGGCCCACTCTTTTCCCGCCCGCGGTTTAAATTCAAATTTTCGTGTTATTTATTTTCTCTGAATTTTCTCTCTGATGTTTTGTGAAAAATTTAAAATCTCCAAATATACTAGGCCAAATTTCATGAAATTTATATCTCTGGAAAGCTTGTGAAAGTATCTAACTAACCCCACTGGTCTCAGGCCTGGTATTGCTATAGAATTAATGTAGCAAAAATAACAAATCAGTAACTTCTCAAACTTCAAAGAATTATTAAAATTCAACCATAGATAATTTTGAATTTATTCCAACTCTCATAAATCCCATTTCAAATAATCTAATTGTTTATGTAAAAATATGATAGGGTTACTTCATATGATCATGGTCTAGATTAAAAAATGGCTCTATGGCTATTTCTAGTCCATTTAAATTATTCTAAATTAAGTACTAAATACTATGGGAGCTATTCTCTCATTGAAATATTGTCTCAAGTAATTCAACAGGAGTTAGAACCATGGTCCATAAAATCTCATCTTTAATTATTTGATGATATTAAATCATTACCATGTTGATATTAAATTGCATGGGGTGCACCACCCCATTTAAATCATTTTCCCAAATGATAACTATGAAGAGGTTGACTTTGGTCAACCTAGGTCATATATTATTAATTAAGGGAATGAAATCTTAACCAAATTCAATGAGAGGAAATTATTTCTCCAAAGAATTAAATAGCAACACTAATGTAATATTGGGAATGAGAGGGAATTATTGTTCTTAAGAACATAACAAAGTCAACCAACTTAATAATCATATTGTGATGCTAGCTAGCTTGCGTGATTCATGTGTGTGCTTAGCCTAGTACTTAAGCTTTGTTTGGTGATTGTGTGTATCGTATTCGTTTTTAGACGCTAGTACCGAAGAATACCAAGAGGAGGAGGAGGTCTACTTCCAAGGAGAGGAAGACCACTTTGATCATTACACCAATCAAGGCAAGCTAATATTCTTGCAAGCTACCCTAAGGCAAAGCTCTACAAGAACAAGGCCTCATCACAATTTACTTTATGCTTAATGATCCTATCCCAAGTTTTTACCTTACCAGTTTTTGACTTTGGTCTATCAAAGATTATTTTTGATTCATGATTCACTTAATCTAGATGTGGAGTAGTACAAGAGCATCAAATTTAGCCTAGAGCAATCAGAGCTAGTTAGCACCCCTCATGACTAGTTGCTAGTGCTAATAAATAAAATTGACTACTCTAGATGGGAACAGGTGAAATGAAATGACTTTGAAAACCTTGGAATAATGAGTCATTCTATTGAAAGATTTTGAAGGTGAATATGACTTGTGAATGACGTGGTGAATTTTACAAAAACTGATGGTTGGGTTCGGATGCGATACCATTCCAATTTTGCAAGTACCCCCACAATACCTGATATGGGTAGGGCTTAACTAGAAGTTTATGTATCTTAGTATGGGTTCCCTCTAAACAAGCGTCATCGGGGTTATGCCAAGGGCTGCCTCCAAAGAAATATGAAATGATGTGAAATGACGTGAAATGAGGTGAATGTCCGGCCCAAGCCCTGTGCAGTTCCCAGGTTGACTGTTTGTCTTCACCGGGAGGCCAAGCTCATGGGGAGAGGTGCCTATACTAGGGTATGTAAGTGAAAGGTTATGGTTGGTAGTCCGCACACGGAGTATGATAAATCAGGGCCAGTTAACCCTGACGGATTATTGCAAATGTTGTGGCACAAGTGTACGACCTCTGCAGAGTGTAGAACTATTCCAATAGCCGTGTCCACGGTTATGGACGGTTGGAAAGGCCATACTGTTCCGTCATCAGAATTTTTCAGAAAATATGACATGTGAAGGGTGACTTGTGATTTAAACTTGAAATGGTGACTTTGACTTGAATCACAACAGAGTTGTGGGAATGACACTAATGTTCCCATTTGAGTTAATTAGAAAATGAAGAGGCTTTTACTAAATGCTTATGAAATAAAATTGGCTTTATGCAAATAAACTTAGAGCTTAGCACCCCCTTACTATAGTGGATAGCGCTTACATTAGTATTAGTTTGCGAGTACTTTAAAGTACTCATGGCTTTGTCCCTAGCTATTCAAATGGCCAGACTATGAAGAGGAACAGCAGTACGAGGAGGATGGACAGCAGGACGTCTACGACAACTAGGATCACTCCTGACGTCAACAGTTGCCTGTGGAACAGATGGACCGCGACCGTTACTCCGCTTCCGCTATGTGTTTTGTAATAGGATCACTAGATCCACTATGTTGTATTAAGACTGGATCATGTGATCCCTCTATGTAAGACAATTACGTGTTGTAATGAAATATGTGTTGTGATATCAATCTATTATGTCTCGCAAAAACAATATTCCTGTGATTGCGATGAATGGCATAATAGGCATCTGGACTTAAAAATTCGGGTGTTGACACTAGGCGCCGCCGGCGACCGAAAAACCCTCCTCCGTCGCTAGCAAAGCCCCGGTGACAATCCCGGGGCAATTTCTTAGTTTTTAGGGTTAAATTAGCGCGGCGGATTAGGGTTAGTTAAGTATTTTGGTTTATAATGTAAATTATGTTCCAATGTAGCTCGATCGGAGCAAGAATTCCTTTCATTTCGCAAGGATCATCGCAGCAAGATTTCCCGCGACTTTTAATTTCCGTTTTTCGGTTCGCTTTTTTGGTTTCTATTCCGCGCCGCGACTCAAAACGTCGAAAGAAACTAATTCGGAAGACCGAACTCCGTTTTTTCGGTTTCACTTTATACGGGCTCCGCTAGAGATGCTCTAATAACGTGATTGGCTGCCTGAGTGACTTTGAAACACGGCCTCGGTAGCAAAGTCTGGACTGATTGGCTGGCTACGCTCCCTCCGTGTTGTGGCTAGCGCGCGGGCGTTAAAGCACTCTTGGGTCAGGCTCTCAGGGACGCTCGTATCGGCTGTTCCTTCGGGCTCAGGCTCGTTGTCTATTTTTTTTATTCTCCACCGATGCAACATGGTTACTTGAGGTTGCTTCCGTTCACCTCCCGTAAACTTCTTCTTTTAATCCATTCTAATGAACACAATTGTGGTTCGATCGAAAACCAGATGATGCACTTCGATGAGGTGATCCGATTCTGAAAATCGGTTTCGAGTTTTGTTTGCTGTAAACCTTTAATTTTGTGTTCATGTTTCGACCATTATGAACGAATTTCATCGAACTCATCGCACATGGTCCGTCGTTTAAAGTTTCATTTGAGGAGTAGCTTCACCTTGCCTATTCACACAACTCTTGTGTTGTAAGTTCTTTTTATTTTGGTGATCATAGACAACTAGATTTGCATCTTCCCAGTATAGTAAGGTGTGGAATCAGGGATATCAACAAAAGAAAGTTTCTTAACGTAGGTGTTACCTTTTGGTGAAGATGGGTCACGACGTTGAATCAACTCCATGGCACGCTCCAGCTGTGGCGCATCCGCATTAGGCTGCACACGGATCCTCGAACTTGACCGGATCCCGCTCATCGATGGGTCGGCGATACCCCCATAGGCAATCACCAGATCCATCGAGGGCGAGACCTTCCGCTCCAGAGCAGCAACGTTCTGACGACGGCATGCGCCCAATAGTGGCGGAGCGGAAGTCGGGTATAAATTTCTGTTAACATTCTCTCCCTTGATCTCAAAATATACTCTTAACTTTATACATTCTATCAGGGATGGCACTACTGCCGCTTGCAGAGCACCACCCCCACCTTGCTACGCCTCGGCGTCCAAACCAACATCTTCCGTAGCCCCTTCGTCGACATAGTCCGCATCCCCCACAACACCACAAACCGGCCCATTAGCACGTTTGCGTCCCAAGAACGGTATGCCTCATTTCAACCACCACCATGACCTCTTCTCGTTGTACCTCCACCTCGGAAGTTGCCGTCAAAGCCAGTGCCAGAATTGAAGACACGTTGTTGCACTTGACGTCCATAGGGCTGGAAATTCGGAGCAAAACCCTAGAAGCCATCAGACCTTTTTTTTTTTTTGATAGGGAAGCCATCAGACCTTGATAACCCGCTTCCCCTAGCCCCTAGGAACGGTGCCGTCGGAAACCCTTCACTCCTTGAAACCTGAGGCACCTTCATAGCCTCCATTGAAGAAATCAATGTTATGGTTTCCTCCGCCGCCGGCCGGCCCACTTCGACCGCCGACGAAGGCATTGTTTCAACCCCACCGAGCAGCATCGCCAAGCCCATGATGCCCACCGCGGCCGAGGTTCCCGCCGCGTCCTCCTCCTTAATCACCGCCTACACGACCTCCTCCTTGATCAGCGCCCCCGTGGCCTTCCGCCAAACCGCGACGAGCAGCACTAGAGATGTTACTGTACGGTTAAATTGCATCTAACGGGCAGTCTGAGGGACTCCCTTTGATCTCTTTCTTCTTCCCCGGTTCTTCCATGTCCTCGCGCAGCAAAGAGAAAGCATCACTGTGAACCGCTGCGTGTATAGTGAGGGAGGCGGTTGGAACAACACCCTTCGCCGTACTTCCCACCTGCTCAGGGCCGGCCCACAGGCCGGGCAAACAGTGCGCCCGCACTGGGCCCCGCCGAGCCAGGGGCCCCGGCCCAGCTAGTAGTTTCATTAGTAGTAATTGAAGTTTCTGATTTTTTTAGTCGTCTAAATAAGATAAAGGCCCATATTGATGTGCAGCCCACCCACACCAAGCCAGCATGTACGGGACAGGATTCCACAACAGGAATCGATCGATTTGTTTCTCTGTTCTCTCGACAACTCCACCGCTCCAGTAGCCAGACGAAACGACCCGTCTCCTCGACTTCTCGCTCAGATCTTCCCTGCCCCAAATCTGATGGTGCGGCCAGCCATTAACAGAGGCCAAAGACACAGCTCAATTTCTCCATTGTTCCTAAACTTCCTCCTTCAATTCTGAACGTTTCTGGAGTATTTTTCCAGATCAAACTGCCGTTTGGGACTTGATTTTAGAGAGGTAAAAAAATTCCGTCTTCCCTACCGTTGCTCTCAGGCCCCAATCAACTGTTAAATAGCTCCACTCTTGATTTGTTCTTCAGCTCAATGCCTCAAACATTCAAGATCCCCATAGGCGGAGAGTGTTGATTGAATCTGAGAGCAGGTCCTGTATGAGAGACAGAGAGTGCTCACTTGAGAAAGGGGGAGAATCGTGTAGTTCATGTCTTGCTGAAGGTGTGGTCAATGGTGTTCTTGTTCATCCGAATCGAGCTCAGCCAGGTGTTTCCGTGCCCTCTCTTGACCTTTTTATAGGAAACTTGTATTTTGTATTGGTCCGCTTGATTGAGACAAATCACAAGTAATATCATTTTTAGAGTCATTGTTTTGCCATTTTGAGAGTCAAAATGGTCAAGATCTTGAAGAAGAAGATGAGGCGCATCGGACCGACTGCGGCGGCGTTCGACGGTGTAGGTCCTTTGGGGCCGGCGCTCGGCGACTTCCCGCTCGCCTGGGGACTGCCTCCGATCCAAGGCATCGAGGGAGGCAGCGGCGGCGGCGCGCCACCGACGGCAACGGCGTGTTGACGACGTGGTCAACTTGCAGAAGGACGAAGCTGTAATTTTGTGTTTGTTGGGTTTCTTTCTGTAATATCTCCGGTGTAATTCGTCTTCTTGTTTCCGCAAAAAAAAAAATGAGAGCCTTTTTAGCTTTAAAATATACTATTTTGATTTTTTTTTTTTTGAGGGGAAAATATACTATTTTGATGGATTGCGAGTGTGAATAAGGGCCCCTTTCTCACATTTTGCACCGGGGCCCCAAAAAAGTATGGGCCGGGGCTGCACCTGCTGCGTAATAAGCCCGTCAGCCCCACCGAACAACCCAATGGCCTCGTCGCCGCACCGAAGACAAAACCATGGCCAGTAGCATGCTGGCCGATCGACGTCGCCAGTATGTGGCCATCAGCCGACTGGTTTCCATACACGATCTTGTATACATGCTGTAGCTATTGTTCGACGGCAAGCAGTTCTACTAGGAATCAAGCCCATAGCAGCGCTCTGGCACACTGCAGGGAACGACGGCGAACAGATTGGCAAAGAATCGAACACCTAGACTGGGTACTTCCGTTTCTTGTTTCTTGTCAAACAACATCCATGGTAGTCTCTGCCGCTGTGGGACAACGACTGATGCTAGGTTCTTGCTAGCGTCCTGATGCCGATCGACCTGACACATGGTTGCCGAACACGGCCTTCCCCGCGGAAGTGCATGGGCTCATTCATAAGCGGGGAGGAAGAACATACTAGGATCGCTGGGATGCCAGATAGCGTACATCGTTGGATGCAATTTAACTGCAGATTTTCTCCATTACTGTACCCATACAGTAACAGCTCTACTGCAGAGGAGCCACGCCCCTCTGCGATTAGCCATCTGATCGACGTGAAGCCATCGACATCCAGTCGTCACGAGAGGTGCAAAGTTCCACCTTTTTTCCTTTTGCAACCCAAACAATCTGCGTAGCCTCGTACTCGGGAGAGCCTTTACACCGACCTGGTCGGCAGTTGATTCGTGTCGCACACTCCCCGGCAGTAAAGTGGGTTTGGCCTAGAATCGTTCTCTACGGTTTAGCTTCCATGCGGGCGTTTGCGATTTCCTTCCGATTTGTTTCGTTGCATCACGTGACTAACTATCATCGACTGTTTCTCTACTGATTCTATCGTTCTAGTACCGAACGAAATTTTGAAAAATGTTCAGATTCGTATTTTTTGAAATTTGGAAATATTCAGATTTTATTTTTATATAATGTTTTTAAAAATGAAATTCTTTCGAATTTGAGCATATTTTAAATTTGAATATTTTTAAATTTGGAAAAAGTAATTTCGAGTTTGAACAATTTTTGAATCTGAACAATTTTAGAGTTTTAATATTTTCAAATTTGAACAATTTTCAAATTTGCATAATTTTTCGAATTTGAACACTTTTCAGATATGAACATTTTTCGGATTTGAACATTTTTCAAGATTAAACTTTTTTCAAAATTCTATTTTTTAAATTTAAACAATTTTAAATCTACATCGTTTTCAAAAATACGAACATTTTTTAAAATATTGATTTTTTGAAAACCTGCACATTTTGCAAATTTTAACATTTTTTATTTTAGCATGTACCGCGTGCGGGGGTGTGCGGCACGCAGCAAGCACCGACTTTGTCGGTGTATAGGAAACGCCCCATACTCCACGTTGATTTCTCCCGTAATGCAAAAAAGGATGGTTAGTAAGAGTTCCATCCACAGGACCTGCTTGGCCTTGTAAATTGAAGGGTGGCTTTGTTTATAAAACGATGAGCCCAAACCCGACCGTCTTGATCCAGCGATCCGTTGATCCCGTTCCTTCTAAAAGTGATCATTGAATTTGAATTTTTTTGAAACATGCACCTTCGATCTCGATGATAGCCGACGATGAACACGCCGTCGCCGCCCATGCAGAGTCCCTCCTTCTTCCTCAGATGTTGAACCAATGTCCAAGCCGCCTCTGTCAGTTCATCATCCAGGACGAATGTGGACGGCCAGAACACCGGTAGCTTTAGTTTGATCTTCTCGCACATAGTTTCTTAACTGACGCATCACCACCATCGGAGTAGAAGATAGAGAGTGGTGATTCTCTCAGTGCACGGGACATCCGAGCACGAAAACATTGTGTTTCGTCACAAATCATTACGTTTCAGATTTTTGAAACATAACGGAACTTAATGTTACTTGCAACACGAATCACAAAGCAAGACACAAAGGGTAACTACGTGCACGGAACAAACATATTTCTGGTACTCCGTAGAAGATAAGAAGAAAGCAGTGGATGAGGAAAACAGGAGTAGGTGAGAAAGAGAGTTAGCCGTCCACCGTATCTTCGATGCCGTGTCCATCCAAGCTTCGTCTCCCTCCGAGTAGCTCTTCCGTTCTTGTCACTGGAACGTGCTGGTCTGTAACACTGTTCTTCTAAAAAAAAAAAAAAACAGGGCTCCACCCCCCGGTTCCATTGACTGAAACCAAAAGTCATTAGTGGCCACAGACTACCCCGAGGCAGTAAAGAAAATAGAAGTAATACGCCCTACTACAACCAAACTGAACGCACGCCACGCATCCTCCCGGTCCCGCGCCGGCGGCCGGAGTTTTCACCATGGCAGTGCCAGGCTATCTCCACCTCTTAGCGCTCTGCCTCGTCCTTCAATTTTACCTCCTCCCGCGCCACGCGGCAGCGCAGGTCGACGAACAGCAGGTCCTACTCCAGATCAAGAGCGCGTGGGGCTCCCCGCCGGAGCTCGCTTCGTGGTCATCCACGGCCGGCGCCTCCTCGCACTGCACCAGCTGGGCCTATGTGTCCTGCGACTCTGTCTCCGGCCGGGTGGACTCCCTCGCCCTCCCGAACGTCGCCGTCTCCGGCCCCGTTCCCGATGCGATCGGCGAGCTGACGAGCCTCGCCACGCTCAACCTCCAAAACACCAGCGTCACCGGCGAATTCCCGCCCTTCCTCTACAACCTCACCGCTCTCACCTACCTCGACCTCTCATCGAACAACCTCGCGGCCGACCTCCCCGCCGACATCGGCCGCCTGGGCAAGAACCTCACGCACCTCGCCCTCGACAACAACTTCTTCACCGGCACGGTGCCGCCAGCGCTGTCGCACCTGAAGAACCTGAAGGTCCTCGCTCTCAACAGAAACCAGCTCATCGGTACCGTCCCGCCGGAGCTCGGTGAGCTGACGAGGCTCCAGACGCTCAAGCTCGAGCTGAACCAGTTCGGTTCCGGCAAGCTGCCCAAGTCTTTCAAGTACCTGAGGAAACTGACGACCGTCTGGCTTGCTAGCTGCGGCCTCACAGGTGAGTTCCCTGGCTACGTCTCGGAGATGTCCGAGATGGTCTGGCTCGACCTGTCCAACAATTCGTTCACAGGGAGCATTCCACCGGCGATTTGGAACATCACCAAGCTGCAGATGTTGTACCTATATTTGAACTACCTCGCCGGCGACATCGTCATCGATGGCGCGATCGGAGCGGCGGGGCTGGTCGAGATCGACGTGTCCTTCAACCTGCTGACCGGAGTGATCCCGGAAAAGTTCGGCAGTTTGATGAAGCTGAGGAATCTGAATTTGGTCACCAACAACTTCACCGGCGAGATACCGGCGAGCCTCGCGCGGCTGCCGTCGCTGGTGTTCCTGTGGTTGTTCGAGAACAACCTGAGTGGATCCATCCCGGCGGAGCTCGGGATGCACTCGCCGGTACTGAGGGACATCCAGATCGACGACAACGACCTCTCCGGGCCGATACCGGCGGGTATCTGCGATAACCGTGGGCTGTGGATCCTCTCCGCCTCCGGCAACCGCCTGAACGGCTCGATCCCGGCCAGCCTCGCCAACTGTCCCGCGCTCTTAAGCCTGCAGATCCAAGACAATGAGCTGTCTGGCGAGGTGCCGGCGGCGCTGTGGACGGAGACGAAGCTAATTACTTTGTATCTGCAGAACAATGGGTTCACCGGAACACTGCCGGAGACGCTGTTTTGGAATATGACCAGGCTCTACATCGGGAATAACAAGTTCACGGGCGGCCTTCCGGTGTCGGCTGCTCGGTTGAAGAAGTTCAACGCCCCGAATAACTCGCTCTCCGGCGAAATACCTGCGGGACTTGTCGCCGGGATGCCACTGCTGGAGGAGCTCTTTCTGTCCTCCAACCAGCTGTCAGGCATCATCCCTTAGACCAGTCACACTGTTCGTTCGGTTCAAAGAAAAAACGCATTGTGATTGCAGTGTGTAACTGTTGAATCGGTTGTAGGAGCCACTGTATTGGACGTACTTGTAGTTTTGGGGAAATCGGGCACTACCCAAAAGGGGTGGCCTCCTGCTGTGAGGGAAAATCGAGCTTCTGAAGTCGAGCACGGAAGACAGTCTCTCTCGTCGCCGGCTCGACTTTGCCGGCACTGTACTGTGTACGTACTACGTAGGCACGTAACTACACATAGCTCGCTTTCTTAAAAAAATTCAAAACAAATTATATATATTGATAACAATGTGTTCCATCAGTGTGCAAAAATTAAATTCCAAATACCTTGTATTCTTGGTTGTGTAAAAAATACAAAATCTGACAGTTTTTGGGTTATAAAATTGTTGCACTGTTCACACCTTTAGACGTCAGATTTTAACATCTTTGCATAGTTTTTTTTTTGACAGTATTAACATCTTTGCATAGTTAATTTTGTGTTAGTGTAGTATAAGATTTTACTATCTACATCTAGAATTTCTTTCAAACTTTAGAATACCGTCTTCAAATTTTTAGGAAACAAATTACGTGTAGCTCGTTTTCGGTGCCATCAGCGCACATTGTTGCTACACCTACGACCTACCTTATGTTACTGGCTCTACTATCTCCAATGATATATATGCAACTTAACTTCGACTCTATCGACTGTATTTCTTAATCTTCAAAGTTCCAAATGAACTGAATATGTATTGAAGTTCTAGAACACCACGGTCTCACGTTCTTGTCCTGTGAGCGTACACAAAATAATAATTAACATTTGACTCGATGTTTCTGTTAGCTTATTAAGAAATTTCCGAGTGAGTTTAATTACCGAAAACACCATCACAATAGCATTAGCACATTTAACCATAAACATGCAATTGAGCAGATCTAGCAGGTCTGCAACAATAAATCTACTAGTGCTAAAAGTAAGAAGAGAAGCACATACGTCCAAAGCATCTCGGTCGTTGATGTGGCCCATGGTATCGCCGGCTCGATCAGTTATAAACCGGCTAATGGAGAAATATGAGACTACCTCCTAAAATATACATGTCCACTTTACCAGATCATGACCAACATTGACTGGATGATGAACAACAAAGAAACAACACTAAGAAAACTTCTTGAGTAACGAGGTCTTAAGTGTAAGCTATGCGCTCCCCTCCCAAGGTTGCAGCCCACGATATTTGGCACATTCAACTTTATTGTCAGAAATGAAGTTGAGTGCCTCAATCAGAAATTATGGTTTGTAGAGTTGTCGCTTGCTAAAAAGACTATGTGAAGATTATCTTCATCTGATATAGTTTACTGTTGGCTTGTTCACAAACTCAATATGCCTTGGGTAGCACTGCGATTGACAATCACACATTACTAGTGTAGATGAACATGCACATGCGAACAAACTAAATGGTAAACAGGACCACACTATATAACCTGCAGGTGCTGCCTCAGCTGGTCGTCATCATCAAGCACAAAGCAAGTGACGGCATCGCTCCATTTGAGCTTGCTTTCCGTTTTTAGCCTGCTTATAAGGCATCACATGTTCCTCCACTTCCAAGTGTCATTGTACAGCTGAAGAGTACTCACCATGATCAAAGTGAGAAGTCAAGCACATCATTGGCAACCTTCTTCACTTGGGTCTCTTCGAAGCCATGGGTAAAGCATATCTCACTATTCATGAGCTCAAACAAATGGTGAAGGACGAACTCAAACAAAGATGAATCCCAAATCATTGAAGGTTTGTGCATACAGTGATTCATCATGTACATAAGGGGGGCCTCATTCGAGAACATGCCATGGTTTTTGACACAGCGAGTTGACAGGTCGCGGGAGCTAACATGGTTGATTGCCTACAATATGTTATGAAGAACAGTGCCAAGCATTATACACTAACGAACAATCTCTACCACAATCATACAGATCTTAGCTAGAACATGAAAGAGTAGACGCTTCTTATAGTGAGAGGAAATGTATGTAGCACGAGGTCGAGGAACAAGGAGACTACGGCGGAGAACCTGGCAGGACCACAGTCGCCGTGCTCGATACAGAACCATGCAGGACCAGCGTCGTAGTGCTCGATGGAGAACCTGATTGGGCCACCGTCGTCGTGCTTGAGGGAGAAGAGATGATCTACAATTGAAGCCATCAAATCTACCCCATCTACAACAAATCCAAGATGGAACCAGGCTCTGAGATGCTTCCAACCACCGAAGTAGTTGAAGTAGAGGAAGGAGTCGGCAAGCCGTTGTTGGTCACTGCCGCCAACCTAGTGGACCTATCCGATGAGGAAGCTCCCACAATGTTGTTAGATTTTGAAGGGTGGATGAGCTTGAAGAGGAGGGAAATGGGAGATTTGGATTTTACGGTGAGAGTGCCGCCCCTAAAATGGTGGCAAATTTTCACGTGCGATGACGTCTTACCGCTTTTTCGCCGTTTCGCGCGAGCTTGTGCCATCTCCCTTGGTGGCTCTGCGGGTACGCCATGTTCTCGAGTTTTGGTTAGACGAGGGTGGCTCGTTGGAGATGATGGATTCAGCCATTCCTCCTGGCATAGCCTAGTGGTGCTTTAAGAAATGTGTGGGAGCCTGGGCAACCAATCAGCCCAATTTTTGTCTCCTAGATGTGGGCAAAAGAGTGTGCAACCTACCAAAAGTTCTTATATTGGCTCCGGCCATACAACTATTGTACTTGACCTTGCACAAGATTTATTCTATTTGCCTTCATTATTTTATTATGCCTATTCCAAATGTCTCTTGTGATCTACAAAACAACGTTTCGATTCATAGGAGTGGGGTGAGAAGTTATGTTGAAACGTCCCGCTCCTCCGCTTCCTAACACATGTACGTTTGTCTGTAAACTTTCCGTAGCCACAGCAGTCCGTACGTCTAGATTTATTGAAAAGCGATGTAAGTTGCGCTCATTGGGGTTAGGCTCAGTGGAAACCGCAGACTTACCTGTTTTTATTGGGTCAACTTTTAGATTGCTCTAAAAATCGTGTCATATACTAGATTTATGTATGTATGTATGTATGTATGTATGTATGTATGTATGTATGTATGTATGTATGTATGTATGTATGTATGTATGTATGTATGTATGTATGTATGTATGTATGTATGTATGTATGTATGTATGTATGTATGTATGTATGTATGTATGTATGTATGTATGTATGTATGTATGTATGTATGTATGTATGTATGCATGCATGTATGTATGTATGTATGTATGTATGTATGTATGTATGTATGTATGTATGTATGTATGTATGTATGTATGTATGTATGTATGTATGTATGTATGTATGTATGTATGTATGTATGTATGTATGTATGTATGTATGTATATATGTATGTATGTATGTATGTATGTATGTATGTATGTATGAGCGTCTGTCTATACTGAGTTTCGTAAATAAAAAAAGCGTGATACGTAGAACTTGGACACACTCCATCAATCAAACGGCCATTTGTTTAGCTAACTTGGGCCGGAAAAACTCTGCATGAATCTGACCAGGTAACAGTAGCTGAGGACTACCAGTTCTGTACCGGAAACTAGTTCTTTTTTGGACATACTGTACCAGAAACTGGTGTTTTTCTTCTCGCAGAAAAGAGAGATAATTACAAAAGAAACACCACATTTCAGGTTTGCCCAGTAAAAAACCATAACAACCATAACTTTACGTTAGGATTTGAAAAACCACTACTCTATAGGTAACATGTAACAGATACTAGTTCTTTTTTGAACATACTGTACCAGAAACTAGTGTTTTTCTTCTCGCAGAAAAGAGAGATAATTACAAAAAAAACACCACATTTCAGGTTTGCGTAATAAAAGAACCACAACTTTACGTTAGGGTTTAAAAACCACTACTCTACAGGTAACATCTAACAGATAGCACTGATATGGCTAACACGCTGGTTTAATCACCAAACTGGTTTGCGGTGGCAATCGGGTCAAGTTTGGCCGGGTCAACCTCAACCAAACCCATTACCGAATATTTAATCGGGTCTCTTGCAAGCCCATGACCTGACCCATGGGTCTTAGCTTAGACCCATGCCCATACCCATCGGGCAGGGCAACCCGACAAGACTTGCTGGTTAATTTGATTTTATGTTTATCGAACCTATCTAGTTTACTCTGGAAGGGGTTGTGTTCAATGATGAGAATATGCCAGGGTTAAGATTTCTCCTGCAGCTATGCATACATATAGAAATGAAGCGCAATTGTGTAGTAAATAAAATAGAGATAAGAGATTTGTGAGCAGCACATCCGTAAATATTGTTGCCTCTAAAGAGAGAGGTGATAAGAGCCTCTTGGTCCAACAACTGTTCCCACGGCCTCGAGTAACAACAGTTATTAAGTAAATGAATACAGACCAAATCATTAAGCTAGACGATTATATCGTTGATACCGAATGAATCACTAACACTAAACATGTACCGTTACTTTCCCCTATTTTTCAGTGAGGTTTCGCGGTAGCACGCCGTTCTTCATTCATCTCATATCTTCTCTTAATCGATAAGATAGACATGAGTACCTGCAGATCATCGAATCGAGGCAAAGAGACAAGGATACATGATTGCAAAACTCCTATGCCATACTTACACATATTATAAAATTAGATGCACGTAAAGGTTGCGTGGATTCACCCCAACCTGCAGCCCGGGAGGACTACTCGCACATAATATCAAGATCAATATCAAAGATAAAAACCATTGTGGTAAATACTTGGATTGAAATCACAATATTCTTACAGTGGTCGACAATTCTCAAGGAGATCTCTATTACAATGGTGATGGCTATGGCAGTGGAGGTGATTGGAGATGGAATGGATGAACTGTGGTGGTGGATCTCCTTCGGTGTGGTGTAGATGGATCTGATGGATGACAGCTCTGTTTGGCGATGAATGGCTCTCTCTTTGGTGTTGGGTCCTTCACAAAATTTATAGGGTTTGACCTCGGGAATGATGCGGCATGCCGTATGAGCGGACGGTACGGGCGGGGCTTGCCTGTACCGATGTTCATTAAACCTTCTGGAACCGCCTCTTCAAGCCTAGTCAACTTTGGTGCACTTGTGACGCGATTTTCTTCAGCAATTGCAGGTCCATTTGTCATTATGATGTGATTTCCTAAACACCATTCAAAGATAGGAAAGATTGCACATATTTGCAATAATTAGTCATTAGTAACAAATTGAGAGGTAAACTTAGTCAATTTCTTAACTTAGCTAAGGGTTTAAATGCGAGAAAAAGTGGCGTATTTCATAGCCATCAACGACCCTTTCGTTGTCACTGCTTTGTTCGCCTCAGACCACCGTTGCTCTGACCTCCTCAAAAAACGCAGCTCCTATCGCCGGATGCGTGCCACCCTCCGCACTTCCCCCCTTACAGCTGATAGTGTTGATGGCCGCAGCGTGACGAGTGATGACCCACAAGTATAGGGGGTGTATCGTAGTATCTTCGATAAGTAAGAGTGTCGAACCCAACGAGGAGCAGAAGGTGTTGACAAGCAGTTTCGATGAAGGATTCACTGTAAATGCTCACAGACAAGTATTCGGGGGTTTTAGTATAACAGATGAATAAAGTACAAGTAAGTAAAATGCGAGAGAAATAATTGCAGCGAGTGGCCCAATCCTTTTAGCACAAAGGACAAGCCGGTTTGTTTACTTATAATGACCAAACGTTCTCGAGGACACACGGGATTTTAGTCTAGTGCTTTCGCTACATACAGCTGATTAATCTTCATTATTTTGATAAGTGTTGTGTGGGTGAACATATGCTAATGTACCGCCCTTCCTAGGACTAATACATACTTGTGATTATACCCCTTGCAAGCATCCGCAACTACAAGAAAGTAATTAAGATAAATCTAACCACAGCCTTAAACTCTGATCCTGCGATCCCTCCTGCATCGATATACCAACGGGGGTTTAGGTTTCTGTCACTCCGGTAACCCCGCAATTGGCAAACGAATACAAGATGAATTCCCCTAGGCCCATAAAGGTGAAGTGTCGTGTAGTCGACGTTCACACGACACCACTAGAAGAATAACACCACAACTTAAATATCACAACATTGAATATTACTCAACCATAGTTCACTACTAACATTTAGACTTCACCCATGTCCTCAAGAACTAAACGAACTACTCACGAGACATCATATGGAACATGATCAGAGGTGATATGATGATGAATAACAATCTGAACATAAACCTTGGTTCAATGGTTTCACTCAATAGCATCAATAACATGTAGAAATCGGGAGAGTTTCCCCTATCAAACAATCAAGATCAAACCCAAATTGCTACAGCGGTGACGATGTCCAGCGGTGGAGACGGCGGTGATGATGGTGGAGATGATGATGATGGTGATGGAGATGATGTCCAGCTCGATGGCGGTGACGATGGCGTCGATCCGGGAGGGAATTTCCCCGGCGGATTCCTGCCCGCCGGAGAGCTCTTTTCTCTCGGTGTTCTCCGCCCCGCAGAGGCGGCTGTAACCCTTCGTGAGGATCCCTCTGTGGCTTAGGTTTTCGGGACGAAGAGTTTCGCGAAGAAAAGGAGGCGAAAGGGGTTGTGGGGCCCCCACACCACATGGTGGCGCGGCCAGGCCATGGGCCGCGCCGCCCGATGGTCTGGGCCCACCTTGGGTCCAGCTTGCTCCCCCTTCTGGCTTCCTTCGTCATCTGGAAAAAAAGGATTTTTGGTGTAATTTCCTTCCACAGTTGATCTTCCGAAATATTGCATCCTGACGGTGCTTTTTCCAGCAGAATCCTGGCTCCGGTGCGCGATCTCCAAATAATCATGAAACATGCAAAATAGATGAAATAACATAAGTATTGTGTCCCAATATGAAATATATCAATGAATAACAGCAAATTATGATATAAAATAGTGATGCAAATTGGACGTATCAACTCCCCCCAAGCTTAGACTTCGCTTGTCCCCAAGCGAAACTGAACTCGGTAAACAGGACCACATGTTTATGGAGTGAAGAGTCGATAAAATAAAATACGGACAAGAAGCATCATATTCATTCACACAAGACATTATAGTAAACAACTTCCTCATATAACTCAACTTGAAACAAGTATAAGGTAATCACAAATAAAGGTGCATAAGGAATCATAATTGGTGATGGCAAACTTTGTTCTTGGTCAGAGAACAGTTAACAAATTATACCTATCTATTGAGCAGCACTCTCATATTAAAACTTATGGTAAACTTGCATACTCAATCATATTAATCATTGATGACTTTCAAAGCTATATTCATTCAGGTAAAACTTGTACTAAACAAGGAAGAGTAAAGACATGATGAGGCAAATCACAATATAATAGTTTGATCACAACAACTCAAATGCTTGCTTGAGGTGGAGGGAAATAGGTTTACTGACTCAACATAAAGTAAAAGACAGGCCCTTCGCAGAGGGAAGCAGGGATTAAATCATGTGCTAGAGCTTTTTCGGTTTTGAAATCATATAAAGAGAATAAAAGTAAAGTTTTGAGAGGTGTTTGTTGTTGTCAACGATTGGTAGCGGGTACTCTAACCCCCTTGCCAAACAGACCTCCAAAGAGCGGCTCCCATGAAGGACGTTATCTCTACCAGTAAGGTAGATCATCCCTCATCTCTTTTGTTTACACATGTATTTTAGTTTATTTAAGGATGATACTCCCCCCAACCTTTGCTTACACAAGCCATGGCTAACCGAATCCTCGGGTGCCTTCCAACAATCTCATACCATGGAGGAGTGTCTATTGCAAAATTAAGTTGCTTACTGATGAATCAGAGCAAAACATGTGAAGAGAATTATTAATGAAAGTTGATTAATTGGGGCTGGGAACCCCGTTGCCAGCTCTTATTGCAAAATCATAGGATAAGTGGATGAAGCCACTAGTCCATTAGTGGAGGCTGCCTAACAAGACTGAAAGACCTCATGAGCTATAAAACATTGACACAAATAAGAAGTAATAATTTTTGAATTGTTTAAAGGTAGCACATGAAGTATTTACTTGGAATGGCAGAAAATACCATGCAGTAGGTAGATATGGTGGACACAAATGGCATAGGTTTGGGTTCAGGTTTGGATGCACGAGAAGCATTCCCTCTCAGTACAGGTCTTTGGCTAGCAAGGTTAATTAGCAAGCATAAGAGTTGAGGGAAACAAACGAATATACATGTGATAGAAACAATCATGCATCTTACTTGTAAGCACAAATAGTTTTAACTTCAGAATACTAAGCTAAGAACTGATAAGAAAGACAATAACATCTTCTACATGTATTTCCTCTATTCTTCTTAAACTCAAAGTGTTGTTGCTATTGACCATTGCTAAGTTTTCCAAAACCAAATAGATTTACTCAATGCTCCCAAAGTGGTACCAATACTAAAATCAAGATCAATCATATAGTAGAAATTGCAAACTAAAATAAGGTGTGCAATATGTAAATGATAAGACTTCTCATTAATATTCCATAACGATAACTCACACCAAGGGATACATAGACAAACTAAAGGAGAGATACTTTCACACTGCAACCCATCTTATACTATAACTTCCCTACTCATGATATGACACTACTTGATAGTAAAAAGTAAAGGTAGTGATGATGTGATACCGCGGCACTCCCCCAAGCTTGGAACAAACCAAGGGGATGCCAATACCGATGATGAATTACTCCTTTGGCGGTGGCGGCGATGAATTCCTGACGCGCTTCTTACAGATCTCCTTTAGCTTCAACTTCTCAGATTGGCAATTCTGCACTAGGACTCGAAGAGATTCATTGTTATCTGAAGTTGGCGGTGGCGACCTTATGACGGGTATCGAATAATATTCCAGCAATCTACGGAGTCGGTAATTCTCCTCCTGGAGTATCTCCACTTCTCTTCTTAGAGCCCGATATTGATCACAAAACTCATCGGTAGTCCGTAGAACTTCTTCCAGCACAGGGAAAGAGTCAAGACCAAGAGCTGGTGGTAAGGGTCCCTGCAAGTTATGAGAGAAAGAACGTCGAGCGTCAACAGATCCCACCAAGATTTGCTTACTCCCAATAGCTTGTTGCTCTTGTTTTGACGACACCCTTTTCACTTCTTCCTTCGAAACCCCCTTGCCCTTGTTGTCGGAGGCCATGGTGCTCTAGATCAAAGACAGGTCCTGGCAGAAACAGCTCAAAACAAAACTCGTCGAGAAAACGATATACGGACCTCCAGGGGTCCGGGGGATTATATAATAAAAAATTTCAGAACGAACGGAAAGTACCAGGTCAAACCAGAGTCGGAAAGAGGCGACGAGGCGGTGTCCTCATAGGTCGGCGCGGGCCCAGGCCAGGCCGCGCCGGCCTATGGTGGCACGCCCTCGTGCGTCTTTTCCACTCCGTTTCGATCTCGTAATTTTTCATATTTTCCAAAAACAGCAAAAATATTGTTCGGAAAGTAAATTGCGAACTTTTCATTACCAGTACTGTTACCTATTCAAAGTCGAGTTCTGGCGGACTGTCAATTTGTCCTTTGATGAAAGCCTCCGGTGTTTCCACTTGAATAATATCAACATCAACATTATAAGAATAACCCGAGATATAATGCTTGAGTCTTTGCCCATTCACCACTTGCGTAGCATTTCCTTGGAGAGAGCTAATTTTAATTGCTCCGGAACGATACACCTCCTCAACAACATATGGTCCTTCCCATTTTGAGAGTAATTTCCCTGCAAAGAGTCTGAGACGAGACCGATACAATAGGACTTTATCCCCAATATTGAACTCTCTTTTGATAATCCTTCTATCATGCCATTTCTTAACTTTCTCTTTAAAGAGTTTAGCATTTTCATAAGCTTCACTTCTCCATTCATCTAGAGAACTTAATTGCAGCAACCTCTTATTACCGGCAAGTTTAGGATCTTTATTTAGTTCTCTAACAGCCCAATAAGCTTTGTGCTCTAGTTCTAAAGGTAAATGACAAGCTTTTCCGTAAACTATTTTATAAGGTGACATTCCCATGGGGTTTTTATAAGCAGTTCTATAAGCCCATAGTGCGTCCTTCAATTTACTAGCCCAATTCTTTCTAGATTTATTAACGGTCTTTCCCAAAATAGATTTAATCTCTCTATTCGATAATTCTACTTGACCACTAGTTTGAGGGTGATAAGCGGAAGCAATTCTATGATTAGTACCATACCTAGCAAGAGTTTTTCTAAAACCTCCATGAATAAAATGAGAACCTCCATCAGTCATAATATATCTAGGAACTCCAAATCTGGGAAAAATAATATCTAAAAGCATTTTTAAAAAAGTTTCACCATCAGCACTTTTTGTGGGTATAGCTTCTACCCATTTAGTAACATAATCAACAGCAACAAGTATATGAGTGTTACCTTCGAAGAGGGGAAAGGTCCCATGAAGTCAAATCCCCAACAATCAAATGGTTCAATAACAAGAGTATAATTCATAGGCATTTCATTGTGTCTGGAGATATTACCAACCCTTTGACATTCATCACAAGATAAAATAAACTTCCTTGCATCTTTGAAGAGAGTTGGCCAATAAAAACCTGATTGTAGAACCTTTTGCGCGGTTCTTTCTCCGGCGTGATGTCCTCCATAAGCACTGCCATGACATTTACTCAATATCTCTTGTTGTTCATATTCGGGAACACACCTTCGCAGAATACCATCCACTCCTTCTTTGTATAAGTGTGGGTCATCCCAGAAATAATGCCTTAAGTCATAAAAGAATTTCCTCCTCTGCTGAGCTGAAAAGGTTGGAGGCAAGTACTTGGAAACAATAAAGTTAGCATAATCAGCATACCAAGGACTGTCTCACGAGTTCACCTTTATTATAGCCAATTGTTCATTTGGAAAACTATCATTAACAGGAACAGGATCATAAGCAATATTTTCCAATCTAGACAAATTATCAGCAACATGATTATCAGCACCTTTCCTATCTACAATATGTAAATCAAATTCTTGCAAAAGAAGTACCCATCTAATAAGCCTTGGCTTAGCATCTTTCTTTGTTATAAGGTATCTAATTGCAACATGATCAGTATGAATCGTAACTTTTGAATCAACAATATAAGATCTAAACTTATCACAAGCAAAGACTACAGCTAACAATTCTTTTTCAGTTGTAGCATAATTTCTTTGAGCAGCATCAAGAGTTTTACTAGCATAATGAATAACATTTAATTTTTTATCTACTCGCTGTCCAAGAACAGCGCCTACACAAAATCACTAGCATCACACATAATTTCAAACGGTAAGTTCCAATCAGGAGGTTCAACTACAGGAGCAGTTGTTAAGGCTTTCTTTAGAGTTTCAAAAGCTTCCTTACAATCATCATCAAAAACAAAAGGTACATCTTTTTGAAGAAGATTAGTAAGAGGCTTTGAAATCTTGGAGAAATCTTCAATAAATCTCCTATAAAACCCAGCATGACCAAGAACACTACGAATACCTTTAACATCCCTCGGATAGGGCATCTTCTCAATGGCTTCAACTTTAGCTCTATCAACTTCAATACCTCTCTCGGAAATTTTATGTCCCAATACAATTCCTTCATTAACCATAAAGTGACATTTATCCCAATTAAGAACAAGGTTAGTTTCTTCACATCTCTGCAAAACTTTATCGAGGTTTCGCAAGCAATTATCGAAAGAATTCCCATAGACAGAAAAATCATCCATGAATACCTCCACAATACTCTCACAAAAGCCATGAAAAATAGCAGACATGCATCTTTGAAAAGTAGCAGGAGCATTACATAAACCAAAAGGCATACGCCTATAAGCATAAGTTCCATAGGGACAAGTGAAAGTGGTTTTCTCTTGATCTTTAGTTTTAACAGCAATTTGTGAAAACCCAGAATAACCATCAAGAAAGCAAAAATGAGTATTTTTAGATAACCTTTCTAACATTTGATCAATAAAGGGCAAAGGGTAATGATCTTTCTTAGTAACCTTATTAACTTTTCGAAAATCAATGCACATTCTATAACCTACGACTACTCTTTGAGGTATGAGCTCATCATTATCATTAGGAACAACAGTCATTCCTCCTTTCTTAGGAACGCAATGCACAGGACTAACCCATCTACTATCAGCAATAGGATATATAATACCAGCTTCAAGAAGTCGTAATACCTCATTTCTTACCACATCCTTCATCTTAGGAATTAGACGACGCTGAGGTTCAACAACAGGCTTCGCATCATCTTCCATATTAATGGCGTGTTGGCAAAAAGAGGGAGAAATCCCCTTCAAGTCATCAAGAGTATAGCCAATAGCTCCTCGGTGTTTCTTCAATATTTGCAATAATCTTTCTTCTTCAAACTCTGTAAGCTTAGAACTAATAATAACAGGATATATTTTCTTATCATCAATATGAGCATATTTAAGATTATCAGGCAAAGGCTTTAAATCAAAAACAGGATCTTCCTTTGGTGGCGGTGTTGTACCCAAATCTTCCACCGGTAAATCATGCTTGAGAATAGGTTGGCGAAGAAAAATCTCCTCAAGCTCATCTCTTTCTTTCCTAAAAACTTCACTCTCGCTATTCTCCAAATGTTGCTGCAAAGGATTATTAGGAACAAGAACAATAGATGCACACTGCTCCATTTTAAAATCATCACTAGGCAAATCAGCTTTATAAGGAGTTTTGGTAAATTTAGAGAAGTTAAACTCATAAGATTCACCAGCAAATTTAGTCAAAATTTTCTCTTTCTTGCAATCTATAATAGCTCCACAAGTATTTAGAAAAGGTCTACCAAAAATAATAGGACAATAATCACTAGCAGCAGAACCAAGTACCAAAAAGTCAGCAGGATATTTAATCTTACCACATAGAACTTCCACATCTCGAATAATACCAATTGGAGAAATAGTTTCTCTATTAGCCAGCTGAATAACCACATCAATATCTTCAAGTTCACAAGAACCAATTTCATGCATAATCTCCGTGTAAAGCTCATAAGGAATAGCACTAACACTTGCACCAATATCACATAAATCATAATAGCAATGATCACCAATTCTAACAGATAGCATAGGAACACTAACTTGTTTGGGTTTATTAGGATGTGAAACAATATTAGAAGCATCTTCACAAAATAATATGACCATCCTCCACATTTTCAGTCACAAGATCTTTAACTATTGCAACAACAGGTTCAACTTTTATTTGTTCTTCGGTTCTATAGGTTTCTTTTCACTTTTATGAACTGCACTATTTATAACAGAGTACTCCTCCATTTTAGCAGGAAAAGGAGTTTTTTCAATATAAGCTTCAGGAATAACATGATCAGCAATTTCAACTACAACACATTTATTAATAGATGAATCAATTTTATCTTTATACGGTTCATGATACTTGTCAAAATTCTTCTTAGGCAATTCATAATGAGAGGCAAAAGCTTTATAAAGGTTTGCAGCAACTTGAGAATCAAGACCATATGTAGCACTCATATTACGAAATTTATCAGTATCCATAAAAGCTTCAATGCATTTATAATCATAAATTATACCTGATTATCTATCCTTGTCGTTCTCCCAACCTTCAGTATTTTCTTGGATCCGATCAAGAAGGTCCCTTTTAAACTCTTCTTTGTTGCGTGTAAATGACCCAGAACAAGAAATATCCAGCAAAGTCTTGTCTTGAAAAGAAAGTCTTGCATAGAAATTATCAATAATAACATTACCAGGAAGCTCATGAATGGGGCATTTGAGCATTAAAGACTTCAATCTCCCCAAGCTTGGGCAATACTTTCTCCATCATGAGGCCAGAAATTATATATGCGGTTCGATCCTTGTGAATTTCACTTGGAGGATAGAACTTAGAATAAAACCGGGGCACAATATCATCCCATTCAAGAGAATCCCCATTATCCAGTAATTTATACCAATGCGCCGCTTTACCAGACAGCGATATAGAGAATAGTTTCTTCCTTACTTCATTCATAGCAATACCTGCACATTTGAATAACCCGCATAATTCATGCAAAAACAGTAAATGATCACCAGGATGGACAGTTCCATCCCCTTCATAGCGGTTATCCATAACACGTTCAATAATTTTCATAGGTATTTTATATGGTATCACTTCCTCACCTGGCGCCTCATCCACTACCGTTGCAGTAGTAGTAGATTTCCCAAATAAAAATTGAAGAGAAGATCCCTCCATAATGACTTATAGCAGCAGGCAGAAATAAAATCAGCACAAACAGTAAAGGTTTTCCTTACCAATTCCACTTACCAATAGCGCTTCACTCCCCGGCAACGGCGCCAGAAAATAGTCTTGATGACCCACAAGTATAGGGGGTGTATCGTAGTATCTTCGATAAGTAAGAGTGTCGAACCCAAAGAGGAGCAGAAGGTGTTGACAAGCAGTTTCGATGAAGGATTCACTGTAAATGCTCACAGACAAGTATTCAGGGGGTTTTAGTATAACAGATGAATAAAGTAAAAGTAAGTAAAATGCGAGAGAAATAATTGCAGCGAGTGGCCCAATCCTTTTTAGCACAAAGGACAAGCCGATTTGTTTACTTATAATGACCAAACGTTCTCGAGGACACACGGGATTTTAGTCTAGTGCTTTCGCTACATACGGCTGATTAATCTTCATTGTTTTGATAAGTGTTGTGTGGGTGAACCTATGCTAATGTACCGCCCTTCCTAGGACTAATACATACTTGTGATTATACCCCTTGCAAGCATCCGCAACTACAAGAAAGTAATTAAGATAAATCTAACCACAGCCTTAAACTCTGAGATCCTGCGATCCCTCTGCATCGATATACCAACGGGGGTTTAGGTTTCTGTCACTCCGGCAACCCCGCAATTGGCAAACTAATACAAGATGCATTCCCCTAGGCCCATAAAGGTGAAGTGTCGTGTAGTCGATGTTCACACGACACCACTAGAAGAATAACACCACAACTTAAATATCACAACATTGAATATTACTCAACCATAGTTCACTACTAACATTTAGACTTCACCCATGTCCTCAAGAACTAAACGAACTACTCACGAGACATCATATGGAACATAAACCTTGGTTCAATGGTTTCACTCAATAGCATCAATAACAAGTAGAAATCAGTACCGAGAGAGTTTCCCCTATCAAACAATCAAGATCAAACCCAAATTGCTACAGCGGTGACGATGTCCAGCGGTGGAGACGGCGGTGATGATGGTGGAGATGATGATGATGGTGATGGAGATGATGTCCAGCTCGATGGCGGTGACGATGGCGTCGATTTCCCCTCCGGAGGGAATTTCCCCGGCGGATTCCTGCCCGCCGGAGAGCTCTTTTCTCTCTGGTGTTCTCCGCCCCGCAGAGGCGGCTGTAACCCTTCGTGAGGATCCCTTTGTGGCTTAGGTTTTCGGGACGAAGAGTTTCGCAAAGAAAAGGAGGCGAAAGGGGCTGTGGGGCCCCCACACCACATGGTGGCGCGGCCAGCCATGGGCGCGCCGCCCATGGTCTGGGCCCACCTTGGGTCCAGCTGGCTCCCCCTTATGGCTTCCTTCGTCATCTGGAAAAATAGGATTTTTGGTGTAATTTCCTTCCACAGTTGATCTTCCGAAATATTTCATCCTGACGGTGCTTTTTCCAGCAGAATCCTGGCTCCGGTGCGCGATCTCCAAATAATCATGAAACATGCAAAATAGATGAAATAACATAAGTATTGTGTCCCAATATGAAATATATCAATGAATAAGAGCAAATTATGATATAAAATAGTGATGCAAATTGGACGTATCAACGAGCTCCATGGCATCGGCGAGCACGACCTGACATCTGAGGAGTGTCTCAGCCTCCGTTCGGAGGCGCCACCAGATAGTCAGTGTTGTAGACTGCGTCCGCGCGTCTGGCACGGGCCGCACGGTGTTGTCGAACACAGCGATCGTGCGCGCTTGAGAATGGCAGCGATGGTCGCCTTGGAGCTCTGGCCTAGGGTGCCTAGCGTGGCGAGCGGCGCTGTCGAGAGGGTCAAAAAGTTTCGACGGGAGGGGACTCTAAGTTGAGGATCAGGAGACACCGAGCATTGCAACGTCGGAGATCGATGACACACATCGAACTACTGGAGTCGTGGAACATGAACACGGCGGTGGCGGCAGAATGTCCCCCGAGCCGATTCCTTCAACGGGAAGGACCTCTAGGTCAGGGCGGCGCCAAATGACATGGTGGTTGGTATCAATGAGGTCTACGATGGTGGAACAAGCACGATGCTGACAGAGGTATGATACGTCTCAAACGTATCTATAATTTCTTATGTTCCATGCTACTTTTATGATGATACTCACATGTTTTATACACACTTTATGTCATTATTATGCGTTTTCCGGAACTAACCTATTGACGAGATGCCGAAGTGCCAGTTCCTGTTTTCTGCTGTTTTTGGTTTCAGAAATCCTAGTAAGGAATATTCTCGGAATTGGACGAAATCAACGCCCAGTATCTTATTTTTCCACGAAGCTTCCAGAACACCGGAGAGAGACCAGAGGGGAGCCAGGGGGCCCCACACGCCAGGGCGGCGCGGCCAAGGGGTGGGGCGCGCCCCCTATTGTGTGGCCCCACCAGGGCCCCTCCGAGCTGCCCTTCCGCCTACTTAAGGTCTCCGTCGCGAAAACCCTAGACCAATAAGCCACGATACGAGAAAAGTTCCAGAGCCGCCGCCATCGCGAAGCCAAGATTCGGGGACGAGTCTCTGTTCCGGCACTCCGGAATGCCCCGAAGGCATCTCCATCAACGCCACCGCCATCTTCATCACGCTGTCTCTCCCATGAGGAGAGTAGTTCTCCCCGAGGCTAAGGGTTGTACCGTAGCTATGTGGTTCATCTCTCTCTCCCATGTGATCTTTATGTGATCATGAGCTTTGTGATCTAGTTGAATATCATCTATGTGCTACTCTAGTGATGTTATTAAAGTATTCTATTCCTCCTTCATGATGTAATGGTGACAGTGTGTGCATCATGTAGTACTTGGTATAGGTTATGATTGTGATCTCTTGTAGATTATGAAGTTAACTATTACTATGATAGTATTGATGTGATCTATTCCCCTTTCATAGCTATGGTGACAGTGTGCATGCTATGTTAGTACTCGGTATAATTGCAATGGTCTATCATGCACTCTAAGGTTATTTAAATATGAACATCGAATGTTGTGGAGCTTGTTAACTCCGGCATTGAGGTGCTCTTGTAGCCCTACACAATGAATTGTGTTTGTCATCCAACAAGAGAGTGTAGAGAAAGTAGTATTTGTTTATTCAGTTATGTGATCAATGTTGAGAGTGTCCACTAGTGAAAGTATGATCCCTAGGCCTTGTTTACACCACAGAGAATTGCTTCCCACGCCAGCAAGCTATTTTTTGGCACCGTTTATTTACTGTTCTCTACATGTTCATTTACTGCATCTTTACTTCCAATATTACCACCATCTATACCACTGTGTTTTACTATCTCTTCGTCGAACTAGTGCACCTATACATCGACAAGTGTATTGGGTGTGTTGGGACACAAGAGACTTCTTGTATCGTGATTGCAGGGTTGCTTGAGAGGGATATATTTGTCCTCTACCTCCCTGAGTTCGATAAACCTTGGGTGATTCACTTAAGGGAAACTTGCTGCTGTTCTACAAACCTCTGCTCTTGGAGGCCCAACACTGTCTACAGGAAAAGAAGCGTGTGTAGACATCAAGGTACCAAATTCCGTTCGCGTTCTGGACACACAGAACAAGAGAGTTGAGACTTGGGGGAAGGGCGGTGAGTAGGGGCGACGGGTTCCAGCCGCCATGCACGTCTTGCCACTAGTAGGAAAAAGCCTACCAGTCGTGTGTCATTTTTGCTACCAGTCGCGTGTGCTGGTCCGCCACAGGTACCTCGCCAGTGGTGAGTCTCACTAGTCGCGTGTGAACCCGACACCCAACTAGTATGGAAGGTACTAGTCGCGTGCGGGCCTTGCACGCTTCCACTAAAGTACTAGTCGCGTGCGCTAGTTAGGTCCACCGCAAATGTTATTTTTTCGCTATTTTAAAAAATAGCTAGGACTGATACGTTGCAAACGTATCTATAATTTTTTATGTTCCATGCTTATTTTACACCAATTGTTATATGTTTTGTTTACACTTTGTGACACTTTTATGCATTTTTGGCACTAATCTATTGACAAGATGTCACAGTGCCAGTTCCCTATTTTTTGTTGTTTTGTATTAGTTGTGCAAGAAATATTCTCGGAATTGAACGAAAGAAAAGCCAAAGTTCCTATTTTTCCCAGAGCGAAGACAGAGTCCAGAGGAGAGATGAAGAGGGGCCACAGGGTGGCCAGACCTGGCCTAGGCGCGGCCCAGGCCCTGGAGTGGTCTAGGGGCCCCTGGCCTCCACCGACCTCGCCCTTCCGCCTATAAGAAGCCCCCCGACGCGAGAACCCTAAATCAATAAGCCTCCGTCCACGAAAAGTTTTGTAGCTCCGTCACTGCTGAAGACAAGATCCGGGGGACAAAAGTCTCTGTTCCGGCACCCTGCTGGGACAGGGAATCTCCATCGACTCCACCGCCATCTTCATCGCTATTGCTGACTCCCATGATGAGGAGTGTGTAGTTCTTCTCCGAGGTTGAGGGCTTTACCGGTAGCTATGTGGTCTATCTATCTCTTCATGTATGATCTTTATGTGATCATGAGCATTGTAATCTAGTTGAATAAGTAGATGTTATTCTTCAACTATTGTGCTACTCAAGTGGTTTTATTATGTGATCTCCGGGTCCAACGGTGTGAAGATGACAATGTGCACACCGTGTTTGTTTCTTAAGCTTAATTTACAGAAATACTTATGAATTGTGGTGTCTAGTTACCATCTTTGTATGCTCAAAGTGACAGCCTCGGGCGTCCATAGATTGGGAATGCGAACTTTAAGGAGTGCTTTTGCATCCCTACGCAGTGAATTTGTGTTTATTATCAAACCGGTGAGTGGTTCAGAGTAGCATAGTGAAGTAATAATATCTATCTATTCAATTATGATAATATTGTTGAGAGTGTCCACTAGTAAAAGTATGATCCATAGGCCTTGTTTCCAAGCATTGAAACACCATTTACAACCAGTTCTACATGTTTGCCTGCTGCCATTTTTATTTCAGATTGCAATTACCACTCATAATCATCCATATTACTTGTATTCCACTATCTCTTCGCCGAACTAGTGCATCTATACACCTGACAAGTGTATTGGGTGTGTTGAGGACACAATTAAGAGGCTTCTTGTATCGTAATTGCAGGGTTGCTTGAGAGGGATATCTTTGACCTCTACCTCCCTGAGTTCGATAAATCTTGCGTAATTCACTTAAGGGAAACTTGCTGCTGTTCTACAAACCTTTGCACCTGGAGGCCCAACACTGTCTACAAGAATAGAAGCGCGCGTAGACATCAGGGACCATTGCCCAACTGTCCACGTGATTTTACATAAAACACCCTAAAAAATAAAAGAAATCAATCGATTCCATGTCGTCTTCTTGTGGCGTTGACGAGATAAGATGGTGCGGAGGAGGCGGTTTCCGTCGCCAGAGGTGGTGCGGAGGAGGAGGCGGTCGCTATCGCCGGAGGTGGTGCGGAGGAGGAGGTAGTCATCCGTCGCGGGAGGTGGTGCGTACAAGGAGGCGGTCGCAGGAGGAGGAGGCGAAGCAGGGCGCCAAATGTGGGCGGAGGAGGTGGTCGCCGTCGCCGAAGTTGGTGTTCATCTTTGGGGAAAAGGAGGAGAAGTGAAAGACGAGGAGATGAGAAGGTGGAAGAGGAGGAGGGGAAGGTGGAGAAGTGGATGAGGAGGAGAGTAGAAGGTGGTGAAGTGGAAGAGTAGGAGGGGATAAGGTGGAGAAGTGGAAGAGTAGGAGGCGATAAGGTGGAGAAGGGGTAGATGAGGAGGGAAAAGTTTGGAACTGGAGAGAGGGATTTTTTTTGGAAGTTTTCAGATTTGAAATTTTTTTACGCCAAAATCTAAAACCTGAAAATACTCCATTTTCCTTTTCTATTTTTGGGAATATAAAAAATCGCTAAACGCCCAAAAGGAGTTGAAATCGGATGTAAAATTTTGCGTAAATACATTTTCATATATTAAAGATTTTCATCGGAGGTCGTATGCGACCAGAAAAGACATGACCCTATTTTGCATGATATATCGAAATTCATGTTTGTTAATTTTTCCTTAAAACTAGATGACATAACACATGACCATCTCAAATGATTTTATTTTTTGAATTTTATTTCATTTTCTATGAGGCACGCTACCACTAAGTTGATAGTAGCAGCGTGCCCAAAATAAGGCACGCGGCTAGTATTTTGTATGGTTCATGCCCGTCAGCCTAATAAATTGGCAGCGGGCGGGCAATAGCACACGCGATAGGTATGGAGATAGTAGTGACGTGCCCCCATGGGAGCGCGCTGCGGGTACTTTCTGGACCGAAGTACAACCGGGCCTCATATACTAGTCACGCGTGCTACCCTCCACTATGCTACCATTACACGCGTACCAGTCGCGTGCGCGTTTTTTGCACGCGACTATTAATACCGGTCGCGTGCGCTTAGGCGGGTGCGCTACCAATAAGCGTTTCTCTATAGCATTTTCCCTACTAGTCTGCGGGTCAGACAACCAAGGAAGAGGGCGGAGGTGGTGGTGGGATTGGCGCTGCCAGCGCCGGTGGCCAAACACGGGGCGACGGTGCCACTGCGGGCAACATCAGATTCTCGCCGAGTTTTTTGTTGAGACAAAGTAGAGAAGAGAGGATGTTATCTGAAAAATGGGCCCCATAAAAGTTTACATAGGCAGTTTGTATCCCACTGGTTCTTAATTCAGTTATTTCCCCTAAGTTTGCCGGCCAATGCTTCGAATGTTTTATTTTACAAGTGGTGTCACTCATACAGCCTCAATGCCTCCGCCGTTTTCTACGCTTGTGACATATAAAATGGTATAGCAGTTCACAGTTTTGAGAGTACAAGGGTCAAAGAACATAGTTGAGCTGTCAATTCTTTAGGATCTGATCTGATAGATCATGAACATACCATCACCGATGCATTGACAGACAGACAGTGGGTTTGTCAATATAAGAGCAAAATGCCAACACAAGAAATATCACATTTATATTTCAATAAGAAGTACCAAATGAGAATATTTTATTTGTTTGCCGGTGCACATGCATAGAGTGTCACTCTTGGTCCTCCATATGTCAAATAAACAAAGAAACTAGTAATAACCATTGTGATTAGGTATTGTTTTATTTTATTAAAGCAATATATTCAAATCAAGCTGGACCATCTAAAATTTAGAATTATTAAGGCTGTTGTTAATGCAATATACGACACATCAGATTTATCAAGTTTGTGTGTTTCTAGTGGTAATTAGTGTTTAGTATATGATGTCTCAACTTCCTAACAGATCGGTCTTTTGGGATAGTTGTTGGTAGTAATATCTAACATGGATTCGGAGCGTCTAGGTCATGGGTTCAACTCTTGCGCCATTAATCCCTCATAGCATCCTTTTGGGATCGGATTGTTCCTCGTACTTTGTAATGATGTGTGCAATTAACACTTTGATTCTGTCCATCCGCAATTAATTAAGTTGGTGTATGTTGAAGTGCTTTTCTTTCTTTTTTTTAGTTGGTGTTTAGTAGTTTCTTTGCCACTACGGGCTTATCTATTTAGCATGTGTACTGCTAGGGATTCCCATATCTCGTAATAATCTTTGTATAGATGCTACTCCATTATTTTACAGTTGGCATGATATATCTTGATAGCTACATACTACTCTGCAGCTAGATTGGGGCCATTTTTTTCTAATGCTGCGGCAAAAGGCAGCCCTTTAATTTTCTGCAAGGTCATGTGGAACCTTTGTGTTCAGGTTGTATCAGTTGGGCAGGATATCTGCATCATAGGAGTCATACTACAGTCTAAACAGCTGCAAAAAAGTTTAAACCTGTTAGTCCATTGAGGCCTGACGCCTTCTGCGCCGTATCTGAATAACTTCTTGCAATGCTCAATGGATCTTGATTCTTTGGCTGTAGCCTCAATTATATGCACATCTTCACATTTTGCCAGAGCTACTCTCCAGTAGTACACTCAGAGCTGGACACATAGCATCCACTCCGAGTACATTTGTCTGTTTGATTGCAAGCTGCTTTCTTGAATAGTATACTGGAATGCAGTAAATTAATAAAAAGTTTGCACATGTAGTTATATATGGACAAACAGAGGATGGTGGCATGTTTAGTTTTTGGGCACTCCCGTTGCTTTCACATTCTTCAGTTCATGTTCCCGCCCATAAATTATAGCTTTTTAGCTTAGAAAAAGCTAAAATGTACACTGGCAGTATATGAGCACACAACACGGGGGATACAGATGTTTTTGGGAAGGACATCAACAAAAGGAGCTGCAGATTCTTTCGTAATCCACCCCACCTCTTCTTCTTTTCGGAATTGAAGGGTGGTCCAATGACAATGACCTCTCCTCTGTCCCCAATTCCAAGGTTGGATGCATTGCAGCCATCTGCGCCATAAAAGTTTTTTTTTTCTGGTTTCTGATCTGTGCGTTATCTCTGACTCATAGGTCTTGATGCAGTTTCTCAGAAGTGAAACTTAGTACTGGAGTTGTCCCAGGCATATGCGGTTTGTTTTGTTAGTCTAAATTACAGGTAACTCTCATGCTTACCCACTAATATTCTGGCGATAAAATGCTTGCTGCCATTTTTCTCATTAATACTAAACAATTTTAGTTTCATAGACATGTGTTTCACTTCTGAGTTGTGACTAAATCGTTGAGAAAAACAAATCATCAAAATCCATCCAAAAATTCTATGACAAGTTGCAGTAGAGTGTCAAGTTGAAGCCCATGCATTGTTTCAATCATGGAGTGATTCGATGCCATTTGTGCCTTTTGAGAGCAACTCATATTATGCGCATTCCCCGGATAGGCTTCATACTTCTTCCATGTATGGTAACTATTGCTGTCGGAGATAGCAATGGGCATGGTCACCTTGCAAGGATAACAATGAATTATTGATTTCATCAATAACTCATAAAGCTACGATGAAAAGTTAGCTTGTGGTTAGTTCAGTCCCAGTGATGCCACTTCTGTGACAGGATGGTGATTACTTATTTGGTACCATCTTCTCTGGTTTCGTTGTTTGTTCTTGATAAGAAAATAATCTAGAAAGTTCTTTCGCTAGGTTTATACAAATAAGGGGGTGGATAACTTCACACCCTAACAGTAGGAAATTCCACATGGTGTTGCTGCTCCAGCCTCCATTATTGATGAACTACCAGCATTTAATTTACATAGTTGTTCACTTGCACTTTTGCGTTTGCAGCGGCTAACAACTCGACAAGTCATGCACCATTGTGATCTTATCATTAGATTTCCATCCTGCAGTGCAGCCCCAGTAGAAAGTTATCACAGCACGTTGATACACTTTCGGCGCTTTTGATAAACCTAAAACATGTAGAATTGCACTGACGAACACTACATTCGAGAAAGAGTAGGGTAATTTACATCCTGAACTGGGTACATTTTTTTCCATATTAGATTCATCTCTGCAAGCTAAAGACCGGCGATCTCCAAAAATGTGATGAATTGCAATTTGCACCATGCAAATTCAGTTTATCCTCATTTCAGCAGTCTGCTACCCTCCCTGAGTTAGCTCCAATCTGGAAAAGAACATGGGAGAAAATGAGGGAAACCTGGATTTGAGGAAATTAATGAAAAGCAGCATGGTTTTAAACAAAATACAACTGCATTGTATTTGATCCGTGTAAAACCGGCGATGAGTTTTGCAAATGCTCAAAAGGAAAGTCATACAACTTGAAGTGGCACTACACTTACCAGATCTTGGGGAAGCTCTGACCTCCTCATCACCCTCAGTCTCTTCGCAGTCGAAACAAAAGCACTGCAAAGAGTTAGAAGCATTTTGTTATGCAAAGTCCACATGATATGTTCATCCATTGATCTTCTCCAGTAAATTTCGGGAATTACTTGTCAACTTGCATAAAATCCAGCATATGAATCGTGCTAATACATTTGGAGGAACAGTCAGAGCTTACCTCCATGGTATGTCGCCGACTAGCATCCTGTCTCCTTCATCATCCTCGTACACTAGAGCATATTCGCCAGTTCCATCCAGCAAGCCTGAAAATATTTTCTCTTCTGCTCTCCGCTCTCCGCTTTCAGCACAGGATAGATCCTTCTGGGCTACAGAAGAACCAAGTGCAGAGGAATTAGCCCATTACTATTTTTCAATACTCAAAATGGTTTGATTTTTTTCTGTGGTCTGCTTATATAATTCGTACCTTCAAGAAATCCCCGGAACAATTCTTCGACAGCAAATGCCAGCCTTTGGTAGCTGTCGTAAGCTGTGAGGTTTACTTTCCTTCCAATAGGTATCCCGTCCATGTTGATTTTGACGAGCGGTCTCTTCTTGCAGATTAACTTTACCTTGTCGGCAGCTTCATTGTTTTGTCTCTCAGGGGATTGCTTGGATGAAGTCCCATTCGTGAGGTTTCTCCTGAAGGATCGGACCGGAGGCCAACCGACCACTGGAAGAACAGCAGCTCTGCATCACATTAGATCACTGTTTAGTATTTGGTTCTCAAATTCAGGTGAGTTTATATGCAAATGTTGATGTTAGTCATGCTACACAGTTACAGTGATCATAAATATTGAAAGAGCACAGTGTTGCACATCTGGAAAGCAGATGCTCAATTAAGCAAAGAAAACAGTGTGAAAAATCAAAAGAAGAACTATTCAGAGAAAGCAGCTGCATGGTTGATTAAAAGACAACCTCCTTTAAGCAAAGTAATGGTTGTTAACTGACAAGTAAAGGTTACTTCTTCAAGTTACAATAGTGCCCACTTTAATCTCATTCTTACTCGGTAGCAAGAGTTAAACCCAATGCCCCCAAAAATTGCTTATTGCATACTGTATGATTCAGTAAGCAGGAACCAAGAACTCAGAAAAACTGAATTCCTCATAAAAGCTGAATCTGGCACAGACACATTAAATATGTAGTCACCCATACATGATGACAAGAATAGACCATCATAGGTTGATCCACAACTGACAGCAGAAATAAAAACAGGAAAGGCAGAGTATGAGGCCCATGGATCGTTACCTCCCCTGGGGGCTGCTGCTGCTGCGCACAGCAGCAGCTGAGCCATTTGATGATGGTGGTGGTGGGGGACAGCACCCTTTCTTCTTCCTCTCACCGGACAACATTTCACCTCCTCCTAATGTTAACTCATTCCCACATCCTTCCCTTCCCTGGTGCCTCTGATCATAGCCTTCAAACACACAATAGAACATATGTGTGTAAAAAAGAAGGAACAAGGGCTCAACTGAACTTAAAAAATCGGAAGTGCAGTACATGTTTTCACTTGCTCTATGTACCTTCTGGTTTGGCCTCAACGGTGTCGAAGAACCCTCTCTTCGCCAGCCTTGAATTTGCAGGGAAGCAGCCGAGGGAGAGCACTGAGCAGCTCTCTCCATCTTCTTCACGCTGGATGCCGGGGAGGCCAAGCTTGAGCTCCAGCTTTAAGTCCTCGTCGCCGGCAGCATCGAAGATTGCTCCGGCTCTTGATGATCTGCCTCCATGATCTCCTGCTTCCCTGACCTTTTTCCAGTCCCTCTCTTCCGGGATGAGGTTCAGCAGCTGGGGAGGGAGGCCTCTCTCCTTAGAGTCTTGCTCCATTGGACTTGATGATCTGCGTGAGTCACAGGGAAAGAAAGGTTTGCGTATAAATATATCGTTGAGATGAGGTGAGCAAGAACTCGAGAGCCAATTTTAAAGGCCTCGGCAGCACTGCGGACACACTCTAGCTTACTAGCTAGCTCTACTATATAATACTATGAAGAGTTTGGAAGCGACGAGAGGAACTGACGCATGTATGTGTTGGATGGAACTTGGTTGAAAAGTTGGGTTTTGCACTCAACTTAATTAGGCTGGAGAAAGTGTCAAACAAACGTGATGTAATGTCAAAGTGAACGCCAGAAAGAAAAGGATAGAGAGATGAGATCAAGAGACGGGACTTGCGCTCATCAAATCAACTCACGTCAAACGCATTTCGTGGGTCAGAAGATCAAGATGATGGGGAAACCTGCAAAGCTCTCATATCCGGCAACAGAACAGAAGGCCTGATATGGCAATATAGTTGTGCAGAGCAAGAACTCACCAGCGACGGAGTCCTGGCCAAGCTCAAGAACTCGAGGAATGGCTCGCCGCCGTGGTGTAGACGGCACTCTGCTTTTCTTCCGGCGCCGTTCTTTTCCCTTGGTGGCCTGCTAGTAGCTAGTATTCTCTGCTAGGCTAGCTTCTACAGAGCTCTCCTTCCTATCCTGCCGCTATATACTCTTTTTCGAGCATGTGATGAATTCCGTTTCGGCCAAAGCAACAGTGTAGCGTGCTGCGTGTGGATGATTGGGAGGAAGGGGAGTAGGGGGGGCCAGGTGAGCCGTGCGGATGGCTTGGCCGGAGCGACGCTTATCCGGGCAAGTGGGTGATGTGTTGTGATGTGATGGATGGATGGATGCGTTATTATTATCAAACAAATCGGCGCGTGTAGTTGTTGTCGGATGATTGTGGTGTTGGTCAATAGGAAAAGCGATGGCTTCGGCGCATCTCTGCGCATGCAAGCGGCGCTGCGCCGTGGACCACCGTCGGCGCTGGCTCGCCGGGAGAGAGAATCCGTCCCGTTCTCCTCTTTTTCTTTTGGAAGATAATCATGTTTAGTTACCTCTTTTCAAAGATCATTCTCATCCCTCAGGAAAATAGAAATGGACCATGCTCATCTTTTAAAAAAAGATTAACTAGGTGTGGTGATTTCGGCGATTTCAAGTGCAGACGGATGAGTCTGAGGGATGCTAATAGGATAGGTGAGTGAGCGTATGAACGTACGTTTATATTTGTATCTTGTTTCAAAAAAAAATTAATGACTTGTTTAATTCATAGGATAGGAAAAATTGAGTAATAGGATAAATGAAGGATTGATATGACAACATGTCCCTTTGAAACCTATGGAAAAGAAATTTATGAGAATTGGTACAACTAGTTGTTTGATGGTTGCATAGGAAAGTTATAGAAAATTTCTAAAAAGATTGAGTCCTTGGCATAGTTGTCATAGATACATAGGATTTTTTTCCAAGAGATCTAACCTCTTGTTAGAAATCCTATAGGATTGTACTACTAGAAAGCAATCCATCAAAATTTCGGAGGGTTCAATCCTTTGAATCAAACAAACTCTATAGGAAAAAGATACTATGGGTAAAAATCCTACAAGATTCATTTAGAAATCCGAATCGAATAATCACTAATTCTTTGGGGGCTGACTCCCGTGTCGTTGTCGTGGGTGACCACAGAAAAACCCTAGCCGGCAATCACCTCTCCTCTTGTCCCTCACACCCCCTAGCCGTGAATTTGTTGTCGAAGTTCAGCCAGTTCTTGTTGAATTGAGTCAGCACACGAAGAATCGTCCAACAAAACGTCGCCAGGAATCCGTTGAGAGCGAGACGCGGCAGGAGAAGCAGGATGGTCCACCAGCTTTAGAATAGTTATCGAATACGATCTGGAAGAAGGAAATGTCGACATCAATCATTCAGCAAGAATTCCCTTTTTTCATTGATAGTTGAGATATTTACATCATTTGGGTCCATTACAAAAGCTGACTTCTAGGATAGTAGCAAATCATAAGGATAGCGACAAATACAAAAGGGAAAAGAAAATACAAAGGGGTAGATTGATCTAATTGACCTCTGGTTTGGCAGTGCTAGCAGATGTAAAAGGTTTGTGCCCCAGGAAGGCGAGGATCTTCTTCGAGTGAGGCTTTGCAGCCTTCACCAAAGTCTTCCATTTGTCCTTGTTCATCCCCTTGGGGTCGCCAACCTTCGCCCAGTCGACGTCTTGGCGACTGTTGATGTGGGCATTACCCTTCGGGTAACTAATGTTGCACTACCTCTTACGGCCCAACCAGGGGCCCATGAAGGCACTCGATGGCCAGGTGGGCCGCTACGTCGGTTCCTAAGAAGAATTCTTGAAGCACAAGGCAAGAAGCCGAAGAATACAAGGAAAGTTTAGATCTAGGGCTCTTTGTAACCTAGTCGTACCCGGACAATACTCTCGAGACCTGGCTCCCAATTTAAGGGCCAGAAGAGGGGCTGCCGAGGGACACACGCAATCATAGGAAACTTAGCCACCGCAAGTCTAGAGCTAGGTCATTACAGAACCTAGCCTCTCGACGAGATCACAGCCGAAACCTTCGGCACCCCATTGTAATTCGATATTTTCATAATCAAGATCGACAGACGGGGTTTACCTCATCGAGGGCCCCGAACCCGGTAAATCGCTCTCCCGCTTGTTTGATAACCGATGTCTCGTGTCAGCCTACAGGATTCCATTTACCCTAAGCCCCATACAGAGGGCATTGCCGAGGAGTACCCTCGACAATTGGCGCCGTCTGTGGGAAACCTGTTGGCACAAGATCCGTCATCGGCAGATCCGGCCATGTCGTCGACAGCTTCATCGACACCGTCGGCGTCACCACCGGCCCTTTCATCGCCAAGATCGAGGAATTCGATTTGATTCGGTTCTTTCGAGTTTACCCCGCACAGCGACTCGTCCCGCTCGACCTTTTCGGATCTGCAAGGAGGCTTGAGCATGACGTTTGGAAGTGTTCATTGCAACATCAACACGGAAGGGGTTCTTCGGCTGCCCGAGTCGCGCGTCCCTAGATCAGCGAGGAAACCGTCTCCATCAGTTGCAGGAACGATCGAGTCCTCATCAATCGATTTATCGGCTGGTTTGACGGACTCGACGAATTCTTCTTCAGCATCAATCACCCGATCGATGTCTTCTTTGTCAGTTGGATCCGATGATACTACTGCTTAAACTGTGATACCTGGCACGAATTAGTATCGAGTGATACACCATTTGTATGCAGCGCCAGATATTCATCGGGAGAGGAAAGTATCAACAGTGCCATCGAGACAACCACTTGGAGGATGGCGCACCACCAGATCTATGCTATCCTCAATGCAGGAAGCACGAGGAACGGAGGAGAAGAAGAAGGAGATCGCACTCCACACGCCAACAGGCGATGCAACTCCGAGAACAGCGCCAGTAACGACGATAGCGATTACACTATCGCGGAGGAGGAGTGGGAAGCAGCTCAAGATGCCATCACCAACAACACGCCACTTCCCGCCGGAACTTCGCTTGGAACCCTTAATGCGTACCAAAGAATCTTGGAGAGGAATCGAGTACGGTTATCGAACGAGCAAACCAATCTCAATCGTCGCATACTTGCAGCAGATCAATCTAGTGAGCGTCGGAGGGCCTCGCATGTAAGTGCCTCTCGAAGCAGTCATGGTGTAGGGAGGCATCGTTCAAGGTTATCTAGGCTCTCAGAAGATGATGCAAGAGAAATAACGTCAAACCTATCCATGTCCTTCATGACCACAGATACTGCGGGTATGCTGAGGCCAAAGACCGTCGAAGGAGCAACCGCCAACCTCGCGACATATTTAATCAACCAGCAACCAGCACCCAAAGGTCCCATGGCCCAAGCTCATCGGGGTGCCCTAGAAAGCCTCGCAATCCTTGGAGATAAACTAGTTCCACTGAAAGAGAAATCTACGCTTCAAGCTAGCGGTTCAAGGCACCGTTCGAGAGACGCTCGAGATGAAATTACTCAGAGTAGGATCGACAGAGCCAGGAGACAGCGAGCGGCAAGGGAAGTGTGCGACAGTGATGATTCCGAGGAAAGCCAGGAGTACGATGGCGAGATGAGGGGAGCCGATTGTTTAAGCTACAAGATCCGCGAGACAATGCCGCCCAAAAGGCTCAAACCTACTCCTACTGATGCCGCCAAGTATGATGGGCAACAGGAGCCGAGGTCCTGGATAGACGATTATCTGCAGACCGTAATATTACATAAGGGGAACCAAATAGCGGTGATGCAGTGCTTACAACTCTACCTGAAGGATTCAGCACGAGCCTGGTTAAGAGGTCTGCCGAAGGGATCCATCAAATCATGGGATGATCTGGTAGATGCTTTCGTCAAAAATTTCCAGGCAACGTATAAGAGGCCGGTCGGAATTGATGAATTTCTTCATTGTCAGCAGAAGCTGAAGGAGTCGATGCGCACGTACATCGGGAGGTTCACTAAACTCCTGAACGTTGCCGAAAATGTCTCTGTCGATAGAGCAATCGACGCTTTTAGCGACGGTATCCGACGCGAATCTTACATAGAGGAGCTTGGGCATCAAAAGCTGAAGACAATAACCAAGTTAATGGAGATTGCCAATAGTTGGGCTGATGGCGAGGATAATATATGTACGAAAGCCTCGCGCGCGCAGTGATGACGAAGACGACGATCAACCAAGGCATGATTCAGGTAGTCGAAGAGACCATCGTAAGAGAAGAAAAGAGCGCGGATACGATGATACCAATATGGTAGCCGCAGGATATTCTGATCACCGAGATGATCGATACGATGACACGCGGGATGATCGACAGGACAGCAACCGCGATAACTACAAATCCCGACCCTTAAGGATCCCAGAACTCCCTTTCGCCGAGCAGTTGAACGCTCCCTGTTACCTGCACCCATATATCGATTCTAAAGATAACAAGAAGTCGAGCCACCTACTTAGGGACTGTCGACTGTTCATCGAGATGCAGAAATTTATTTAGCAGCAGCCGAGTCAACAACCACCGCCACCACCGCCACCACCACCACCACCACATCAACACCAAGTTTAGCAAGTACAGCCTCGTAACCCTAGCGAGTCCTTCCCTCCACCACGGGGACAGATAAGCATGATCCACAAAACTAGTATTTCGAGAAGGGAGATGAAGAAGCTGACTCAAGAAATCAACCTGGCAGAAAGTACAATGGCAAATGTTCCAGAATATATCGATTGGTCGTCTCAGAGTATCCTGTTCAGCAGAGCGGATCACCCGATGACAATCCCAAAGCCATGGCATGCTGCCTTGGTAGCTGAGGCGCAAATAGGAGGATACAATATGAGCAAAGTCTTCATGGATGGCGGAAGCGGCTTAAATCTGATATTCGCAAACACAGTCAAGAATATGGGAATTACAATGAGGATGTTGGAAGAATCTGACACATGTTTTCATGGCTTCCTCCCCACTTTACCAGCGTACTCTCTTGGCAGGGTTTTCTTAAATGTTGTCTTTGGGAAGTCTAACAATTTCAGGAATGAAAAGATAGAGTTCGAGGTAGTAGATTGGGAATCGCAGTACCATGCTATACTCGGGAGACCAGCCTATGCCAAGTTCATGGTTGTGCCACATTATGCGTATCTCAAGCTCAAGATGCCAGGAAACAACGGAACAAACATCACAGTCTATGGAAGTTTCTCAGGCTCAGATAACTGTGAGCGCGAGTTTCATAGGATTGCTGCAAATTTTGGAATAAAACAAGAACCTATCGACTTCCCCTTCAAATCGTTAGCACTCGACGATAAGGAGGACGAGCGCGCCAAGAAATTGAAGAAGAAACCGGATGATCCTGCTCCGAAAGCTTCGACAGTTGGACCTTCGGCAGCTGATAGCAAGGCCTCCGCCAAAGACAGTAAAGCTCTTGCGCTTGCTGCAAGCACTTCTGATGGAGTCGTCGACGCTACCAAAGCCATCGGTGACGAGGGAACACCTCGTCAGTGCCTACGTATTGTAGACTTGGGTTTCGGGAGAGAGCGACGATGGAGATTCCGGGGACGAGATTAGGCACACGACGTACCCAGCTTCGGGTCCCCTCGGTGGAGGATCCCTACGTGCTGCTAGCAATCCAGTATATGAGCATAAGTGTGTTTACAGGGTGCCGCCGTAGGCGGAGCTATATTGTCTATATTCTGTCTATCTCTTTTTTTTCTCTATTGGGCGCCCTAGCTTTATATATGCAACCAGCCTAGGGTTTTACAAGAGTCCTAGTCGACTACTTCTTCGGGTTGCCTTGTTGGGCCTTCTCCATATTTGGTCTTCTCCATATTGGGCCGAGCCAGGTATACTAATAATGGGTACCCGAAGGGTATGCCCATGTCAATCGGCCCTCTAGACAAGATCGAAGATAAGAAGAACCCTCCTCTTGGTTAAAGAAGATGGGCAACATTATGCATAATTATTTTTCTTTCTTTCAATAAGGCTTTTTAAGCCACTTCATTTTTTAGCTTACTTTATTAATAAAGACTCAAGTTTCGTTTATCTGAAGTATTGCAGTAATTGGGGTCACCCGAACAAAGTTTATCGAGAACCTTTTTTCGTATACTACAGCGAACATTGGTTTACTCGAAATTCTACCCGAGATTGTCATCTAAAACCTCTGAAATTACGAGTGCTACGAGGCAAAATCAACGGGACTTTCACCCTCTGCTAGAAAAGCCTCGAAACTATACGAGCGCCGCAGATAGCAAGGGAAAACAAATATACACTTACAAAAAGACCCATGGCCGGTACTTGAAACTACAGAAGTACTTAAGAGCGACGGAGTCATCGGCAGGTTCAGTTCCATCGATTCGCTCGGGGGCTGCCGCCAAAACATACATCGTCGGTTGAAAGCAAAGTTGCACTTACATCGGGTTTTACAAACTCGCAACATGAGTTGATCACTCAAAGAAATTTGCTGCCGACAAACATACATATACATCATAATACAGATGTAAAACAAGTAATTAAGATTTAGTCCATTCATACTAAATCCTTGCCAACGACATTAGACATAATTACAAAAGGGAGGTACATATATACACCTTCCGACAAATCAGTTTAAATCTAAGAATCCGAACAATCGGATGCAGCAAGCACTGAAGTATTTACTTTACAGCATGAGCACAAACGTTTCTCAGGACTATTCTTTTGGAGCATCCGCTTCTTCGGCTGCTTTTGAAGCATCTTCAAGCCTTTCAATCACGATGGTGGCAGGAATCTCCACCTTAGGAAACAGAGGTCCTACATCACCATCACCATTGGCAATAGCCATCAAGTTCGCGGAAGGATGTCGCAAAAGAACAAGGGCAAAGGCAGCTTTAGCTCCAGCAATAAGCTGTGCTCGAATCAAGCCTCAGATTTCCTTGGTGTTACTGAACTTTGACATCAAAGTCAGCAAAGTAGGAGGGACTTCGTTCAAAGGAAACGTTGTCTTCTAGATTATCCACAACCCAGTATAGCAGTTGTCAAAAAATGATGCACCTGTTGCACCCGATCCCGAAACTTCGCGATAGTGGAAGCTTTTGACTGATTTCTCCAAAAAAACCTCATCAGCAGATGCAAGATGAGTCAAGGAATTTACGTGTTCATGAATACGCTTGTGCTCTTCTGATGGGTTCAAAGCTATGACTACAAGAACCAATGAAGGAAGGAAAATCAAGAAGTTATCTTTACTCAAGAAGTTAAGGAACACGAAGTTAGGACACTTACAATTCAAGCTTTATGTGGCTCTGTGCAATTCAGTGAGGGCATATCGTTCTGCGTCGGCGGCCAGTTCACCCTTCTTCTTTATAACAGCGGCCATGACATAAATTCCACGCATATCCTTCTCCATCTGGGCAATCCGAGCTTTCATGTGTTGGAGGCGATCACTTTCAGAAGAAGCATCCGACGTACCTTCGGTAAAGGAGGGTACAGGAAATACCTGCAAAGTTATGTCATTAAGAACACAATGGAGTATATGAGCTCATTATTGGGATTCACTCCCATCGGGAGCGTTTGATTAAAAGTGTTGAAAGTATTACACCAAGAAGGTATTGGCAGCATTGCCAATACGGAATTCATTACAATACAAAGGTCTTATGACAGGAAATTATTCCAAAACAAACAAGATTACAATCCAATGAAAAAGAAGTCAAGGAGCTTGGGTCTGAGTGATACGTCTCTGACGTATCGATAATTTCTTATGTTCCATGCCACATTATTGATGATATCTACATGTTTTATGCATACTTTATGTCATATTTATGCATTTTCCGGCACTAACCTATTAACGAGATGCCGAAGAGCCAGTTGTTGTTTTCTGCTGTTTTTGGTTTCAGAAATCCTAGTAAGGAAATATTCTCGGAATTGGACGAAATCAACGCCCAGGGGCCTATTTTGCCACGAAGCTTCCAGAAGACTGAAGAGAAGACGAAGTGGGGCCACGAGGTGGCCAGACACCAGGGCGGCGCGGCCCAGGCCCTGGTCGCGCCGGCCTGTGGTGTGGCCCCTCGTGACGCCCTTTACCTGCCCTTCCGCCTACATATAGTCTTCGTCGCGAAACCCCCATCGAGAGCCACGATACGGAAAACCTTCCAGACGCCGCCGCCGCCAATCCCATCTCGGGCGATTCAGAGATCGCCTCCGGCACCCTGCCGGAGAGGGGAATCATCTCCTGGAGGACTCTTCACCACCATGGTCGCCTCCGGAGTGATGAGTGAGTAGTTCACCCCTGGACTATGGGTCCATAGCAGTAGCTAGATGGTCGTCTTGTCCTTATGTGCTTCATTGTCGGATCTTGTGAGCTGCCTAACATGATCAAGATCATCTATATGTAATGCTATATGTTGTGTTTGTCGGGATCCGATGGATAGAGAATACTATGTTATGTTGATTATCAATCTATTACCTATGTGTTGTTTATGATCTTGCATGCTCTCCGTTATTAGTAGAGGCTCTGGCCAAGTTTTTACTCTTAACTCCAAGAGGGAGTATTTATGCTCGATAGTGGGTTCATGCCTCCATTAAATCTGGGACAGTGACAGAAAGTTCTAAGGTTGTGGATGTGCTATTGCCACTAGGGATAAAACATTGATGCTATGTCCGAGGATGTAGTTATTGATTACATTACGCACCATACTTAATGCAATTGTGTTGTTTGCAACTTAATACCGGAAGGGGTTCGGATGATAACCAAGGTGGACTTTTAGGCATAGATGCATGCTGGATAGCGGTCTATGTACTTTGTCGGAATGCCCAATTAAATCTCACAATATTCATCATATCATGTATGTGCATGGTCATGCCCTCTCTATTTGTCAATTGCCCGACGTAATTTGTTCACCCAACATGCTATTTATCTTATGGGAGAGACACCTCTAGTGAACTGTGGACCCCGATCCATTCTTTTACATTGAATACAATCTACTGCAATACTTGTTTTACTGTTTTCTGCAAACAATCATCATCCACACTATACATCTAATCCTTTGTTACAGCAAGCCGGTGAGATTGATAACCTCATTGTTTCGTTGGGGCAAAGTACTTTGGTTGTGTTGTGCAGGTTCCACGTTGGCGCCGGAATCCCTGGTGTTGCGCCGCACTACATCCCGCCGCCATCAACCTTCAACGTGCTTCTTGGCTCCTACTGGTTCGATAAACCTTGGTTTCTTACTGAGGGAAAACTTGCCGTTGTACGCATCACACCTTCCTCTTGGGGTTCCCAACGGACGCGTGCTGTACGCGTATCACTGAGTTGACAAGCTTGGGCCAGTAGCTGATTTGTTTGACGAGACCAACTCAAGAAGCTGGCGAGCACATTTGAGCGCTGAAGTTTAATAGACACTCAAGTCAATAAGTCCCCCATCTTGTTCCTTCGGCAGCTCCTTGGACATTTGTTCAATATCGGCTTTGAAACCATGACCCATCATAAGCTGAAAAGCTAGGAGAGCACCGTAGGTGCGTGAAGTGCGTTTGAATAACTCGATAACTTCCTTCTTGTCGACAGCAAAAGCATCTGTTAGCTGCTCTAGAGTTTTGTTTTGGTCGGCCTTGGGAAAAATCATCGAGTGCATCCTCAGCATGACCTATTTTTTCTTCTGGAGAAGAGCTTGGATGAGCTTGTTGGACTCGAGGGTCAATGATAAAGCATCGACAGAAGAATTGCTGAAGGTTTGCCTAAGGCATCAGCGGAAATATCAGCAGCTTCTACAGGGAGCAGAAAGGAAAATTTGTTAGCCACAATCAAGTCAAGAAAAGGGGAATCGAAGACAAGTGAGTAAAGAATTACTAAGCAAGGCCAAGACAGATTGGCGAAGAAGATCATCCTTCTCATTCCTTTGGGCTTCGGCAGCAAGCTTTGAAGTTTCTTCGTCCTTTAGCTTGTTCTTCAGCTTCTCAAGTTCCTCTTTCAAAGAATCGGCATTTTGGCGAGCTTTAGCAGCCATTTTTATTGCGTTTTCAAGTTTTGAAGAAGCAGACTCGACTTCTTTTTGCAGCCGAATTTTATCAGCTTCAAGAGAAGAAAATTGAGAGGCGAAGACCTCAAGGGAAGAAATGACTGCTCGAAAATCCTGAAGAAACAAGAAGCAGTAACTATTAATAAGCAATGAAATCCTTTTCGAAAAATTTATAATCCGATGAAGACCCACTCGGGGACCGCCAGAATCAAATACATTATCAGAGCAGGAAAAGCTTACTGGTTTTTCAGGAGGAGAAACTATAACCGCAGCGGTCGAAGGAATCTCCTTCCCTTTGGAGAGGGAAGAAGCTGTTGAGACTTGAACTGCTGGGGCTGTAGCGGGGGCCGAAGCCTCCGAGGCTGCCGGGGCTGGCTTGCTGAAGCTCGTCTTGGCCTTCTTTGGAGGAGGTTCTATGAAGCCCTCATCACTACAAGTATGTGAATTAGACAAAATGAGAGCTGAATACATACGAACTCTATCAAAGTCAAACTTTGGAGTAAGCAGAGAGGACTTAGAGATCAAAAAGATCATCTTCATCGGCAAAGCCGCCGGACGATCTCTTTGAGGGCTGCACGTTGGCATTCTCCACAGCTGCATCAATAAAGGCAGGATCAGAATCGTCATCGTGGATCGACTCCGCCGTATCACTTGTATCATCAGCAAGGGATTTAGGATATATGGAAAGAGCTTCAAGATTCATCGGGTCATTATCTTCATCTTCTGGATCTATATCGTCTTCAGTACGGGATTCTACAGGAATGGAATAATTTCTTTCTTCAGGATTGCCATCTGACGTATTCTGAAAATGTTCGGGAGCTATCGGGATCTGTCGAAAGAATTAAGTAAGGATAATGAAAAGTATAAGTTTGGAAGCAATAAGTTACTACAAACATAAAAAAGGAAATTACCTCGTTCGACGGGTGGTCGGCATCGAAAGGCAATTGAAGAGATAGAAGTGGGATCAAGTCTTCCTGACTAAAATAAGTCAAACGCCTAACTTCATCAAGCAGTTCTTTCTCGGATATTTCGGCAACGTTCACTCTAGTCTCATCCTTGGGGTCTAAATACAACCACATCGGGTGGGCCCTAGACATAATTGGATGGACTCGACGTTTCAAGAAAATAGCGGCTACCTCGGTGCCTATCATGGTTTGGCCATCGGACTCTTTGATTCGAACAACTCTCTCGAATAATTTGTCGACTGTTGGCTTTTCTTCGGGTGTGAGAATATTCATCCAAGATGCCCTAGGCACGGCCTTGAGGACATCGGTAAATCGTGGAAGTTGCGTATCGGCTGCTGATGAATCTTTAATATAGAACCACTTCAACCTCCATCCTTGGACAAATTCCCTCATTGGAAAGTTGAAGTAATTGACCTCTTTGCGGACGACGAATCCAACTCCGCCGATGACAAAGGACCCGCTATTGCAGTTGTATCTCTTAACGAAGAAGATATTCTTCCTTAAACCAAAATGGGGTTCGATGCCCAGGAAAGCCTCACATCGCGTGATTAAGATAGCAAGACGGAGGATCGAATTGGGGGTTAGTTGCCACAATTGGATCTCATAAATACGAAGGAGGCGCCGAAGGAATTCGTGTGCAGGAAGGGAGAGACCGCGATAAAGAAAAGACAAGAACATCACAGTAAAACCGGCGGGGGGATTGGGGCGTGAAACCGCACCTGGAAGAATGATGTTCCCGTCATCAGATGAAATTATACCAAGGCTCCGGGCCCTCTTCTCATCGCAAAGGTTCAGCTGTGGAGCTCTCCGGCGCGGGCGGCGCAGGAGCTGGGACAGAGGCGTCCGATGCACCTCTCCTCGGTGCCCTTGGCGAAGCTTTGGAGGTGGCGCCGCTAGTCGTAGCGCCGGCGGCAAGAGTGAGATTCCTCTTCTTCACCATCGCAAGACCTGATGGAGGTTTAAAGAACGGCGGCATCGGCGGTGCATCAGTTGTGAGTAAGGAGGATGAGCGAGGAAGAAGGGTTGCGAGAAGAAAGAGTGAAGGAGGTAAAATCTGCCCTCTACGGTTATAAACTAAAGGAAGTTTGAGATTAGACGACCACGTGTCGTTGTTTCTAATTTGTTAAAAGGGTCTTTTAACCCCTATGCGCGGAAATTGAGGAGATGCCTTGGTAACTGCACAAGCACTAGTCATGTCATGACTGACCGCGCAAAAGTACGGTGGGCCCGCTAGGTCATGTCATGTCAGTCAAATCGCAACAGTAATCACGTCATCAGTGATGTCATAAGAAGTATCGACTCCACGTGAAGCATTCGAAGGATATCAAAAACTATCAGGTGGATAGGCTTGAGTCTACACACGTATGCAAGCATATGTGCCTAGACTCGGGGGCTACTCCCATCGGGAGCGCTGAACGCGCACTCGATAGAATTTGGGCTCGAAGACTTTTTACATAGAAGAATTGCATCAGAAGTATCTGAAGAAAAATTAAAGTGTTTGAGTAGTTTTGGACTGAGTCTGCACTCGGTTGCAAGCATCCGCGCCCAGACCCGGGGGCTACTCCCATCGGGAGTGCTGAGTGCACACCCGATAAATGTTCAGGACTCGAAGATTTTTGTTCGTGTCCAGAATCATGCCCGGGGACTTGATTCTGTGTAGGGTAACGTTGTTTTGCCATCGACAGTTAACCGGTAAAAACCTGGCATGTTACTCGATATCCCTTGCGCACTAAATCTTGCTTGAAAGAAATGAAGACCCGATGAAAGGAGATATATCGGATGACCATAACAATTTGCAGAAAGCTTCGGCAGAAGAAAAACATTCGAGTAGTACAACTTGAGTCTACGCACGGTTGCAAGCATCCGTACCTAGACTCGGGGGCTACTCCCATCGGGAGCGCTGAACGCGCACCCGATAAAAGAAGACACTACTGTTACGAGAAGGACAAGATTTATTAGTTGAGGCAAACATTCGACAAAAGGCATGCTTTAGTCCCTGCCCGAACTATCTTCGGCCAGTCACTCTGGGGCTACTGATGTGGGCATTACCCTTCGGTTAAATAATGTTGCACTACCTCTTACGGCCCAACCAGGGGCCCATGAAGGCACTCGATGGCCAGGTGGGCCGCTATGTCCGTTCCTAAGAAGAATTCTTGAAGCACAAGGCAAGAAGACGAAGAATACAAGGAAAGTTTAGATCTAGGGCTATTTGTAACCTAGTCGTACCAGGACAATACTCGAGACCTGGCTCCCAATATAAGGGCCAGGAGAGGGGTTGCCGAGGGACACACGCAATCATAGGAAACTTAGCCACAGCAAGTCTAGAGCTAGGTCATTACAAAACTTAGCCTCTCGACGAGATCACAGCCGAAACCTTCGGCACCCCATTGTAATTCGATATTTTCATAATCAAGATCAGACAGGCAGGACGTAAGGGTTTTACCTCATCGAGGGACCCGAACCTGGGTAAATCGCTCTCCCCGCTTGTTTGATAACCGATGTCTCATGTCAGCCTACATGATTCCATCCACCCTAAGCCCGTACGGAGGGCATTGCTGAGGAGTACCCTCGACAACTGTCGGCAACCAGGGCAATGGTTCCCTCGACTCCAACCTTCAAGTTTTCCTGTCGGTAAACCATGGCAGGATCTTCTTCGCCTCGAAAGCAGTGCACAAGCTCAGAGAAAGTCTCGGGTTGCGTCTGCTTGGGAAAGAAGTGATGGAACAGACGCTTAAACGCGGCACGTGATTCAGAGATATTGGTGCGCGCAAGGTCGCCGTGTAGCTCAAGGATGGAAAGAGTGTCGAGAAGACGATCTTCGGCACCTTCGTGTAAGGTAAAATCCTCACTCATCCTCCCTGCTGAAGCGAAGTGGAAATTCATCAATATTCGAGAGGCAAGTAAAGGAAAAAAACAAAAGGCAGGCGAAGGAAGACACCTACTAACAAAACGTCGGTTTTGAGTTTCCAAACGATCTATGATGGCGTTTTCGCGCGCTATCTGTTGAGAGACCTTGTCACTCAGAGCATTTTCGGCTCTGTGAAGCCTCTGGCGAAGATCTTCAACAGTAGCGGCTTGTCGTTCAGCTTTCTCGCGAGCCTTTTCTCTTTGCTCAAGTTTAGCAGCGAGCTCTTCAGCGCGTTTCTCGTCTCGGTCGAGGTTTTCTAAAAGGAAGGTCCAAAGGTGAAAATCTGTCGTAAAACACAAAAAGAGGTTTGCCGAGGAAAGTGGGGTATACAGAACAAAGAGGGTGTTACCTCTCATATCTTCGGCCGCATCGCGGTACCCAATAAATTGGGTCCCAAGCTTGATGAGATGCTTCATCACAGGGTACAAAGATCATCAGAAAACAAGTTCAGAAGGGAGAAAACTCGACAAATGATAAAAGATAGACTTGCAAAGCAAAATAGTAAATCCAGAAGAAAAAGAAGACTTACATCGTCCAAAGCAGAAGTCGAGGAACCCCCCGCAACAATCGCATGACTATCGCCAGCCCCAATCCTTGCTCTCTTTGGAGATGGGGCTCGGGGGCTGGCTGTAGGAGGCGAGGCTTCCATGTCTTGTTGACGGGGAGGCGAGGATTCCTCGGCAGCACGGTGATCTTAAGAGAGAACCAAGGTTTGGGAGGTACTCGTGAGAGTCGCACCATGAACCTCGGTTTCTTCTTTCTCTTCTTCTTCGTCGCCACTATCAACACAGAAAAATGATTATGCCAATAAAAAAGTGGAATAAGTAATGACAGTGTAGAAGCTTACGAGCTAACGGAGCCTGCGTTATCGTAAGGGTTAAAGGCACCCTCTTCTTCGGGTGACGTTTCTTCAGCAGCAGGCTCCGTGGGCTTGGAGGTGCCGGAATCTTCGACTTCATCCCTCTTCCTCTTGCTCCTTGGAGACACAGCAGAAGGAGGAGAGTGACCTGATTCAGAAGGCTCCGATTCAGATTTTTCGGAGGAAGCCGCGGATTTGTGAGATCATGCGACTTCACTCTCAGGACGAGAGGGGTCTTGCGAGTCGTCAGTGACAACAGCTCGCTCATCCACCTCTCCACCTTCGGGAAGGGGAGGAAGACAAGATAAAATTTGGTGATTCTGCAAGAAGGAAAAGCAAGGTCAAGGCAAACATACAAAATAAATGAGAAAGCAGTCGACAAATAAAAGTACAAACTCGAAGGAAAAAGTTACTTACTTCGGGAAGGGCGTGGTTGCCGCTATACGGCTCCACGTGGCAAGAGGTTGGAACATCATTTTTCTTGCTTAACGAGGAGAAATGTCGAATGAGCTTCTCCAAGTCCTTCACAGAAAGATCCTTGGATAGGTGATCGACATCTTTCTCGCCAGCATACATCCAAAGTGGGTTTTTGCGAGCCTGTAGAGGCTACACCCTGATCCGAAGGAAATAAGCAGTAATTTGGACACCCGACAGTTCTTCACCGCGGGTGTTTTGCAGTTCGTGGATGCGCTTCATCAGAGCATCCGTAGCTGTATTTTCTTTGGCAGTAGATTCAATATCCCAGGATCGGCGCCTGAGGATTTCTGCGGCACCATCAAAAGGAGCGATGTTGTATTCTTGAGAATTGTTGTACTCTTGGACGTACAGCCACCTCCTGCGCCACCCTTGGATGGAGTCGGGGAATTTGACGTCGAAGTAGTCAACTTCGGGACGGACGCAGATGAGAACGCCGCCCACACTGTAGGCGACATTGCGGGAGCTGTTTCGCCGTAAATAGAAAATTCGCTTCCACAGGCCCCAATGAGGATGGGTCCCGAGGAAGCACTCGCATAGGGTGATAAAAATCGAGATATGGAGGATGGAGTTGGGGGTCAGCTGATGCAGCTGAATCCCATAAATAAAAAGAAGTCCACGGAGAAACTCGTGGATGGGGGTGGAAAGGCCGCGAATGAGGTGGTCGATAAAAGTTACCCGGTACCCAATGGGAGGACTCGGGAAGCTTTCGTCGCCGGGACCAAGCCAAGATTCTTGAGGGTCTTCTGGTCTTGGATGGAGATTTTGGATCTCTCCCATCCAGAGATCTCAACGTTCTCCATCGCTGCGTTGGTGCCTGGCGCGGTGTGTCGCAACAGTTTGGTGCGCGATGGCATAAAATAGAGCTCTACTGGAGAAAAGGGAGGATTGGAAGCGTGGGCGCGAGGAGCTTGAGCACGGCAATGGCGGAACTGGAGAGAGGAGAGAGAAGAGCGGCGCAGCGAAGGGGGAGAATGAGGACGAAGGGGCGATTTTATAGAGATGAACCGATCCGTCGTACCGTTGGATGAAAGGAAGATGCATCTTACGCCCAACGTGTGTCAATAAGGGTATAATCGTATTTTCGTCGAGAAGTTACTGGACAGAAGTTACCGCGCGTGTGCCGGTAATTGCGGAGGACGTGTGTCCCCCACTTGCGCAACGTGTCGTCCGTGCAGAATCTTAGACCAACAATTCAGAGATATGACAGGAGTCATTGTTCTCAAGGAGGTGGTCGTGGTTGTCGTCAGCAATGATATCATTCTGAAGAAAAACATCGAGTGCTCCTATCAAAATATAACGATAGGGACAACAATGAGTGAGCCAATCAGAACAACATCGGGAGCTTATGATCAAATACAAAGCATTTGGTCATACGCTCGAGGGCTACTCTTATCCAAAATATGGTTCATATTTCTGATAAGAGAAAGGCAGTAAAGGAAAATATCGAGTTAATTCAAAATAGAAAAATTGAGCCTACAACCAAGTACGAGTACTTGTCAGTAGCCTCGGGGGCTACTCCCATCGGGAGCGCTGGTCGCACACCCGATAAAAATGAAAAAGAAGGGAAGCTGGCAAGATAACGACAAAGAAAGAAAAAAGGCGAGCCTACAACCAAGTACAAGCACTTGGATGTAACCTCGAGGGCTACTCCCATCGGGAACCGTCGAGGGTACTCCTCGGCAATGCCCTCTGATTGGGGCTTAGGGTTGATGGAATCCTGTAGGCTGACACGAGACATCGGTTAACAGACAAGCGGGGAGAGCGATTTACCTAGGTTCGGGGCCCTCGATGAGGTAAAACCCTTACGTCCTGCCTATCTGATCTTGATTATGAGAATATTGGGTTACAATGGGGTGCCGAAGGTTTCGGCTATGATCTCGTCGAGAGGCTAAGTGCTACGGCGACCTAGCTCTAGGCTTCTGGTGGCTAAAGTTGCTACGATTGATTCCGTCCCTCGGCAGCCCCTCTCCTGGCCTTTATATAGGAGGCCAGGTCTCAAGAGATCTGTCCATGTACGACTAGGTTTACAAAAGACCTAGCTCTAAACTTTCCTTGTTCGGCTCCTCCTTGTCTTGTTCTTCAAGGAATCTTCTCCAGCACCGTCCTAGTGGCCCGCCTCGCCATCGGGTATCTTCATGGGCCTCCAGTTGGGCCGCACAGGATAGGGCAATGTCAGTTACCCGAAGGGTAATGCCCACGTCAGTAGTCCCCGAGTGTCTAGCCGAAGATATTTCGGGTAGAGACTAAAACATGCCTCCACTGAATTTTCTTCTCCCTTGATTGTTCTTGTCCATCTTGTAACAACATTATCTTCTTCTATCGGGTGCGCGTCTAGCGCTCCCGATGGGAGTAGCCCCCGAGTCTAGGTCCGGATGCTTGCAATCCATGCGTAGACTCAAGTTGTGCCACTCGAACATCCTCACCTGCCGAAGTTTTCTACAAGTCTTCATAGGTCACCAGATACATCTGTACCGGGGCTTGTATTCTTCAGTAAGGTTTCAACGCGTAAAGGATATTGAGTAACGTGCCCAACTTTGCTGGTTAACTGCCGATGGCAAAACAACGTTACCCTACACAGAATCAAGTCCCCGGGCATGATCCCGGAGTGCAAAAAAGTTTTACCGGGTGCGCGTCTAACGCTCCCGATGGGAGTAGCCCTCGAGTCTGGACACGGGCGCTTGTGACCGGGTGCAGACTCGAGCCGACCACCCGATGCTTTTCGTGTTTCTTTGGATGCTTCTGGAGGGCTTCATGACGTCACTGATGACGCTACCACTGCTGTGGTTTGACTGACAAGACTTGACCTGACAGCCCACCCTAGTTCTGCGCAGGCAGTTTTTAGGAAATGACTAGTGCATGCGTACTGACCGAGGTGTCTCCTCGATTTTCGCACATCGTGGGAATAATGGGCCGCCGGTTCCGTTCTCCTCTTGGGCGACACGTGTACGACCAGATCTCATCCACCTCCCACGATGTCTACGGAGTTATGGCCACGATTTCCCATCAATCCCGTGGCATAAATAGGGAGCATTCCTGTTGTTTTCACTTTTTACGTTTCCTCATTGCTCATCTTCTCCCCCAACCTTTCCTTTCACCTCTATTCCTTCTCTCAAGAGCTCCAGGCGCCATGGGCAAGAAGAAGAGCGCCAGCGCCTCAGGCGCGACCAAAGTCAGCCGCGATTGGAGCGCCTCCACCATTTCCAACCGCGAGGTGAACAAGCTGCGCACTCTCGGTCTCATCTCCTCGTCTGACGACGACATTCGTCTTCTAGGGCTTTACTGTTATGTTCGTCGCCTTTCTATTTCGCGGGATCTCTCTTCCTGCCCACGAATTTCTTCGTTCCCTTCTTTTTTCTATGGGATCCAGCTGCCAGTGGCAGCTGACCCCGAATTCCATTCTCCATCTTTCCATCTTCATCACCGTCTGTGAAGCCTTCCTCGGCATTGATCCCCACTGGGGTCTTTGGAGGAAAATATTCTACGTCAAGCGTCATAATGACAGCAATGCCCCCCCGTGTGGCGTTGGCTTTGTTGTCAGAAAGGAAGTTGATTACTTTGACTACCCGATGGCGCAACAAATGGTTCTATCTGCGAGATACCCTGGTGTCTGGGCGGCGCTCCAATCTCCCTCCATTCGAGGACGTCCTGGTAGCTCAGCCGAAGAAGTCCTGGCGAAACGCCCTTTCTCCTGAAGAGAGGGTGATAGCCGACAAGCTGTTCGACCAGATCGTAGATCTGAAGAACACGGGAGGCTTAACGATGTGTGGCATTGAGGTAGTCTCAGTGTTCTTACAACGCCGGGTGCAACCACTGATGTCCCGGTCCCACCAGTTGTGGCTGTATTTTGGCAAGGATGACAAGTCGAGAGTCAGCTCTGCCGACCTGTCGGCTGATGAGCTTCGCGACGAGGTGCGTCGTCTGATGTGCCTCGGCATGAAGGACAATATTGTTCTGACCTCGGCTCGCCCCCATACGATCTCAAACACCTTCCGGCTGAGGTAATTCTAACTGTTTCTTGCTCTTATTACTATCATTGTGCTGCTCTTCGACCTTTTGCTGATTTTTCTCTTGTCGATAGGCCTCCACCGTGGCTCAATGCTATTCTCCTACACCCGAAAGCGGTGTGGAACCAGAGGATGATGATGATGACTCCGAGGAGACCGAGGACGCCCAACACATCCTTGAGGATAGTGACGTCCAGGAGGACGAGGCTCCCGAGGATGATGCCCTCACCAGGAGCAGGCGGTGTAAGAGGATAAATGAGGACCTTATTGCAACGGCTGAATCAAGTCCTAGCGGACAAGATAATGATACTGATGAAACCGCATCGCCTCCCCCTGTTGTGAAAAGTTCGACAGGCTTTTTTGCTGCCGAAGACGACCTGGACCTGTGAGCATATATTTTTCCCTTCGTAACTATCCTTCTTTATTCTACATGCTAATCATTCTCTCCTTTCAAGCAGCTCTGACGATGACGACGATGTTCCTCTTGCAAAGAGGGCAAAGTTATTCTCTAGGAAGTCCGAGTCAGCCAAGGAATCGAACCCTTCACCTGCCAAACCAATGCCGCTCTCAAGGACGACTGTGGAAAAGTTTCCAGTGTCGAAGGTTATCCCTTCTGGCAGCGCTCCCGCTCCATCGGCTGCTCGTGACCATGTAAGAGATTTATTTGACTTGGTTTCTTTCTTTTTCGCTGAATTTCCATATTCGACTGAGGTTTCTTGGCTTTCTACCATGCAGCCAATTTATGCCACAGTTGATGCTGTGGTAGATTTTGCCGAGCAATTCACCTTTCTGGAGTCTGAAAATGCTCATCTTCGGAAGACCATCAAAACTTCGGCTGACCAGGTGCTGGAGGCCAACAGGCTCGCAGCCGATGCTAAAAATGAAAACATCTCGCTGAAGGATGAACTGAAGAAGCTGAAGCAACAAATGAAGGATGAGCAAGATGCCAGACGCGAGGCTGCAGTCGCAGCCGATGAAAAAGAAGGCGTCCTCCGTGAATCCATTGCGAATTTATTGGGTAAGTTCATCGGCGCATATCTTTTTCCCAGTACTTTCCTCCGGGTTGCTTATCTATATTTTTCCAGGTGCTGCCGATATAACCATCAATCGGGCTCGCAAGCTTCAGGAGGATTCCATGTCTGACGCCCTGTCACTCGCTGCTGAGTCCAACGTCCAAGTTCTCGGACTTTTGCAAAGAACCAAGGGAGCGTTATCGAAGTTATTCTCGATGATTTTCCCAAAGATGAAGCAGGACAAGACTCTTGGCGAGATGGCAGACGCTTTCCTCGTCGACCCTTCTGAGACTGTGGAGGCACTAAAGCATCGTTCCCGTTTGTTTGGAGCGGTACTTACTTTCCAGCTGCCGATGGGTCATGGGCTGGGCTCTGAACTAGAGAAGTTGTCTAAGGCATTGCCTGTAGATGAAAATAATCGCCTAATCAACCTTGAGCCCTTCAAACAATCAGCAGTAACATGTGCTAATAAACTCCTCAAGCTGGTTGACGAAGCGAAGACCAAAGTTGCGCCTGAAGCTGCCCCTGGCTCATCGTCAGCTCTTCCTTGAATGAACGCTTGCTCTGTCAATTGTAATTAAGGCTTGATACAGTTTAACCCAACCCTGTTTTATTCTGGCTCTATTGCCAGCACCAACAATATTTTGAATGTAATATATACACTCCTGCGCTCCCGATGGCAGTTTATATTAATGCTGTTCTGAACTGAGAATTGTGCTGCAGATTCCTTCATCTTCTTCCTGTGCTGATCCTTCTTTAAATCCTTCGGCTAGCGATGAATCTAATCTTGTTCGTCATTCGCGTGATCAAATATCCCGATTGAACAAAGATATTACCACCCTTCACGCGATGGCGGCGTTGGTGAAAAGAAAGAGCGAGATTGCGACTGCCATTGAACAACACGCTCTCGATCGTCTCCGTGTTGCTACCAAAAGCTTGAGCTGTAAGTGCCTGTCCATCTGTTGATTTTTGTCGAAGCTTGAATATGCTTTAACTAATATTTGTCTCTTGACAGTCGTAGCTTCCGATGAATCAGAGGAAAACAAGAGGATCCACGAAAAGATCGAAGAGATGACTGATGTCGCTCACCCGAAGCATGAGTTGTGGTCCCATCGACCGAAAGTTGTTATCGTGGCAAAATTTGAACATCGAGCAGAGAAGGTGCACTACTACTTCGACAAGTTCCACGCTCATCTCACGATGGTCTGGAAAACATTGTTTCCTCTGGACCAAGCACCTGAAACTCTGTCTGCTGTGTTTACTTGATTCAAGACCCCTGAAAGGATTCGACTGTTGGTGCGAAAAGAGCTCCTGGCCGGTGCTGAAATTGCCTTTGCTTCAGTGTTAGCGTGTCATCCGACCTTAGATTTGGAGGCCATAGAAAACACCAATAGGAGTTTAGACCAGTACTATGATATTGCTAGAAGTCCTGCGTATACCATCATCTCACGGATGGAGACAGGTATTGAGAGGGATCTGAAGGCCAGAGAGGACCAGGGAACCTTGCCATGAGTTTATGTATTCATATGTATGTAATGACCTTGTACCTGCAAGGGATAATCTTATATAAATCCGACGTGTGTTTTGCACATCATGTAGTTCTGGTGAATTTGCTAATTCGATTAATAATTTATTGTCGGGGCGGCTGAGTGATCAATTCAGCCTGCTCACCCGATGACTCCGTTGTAATTGCTAGTTTATTGCGGAGTCGATACGTAAGTTATGTAAGAGCGACACCCGTCGAATAATCGAGAGATTTAGACGCTTGGCTTCGTCACGTGGTGCACCGGTTTGAGCCTTTATTTGTGATAGTACGTCCATCGGCTGCAGCACTCGCGTATTTTCTCGAGGCTTGGATGGGTTGTTTGTGTGTCATTAACCTTAGCTCCTGATGGGAGTATTTAATTAATGACACCATGTGAGCGTGTTTCTGGCCTCCGCTCCCGATGGGAGTAAGAGCCAGTGACGAGGGCCCCGAACAATTTGTTCGGATGATGAGGCCTGGAATCAATAAAAGGTAGAAAACCTGATCAGAATTTTATTCATAACATAAGGTAAGCTAAAGAGTTGCCAAATAACAGGACGGAAATAATTATATCCTATGCATAGAACCATCGCAAATGTGCGACGTTCCATGGATTTTCAACGTCTTTTCCCGAAGTTGGATTCTTGAGCCGATAAGCCCCTCCTGGTATCACTTTAGTGATGATGAACGACCCTTCCCATGGAGATTCAACCTTCGAGGGTCTCTCTTGCTTCAACCGCAGTACCATATCTAAAACATGGACGCTTCGATTGCGTATTCGTCGGCTGTGAAAATTTCTTAACGCCTGCTGATACACCGTTGTTCTTGCCAAAGCAATATCCCGAGCTTCATCAAGGAGGTACATGGCATCCTGCAGCGCAATGCTGGAGGTAGCTTCCGTGTACGCAGTCACCCGAGGGGCTTCGAACCGAACGTCGGCTGGCATAACTACTTTGGCTCCGTGTACCAAGAAGAACAGGGTGTACTGGGTCGACCTATTGGGTGTAGTACATAAACTCCAAAGCACAGATGGTAATTCTTCGACCCAGGCTCCAGCCGCACCCGTAAGGCATTTCTTGAGGCCGTCCCCTATTAGACCATTGATCCTTTCCACCTGGCCGTTGGTCTGGGGGTGGGCCATCGATGCGAATTTTAGCTTAATGCCACTATCGTCGCAAAACTTCCAAAACTTTTTGGAATTAAAATTGGTTCCATTATCTGTGACGATGCTGTGAGACATGCCAAATCGACAAGTTATTCCCCTGAAGAACTGGACGGCGGTTTCGGCTTTCTGATTTCGAACAGGTACTGCCTCGATCCATTTGGTGAACTTGTCGACTGTAACTAGTAGATATGTGTGACCTCCAGGCGACGATCTCGGCAGCGGTCCGACTTGGTCAAGTCCCCATTGAGCGAAGGGCCACGCCAGAGGTATTGTCATCAGATCTGTTGCGGGAGCGTGTGGTTTTGGTGAAAAACGCTTGCAGGGGTCGCACTTCATAACCAGATCTCGAGCATCCGATGTTGCCGTTGGCCAGTAAAATCCTGCTCTGAAGGCTTTTGCCACAAGGGCTCTGCTGCCTGCGTGGTGTCCGCAAGTTCCCTCGTGTATCTCGCGCAGTGCCTTTCCATCGTCGATGGCAATACACCTTTGAAAGATACCAGAGATACTACGCTTTTAGAGTTCTCCGTTTACCACAGTGAAGGCCTTTGACCGTCTCACAATTCGTCTTGCTTCCACCAGATCCTTTGGTAACTGCTGCTCTATCAGGTACGCTAGAAATGGTTTGGTCCATGGTGGTTCGAGGAGGAGGACATGTTCTACAGATCGGGGTGGGGATTCTTCGACAGCCTGCTGCAGGCTTGCCTCTGATTCGTCAGCTGATGATTTTGGAGGTGCCGACGCTTTCTCCTTTATCGATCGTTGAGTGATAACCTCGTAAAACACTCCGTCTGGAATGGGGGAGCACATGGATCCAATGTTTTCCAGAGCATCGGCCTCCTCGTTGCTAGCTCTGCCGATATGCTTAAGTTTGCACCCTTCAAATTTGGCTTCCATATTCTGGTATAATTGTCGGTAGGCGATCATGTTATCACTGACCGCATCGCATAAATTCATCGACTGCTGTACCACCAGGTTCGAGTCTCCATAGATTTCCAGGCGAGTTGCTCCACATGCCTTTGCCATCTTCATTCCGTGCAACATCGTTTCGTATTCCGCTTCATTATTTGTCGGCAGGGAGAAATTCATACGTAGGATGTACTTCATCTTGTCTCCTTGTGGTGATATCAGTATCACCCCTGCTCCTGCGCATGTACTCCGCTTAGACCCATTAAAGTACATTGTCCATGAACCCGACATGTCGGGTGCTGCCGGTGTCTGTGACTGGATCCAGTCTGCCACAAAATCTGGGAGGACTTGGGATTTGATTGTTGTTCGGTTGACGTAGGTTATGTCGTGTGGCGCTATCTCAATGGCCCATTGGGACACTCGACCTGTAGCTTTCGGGTTAGTGAGTATATTCTTCAACGGAGCCTCGCTTACAACGATGATCGGGTGCTCCGTGAAATAATTGCGTAGGTTGCGAGCTATTCTCCATACTGCATATGCCAACTTCTGGTGATGAGGGTATCTTTGTTTCGATGGCATGAGCACTTCACTAAGGTAGTAAACGGGTCTTTGCACGCCGTGAACTTTCCCTGCTTCTTCTCGCTCGTCAACCAGGACGCTGCTGAAGACTTGCACTGTTGCTGCTATGTACATGAGCAGTTTTTCCTTTTCACGTGGAGTTACAAGTACTGGGGATGTCAATAGGATCCTCTTCAGATTATCAAAAGACTCTTGCGCCTCATCTGTCCACTCGAACTTTTCTGACTTCTTCATCAGGCTATAAAAAGGGCAAAGCTTTCTCTCCTACCTTGGCAATGAATTTGCTGAGTGTTGCCAGTCGTCCTGCCAATTGCTGCACTTGGTGCAAATTCTTTGGCGGCTCCATGTCGAGAATAGCTTTGATCTTCAAGGGATTGGCCTCTATTCCTCTGGCTGAGATGAAGTACCCGAGTACTTTCCCTCCTGGTACCCCGAAGAAACATTTCTTCGGGTTCAGCTTGATTTTATACTTGTCGAGGTTGTCAAAGGTTTCCTGCAAATCGTCGACAAGATTGGCGGCGTGCTTCGTCTTTACCACGATATCATCAATGTAAACTTCGATATTCCTTCCAATCTATTCTCCAAGACAGGCTTGCATGCACCGCTGATAGGTTGCCCCTGCGTTTTTCAACCCGAAAGTCATGACTTTGTAGCAAAAAACGCCGTGCGGGGTGATGAACGCGGTTAACTCTTGGTCTTCCTTCTTGAGCTTGATCTGGTTGTACCCGGCGTATGAATCGATAAAAGAGAGACGTTCACATCCTGCTGTGGAGTCGACTATCTGATCGATACGAGGCAGTGGGAAGTGATCCTTAGGGCAATGCTTGTTAAGACTCGTGTAATCGATACACATGCGAAGAGTGGTTGTGTCGTTCTTTGGCACCATGACGGGATTGGCCACCCACTCGGCTTCCTTGAGCTCTCGAATGAATCCTGCCTTACGGAGCCGACGAAATTCTTCGCCGATTGCTTTTCTCTTCGGCTCAGAAAACCGGCGTATCGACTATTGTACTGGTTTGGCTTTTGGGTCAACATTGAGGGCGTGCTCAGTGAGTTCCCTGGGAATACCTGGCATGTCGGATGGTTCCTATGCAAATATTTCCCAACGCTCACGGAGGAACTCGATGAGCACGCTTTCCTATGCGACAGTAAGGTCCGCCGATGTATTGACTGTCTTCCTCGGGTCGGTGGGGTGCACCTGCTGCTTCTTTGTTTCCTTTGCGACGTCAAACTCATCGGATCTTACGTTTTGATTGTCGGCTGGTGGCTTCGCGTGGTCTGTGATCGCATCGACTGCGTTAAGTTCTTCCCTAGCCCCGAATGTCGAGGCGGTCTTTTGGCCCTGTCGCAGTTATCTGAACGGGAGAAGCTTCCATGGATGGTTATCGCTGTTCCATTATTGCCTGGCATCTTCAGTTTCAAGTACGCGTAATGGGGTACGACCATAAATTTGGCAAATGCAGGTCTGCCGAGGATGGCGTGGTACTGAGATTCCCAGTCAACTACTTCAAACTCGATTTTCTCCTTCCTGAAGTTGCTAGGCGTGCCAAAAACTACGTCCAGTGATATTTTACCAAGGGAATAAGCAGGTCGAGTCGGTATGATGCTGTGGAATCCTGTGTCGGACTCTCTTAGCATGTCGACTGTTAGGCCCATTGCTTTCATCGTGCTGGCAAATAACAAGTTCAAGCCACTTCCTCCATCCATGAATACTTTGCTCATATTGTATCCTCCGATCTGCGCTTCGAGGATGAGGGCTGCATGACCAGGCCTTGGAACGGCCTTCGGGTGATCCGCCTTGCTGAAGGAGATGCTTTGATCTGACCAGTCGATGAATTCGGGTGTGTCGACCATGGCAACTTCCGCATACTTTACTTCTCGTGAGAACTTCTTGATTTCTCTCTTTGAAAAGCTGGTTTTATGGTTCATGCTGACCTGTCCGCGAGGTTCTGGAAACGCCTCGGTTGGTAGGTACTTGTCCCCACCTGCTGGTATGTACGGCTCTGGTATGTATGGTTCTGGCGGATAACTGTAGGATCACGCACTTCTTTCCATCGTATGAACTCTTGCCGTGGCTTCAGCCCTAAGGTCGTTGCAGAACTGCCGAATTTGAAGGAACTACCGACAATTCCTGAGCAAGTGACTAGATTTTTCATAGCCATCCTTTGGATCGATATAAGAGTGCAAATAACACAGTGCTTCAAGTTGCTCTGTGGCCGATAGGTAAGGTGTGCGAAGGCGGCCCTTGTTCGATTGTGTGTTGTGGCATCCTCGTTCGTAATGTCGAGGGCGAGTCGCGATTTTCTCTTCTCCTTCACGACGTGAGTCCCTTCGTCTCTTCCTTTGCTCTTCTATGACGCCGAAGCTGCCTCGGCTGCCCTCTCTCGCACGCCTGGATGGGACTGCCAAGGTTGCTGCTGGTGTGATATCTTCCGGAACCGAAGTCCTTGGGCTTGACGCGTTTGACCTAGGGAGGCTAAGAAACCCTCCGGAATCGATGATGAAGTGAACACCACCGAAAGTAGTATCCATGTTGCCGCGTGACTCTGCAGAGATCAGATGCGATGCCTCGGTGTGCGGTACGAACTCGAAGGACCCGCAACGAACTGAATCTTTCGGATCTGACGACGCTGGCGATCCGTACTGGCCACAGTGGCTGATGGCGACAGGGACACCTCCTCTCTGTACCGCTGACCTCGGCACCGGATGGGACAGGCATGAGGCCTCAACGGCTCCTCGTCACCGCCTCGGGAAGGAGCGGAGCCGAGCCGGCCAAGCCGGCCGTAAACTATAGGGTCTTATATGTAAAGTGTCGGCGCCTATATAAGCCGCACTACTCTCAGGGGATCGATCATTCTCACTTCATTCCACCCTTAGCGCTGCCCTGAGAGAGAGACCATCGTCTCCCTTAGCCTCCCGGGGCAGCCGGACACAGCTCTAGGAGCACCATTGTATTGTGTGATCATCATATACACTCTAGCAGGAGTAGAGGTTTTACCTCCATCGGAGGGCCTCGAACCTGGGTACGTCGCCGTGTCGCTCGTCCCCATACCCGCATCCGGATACCGCCGTGAGATCCCTCAGAAACCACCTTCGATTAGCCACCCTATGGCATATGCCGTGACGATACCACGACATTTGGCGCCCACCGTGGGGCCTTCAGCATCCTCGGCCGGTGTCTTCATCCGGACGGGCCTCACCATCACCACCGGCGAGCGAGTCACTTGGCTTGATCTGGAGATTCGGCTCCTCGACTCGTCGCCGACAACGCTGGCTGCTTCGCCGACCGGCCCTTCCCAGCCGGCGGCAGCGTCATCTCCTTCGGGGCGACGTCTGCCGCCACCGTCGCACCGCCGCGCTACCCGCGGTGCTGCGCTGCGCCAGCCTCCTCCGCGAGCCGGCAGCAGCTCCCGCCGCCCGCCGTTGTGCAAATCATGATGGCTGGCGAGGAACTCCCCTCCAAGTCCACGCGCGTTCGCGGCCCCGACCTGGAGCGCAACGTCGGCGGGCATGCATCCGCATCAGGCGCAAAGCCGCCGCCACCACCATCCCGGCTGGAAGAAGTCCGGGCAAAGCTGAGCACTCCGCTCACCACCGGTGTCGGCGCCGACGCCGCCACCGTCGAGGCAGACCTGGAGGCGCACCGCGTGCTCCTCCTCAAGCAGACTGAGGAGCTGGCTGCTGGCGCCGTGGGACATCACCCAGCGCGAGTACAACCACGCCACGGCCTCACAGGCGACAACCCCAGCCGAGCCGCCAGATCCGCCGCAGAGGCCGCGACCTAGGCGCCGAGATCGACCGCGACGGCGCGGACGCGCCGGCTCCATCAATGGAGCTGCCCATCTACAACACCCCCGACAAGAACATGCTCGCGGCGGAGGCCGCCGCAGAGGAGCTGCACCGCCTCGAAGGCAAAGAGTTACGCCGCCAGACTACGCGGGTGACTGAGCTGGTAAAGGCTGCCAACAGGCAGTCGAAAGACCCCAGGTACTCCCAAGACCCTAGAGCTTCTCACGCTCGTGGTGCCGCAGGCAACGCCAGGGACACGGCCGAGTCCACCTCCCCAGCGCCAAGCCGGCGCAACGACTCCCGCGCCACGCACGCGAGCTCAAGCCGGCCGAGCCACCAGCCAGGCGGCGGCAGCAGCCGGGCCCACCAAGCCAACCGGGAGCAAGACTCCGAGCCACCCACGGCCGGCTCCGGCGGGCGGCCAGCCGGCCCATACCGGCTGGGCCCGCGCCGACCGACAGACGACGGACGATTGGTCGAATCGCCTCGAGAGGCGGCCCCGCTTGCTGGGGCCCCGCGGCTAAACCCATGGAGGCGGGCTCCCGCGCGACACCCGCGCACTTACAGCCCCGCGAGGACCCACCGGCTCCTGGGCCTCCACGAGTCGGCATCGCCGGGGCAACAAGCGGGCGGCGGCTGCTCCAGCTGCCGCCGCCCGAACATCACCTGCTGGCCGGCATCAACGAGGGCTGGACTTCCAGCTTCCCGGCACCTATCGCCGGCCGGGTCGCCCTCAACAGCTTGAGATGTGCAAGCAGGGCCCGGACGAGACGGACCGCGCATACCTGACGCGCTGGTGCGAGATGCGCAACTCCGAGGGTGTGCATGAGATCCAAGCCATCGCTTCTTCATGGGAGGCTGCCGGCCCAACACCATGCTGTGGCACAAGCTACGCCGCAGCGACCCCAAGTCGATGGCCGCCTTGATGGCCATCGCCGACAAGTACGCGCTGGCTGAGGAAGCCGGCAAGGCGCGGCTGACATTTCACCGGCCCCAGCAAGACGGGACAACAACAAGACGGCTGAGCACAAGCCGGCCGAGGGTGGCTCGCATGGCAGCCGGCGGGATAACTACCGCGGCAAGCGGCACAGCGACCAGCCGGACCGCCGGTACGGTTCCGCCCATGTGGCAGCCGTGTCGGACCATGCGGCGCGGCGGCAGCCGGCGCCAGCAAACAGACCGGCAATGGAAGCCGAGTACACCTTCGAGCAGATGCTCGACTCGCCGTGCAAGTACCACAGCGGCAAGAACCCCTCCAACCACACCACCCGCGACTGCCACTTCATGAAGCGGCTGACAAGCGGCGAACCCCTCCCGCCCCCACCCCCGCCTCCTCCAGCCGGTGGGCCGGGTGGCCAAGGCGGCGCAGAGAACGCCAACCTCGAGCACCACGAGGCTAACCAAGTGCAACATGGCCGATATCTGGCCGAAGATGCTACCTACATCATCTTCACCTCCGAGCCCGAGGACAAGACGAGCCAGCAGAGCCGTTCCCTCGAGGTCAACGCGGTCATACCGCCGGTCCCCCAGAAAACGGTCGAGCAGACCATCACTTTTGATCGCCGCAACACACCGGCTGTCCTGCCGGGCGGGCAGCTACGCCATGGTCCTCGACCACACCATCGCCACAACCCGGCGCAGCGTGCGTTTTCGCGCGTCCTCATCAGCAGCATCAACATCCTCTACCGCGACACCGCCCGCAAGCTGGGCATCCAGGAGGCCGAGTTGCGCCCCACCCCCACCGTCTTCCATGGCATCGTGCCTGGCCACTGCTGCCAGCCGATTGGCCGGATCACGCTGGAGGTGATGTTCGGGAAGCTGGATCAGTTCTGCACCGAGAGAATCGAGTTCGAGGTGGTGGACCTCGTGAGTCCCTACCACGCGCTCCCGGGCAGGCCAGCCCTGACCAAGTTCATGGCGGTGCCCACTATGGGTACCTAAAGATGAAGCTGCCCCCAAAGGGGGTCATCACCATAGCCGCGACTATCGCCGCTCCATGGACTGCGCCACGCAGAGCTCCAAGATGGCCCAGACGCTGGTCATCGCCACCGAGAAGCAGCTCATCCACGACGCCGTCGCCCTCGCCAAGGCCGCGCAGACAGACATGCCGGCTGCAGGCAACCCGGCTGGGATGACTCACTTCCAGCCGGCCGACAACACCAAGAAGATCTGCTGACCCGGCGCAGCCGACAAGTACGTCACCATCGGTGCCGGCTTGAGCAGGAAATAGGAAAGCGAGCTCACCAGCTTCCTCCGTGAGAATCGGGACATCTTCGCATGGACTCCAAGAGACATGTCGGGTGTGCCGAGGAGTTGGCTGAGCACCACCTCCACGTCAGGCCTGAAGCCAAGCCGGTGAAGCAGCCTCTCAGGCGCTTCGCCGAAGAACGAAGGAAGGCCATCGGTGAAGAAATCGCCCGGCTCTGCCGGCTTCATCATGGAAGTGCTGCACCCGGACTGGTGGCAAACCCGGTCCTGGTTTTGAAGAAGAACTCCTGGCGCATGTGTATCGACTACACCAGCCTCAACAAGGCGTGCCCGAAGGACCCCTTCCCCCTGCCGCGCATAGATCAAGTTATAGACTCGACTGCCGGCTGTGAACTATTGTCTTTCCTAGATGCCTATTCAGGCTTCCACCAGATTCCTTTGAATCCGGCTGATCAAATAAAGACTTCGTTCATTACCGCGTACGGGGCTTACTGCTACGACTATGCCGTTCGGCTTGAAAAATGCAGGCGCCACCTACCAAAGGTGCATGCAAAAATACTTGCAGGATCAAATCGGCAGAAACGTTCACGCATATGTGGATGATGTCGTTGTAAAGACCAAGGAGACGACTACCCTCCTTGATGACCTGAGAGAAACCTTCACCAATCTGAGAAGATTTCGGATGAAGCTCAACCCGTCCAAGTGCACATGCCGTGCTGGCCAGCTCCTTGGCTACCTCGTCTCTCAGCGAGGGATCGAAGCCAACCCGAGAAGATCTGCCCTGGAGAAGATGGAACGCCGCAGTGCCTCAAGGACGTCCGAAGTTCGTGGCTGCCTGGCTTCCTTGAGCCGCTTCGTCAGCCGGCTGGGGGAGAAGGCACTGCCCCTGTATCAATTGATGAGGAAGGCGGACAAGTTCGTCTGGTCACCACATCTCCCAAGGGAGACCGACTGGACTACGTCCTGCAGATCCACTTCGCCGCATCCAACAATGTGGCGGAGTATGAAGCGCTCATTCATGGGCTGAAGCTGGCCAAGGAGATTGGCGTGCGTCGCATATTATGCTTCGGCGACTCCGACTTGGTCATACAACAAGCATCTGGCGACTGGGACGCGAAGGACGCCAACATGGCCTCATACCGCTTCCATGTCCAGCAGCTATCCGGCTTCTTCGACGGCTGCGAATTCCACCATGTGCCACGGGCAAACAACGAGGCGGCTGACGCCTTGTCCAAGATTGGATCAACCTGGCAAGCCATTCCGCCGGGCATCGCCTTGGCGGTTATCAAGAAGCCGTCCATCATACCGTCACCGGATTCGGATTCAATATTCGTGCCGGCCGAACCCGGGGCTTCATCGCCCAAGTCGGGGCTAGCAAGCCGAACCCGCCGGCTACCACGCCGAACCCGGGGACTTCAGTCCAACCCGGGCTTCATCGCCAAACTCGGGGCTAGCAGCCGAACCCGCCGGCTAGGCGAACCCGGCGACCATGCTCGGAAGTTCCCATGCGGGAGGCCCTGTTGGTCAGCGTATTCGAGATAAGATGCGTACCTTCATGAGCACAAGAATTCCTCTCCTACCTCACCGACGGTGTGCTGCCTGATGATAGAGTCCAGGCCAGGCAGATTGAGAGAAGGGCCAAGGCCTATACAATCATCAACCACGAGCACAAACGCAGCGTAAGTGGGGTGCTCCAGCGGTGCGTCGAGCCGATCAAGGGATTGAACTCCTACGGGAAATCCATCAGGGTGAGTGCGGCCACCACGCCTCCTCAGCCATAGTGGCCAAAGCCTTCCGGCACGGTTTTATGGCCGATCGCGCGAGACGCAAGAACTGGTGAAGAAATGCAACGGCTGCCAACGCTTTGCAAAGCACACGCCGGCTTCCGCCTTGAAGACCATCCCCATTACTTGGCCATTTGCCGTATGGGGCTTGGATATGGTGGGCCCATTCAAAACAGCCCGAGGCGGCATGACTCATCTCTTGGTGATGATTGACAAATTCACTAAGTGGATCGAAGCCAAGCCAATCAAGAAGCTGGATGGCTCCACAGCCGTCACATTCCTCAAGGAAATAATAGTGAGATACGGCTACCCCCATAGCATCATCACCGACAACGGCAGCAATTTCACCGAGGGCATTTTCAAACGCTATTGTGGGGAGATGGGGATCCGAATGGACCTATCGTCCGTGGCGCACCCGGAGTCAAACGGCCAAGTGGAGAAAGCAAACGGCTTGATCCGCCGGCATCCGGCCCGGGTGGAGCCGCTTGAGCGCTCAGCCGGCTGCTGGATCGAAGAGCTGCCCAACGTGCTATGGAGCCTGCGCACGACGCCAAACCGATCGTCGGCTTCACCCCTTTTCCTCGTATACGGGACGGCCGTCCTGCCGACGATATCGAGCACGACGCGCCAAGGATCAAGCTCTACAGAAGCTGAAGCCAAAGAAGCTCGTGAAGATGGAGTCGACCTGGTGGAAGAGGTCCGGCGATGGCCGAATCCAGGTCAACCATATACCAGCAAAGCCTCCGACGCTATCACGCCGAAGGTCCAGTCCTTAGCATTCCGAGAAGGAGACCTAGTGCTCCGGCTGATCCAACGGACAGCCGGACATCATAAACTGTCATCCCCATGGGAGGGTCCCTTCGTTGTGAGCAAGGCAGTAGGCAATGATTCCTACTATCTCATAGATGCCCAAGAGGCTAAGAAAAACAAAGCAAACAAAACTGACGAGGAGACTAAACGTCCCTGGAATGTCAGGTTGCTTCGACCATTTTATACTTGAGAGCAGGAATGTATGTATCCCTTGTACCCCTTTTGTAAGCTATGAAAAAGCATGCGCCGAGAGCGCCGTTTCTGACAAGTTTTTCGTGTACTCTACTTCTTCGCCAATTGGCTTGAACCTCTCACGCGGCCGGCTCGTAACGTGATCCGGTTTCAGCCGGCTTCCGATCCAGCTACGACCGCAACCCGGCTGTCCGGCTGGAGTAAGGCCTAGGGAGCCGGCACGCGAAAAACGACCAAGGAAAGAGTAAAGCGAGTTGACTTGCAACTTTTCATAAAAGTGCCGGATTGCCGAATTCAGCTCGTTCGACTGAAATCTGTCGGCCTCTCCCAGCGGCCCGCTCTTGATCCGGCGACGGATCGCAAGTCGGACGTACGACCGGCAAGAGCACAGCCAAAGAGTGGGGCAGATGGGAAAAGCGAACAAGTCGAAAGAAAGCAACTCGGCACACAAGTGATTAACAAACACATTAAAGTGTGACCTAATAAAAGGATAATAATATTGTCTTACATATGCACCCGGCATCCCGGGGATTTAATAAATTGTCTTGGCAAAAGCAACAACTCAAAAGACAGGTAAATCAAGGGCCAGCTGGAGGAGCATCAGAGCGGCCGGCTGCCGGATCGTCTTCGGGCTCTTCCTCCTCATCTTCCATCTCGTACTCCTCATCAGACTGAGGGTTCGGGTCCGCGACGAAGAGGCTTTTGTCGACAAAGCCGGCGATGGCGCTGGCTCGGGCAAGCCGGGCGGTCTTGTGTTCGGCCGAGAGCTTGTCCTCCACGCCGGCTCGCCGATACTCGAGCTGTTCCAGGTCCACCTCGTTGTACCAGGAGAGGACAAAGGACAGCGCCATGTCGGCACCAGCGCGCGTGGCAGACTCCTTCCAGTCGAGGAAGCGATCCGGCGCCCGCTCCATCAAAGAGGTGAGGTTGGAGATATCTTGCGGTGCCGCCTCCCCGGGCCACAGCATCGGGACCAGCTCCTCGGCCGCCTTCCGGAGCTCCCAGCCAAGCTTGGTGATGGGCTCGACGCGGGCACCCATGGACGCCATGTAGTCCTCCATGGTGAAGTACTCCGAGCTGCCCTCGCCGTCGCCCGCCTCCTGGACTCGCGCGCAACGCCAACGGCTGCCAAGGCCGCGTCCTGCGTTTCGGGAAGGCCGCTGCAAGAAAAAGCATGTCAGAAGCCATCAAAGCCGAAATAAGCTGAAAAATGCAAATTTTCGAAGTCCTAAAGTAAAGCGGCAGCCGGCACGAGCCGACTGCCCCAGCCCGAAGATGGAGATTCCGAAGCTCTAAAAGACTGGCGGCAGCCGGCAAGAACCGACTGCCCCCCCCGAAGATGGAGATTTCGAAGGATAAAAGAAAAAGCCTGGCGGCAGCCGGCACGAGCCGACTGCCCCCAGCCCAAAGATGGAGATTCCGAAGCTCTAAAGTAAGACTGGCAGCAGCCGGCAAGAACCGACTGCCCCCAGCCCGAAGATGGAGATTCCGAAGGATAAAAGAAAAGCCTGGCGGCAGCCGGCACGAACCGACTGCCCCCAGCCCGAAGATGGAGATAGCGAAAAAGATAAAAGTTTCTGCCGCCGGCTACCAACCGTGGCCGGCAGCCGACAGCCGAAAGCCGGCAAAGGGAAGGGAACATAGAGGCACTCACCCGACAAGCCACGATCAAGCGTGCCAATCTCGTCCGTCCAGCGCTTGGCAGTCGGCTCCGCGGACTTGGTGGTGACCTCCTCCTGCGCAAGCCGCTGCTTCTCCACCTCGGTCAGCCGCCGGCTCGGATCCTCCACCTTCTCCTTCTCCGCCGTCCTAAGGGAGGCGAGCTCAGTGAGATGGTTCTGCTCCAGCTTGCGCAGCCGCGTCAACTCCCCCTCAGCCACCTTGAGCTTGGCGGCTGCAGATCGGCCCGCCTCCTCTCCTCTCGGGCGCGAGCAGCCCGGAGTTCCGCCTCCAGCCGTGGGACCTTGGCGGCCTCAACTGCGAGGCAGCCGTAAAGAAACGTCAGCCAACGAAGACTAAAAAGAAAGAAGGCATCGAGTCGGAAGAAGCAAGATCTTACCCTTGGCGGCCTCCAGCTCACGAGCCAAGTCGGCCCGGTCCAGCTTGGCCTTGTGGTAGTGGGTCACGGCGCGGTTGTACAGATTGGTGCGCCGATCCGCCACAGCCTAAGGAAAAAAGAAAAATCAGCATGCTAGGCGAAACCCGGACCGGCTCCAAGCAGCCGGCCCATGCCTCGGAGGGCTACCAGGATGACAACCAAATCAAAAAACAGATGAAGCTTACCTTGCTGGCTTCCTCCACCTTGGCGAGGTTGGCCACGGCCTCGGCAGCCCTAGCCTTGAGGTTGGCTTGCAGGCTGGAGAAGAACATCTCCACCGATGCTTGGCCGGGGTTCCCCTCCCGGCTGGTCACCTCATAGGAGTCGGCGCGGAGCCACGCCTGCTCCATAGTGCCAGCCGAGCCAAGGCTGGAGTCGAAGGCGGACGGCACATGCAAAAGCAGAGCGCCCTTGGCCACGTGCAGGCCCTGCTGCGACGCCGATGGGGCTTCCATCCTCACCAGCGCGCGCGAATCGGCGCCCTCCGTGCGCGCCGGCTCATCCCTTGCCGGCTCCTGCCTGGCCGGCTCCCCCGTCGGCGGCTCCGGTGGTGGCGGCGCTCTGGGCGAAGCAGATGGTCCAGTCGGCGCAGCCATCTCCGGCGCCTGAGGTGCCCCCTCCGGGCTTTCATCCAGCACCACCACGCTCGGCCTGGCTCCGGCTCCGATCGTGGGCGGCGCAGCCTGCCGGCTCCGGCTCTGGTCGCGGGCGGTGCAGCTGCCGGCTCCGGCTCCGGTCGAAGGCGGCATGCCCGGCCGGCCCCGCGGCTGGGTCCAGAAGACGAGTCCGGCGCGGGAACAAGTCGTCCAGCGTCGGCGGCGCGTGGCCCCTCCGCGTGCCGCGATCGCGCTGAGGCCGCGGCACGGTGAAGGAAGGCGCCCCGGCGAGGCGGAGTACCCGCGGCGGCGGCGGCGTGGCGCGCGATGGAGGCTGCGGCGTCGACTCCCTCCTTTGTCGAGGAAGTGGCGACACGACGCGCGGAGTCTGCCGGGAGCCGCCGCCCTGGGCAAACTTGATGGGAGCCCTAGCCGAACAGATAATGAAAAGATAAGCATAAAAAGTAAGGAAAGAAAAGGAATCAAACAAAAGAAAAAAGAGAACTTACCCGGCCTGCTCCGGAACCATCTTCGGCTGCAGCCGGCGGAGCTTCTTCGCCCTCGCCTCACAGGCGGCAGTAGAGCGGACGTCGCCGGCTCGCTTCTTCCCCTTGGGCGCCGAAGTCGCCGTGGTGCTTGGCGGCCTCGTACGCAGGGGCACAGCGGGGAGCGGCCCTGTGGTGGACGTCGCCGGCTCCTCGTCCTCCTGCTGCTCCGGTGAAGGGGGCGGATTGTGCTCCCCCGGCCGCCTAGGTCAGGCGCCTGCAGCAGGTCGTCGTCGCCAGCCTGGTCGCCGGCTTGATCAGCCGGATCGGCGTGATCCGCCGCCCACCTCCTCGTCGCCAGGTCGCCATCCTCGACGTTTTGGCGGTCGAAGAGCTAGAAAAAAAACAAAACATGAGCAAACAACAAGCCAGAAGTCGGCAGAAGAAAAAGGAAGTCGGCCTCGCAACCGCAAGCCGGAAGTCGGTAGAGACACAAAGCTTACCAGCTCGGGTGGGTGGTCCCTGTCACGGGGCGCCAGCCCGTAGTTCCACTCCTCAGGCATGTTCGCCTTGGTGATGTTGTTCACCCGGTGGGCGACCTGGGCCTTGGAGAGCGGCGCCTTGGACGTCCGGTTCGGATCGAACCGGCCGGACATATGCCCGATTTTGTGGGTGCGCACTGGAGCGACAGCACCGGCGCTCGGCGATGGTGCAGAGGAGGTCCTCGGCGGTCAGCCCGTTCGCGACGGCCGCCCCCAGGAAGTCCCAGCTGATTCACCTCAGCATCCGGATCCGTCGTGCGGGCATTGTAGCTCCAGTTGATCCGGCCGACTGGAGGAACCGGGTTGAACTCCGGAAGGTTGATCCGGTCGACGAGCTGGCCCTCGTTGCGCACGTAGAAGAACGACATCTGCCAATTCTTCACCGAGTCAACGGTTGGAATCTTGGGGAAAGGCGTACCGGGCGAGTGTAGATCGAGGCGGCGCCGCAGGCCCGCAGCGGCCCTCGGTGGTCTGCGCTTCAGGTAGAACAGCCGGCTCCAGAAGTCGATGTCTGGCCACAAGCCGGCGTAGGCCTCCATGAATGCCACATAGCAGCTGAGGAGGACGCAGGCGTTGGCCGGCAGATGGTGCGGCTGCAGGCCAAAGTTGTCAAGGAAGCGGAAGAAGGTGGAAGCCGGCAGGCCCAGCCCGCGATCGAGGTGCGCGCCGAAGACGACGCGCTCGCCGGGCTGCGGCTCGGGCTCCGTCTCCCCGCCGGGCGCCCGCGTGACCACCGACGACGGGATCCGGCGGAGGCGCACCAGCCGCTCGATGTCGTCCTCCCGCATGTACGAGCCCCTCCACGATCCGCTGGCGGAGGCCATCGTCGAGGAAGAAGAAGAAGATGACCACGAAAGTCGAAAGGGCGAAGAGGAGCCTCGCGACGGCGGCGGCGATGACGGCGGCTGCGGACGCTCCGTTGAAACGCGGGGCCCCGTGGCGCCGGCTCGACGGAGTAGCGGCGGCGGATCGGCGGAGATTCGCTCGCCAGACGTTCGCCGGAGCAGCAACGGGCTCGAGCGCGAAGAAGAGAGCGAGAAGAGCGGGAGCGCGAGGAAGACGAAGTGAGGCAAGTGCCGCCTCGGTACCCTCCCCCGCGGCATTTATAGCCGACCGCGGCGGGCGGTTGGCCTCCACGTGGCGATCGTGGCCACGTCGCCCGGATCCTCTGCGCATTAACTTCCCCCACGACCGCTGCCGTTACCGGAAACCGCCACACCACGTCGCCCACGACCGCATCAAATCCGGAGGGGACATTGATGTGACCCGACGCCGCGCAGCCCGGCGTCGACCAGATCGGGTGCAGACCCGAGACTCCGCGCGCGCAAGCCGGAGCCGGATAATAAGTTCAACTCGGACCAAAAGTCATCAGAAGGCGGAGTATCGGCGAGAGAGCAAAAGCTGCGCAAGTGTAAATAGCGGCGAAGCAGCCGCCCGCCAAGAGCGGATGGGCGGCTGAAATTCCGGCCCCCCAAGTGCCGCCGTATATTCCGAAGTGCCGCCTGCCTATCCTCTAAATGCCACCTTGCCAGCTTCCCGGGCCAAAGACCCCGGGTAAGACACGGCAGCTGCTGGCCACGCGGCAAAGAGGCCGGCTGAGGCGCAGTGCTAGCGCCGTGGGCCGGCTGGTCAAGCCGGCTGGCTCTAGGTCCTAGCCGGCTTGGCTACGGCCGCCAATGCGTAGGCCGGCTTCTACAAGCCATATCCGATGGGGTTTGTACCTCGGACCGACTCGAGGCTGGCGAGTCTTGCACTGGAAGGAACCGGGTTGGTGATCCGGGTTCCCAAAGTCCACGCTGACTTCATCTTACGTAAAGCGCGGGCACTGTGGAGCAATAGTGCCACGCGCCGGACAGGCCATCATGGCCTACGGCGATCCGTACTGGCCACAGTGGCTGATGGCGACAGGGACACCTCCTCTCTGTACCGCTGACCTCGGCAGCCGGATGGGACAGGCCATGAGGCCTCAACGGCTCCTGACGTCACCGCCTCGGGAAGGAGCGGAGCCGGAGCCGGCCAAGCCGGCCAAAACTATAGGGTCTTATATGTAAAGTGTCGGCGCCTATATAAGCCGCACTACCCTCTCGTGTAGGGGATCGATCATTCTCACTTCATTCCACCCTTAGCGCTGCCCCGAGAGAGAGACCATCGTCTCCCTTAGCCTCCCAGGAGCAGCCGGACACAGCTCTAGGAGCACCATTGTATTGTGTGATCATCATATACACTCTAGCAGGAGTAGAGGTTTTACCTCCATCGGAGGGCCTCGAACCTGGGTACGTCGCCGTGTCGCTCGTCCCCATACCCGCATCCGGATACCGCCGTGAGATCCCTCAGGAACCACCTTCGATTAGCCACCCTATGGCATATGCCGTGACGATACCACGACACCACGTCAGGAACGCTGGTCGCGTACCCGATGAAATATAAGGACTCATATTGAGCATCTTCGAGTTAAAACATAACTCTTCATATACTCCCATCGGGAAGTCAATATAAGTCATCATATAACTCGAGTAAATATGCCATTCCAGCAGCCGAAAAGGCACTCGACAATATATTCTCAGAGCGCGTCCGTCGCGAATAAATCTCTGAATGCCGTAATATTTTACGAAGGTAAGACCCCGGGATCCGTCCTATGTGGCGTGGTATCACACATGAATGCGCTCTGCTACTTTTTCCGTATCAACAGATGCGAAGAAAATTCCTAACGGACGCGTTAGGTACCCGATAAAATATGACTAGAATTCGGATCATGGTAAGACCTTAAGCGGCACATGCCGAATTACGCCAGTATACCGGGGTCGAGTCCAGGGACTTGACCTTGAAGTAGGTTTTTGCGGGATTGCCACAAGAGCAGTTAACTGGTAACTGATCCATCAGATGAACCAGCCTCATTTACCATTATCCCTGCGCAATATATGACTGTTCTATAAAAATTATTTAGTGACTCGAAGAAATTATGAGTTAATTGTAATGATGGAGATTTTACTCGATTCTATGATTCAAGCAAAGTCTCGGGGGCTACTGTCATAGGCATCCCCAATGGTCATGCCGAAGAAGGTACCCGGGGTTTACTGAAGGCCCACGACCCGAAGATCATAAAACCCGGAAGCCCAATAAGGTATTGATATAGAAGACTTGTAACTATACGGGATGAACTCAAAGAGTCTTCCGTTGTTTGTAACTTGTACATCACGAAACCCTCGGCTCCGCCTCCTATATAAGGGGGAGTCGAGGGAGAAAGAGGGGATCGATTTCATTGTCAACACAACCCTAGTTTTTAGTAGTCGAGCACCTTTTTGGCTGAAACCCTAGAGATCTACTTGCCCTCTACTTTCCGCAAAACCCTAGTCTACAACTTGTAGGCATTGACAAGTTAATACCTTGTCACCCTGATACGTCCCAAACGTATCTATAATTTCTTATGTTCCATGCTACTTTTATGATGATACTCACATGTTTTATACACACTTTATGTCATTATTATGCATTTTCTGCTGTTTTTGGTTTCAGAAATCCTACAAAGGAAGTATTCTCGGAATTGGACGAAATCAACGCCCAGGGTCTTATTTTTCCACGAAGCTTCCAGAAGACCGAAAGGGATACGAAGTGGGGCCACGAGGTGGCCAGACCATAGGCCGGCGCGGCCAGAGGGGGGCCCGCGCCGCCCTATGGTGTGGGCCCTCGCGCCGCCTCCAACCCTACCCTTCCGCCTACTTAAAGCCTTCGTCGCGAAACCCCGATCGAGAGCCACGATACGGAAAACCTTCCAGGACGCCGCCGCCGCCAATCCCATCTCGGGGATTCAGGAGATCGCCTCCGGCACCCGCGGAGAGGGGAATCATCTCCCGAGGACTCTTCATCACCATGATCGCCTCCGTTGATGTGTGAGTAGTTCACCCCTGGACTATGGGTCCATAGCAGTAGCTAGATGGTTGTCTTCTCCTCATTGTGCTATCATGTTAGATCTTGTGAGCTGCCTATCATGATCAAGATCATCTATTTGTAATGCTACATGTTGTGTTTGTTGGGATCCGATGAATATGGAATACTATGTCAAGTTGATTATCAATCTATCATATATGTGTTGTTTATGTTCTTGCATGCTCTCCGTTGCTACTAGAGGCTCTGGCCAAGTTGATACTTGTAACTCCAAGAGAGAGTATTTATGATCGATAGTGGGTTCATGCCTCCATTGAATCTGGGACAGTGACAGAAAGTTCTAAGGTTGTGGATGTGCTGTTGCCACTAGGGATAAAACATCAATGCTTTGTTTAAGGATATTTGCGTTGATTACATTACGCACCATACTTAATGCAATTGTCTGTTGCTTGCAACTTAATACTGGAAGGGGTTCGGATGATAACCTGAAGGTGGACTTTTTAGGCATAGATGCATGCTGGATAGCGGCCTATGTACTTTGTCGTAATGCCCTGATTAAATCTCGTAGTAGTCATCGTGATATATGTATGTGCATTGTTATGCCTTCTCTATTTGTCAATTGCCCAACTGTAATTTGTTCACCCAACATGTTATTTCTTGTCGGAGAGACACCACTAGTGAACTGTGGACCCCGGTCCATTCTTTACATCTGAAATACAATCTACTGCAAACTTTGTTCTTTACTATTCTTCGCAAACAAACATCATCTTCCACACTATACATTTAATCCTTTGTTTACAGCAAGCCGGTGAGATTGACAACCTCAGCGTTAGCAAAGTACTTTGATTGTGTTGTGCAGGTTCCACGTTGGCGGAATCCTGGTGTTGCGCCGCACTACACTCCGCCACCAACAACCTTCACGTGTTCCTTGACTCCTACTGGTTCGATAACGTTGGTTTCTTACTAAGGGAAAACTTGCTGCTGTACGCATCACACCTCCTCTTGGGGTTCCCAACGGACGTGTGTCTTACACGCCATCAATCATTTTTTCTGGCGCCGTTGCCGGGGAGATCAAGACACGCTGCAAGGGAGTCTCCCACATCCAATCTCTTTACTTTGTTTTTGTCTTGCTTTACTTTATTTTATTTACTGCTTTGTTTGTTCTCTATATCAAAAATACAAAAAAATTAGTTACTAGCTTTACTTTATTTAATGTCTTGTTTGCGTTCTCTATATTAAAAACACAAAAAAATTAGTTACTTGCATTTACTTTATTTAGTTTGCTTTACTTATTTTTACTACTGTTAAAATGAATACTCCTGAGAACACTAAGTTGTGTGATTTCACTAGTTAGGCTTAATGGAAAACAACAAAAATATTAGAGATCTCTATAGTATTTATCTTGAGTTAGGACATGAGGTATTTGAAGAGAAAATTAAAAAACCCATGGAACTTTGTTTGCAAAATAGTTGTAGCAATGTTATTAGCATGAACTCTTTGAACACTATTATTGCTAATGCTATGGAAGAATTTAAGCTTGGGGAAGCTGGTTTTGATGAGCATGATATTTTTAGTCCCCCAAGCATGGAGGAGAGAATTTACTTTGATGACACTTTTCCTCCCATTTATGATGATAGTGGTATTTTGGTGCCACCTACTATTGAGGATAAAGTTTATTATGATTATACTATGCCTCCTACATTTGATGATTATGGTGATGAGAATAATAATGATAGCTACTTTGTTGAATTTGCTCCCACTACAATTAATAAGAATGACTATGCTTATGTTGGGAGTAGTAATTATTTTATGCATGAGACTCATGATAAGAATGCTTTACGTGATAGTTATATTGTTGAGTTTGTTCATGATGCTACTGGAAATTATTATGAGAGAGGAAAATATGGTTGTATAAATTTTCATGTTACTAAAACACCTCTCTATATGCTGAAATTTTTGAAGTTACACTTGTTTTGTCTTCCTATGCTATTCACTTTGTTCTTCATTGACTTGTTTATTTACAAGATTCCTTTTCATAGGAAGTGGATTAGGCTTAAATTTGTTTCATACTTGCGTTTTGATGCTCTCTTTGCTTCAACTCTCATCCTTATGCGAGTGCATCATTAAATTTACTGAGCCCATCTTAATGGCTATAAAGAAAGCACTTCTTGGGAGATAACCCATGTTTTTATTTTGCTACTGTTTTGTTGAGTCTTGGAAGTTGTTACTACTGTAGCAACCTTTCCTTATCTTTATTTTATTGCATTGTTGTGCCAAGTAAAGTCTTTGATAGTAGGGTTGATACTAGATTTGGATTACTGCGCAGAAACAGATTTCTTACTGTCACGAAATTGAGCAGCCCCTTATGTAGGTAATTTAGAAAAATCTGCCAATTTACGTGCGTGATCCTCAGATATGTACGCAACTTTCATTCAATTTGAGCATTTTCATCTGAGCAAGTTAAGTGCCCCAGAAAAATTCGTCTTTACGGACTGTTTTGACAGATTCTGCCTTTTATTTCGCATTGCCTTTTGCTATGTTTGATGGATTTCTTTGTTCCATTAACTTTCAGTAGCTTTGTGCAATGTCCAGAAGTGTTAAGAATGATTATGTCACCTCTGAATATGTGAATTTTCGATTATGCACTAACCCTCTAATGAGTTTGTTTTGAGTTTGGTGTGGAGCAAGTTTTCAAGGGTCAAGAGAGGAGGATGATACAATATGATCAAGAAGAGTGAAAAGTCTAAGCTTGGGATGCCCCCGTGTTTCATCCCTGCATATTTTAAGAAGACTCAAGCATCTAAACTTGGGGATGCCCAAGGCATCCCTTCTTCATCGACAACTTTATCAGGTCACCTCTAGTGAAACTACATTTTTATTCCGTCACATCTTATGTGCTTTACTTGGAGCGTCTGTATGTTTTTGTTTTTGTTTGAATAAAATCGGATCCTAGCATTCCTTGTGTGGGAGAGAGACACGCTCCGCTGTTGCATATGAACACATGTGTTCTTAGCTTTACTTTTAATGTTCATGGCGAAGGTTGAAACTGCTTCGCTCATTGTTATATGGTTGGAAACAGAAAATGCTTCATGTGGTAATTGGTATAATGTCTTGAATAATTTGATACTTGGCAATTGTTGTGCTCATATAGATCATGTTTAAGCTCTTGCATCATGTACTTTGCACCTATTAATGAAGAACTACATAGAGCTTGTTAAAATTTGGTTTGCATGATTAGTCTCTCTAGAGTCTAGATATTTTCTGGTTAAGGTGTTTGAACAACAAGGAGACAGCGTAGAGTCTTATAATGCTTGCAATATGTTCTTATGTAAGTTTTGCTGTACTTGAGTTTGCTTCAAACAACCTTGCTATCCTAGCCTTGTATTGAGAGGGAATTCTTCTCGTGCATCCAAATCCTTGAGCCAAAAACTATGCCATTTGTGTCCACCATACCTACCTACTACATGGTATTTCTCTGCCATTCCAAAGTAAATTACTTGAGTGCTACCTTTAAAATTCTATTCTTTGCCTTTAAAATATATAGCTCATGGGAAAATAGCCTTAAAAACTATTGTGGTGAAGAATATGTAGCTATGTATCTTATTTCTTATAAGTTGCTTGTTGAGCGGTAACCATGTTTCTGGGGATGCCACCAACTATTACACCTTTGTTGAATATCATGTGACTTGCTATGCATGTTCGTCTTGTCTGAAGTAAGGGTGATTTATCATGATCAAATGGTTTGAGTATGCATATTGTTAGAGAAGAACATTGGGCCGCTAACTAAAGCCATGAATCATGGTGGAAGTTTCAGTTTGGACATCAATCCTCAATCTCTTATGAGTATATTATCTGTTGTTTAATGCTTCTGCATTAAAGAGGAGTCCATTATCTGTTGTCTATGTTGTCCCGGTATGGATGTCTAAGTTGAGAATAATCAAAAACGAAAATCAAATGCGATCTTTCTCCTTAGACCTTTGTACAGGCGGCATAGAGGTACCCCTTGTGACACTTGGTTGAAACATATGTTATGCAATGATAATCCATGTAAATCCAAGCTAATTAGGACAAGGTGCGAGCACTATTGGTAATCTATGCATGAGGCTTGCAACTTATAGGATGTCTTATACATAACACATATGATTTATTACTACCGTTGACAAAATTGTTTCTGTTTTCAAAATAAAAAGCTCTAGCACAAAAATAGTAATCCATGCTTCTGCGAAGGGCCTATCTTTTACTTTATGTTGAGTCGGTTATTCTTTCTATCTTAGAAGCAAACACTTGTGTGAACTGTGTGCATTGATTCTTACATGTTCACCTATTGCACTTGTTATATTACTTTGTGTTGACAATTATAAATGAGATAAACATGTTGAAGTTGAAAGCAACTGCTGAAACTTATATCTTCCTTTGTGTTGCTTCAAAACTTTCTACTAAGAATTTATTGCTTTATGAGTCAACTCTTATGCAAGTCTTATTGATGCTTGTCTTGAAAGTACTATTCATGAAAAGTCTTTGCTATATGATTCAGTTGTTTATTCATTGTCTTTACCATTGCTTCGAATCACCGCATTCATCTCATATGCTTTACAATAGTATTGATCAAGATTATGATAGCATGTCACTTTAGAAATTATCCTTGTTATCGTTTACCTACTCGAGGGCGAGTAGGAACTAAGCTTGGGGATGCTTGATACGTCCCAAACGTATCTATAATTTCTTATATTCCATGCTACTTTTATGATGATACTCACATGTTTTATACAAACTTTATGTCATTATTATGCATTTTCCGGCACTAACCTATTGACGAGATGCCGAAGAGCCAGTTGCTGTTTTCTGCTGTTTTTGGTTTCAGAAATCCTACAAAGGAAATATTCTCGGAATTGGATGAAATCAACGCCCGGGGTCTTATTTTCCACGAAGATTCCAGAAGACCGAAAGGGATACGAAGTGGGGCCACGAGGTGGCCAGCGGCGCGGCCGGAGGGGGCCCACGCCGCCTATGGTGTGGCCCTCGCGCCGCCTCCAACCCTACCCTTCGCTACTTAAAGCCTTCGTCGCGAAACCCCCCGAGAGCCACGATACGAAAACCTTCCGGAGACGGCGCCGCCGCCAATCCCATCTCGGGGATTCAGGAGATCGCCTCCGGCACCCTGCCGGAGAGGGGAATCATCTCCCGGAGGACTCTTCATCACCATGATCGCCTCCGGATGACGTGTGAGTAGTTCACCCCTGGACTATGGGTCCATAGCAGTAGCTAGATGGTTGTCTTCTCCTCATTGTGCTATCATGTTAGATCTTGTGAGCTGCCTATCATGATCAAGATCATCTATTTGTAATGCTACATGTTGTGTTTGTTGGGATCCGATGAATATGGAATACTATGTCAAGTTGATTATCAATCTATCATATATGTGTTGTTTATGTTCTTGCATGCTCTCCGTTGCTAGTAGAGGCTGGCCAAGTTGATACTTGCGACTCCAAGAGGGAGTATTTATGCTCGATAGTGGGTTCATGCCTCCATTGAATCTGGGGACAGTGATAGAAAGTTCTAAGGTTGTGGATGTGTTGTTACCACTAGGGATAAAACATCAATGCTTTGTCTAAGGATATTTGTGTTGATTACATTACGCACCATACTTAATGCAATTGTCTGTTGTTTGCAACTTAATACTGGAAGGGGTTCGGATGATAACTGAAGGCGGACTTTTTAGGCATAGATGCTGGATAGCGGTCTATGTACTTTGTCGTAATGCCCTGATTAAATCTCATAGTAGTCATCGTGATATATGTATGTGCGTTGTTATGCCTTCTCTATTTGTCAATTGCCCAACTGTAATTTGTTCACCCAACATGCTATTTATCTTATGGGAGAGACACCACTAGTGAACTGTGGACCCCGGTCCATTCTTTACATCTGAAATACAATCTACTGCAAACTCTGTTCTTTACTGTTCTTCGCAAACAAACATCATCTTCCACACTATACATTTAATCCTTTGTTTACAGCAAGCCGGTGAGATTGACAACCTCACTGTTACGTTGGGGCAAAGTACTTTGATTGTGTTGTGCAGGTTCCACGTTGGCGCCGGAATCCCTGGTGTTGCGCCGCACTACACTCCGCCACCAACAACCTTCACGTGTTCCTTGACTCCTACTGGTTCGATAACCTTGGTTTTTTACTGAGGGAAAACTTGCTGTTGTACGCATGACACCTTCCTCTTGGGGTTCCCAACGGACGTGTGTCTTACACGCCATCACACCCTCATCCTGTTGTTCTCGTAGGTCACAACCGGGTGAAGCCAACGTGGCAGCAGAGGATGGCCACCTACATATTGGAATCAACTTGACTTGAAAAATGCTCGAGAGATGTTTCATCTGGAGTCCAAGTGCCAAACTTGTTGGCGTTAATGGGAGACATCTCTTTGCCATAAAAGAGGTTGATCAAAGGTGGTGTAGAAGTGGCAGGAAGCAAGACGGTATGAGATGTAGCCTGCTTCTACCATCTCTGCCATGCTCCAGTGGTACCCAACAAGCGTGATGTTGTGACGTGGTCCATGGATTGATGGCAATGTGGAACTCTATGAAAAATATGCTCGCAATCGAGTAGAAACGTGATATCTCTTGGATTAGGCAATGTCGGCGCACCCTTACTAAAGTGGTGCCTTGAAGCTCAGCTTTGGGGATGTTAAAATCCCGAGATTGACCAATGGTTGGGCCTGCCATCATTGGCGCACATGCAATGATCCCTTGTTCAAGTCTTTGCCTCAGAGTGGTGTATGTTATGTCGCTTGTTATAAGGTTTGCGCTAGGCTGGAGGAGGTACTGTCGCGAGACATACCGTTTCCCACTTTTTGTCTGCTTGTCCCGCTATAAAAAAACTTTACAGACTGAATTGTTTGGATGACAAAGGTCTCTTTGTCACCAAAAGAGGTGGATCAAAGGTGGCGTGGAAGTGTTAGGAAGCAAGACGGTACGAGACGCAACCTGCTTCCACCATCTCCTCCATGCTCCAGCGGTACCCAATTAGCGACATGTTGTCACGTGGTTGAGGGATTGATGTCAATGTGGATTAATTTCTACGATAAATATGTGTGCACTCGAGTTGAAACACGATATCTACCAGGCAATATCGATGTGCCCTTACTAAAGTGGTGCCTTGAAGCTTAGCTTCGAGGATGTTAAAATCCCGAGATTGACCAATGGTTGGACCCGCCATATCGGCGCACGTGCAACGGTCCCTTGTTCAAGTCTTTGCCTTGGAGTGGTGTACTTTTGATTGTTTCTAATAGGGTTTGCGCTAGGCTGGAGGACGTCACAGGACATACTATTTCTTGGTTTTTGTCTGCTTGTCCCACTATAAAAAGAATCCTTACCCAACAATTTTTTGGACGAGAAAAGGCCATAGTCGCCTGCAAAAGTGCTTTCGCCGGCAGATGGGCATTCTCGGCAGCAAGCAACAGATCCCATATTGGTGGATAATTACACCGTGGTAGGTGCTTAACATATATCTTGCAGCAGTCGCCTCCCTACAAAGTCTAGATCTCGCAAAACTACACTTTCCACTACGAACCATAGATCCCATCCCATCTTTCCCAAGTTCTGATTTAAATCCAGAAGTGTTGTTGGTTGACCTTGGTCAGTATGCCCATAGAGTGCCGATGCTAAAGTCTTCTACCAGCGTGCTACTTCTGCAAGTATGTTCTTCATCCCCTCTTGTTCTTCGTCCTTCATCTTCTTCCTCTGTTATTTAATCAACATGTTCTCTCTTTCAGATTCTCCGCGAGGTCTTCTGCTCATATGATGTCATATAGATTGGTGACGAGGTTGTTGTCATCACAACCCTGACGCGACCCAACTTTGGAGAAGACATATTTGATCAAAGACAACAAACACATATAGGAGATTTTTCCTAAATAGGATTTATTTTGTAGTTAACTTGATATGTATAAATTTAGGTAGAGGGCAACAAGCACTCGGCTTCCCTCTTTTAGGAACTGGATTTTTTTTACCTTAAAGAGTATTGATGCAAATGTAATTTTATATCTGAAATGCAATGGAAATTATGATTTTAGTACGATTGAACATGGATTTCTTAGACTATGTGTGATTACGTGTTTCAGAGAAACAAGGGAAACTCCATAAGGTAGCTCCTAGTAGTGAGGGTAACGATGTTTTGATTCCGTGAAGACATGGCTGACATAGTAGACAGATCGTAGGACTTCGTACTCGTGTGCTTCTTCCTTGTGTTCTACTACAATGACGCCGACGATCACCCTTTTTGTTGCCGCCAAGTATAACAACATGGACTCTCTAGCGTATGGTGCTACTAGGACGGGGGCGAAAGATAAAATTCTCCTCAATTCCCACAACGCGAAATCTGCTTCGTCGTTTCATTGTCCGATTTCTCCAAGATCCTATAAAGAGGCATTGCCTTCTCACTAAGGCAACTAACAAAACCGGCTAACATATGCAACATAACCCGTAAGCCATTGTATGTCTTTCAAGAAAATTGGTCTTGAGATGTGGAGAATTAACTTTATTTTTTTTCAAGCTAACTTCAATTTGTCGATGTGAAACTATGAAGCCAAGGACTTTTACGGTTGGCACCCCGAAGATGCACTTCGTGTGATTCATTATCATCTTGTATGTCTAGAGATTCCTGAAGAATTCCTCAAGATCACTGGTCATATACACATTGATGCATCGTGCGACGGTAGGTAGCACCTGCATTTTTCAAATCAAAAGGCATGTTAATATAGAACTATGTACCATAAGGTGTGATGAACAAAGTCGCCAATTGTTCAGACTCTCGCATCGAATTTGATGGTACCCGAAATACGTGTCTAGGAAACACAGAAGTCACGGCCCATTCATCGAGTCAATGACTTGGTCAATACGAGACAAAGCGAACATAATGCACATTCTTAATATTTTGGTTTTCTTTCTGGGTAAAAATACTGGGTTAGCCACCCAGGCACTATGGATCACTTCTTTTACAAACCCTTCTTCTAAGAGCTTAGTTAATTCACTCTGCATCCCGCCGCCGCGGTTTCCCCATTCCGCGAGCTAGCCTCCGCTGGCCGGCGAGAGAACAGGTCCTGTCGCCGCCTCTCCGCGCGGGCTTTGCCCGGCGGAGACCACCAGCGACGGCAGGGGAGGAGGGGGCGGAGGGGGAGAAGTGGTTACTGGCGGCTGGTGTCGCCGCCCGTGTCACCCAGGGGAGGAGTGACGCGGGGGGCCTGGGTAGTATTTCGTGCGGTGGACGCGGCGGCGCTGTTGGCTACGAGCTGCACGTGGAGGCTGCGCGGGTGTGGCGGGGCGCGGCGGCGCCAGGAGTGGTCGGGCTCGGCCGGGCCGGATCTGGGCCTTACGGGCCAGCTCGGGGCGCGGGAGCTCTAGGCGTCGTGGTGGTGCTGCGGCAGGCCCGTGCGGGGGGGGCTGGCCGTGGAGGTGCAGACCAGCGCGGGGCCCTTGGCCGTGGAGGTGCTGAAGGTTGCAGCGGCTGCTAGGTGGTGGTGGTGTGCCGGGGCGGAGACCCCGGGCAGCGGCGGCATCATGGTGGGCGAGGTGGTAGACGGTGCTGCTGCGCATGATGGCATGCTCTGGCTTCCCTGCCGGTGAAGGAAGCCTCGGCGGGAGGGTGCATGCTCCGGGTGAAAGCTCTGCCCGACTTGGTCGGTGCCAGCGATGGCGACGCCTCAGGGCGCCGTTTCCCTTCTTGGAGGCATCGTCGTGGATCTCCTACCTCTCCTGCCTTCGAGGATTCGTGCCCTCCGGGTGTAAACCCAAGCTCTTGCCTCGGCCGGAGCAGGCGACAGCGGCGGTCTCGTTGCTTCCCTTCTTGGAGGCATCGTCTTTGGAGGGCGTGAACTTCACTCAGCGAGGGTGGTTTGTTTGCCGGACTGTGTTACCTTACCGTCTGCGTTGGAGGATGCCGAGGCGGCGGCCTCGGGTGGGTGGCTATGAGCCGGGGCGGCAGCCCCGGAAGGCGGTGCGGTAGCATCTCTATGGTGCAGGGATGCGGCTTGTCACGGCTTGGGTAGCGACCCTGGCTGTGTGGGCGGTAGGGTAGTCGGCTCGGTCGGACGCGTCCTAGAGGGTACGGTCGGACGTTATGTCGGGGCGGCGGCCCCAGATGAGTTGGTGTGATGCCCGTGGTTTGCGGCCTTTTCCCTGCGCAGCTTGGGTTGCATGTTGACGGTTTGTGCGGTGTTGCAGCTCGAGAGCGAGCGGTGGTACGTCGGGGCAGCGGCCCCGGAAGGTGGTGGCCTTGGTGAACGTGCAGGGCGCGACGGAGCAGCGGTATGTCGGAGCGGCGGCTCCGAATGTCCATCATCTTCGAGGGTGCTTGACCATGGGTCGCTTGGGCGATAAGGTGACTCTCGACGGTGGGCTTTGATGGCAACGACAATGGTGTTGAGCATGGTTTGGTTGCTGCAAGACCATGTTAGCCGACTCCGTCCCGGCGTGTCTGAATGTCTTCAGGTTGGCCTCCTCTTGTTGTGAAGTCGAAGCTGCCTTTGGGTGGTGTACGATGACCTTCGAGGGGTGGTCCGACGGTGAAGGTCCTTTTCGGTGCAGGTCTTGTGCATCTCCTCTCTGCGGCTCGTCGTCAGAATCGGAGCTACCGACCTTTCTTGGGGAGCCATCTGTTTGGCATAAGACAACTCGAGCTTCGCGTTTGTGTAGCTTATGTGGGTAGCCAGGGTGGCTCGGTGTGCCTTCACGGCGTCGTGTGGGTGGGTGTGGGCTTGGCCCTGTCTTTATAGGTTTTTGCCCGGTTTTCTCCTAAAAACCGGGCACCTTGTGCTTAATAAATGGATGGGGCAAAGCTTTTGTCTCCGTTTCAAAAAAAATAGTTAATTCACTGTAATATTAAAGAGCACGATTACAATGTGAAGATTGGTTCTGCCTCAAGGGCTCCCTAGATCCAGCTTATAAAAAAACTAACATCTAGGGTTTATATGGAGAAGTCCAGGTCGGACACTACAAACTCTTTCCTAATATGAGATACATCCTGACGTGCACTTATGGACCTGCTAACCAATGTTGATACGGATTTGGCTAGCGCCAGCCAGACTGGACTCCCCACCTTGGTCAATCAGCAACTAGACGACCCGGTTGGGCTACCATCTATGGATTACCCGAACTTGTCGGTATATACCTTCGTCGTGAGTACACACATTTATTATAACCCCAAAAAGCGAGATAATTTGTTCACTATGTCAACAGCTCCTTTTTTCAAGAGCAATATAAGACTAAGTATTGACCAAATTCAATAGCAATGTATCACTTAATATAATAATACATGTTATTTTATTTTCTGAATTTGTCAGTATTTTGAATATTTTCTTTACCATTGCTATGTTCTGCATATGGTTATGTAGATCATTTACTCGTAGAGTAACACACATATTTACTCGTAGAGTAACACACATTATCTAAAAGTGTGTGAGTTAATTATCAAGGTTCATGTAATATTCTTTTGCATATATGTGTTGGTTGTACAACAAAATACAATAACTTAATTTATTGAGTATTCAAAGTATATGTCAACTATTGATTGGATATTTACTTATCGTTAACGATAAAATATTGTAACAATGTATTCCAGTATGACGGTCCAATATCCAAATCATGCATATGATACAACACATATTTGTAGTCATGTTTACCCTATCCTAACATATATGTTAAATCCCATATAAATATCATGTTGATAGAACAGAAGATGGCATACTCTAGATGGAATATATAGAACTAAAATTTGGCAGAGAAAATCACATGTGTTAAAATCAAATAGATGCTAGATTTTCCACCTTCAGAACTTAAGCTCATCTCTCAAAGGATGGATACGTATGATGTATATATTGTCAACTGAAAGAAGGCTACAAACATATGAGGAAATGCGTCAACAAGCAGGTCGCAGAAAACTTATATGAACTTGTCGGCGGCGGCGATGCCACTGCCAGACTATGATTCCTCTGCATTATCGGCAATTACGCTGTCTCCGGAGCCATATGCCTCGGCAATATCTCCGAAACAAATTTCCTAGGCTTCCCAAACGACCATGTTCCTTGTCGCGTGACCGCCCTTATTATCTTTTTTTTCTTGGCATGCAGTCATGCACACACCTTATCCTCACATCTAAAGGTATAATTGATGCCCCCCATAGGGGGTCTCACAGCGGTTTGATTTACTGACCTTTGGATCGTGTCTTGCAGTAAATCTTAGCCATAGAATTTTTTTGCCACTTCGTATAAAAGCTCAGCCCTTGTGGTGAAAAAACCCTAGCCGCAGTTCCACCCAATCCCGCTCCCGCCTCCTCCCCCAATCCTCTATTCCCCTCCTCTCCCAATCCCCTGCTCTCTTCTCTCCCAATCCCCCTCGTTCTCCCATGGCCATCACAGCCCCACCCCCTCTCCTCAAGAGCAGCACAGCCTGCAGATGGGCGCCGTGCCATTACCGAAGCAACGGCTGGCGGCCGTACGGGAAAAGGGCAGCCTGCTGCTCGCCCCGGTGATGCGCCACTCCAGAGAAGTGGGCGGAAACCGACGGGAGCAGCGCAGCCTGCTGCTCCGCCGCCGCGCGCCGTGTCGTCGCCGGTAGGAGCTCCGCCCGTCACGCTCGTACCGCCACCAACTCCCTCCTCCTCAGGTCGAGCTCCGTCGTCTGCGTCCCCAAGGCAACCGCACAACGGCCGCACCGCTCCCAATGCCGCCTCTAGCTTTCTCCATTGTCGTGAGGAATGATCGACAACCACTGCGGGAGCATTCCATCTCTGCATCTTCAGCGCTCCTCAACCGACTGTAGGTTGCTGCCGTGCTTTTCCTCTCCATCCTCCCGATGACACGGCACCAGCGACCTCTCCATCTCCGTCAATGCAGCGCAATGGAAGCACGCACCCGAGACGACCATCCATGGTGCGGTTGCCATCGATCTGTCTCCCGCTGCTGTGTACTCCGCCCCACTGCCCTCCTTCTGTCCTCACCCCCCATGTGGTCAAGCCCCTATGCCACGACAGCACACGAAACCGGCGGTGTGAGGATGCCACTGATGGTGCTGCTGCCGCAAGATTCGTCGGTAAGTCTCCGTTTTTCTCTGAAGATTCAGTATATTTGATTCGTCTCACTATTTTGGATTTAGTGCAGTGTATGAGGTGCAAGCAACAATTAAGTAGAAAATCCATGGAAGAAGAGGCTGCAGAGCTGGGGAGTTCAATTAAGGCAAACATTTTTCTACCTAATGACGATGCCGCATTCTTCGACCTGATGACAGTGACTCTTTTGATATTTGGATTGAGCAGAGATGAAGAGGTCCTTGGATCTAATAAAGATTCAGGTTTCTTCTTGCCTACAATTGTTTTTACACTTGCATATCTTAATTGGTTATTTGCCTGACTTTTGGTGAATTCTAATTATTCAATCTATAAGTTAACTGAGCACAAAATCTCTTGGTGGTGACTACCAATAGTTCTATACATGAATTAATTTCTGCATGTCAGATTCTTTTGTTCTTTTTACCTACATGGTTGGGGTTCATCGTTTGCTCTTGGTGATGACTCCAAGTACACAAAAGCTCTTGGTGGTGATTCCAAGCACACAGTGAAAAATCGCATGACTGGAGTGGCTCAAATATTGTGGACACTGAATGTTTTCCACTACAGAAAATTCAGCCGTTAAGGTTAGCTTATAAATGTCTCTCACATGTTCTTCCTCGGTATTTCTTGAACAAAAAAATCTTATTGTTAATATATAGTCCATAATTTACAGGGCGCAATTACTTTCTTTCTGGAATTTTCTGCAGTGCGATTATATCCTGTTTAGTCGCCTCGCTGACAAGGATTATGCCGCTGTCACAAGCATGTCTTGGGATGATTATGGCGTCACAGGCTGGATGGGCTTGAAGATATTTTATAATTTTCTACTTTTCAGGTTTGTTGGACTCAAGTACATCTATATCTAATACAATTTTTTTGTTTATGATAATGTGTGCGAGTTTTGATTAACAATCTGCTTTTCATAGGTTGGTCAAGTTGTTTTTAATGTTTTCGACCAACACATATTTGCTAAAATTGCAGCATCAAAATGATATGGCTGAATCCATGGTCCAGGGTTGGATAGGAAAGTGTTGAGCAGATGGGTAAACAACTTGATTGGGAGAATAAACTTAACTCTACTTTCATTTCCTTTCATCCTGTCTATTTACTGCCTTTAAAGATTATGTCTATTTCTTACCATGTGATATGGTATTGTAGAGTGGAAGAGAAGCGAAGAGGGAGTGGCAGGTCTATGGGAAAATCTTGAAATACGTGTATCTGGTGAGCCTTCAAGTTCACATGTAATTTGGAACATCCTTATTTAAGAAAGAATCAGGTTAAAAAGTGAGCTCCAATTTCATTTGTTTCAGGGGTGTTGCTACCGCAGGCCGCTGCTAGATTCTTTTATTCCTCAGGTATTTGCCACGGATGCTTCTTTTAGAAGGGAGTTTGATGTTCATCTTTCTTTTAACTTTTCCAACATCACTGCAAATCTGAATATACAGGTTGTGTTTCATAAGAGCTTCTGTGTTGTTCTTGCTGGACCTATGATAATTTGGAATGTAACTTGCGAAGTATTTCCAACAAGGGTGTTTTTGTATGGTGGATAACTAGCTGTTAGATGTCTGCCAAGTTGAGCCAGCAAGCACAAATTCAATGAGATTATGCTTCATTTAATCACAAGGATTGGATAATTCATGTCCAAACATAATACATGAGTCTTCTACGTGCCATGAGGCATAAACCATATAAAAGATGCTGCTACATTGAGAAGTAAATGTACCGTGTTTTGTTGCTCTGACAATACCTCGAACTCCAACCCCTATGATGTAATCTTAAAAACCCCATAATTTGTAACACTCAGTGCTTCAGATGCAAATAAAATTTTGTGTTGCCATTGCCTTAAAACAAGTAAAATTATTTAGCAGCCTCTATTGCTGAACTTATAAAATAATTAAATCACATTGTCTTACAAACTTTATCGTTAAATTTTTAGCAATCCAAGGGTGGTTGGAATTATAAAATTTCAGAGAGACCATACTCCACTGGTTAAGAGGACTTTCATCGGGGCATCAGGCAGTTCCAAAGGCCCAACCTGAACTCCTGTTTTTTACGTCAGCTAGTGAGTTTCTCAATGACACCTATTGTTTAAGCATGATACATTATCAGTTTCAAAGGGTGTTTCTGAATTTTGTGTAGACCAGATATCTGGAGTAACTTTTTCCCCGAGCCAATTTAATTGATGAAAGTATCTTTGTTCTGTCCTGCTTTAATTTTGCACTTTCGTGGTAGAAGATGTCGGTGTTTATCCTCCAATTCGAAATAAAATGCACTTTCTTAGTTGAAGAAGAGACAAAATCTCATTATTACCATAATTTGCAGGGAATAGCTAAATTCTTTTGTGGCTTCTTTTCTTACCATGGAAGATAACCTAAGTTGGGATTGTTGTTTACGCATGCAGAAAGGGGTTTGATTGTCCATTACTTGGCTATCTTTATTTTTCCATACAAACAATTAGGATAAGAAATTAGAAATAGTATTTCTAATAATAGATAGTTACGTATGATTTTGTACAAACCACTTTGGCTTTTATATTTTATTATTGCCCAAATATATTTTTCTATGCAATCCATCTTATCTCTGGAAGGAGTGGCTCTTAATCACAAAAGTTAACCTGGACATCATACTTTCAGTTTGGCCCCAGTTTCTCTAGATCATATTCCGACTACCGTTTTGACCATGTTTCTTCGCAGGAGACAGATTCTTTTCAGTCTAGGGTCGCTTCATGATTTTTCTTGCTGGTCACCTGGTCTGTCTGGTAGGTACCTATTTTTACTGCCATGCCTCTGTAACTCTCGCTCGGCTTCTTGTTCACATTTTGTACATATATTTTGCCACCTATTGGTTCTGTTGTGTGTTTTCTGTTTTTTTTTGTGTTGGCTGGGTTTGTTGGTTGAACATTAGTCTTATTCATGGTTTGTAGTCATGTTTTTATCATGGTACCTCAAAGTAAATATCCAGCTCATTCTAGGGCAGCTTGAAAAATATTCAGTACCTATCTTAAAACATGGGGATTCATGATGAAGAAAGCAGCTTGTCCTATTATCTATGCATTATCTTTTCTTGCGCAGAATTTCATGTAATAGGAAATATAAGCTCCTTGCCTATTAGTTGGTAAAAGTACACAGAATAGTGCTACCAAAAGATACCCGCATTTATAATTTATATGGCATAGAGAGGAAAAATGAAACTGGAACCAATATTTATGAAATTATAGGAAACAATGGTGATAAGAGGACATATATTCTGAGAAGGTCATAATGTTTAGGTACATTAAATTCAGGCGTTCAAAGAAACTGATAGCTCACACTTGCTGAAAGGGGGAGCAAGTACACCTATATTCCACATAAGGAACATGAAAGCGTTTACTTGGATAGTAGAGCAACAGTGAGTTCCCTCTGAATCATAGTAATGAATTGTCAGCTAAGCTAACCAGACATCATGCCAGAAGAGGAAACAATTTGTAGGTAAGCTAGCAAAGCATGAAAGATAAAATTGGCCCACGGATATTCAGATGAAGACAATCGCCTTGGTGTAGGAAATGGTACAATCCATATCACTCCTATCGTATAAAATATGTGTATATCTAAATGGAGTGCACATATATGGTTTCAGCCTTTCAGATGTTGCATGTAAATCGAGAACGTCAGATTTAATTTCTATGGTCATGTAATTGCTATAATGAGTCATCATAAATGCTATTTCATAAATATGCCACTTTACCTGCATGTTTTTTTTCCTTATGGTGTAGTGTATAAATATCCTACTTACCTATATATACCAGTTTTGTAGTATATAAATCTGCACCGAAACACATATTTTTATTATAGATATTAATTGAGATTGAGTACGGAAGAGGATTCGATGTTCATCCCTAGAGCTATGTGTTCACTTTTATTTCCTGGAACACTTGCATGTCTGGCACCATCCAACAGCAATATGTTGTCATTCATCAATGAAAAAAGAAGGCAGGGCGGAAGTAGGTACGTTGATCATGTGTCTTCTCCAAAAATGACTTTAGTACTGGATACTACATTTTTTTTCATATATACTCCTTGTGTCTTGTGTAATACTTAGTGTTGAGCTTCTTAGGAATTAACTTTTGAGGCTATTTATAGCTGAATGGGCTCCAACTGCTGAAAATTACTAGAAAATTATAATTATATAGGTGCAAGTTATCCCACGGCACATGACCGTTAAGAATTTCATGTGAAATCTACTGATAAACTCAAGCGTTGGTGCAGCGGTTCCACGGTGCTTCCCATGCCTCGCCTCGTCACTGTCCAGCATATGTTCCTTCAGGTAGGGATTAGTGGATAAAGTACCTTTGTGTAGGAGGATCAGTGGATCACCAAAATATTTCTTTAGCCGATGATGTACATAGCTTTTCAGGTAATGTCTCTTTGTTATTGACGATGGAACTTATTAGTTTCCGTGGTGAAGTAATAATCATTTAGAACATCAAAACTACAAGCCTGGCATGTGGCATCAGATGTTGTTGTCAGCATGAGACATCATTTTTTTCTTGCTTATTAATTTGTATATGTTGAGGTGTGAATTTGAATGCTTGTGTTTGGGTGGCAGATGATTTCTACACCAGCGGTGACAACAACCAGCGGTCTGAATTGTAGATAATTGTTGTATTGCAGGATATCTTGTATTTTTTTTTTGAGGAAACAACGGGGGGCGATCGCCCACCTGAACTCATTTTCATTAATGCAGGAGCGGGGTTACAGGGAGGGGGGGCTTAAAGCCTACACCAATAGGTATGGGGCGGCATACCGCGCCCAAACACAGTGAGAGAGAAGGGATGGGGGGGGAGTTTGGATACAGGGGGGGGAGTACAGTGCAAGGTGAAAGACATAGTCTAAGAGATGGCCTGGCACCAAGCCAGCAGAGCGCTCGTGTCAACCCTAGAGGTGGTGCGAACGACCCAAAGTCGGAGATGGTCTACTAGCAGGGCTATAATGCGTGGGGTAGACATGTAATCAGCGTCAAACACCATTCTGTTGCGGGATTTCCAGACAGTCCACAGGAGGGCCAGGATGATTGTGTTGCGTGCTTCCAGGTGCATGGGAGGTAAGTCCTCGGAGAGAGCGTCGAGGAGGGTCGGAACGTCGGCGTCCACGGGGGGGCGACCTGAGGGGGAGACGACACTCCAAAAGGGGCGAAGGCGGGGGCAGCCGATGAACAAATGCGAGGTGTCTTCTAGCTGATTCGGGCAGAAGGGGCAATCTGGGGAGGGCACACATCCGATGCGGTGTAGCAGCGCCCGTGTCCTGGTCTTGCAAAGGCGCAGTATCCAAAAGAACACCCGCACCTTGAGAGGCGCAAAGCAGACCCAGTTGACGTCCTGTCTGGGGACGATACAACCTGAGGAGTGGAGGGACCGGTAGATGTCCCCTGTGGAGAAGTCGGTAAATTGACCGAGCGAGATGGTGCGAATGTCCGGCGACGAGGTGAGGGAGATCCGGGAGAGGCAAGCATGGATGACCTCCATCTCACCGGCGGCTGCTGCAGAGACTCGGTGAACAAGTGGGACCTCGGCCTCACCCCCCCGAGGGTATCGACGATAGTGGCGAGGGGGCGGAGGCAGTGGGAGAAGGCCGCGGGGAGGGCAGCCGACAGGGGGCCCAGCGGGGTCCAAGCATCGTACCAAAGCGAGGTGGAGCGCCCGTTGCGGGGTTCAACTCTCGTAATGGAGCGGTACAGTGGAATGAGTGATTGGAAGCCCTTCCAAGCGGGGGTGGCCACATGCGGGTGGGCACCGAGGTAACTGCGCTTCACCCACCTGGTCCAGGGGGAGTCTCGTCCGGTGAACAACCCGTGCAGCGCCTTCAACAGGAGACATTTGTTCTGGAGACCGAGATCCACAACACCCAGCCCACCTTCAGACCGCAGACGGCAAACGTAGTCCCAAGCAACTTGGCAATCACCACCAGAGCATTTATCTTTTGCCTTCCAGAACATCGCCCGACGCGGTCGATCCATTTTTGAGAGCGTCCCTTTGGGGATCGGTAGCACAGACATGGCAAAAGATGGGAGGGCCGACAGGACTGCCGTAGTGAGAGTGAGGCGCCCGCCAATTGGGAGCAAGGACGTCCGCCATCCGGGGATGCGCTTGGAGATCTTGACTGGGAGGAATTCCAGTGCAGCAGCAGGGAGTTTGCGGTCCGAGAGCGGCAGCCCCAGGTAAGTCTGGGGGAAGGATGAGACGGGACATCCGAGGATGCCTGCGAGATCCGAGGCTAGTTCGGCAGCGACACCGCCCACTGGGATGAAGGTGCTCTTGTGGAAGTTAATGTGTAGACCAGTAGCCTGCGAGAAGAGGTCAAGGAGCTCACGGAGGCGACGGACTTGGGAGTGTTCAGCTCTCAGGATCAGCAGGGTATCATCTGCATATTGGATCACAGGGCACGGAAGGTCGTCAACAAGTGGGTGCAACAGGCGGTCGCCACCTCCCTCCATGGCGATGAGGCAGGGGAGGAGGTCAGCGACAGCAAGGTACAGGTACGGCGACAAGGGGTCTCCCTGACGCAGCCCATTCTTGCAAGAAATCCATCGCCCGGGGACACCATTCAGAAGCACAGCAGTCCGCCCAGTATTAAGAATTGCGGAGATCCAGGACCGAAACATGGGGCCGAGGCCACGAGCATCAAGAATAGCATCCAGCGCCTCCCAGTTGACGGAGTCGAATGCTTTCTTAAAGTCGAGCTTGAGCACCACAGCTGGGGATCCCCGGGCTTGGCAGCTTTGGACCACATCGGCGGCGTAGAGGAAGTTGTCGACAATCTTGTATTATTCCTTGTGAGATATAAAATTTTGAGCAGACAATGATTCTAATGCACTTATTTTCCCCTAAGAGCAGGTACTCACTTGCTTTTGGATATTTATAACACTTCTTTTTTGTTATTAGGAACTATCTTTGTTGATATGTCCTTGTGAACTATTTCTTTCACAGGTTTTAATGAGTATATATAGATGGACATCTGTGCTTCAACCAAAAAGAAAATTATAATCACAGAGGTACTCCAAGTTCTGATGCTGTTATCTTTCAATGCTACAATTGTATTCATCTCGGTGAGGAACTGTAAGAGGGCTATAGATTGGTAATTTAGTACATGTTGTTCTGCTTTTTCATTCATATATATTAGTGCCTATCTATGTCAGCATGTCACAATTGTATTCATCTCGGTGAGGAGCTGTAAGAGAGATTGGTAACTTATATTCAGTGTGTAAATTCCTTCTTACACTACAGACTGTTTTCTTGAAAGCTTTGAAAGGAAAACAAATACTCTGTTCAGTTTCTCAGCTTTTAGTTCTCTGTACTGTACAAGCTATTCACATGCTCATTTTTTTATGTTGTTTAGAAAATGAATCCATCTAAATGCTACTGTGGTAAGTTCATACACATTATTCAGTCTCAGAATCTCCATTGGTATATGCACTATAGGGGCTAATTGTCTGAAATCTATTGCAGGAACATGACCATGTTTACGCAGCCTGTCCAACCTTCTAACCACTACCGCCTGCAGTTTTTCAGTACCAAGACTACTCACGGAATGCCTCCACTTTGTCAGGGCATGCCTACTTGGAGTCACAATGTGATACTTGCAAGCATAATTTGATAAGTGTAGAAAATGCTCTGGCTGTGCTACTTGCACTTCTTATTAGTCATGAGCATCAAGTCTAGCTTCCTAACTGGAGTTTCATTTCCTGCATCTCACGTTGTTGTTCAAAAATGACCAATTAGTATACTAATTAATACAAAAAATCTATGGATTGCCTATGTTAAGTTCTGTCACTTTACTATGGTATCTTTTCTTGCATCTTTGGTATTTTGTTTATATATTGATCTGGCAAGGACTCATTGGGAATGCGCATCAGTGAATTAGACTAGCTGAATACGAACTTAACTGGTGCAAACAAATAGCACTGTAGAACAATCAGAGCCTTAGCAGACCAACATCTTCAGATTATCTATATTTTGTTCTACTTGATTTGCTTACTATCGATCTACAGTTTATATAATTATATGTTTTCTCAGCCCTCCAGTATTTTGTGCAACTACTGGTTTAGAAGTGACTCATTAAGTGTTGTACTGTAGGTTATCTGCAATGACAAACTCCCACCAAATTATGAGTAGCACGGAAGTAGTGCACGTTGGATTGATGGTGGAATTAATTTATGGTCGAATTAATTTATCTTACTGAGAAAACTACTGAAAGATGGTACGACCAGTGGCAATATAATCCAATCTGATAAACAGAATCCGGACCTATTTTTACATGAACCTGAACTAACTTTTGCACAAGGACTTGTGCTTACTGTCCTTTCTTATGTGAGATACTTGGTGGTCGTTGGAATTGGATGGTTGCGGAATGGGCATCTAGATTCATTGTCTTGCCTTCCGATGAAACCAAGGCAGCACCTTCTGAAGCAAACTACCAGTGGAACGGGACTTTTTGGTTGGCTTAGTTAGCAGTAAAGTACCGAAGCATTCTTCAGAGTTTGGCTATCAATAGTACAAAAGGTGTGTGTCAGATAAGAATGATATTTGTGGACTTTACTGAAATATTATGTGGTTTGGTATCCACTTTTTCATAGTATATTTTGTAGGACGGAAACAGAAAATTCCCTCATGGCGTGTACATTAACTAAATATATAGAATTATCGTAAAAAAAAATGGAGAGCGTCACCCATGCCGGTGCCATCACCCAGATGCTGAGATGCACACCTCTAGGCCCTGCTCGGAAACGCACCACTCCAGAAACTCGCGCATGACAAGGCCTACGTGGACAAAACTCACGCGCCTGGGAGATGGAGGTGCAGCTCCTGGAACTGGCGGTGGCCGTCGAAGTGGGTGGAGGGAGCCGCCGGATGGGGTGCGGACGGAGCAGTCAGAGACGGGCAGAGGGGACAGGGGGGTAATCTCACCCTCCAGGAGCAGCCGGCACGTCTCCCCACCCTTCCCCGGCAGCGCGGCGGCCGGAGCAACAAGTCTGCAGAGCCCGCTTGGCTGCGTGCGCGGAGGATGGAGCCAACTTGTGTTGGTCTTAAATTGCTGCTATCCGCTGGATCTATTTGGACGGTGGATGTTTGGGCTCGAGGCACGCTGTGCCTTGCAAACAGCAAGACGTCCCTCACTCACTCTCTATTCTTTTTACCATTTAAGTTCAATGTAGCTTCAAGCAGAGAAAAAGACACTGCCGAGTACTGCATGAAAACATAATTAAGAAAAAAAGAAACTATTGAACATGGCAGGTTCAATGAAAAAAAGTATGCATCAACTATCTTAAACTGAAAACAGCAAGTTGAGTTCGATTCAGACAACACTTGATACTACATCCTATTGCATTTCATTTGAAATTCAATACGGATCATAAAACAAAATAACACGTACAAACTCCATGAGGATCTTACCACTGTACCACAACAGTTGACTACTGTCTATGACAAAATACACAAACAAAACAAGAACCGAAAACATAATAGTTCTACAGCTAGCAAGAACATCTAAGCTTCCTGCGATATAGAGTTATTTTTTCATATGACCAACTATAATAGCTTTCGATGTGTAGTGTGACCAATCTACCTCGGGTTACCGCTGTCTGCTGAAAAACTTCGGCTCGCGGCGTTCACCCCCTTGATTGCAAAGGTGGACAAGTACTTGTCTGGCTGGCGCGCTCTCCTTCTCTCCGCCAGCGGCAGGTTGGTGTTGCTCAACGCCGTCCTCGACGCCCTCCCCACCTTCGCCATGGGCGCTCTTGAGCTACCTCCCGGCATGCTCGCGGCTCTCGACCGCCTGCGTCGTGCTTTCCTGTGGGCTGCCACCGACAAAGTCTCCGGCGCGCAGTGCCTCGTTGCCTGGGAACAGGTGTGCCGCCCGAAAGAGGAGGGCGGCCTCGGCGTGCGCTGCATCGCCACCCAGAACACGTGCCTCCTCGTCAAGCTGCTCCATCATCTCCACTGCGCCCCCGCCGAGTCTTGGCCTAGGTGGGTTTGGGACTCCCTGGACGGCGCCCCGCTCGACATGTCCGGCGCTGCGCCGCCTCTTTGTGGGGCTCATTGGACCCCGCTGCAACGCCTGCTGCCCCTCTACCGTAGCATTTCTCGGGTGACCCCGGGAGACGGGCGGAGGGTGGCGTTCTGGCTCGACTGGTGGCTTCCGGCCGGCCCCCTCGCTGTGTCTTACCCGGAGCTATTCTCCCATTGCACCCTCCGCGGTGCCTCTGTCCGTCGTCGCCGCCCGCCAGAAGGAAATTTTGGAGCGCGTCTGCGCCGCCACCCACCTGACCGAGGGCGTGGACGCACACAAACTCCCCTTATGCGGCCGCGCTGGTGGGCGTCTCCGCACGGCTTCGCTCTACCGCCTGTGCAGCTACGGTGGCGTGCTGGACGAGCACCACGATTTCGTGTGGCGCAGCTACGCTCCCTCCAAGGTCAAATTCTTCGGGTGGCTGCTGGTAAAGAGCCGGATCTAATGCAGGGCAAACCTCCTGCGGAAAGGGATCATTGCCCTCGCCGACAGCGGCTGCCCCATCTGCCCCGCCTCGACGGAAACGGCTGGTCACATCTTCTTCGGCTGCCCCTTCGCCCAAATTTTCTGGGCCGCCATTGGTGTGGCTCCCGATCCTGCTCTTGATGCCTCTGCTGCTGGCATCTGTGTGCTGCCTACCGCCATGCACCCCCGGACGGTGTCGACGCTACGCCTCCTCTGCGTGTGGCAGTTGTGGAAGCACAGAAACGATGTGGTCTTCAACGGGCTGGCGCCGTCCCTTCGCCTTGTCCTCAAAAGATGCAGGGATGATGCTGTGATGTGGCGTGCGCGGCTGCCGTCTGCTTGCCGTGATGACGTCAATCTCTGGCTCACTTTCCTCCTCCCCGAGCGACCATAGTAACCCCGTTGTGTGTGTGTTGAGCTCTCCCCCTTGCGTGGGAGATGTCTCCCTCTTCCCCCATGTACTGCTGCTCAAAAACCCTGGGGCCTTCGCCCAATCTTGTGATAAACTGAAGGAAATACAAAAATATTCAGGTGGGTGCCTTTTTGCTCCCCCCGGTGAACCCTCAAAAAAAAATCCCCACAGTCCACCGGGGTTCGTCGTGCCCAGAGGTAGGCAATGCTCGTGATGTTCTGCTTTCACTACTGCTCCGTGGAGCCCTAACGAGCCCCTCTTTCATAGGCTCACAAAACTCCAGTGTGTGGTATGTCCGGAATCACAACTCTCTCTTTCTATTGTTAGTATACATAACATGCCAAAATTTAGTTCGTAATATCTTATTGTTTCGTTGGTCAAATACTGTCAACATACTATTGTTCTGCTTGCCAAGTATTGACAACATATAAGAACAAAGCTGAGAAATTTGTTGCCCGAGCCGTGATTACTCAAATATTAACCTTTTCAGTATTAATTCATTTTCTTTTTTGAGGTTTAACAAATTTTTTATTATATGCTATCAACAATAGTGGGATTGGATATGAAGGACATGAACAAAAAAACTTACGAAAATCCAAATGAAGCATATTCTGTTGATAATATACATGATTGCTGAATTGAGAGAGAAGGCGAAAAATCAGACAATTTGAAAGAGAGAGAAGCTGAAAATCATCCAATAAATGGACAAGGACACCAAGCTTCTCTAGCATACGATAGAGTAATATTTTCTTGGTTGATTTCTATTTCCCTGGTGATGCCATTTTGGCTGCATTTTGGGGCCTCTGAGGGTGTGTTCATCCTGACTGTAGTTGCGATATAGATATGAAATAAATGTACGAGGTGATAGTGCTCTTGTGCAAATTTCTTTTGTCGTATGGGTAGTACTTTTTTTATAGTTCTTTCTACGCAATTATGGTTAAGTATTGTTATGGTTCTATCTATATAATGTTTATTACCTTTTTAGTTGTTGACTTCTTTACATGCTATGTATTCTTACACCACTCTCATAAAATGGACCGGTCTATGTGTGCTTAGTGCACTAGATGCAGTAATTATGTTTAACACATTCTCGGTGTCCAGGTTACACTTTGTTTAATATGTTGATTTATTTATCCATGTGAAGAAGGGCCGAGCGGAACTGATAATTCTTAATTTATTTTATAATAATTGTTGTGTTCTTCTACTTATTTTTGTCAACTCATAATTATAACAAATAATTATTCACTTTTATTTAATGCTTGCTTATCATCGATCTTTATAAAAATATACAAACTGAACATTGGTACAAATTTTACGGGATCGTGCGCCAAGGCGCACATTAAAATCTAGTAGAGACTTGAAGGACTCCCCCTACCACACGATGCACCGCTACCTTCTTCAATCTTCATGCCTTGCGAACACCATAGACACCTCTGCCACCATATACTTATGTACGTCCTCCTCCTCCATGCCGCTTGGGCCATCGTTTGAGCTAGCTAACAGCCTGCAAGACTATTGCCTCCTCCATGCTTCTGTACTAGTGTTTGGTCTTGGTCATTTTTTTTGTGCTAGGTTGTTCGAGGTTCGAGCCATTTTTTTTTCTGAAGCATGGGTAAAAGCAATCTATTAATTAAGTAGAAATTTGACAAGAAAGTAAAATAAAGAGAGGTACAACCGCCTCTACTATTCCGGTTATTTTACTCAACTTCTTCGGACCAGCGAGGAGGTGGGCAAGACAATCGAGCCAAGGCTTTCCAGTTTGGATGGAGGCATCCAATATTTTGGTGTGCCCCGTAGCAAATTTTCTCTTGTTTTTTTAAATACAGTATGATATATGGTTGTGGTTACCTACATTTTCTCCTTTTCAAAAAAAAGGTGATGAAGAACAAGTTTACCTCGGAAGAACCGCCTCAATCCATCATTTGATTGTATGTATGATAGACAGATGCTAGCTTATCCACCTGTAATCCCTAAGAAGGAAGGCGAAATTGAGAGGAAGAAAAGAAGCTGCAAACTGCGGACTGCTGCTCGTGTTCTGCTCGCCTCCGCCGCCATGCACAGCTCGCCGGCTCGCACTCAGTTCGCCGCAACGCACGCCTCGCCGGCCCAGACTCTACGTGCGCCGCCGCCGCTATTCGCACTCTCCTCACAGGCGCCGCGGCTCTCGCCGCCCTAGCTCCTGCGACCGCTGCTGCTCGCGTTCTGCTCGGCGCGGCCGCCATGCACTGCTCGCCGGCTCGCGCTCTGCTCGCCGCCGCCGCGCACTGCTTGCCGGCCCAGCCTCTGCGAACACCGCCGCGGCACCGCCGCTGCTCGCGCTCGGCTCGCCGACCCAGGCTTTGCGACGGCAGCTCTCAGGCAACTCGCTGGCCCCGCCTCCGTCGACCGTCGCCTCCAAGAGCCTGAGAGATGCAGCACAAGGACAAGCCAGGCGGTGGCGATGAAGCAGGATTGTCCGGCGAGGAGAAGAGGCGGCGACGGAGGTGCGGTGATGCCGGATGGCCTCTCTCCGCTCCAAGCTGTTCTCTACGCCATGGAGATGGGGCTCGTGCGAGCGATTGTTTCTGACGTGGACAGGGGTGCTGTTGCTTTGAGAATTGAGATGAGTGAAGTCCGGAAAACCGAGCCCGAGCCCGATCCCGATCCCGATCTCAATCCCAATCCCAAGCTGACGAAACCCTTTTTATACCAGCCGCAGCCGCCGCAAGCTTCCACCACAAACCCTCCTGCGAGAAGAGAGCTAGGAAAAAATCCAATCGATCCGGGATGGCTTCCCTTGCATCTGTTGCTCGGATCGCCGAGTATTGCGCGGTTGGCTGCGCCATTGTTGCGGTCGCTGGCAATTCGACCCTGTCAATCCGACTAGCCATCGCCGTGTTCTACCCGACGCTCATCCTGTACCGGGCGCTGAATCGCGTAGCCATCTCTTTCGGGTTCCCGAGTGCGTTGGCCGCCCCGTGGATCGCGGTCAGATCACTCTACCTGTCGACGTCGGGCCTGGTAAAGCACTACCTCACCAGCCGGCCACACAAGATGGGGACGTAAGTGTGAGCGATCTAGGGTTCGACCTTGTTTTGGTTCGAGTTTATTTCGGATTCCTAACGTGGGTTCGATAGGGTTTTGGTAGTTCTGATTCGAAACGTTTCGGGATTCGCTTGATTTTTTAGGGTTTGAATGGGGATTTTGTTGGGTCCGGGAGGTGGGATACGGGGCTCTTGATTCGGGAGGTCCGGCTTTGAACCTTTTGATTCGAAACCTTTTGTATTCATTGAGAGTACTATCTGGCACTACCAAATCACGTCACGTGCTATAGTAATTTACGTTTTTTCCTTTTCCTAGATGATGATTGACAATGAACACACCGGCACTTGGTTTCTGACTACCAATTCAGGATCTAGCGTTTTGACTGATTAGCCTTTGAAAAAATGGTTGCAATTAGAATTAGGATTCTATTGCCAAAGTGTTCTAATTGACAATGAACATGTTAGCCTTGAAGATCAGATTACCCATGGAACTAGTGTCGTGGATCTGCTATATAATGGCTGTGTTATATGAATATCACTGTTAATTACCTGGAATAAGCCACTTATTATAAGTCTTAGACATGGTGTATGTTGCCTTTCGAAATCTGTGCGAATTTGCTATTTATACATGCTTTGTTGTTCGTTGGCATGCAATCCTTGTGGTTGTCAAATACATTTAGAGTCATGTTTATTCCGTTTGACCTGGCACGAATTCTACCTTACCCACGTCATATTGTGGTAACCGTGATATCAAATAAAGATTGGCTTATTATGCATATTACAATAGTATTTCAAATCATCTTGGACTCGTCTGTTATATCTTCAAAATATTGTCTAATGTCTTATTTCTCTGCAGGTTCTTAAAGCAGTGCTGAATTGTTGATTGGTGAGGGCACTGGTTTTCACGAGGGAACTTAATCATTATACATCATCAAGTAGTTTTGGGCAATATAAGTGCAGTAATATTATTGGAGCAATATAAGTGCAGTAATATTTGGGGAATGATGTAGTTTACTCCGTATTTCTATATATCGTTAGTACTATTACTCTTTTTAAGATCTTGGCTCGTTTTAGCCAGACATATATGTGAACCTATGTGTTAACTGCATTATTGTGGATTACTACTGAGAAAGCCATCAATCAATATAGCAATGGTTGGATTAATTGCGTGGTATGCTTTGCGGCTCACTCTGTTTTCTGGTTGTTGAATGGATGGGTTGTCCTCATTTGTTTGACTTTGATTTCCTTAGAGCATCCCCAGCCATTGGGGCTCCCCAGGCTAAAATCCGGCGCTATTTAGCGTCGGATGGATGTATTTTGTGGTCTGGGGAGGCCAATTTTCCCAGCGGCGAGCCTATGGTCGCCTGATGATGCTCACCCACCGCGTGCATATCGATGGTGCAGTTACCTGGAAGGGGAACCGTCGGAGTGGCGTCGACGCGTTGAACCGCCGTAAATGGTCCGCGAAGTGGTCTGGGGAGCCCAAATGCCTCGTCGGGAACCGTCGCATTGGCCTCGACGCGAGAACCGCCGTAATAGAGCACGAACTCCGCGGAAGAGCAACTGCCGCTCTCTTCGTTGATAGACCTACATATACGGTTTTCGACAGCCAACGCCATTCATCTATTCTCTCCTCACCATCCTAGTCAACCATGAGCGATCTCTCTTGGCCATTGAACACCGACAGCGAGGGGAACCCGCCTGGATGGCACCATTGGTGGGATCAAGCTGCATCGTCCAGCAGCGATGATACCCGCCAGCCAGCGAGGACAATTGGGATGACGACGAGGAGGAGGACGAAGAGGCCGAGGAGCAGGCCGAGGAAGAGGAGGAGCAGGAGGAGGAGGAGGAGGAGGAGGAGGAGGAGGCTGACGATGCTGACGATGAGGAGGACTCAACTTCCGCCGACGTGGACGTGACGAGCCGGAAGCGTCATCTCCACGACGATGAGGCGGGGCCATCTAGGAAGAAGAAGTAGTTTAAGTTTATTTTAAAGTTTTATATGTAATTTTTATGTTTATTCGAATTATATATAATATGTCTATGTTGCACCACTTGAGAGTTCAAAGCTTTTGTTCGACGAGGGTATTGTCGTAGACCGGGAAGACGAGGTATTGCCGTAGAAATCCAGGCCATTGTCGCCGACAGGTCGGGGCCACCAGACGGTATCCGCGCTTTTCTCTCGTCCGGAGTCCCCGAGCGCTCCTCGAGGGGCTAGGGATGGTCTGGGCTCTCCGGACGGATGAAAGGCCTAATCCGGACGAAATCAAGGAACCGGTGGCGCGACTGAACCGTTTTCGTCCATTCAGATGATAAAAAGACGTGCTGGGAGCCTCGTCGGGGTCCTCGGGGAGACGGCTGGATGCTCTTACTGTTGATGATGCCATGATGGCCTCCCATCCGACGGATACATCTAGCAGGTGGAGATGTTGCCAGTCTACGAGTAGCCGCTACGGACGAACGTACGTGTGGACGCGCTGTCCTCGCCCATGATCGATCGGAACGCACAACGGGCGGAGTCCCGAAGAGGTAAAACTGTCCGTCATCCCGATTTAGTCACGCAACCTGCTGAAACAAGAGAAATGCGTAAAGCGTTCATAGCAAAGGTGGACTTTGTGCTTTGCAATGTCATGCCCTGTGGTAGAGTAGAGAAGAGTGGACCTCGCGCACGCTGTGGCTGGTTGTGCAATTGGTACGGAACGGTGCATGCATCATCTACGTTTAGGGATTCCTGCCTAGATTAATCTTGCGGGAATGTATCGAGCTCAAAGCTGGTCTGTGTGGATCTTGGATTCGTGCTGGCATCTTGATCGCCGGTTTGACGATGAAGATGTGGATGCCACCAATCGGAAAGATCGATGGTCCAGTGGATGGGACTTCTCCTCATCAGAAACCAAGTCTCATCGTTAGGGAGAATGGGGAAGTTGTCGGTTTAGAGGACGTGTCGGATGGCGATGGTGTTGCTGATGTTTGTGAAGAAAGATCGTGCCCGGATCCGCGCTCCAGTCACCTCTTTTCCCACAGTGGGCATCAACTGTCGTTGTGTGATCGACGTGCACCACGGAGGGTACCTCACGACGTGTACGAGCGAGGTGGGCAAAAGGCAGGGAGTTACCGATATGGTGAGACACAAGTGACCTAGCTTTAGATCTCACAACGGCAGTGAGATCCTATGTGATACTATAATTCACTAAGGGGGCAAGAAGTACGCGATTACAATGAAAAGATTGGTTCTGCCTCAAGGACTCCCTAGATCCGGCTTATAAAAAAGCTAAGATCTAGGGTTTATGTGGAGAGACACTAAAACTCTTTCCTAATATGGGGTACATCTTGATGTGCACGGATGGATCCGCAAACCTATGTTGATACGGATCTGGCTAGCGCCACCAAGACTGGACTCTCCACCTTGGTCAATCAGCAACTGAGCCACCCAGTTGGACCACCATCTGTGGACCAACCGAACTTGTTGGTATAGATCTACGCTAGGGTTATACACATTTAGTATATCCTCAAAAAGAGAGATGGATTATTCAGTATCTCACCAGCTCCCTTTTTTCTAGAGCAATATAAGACTAAGTATTGACCAAATTCAATAGCAATGCATCATTTCATATAATAATACATGTTATTTTATTTTCTGAATTTGTTTCTAATTATAATTTAGTATTTTAATATTTTTCTTTGCCATCGCCATGTTCTGCATATGGTTATGTAGATCATTTACTCGTGGAGTAACACACATATTTACTCGTAGAGTAATACACATGATCGAAAAGTGTGTGAGGTAATTATCAAGGTTCATGTAATATTCTTTTGCATATATGTGTTGGTTGTACAACAAAATACAATAGCTTCATTTATTGAGGATTCAAAGTATATGTCAACTATTGATTGGAAATTTACTTATCGTTAACAATAAAATAATGTATAACAACCTCGTATTCTAGTATGATGGTCCAATATCCAAATCATGCATATGATACAACTGATACAACACATATTTGTAGTCATGTTTACCCTATCCTAACATATATGTAAAATCCCATATAAATATCATGTTGATAGAACAGAAGATGGCATACTCTAGATGGAATAGAACTAAAGTTTGGAAGAGAAAAACACATGTGTTCAAATCAAATAGATGCTAGATTTTCCACCTTGAGAACTTAATCTCATCTTTCAAATGATGGACAAGTATGATGCATATATTGTCAACTTGAAGAAGGCTACATATGAGGAAATGCGTCAACAAGTAGGTCAAAGAAAATATGTATGAACTTGTCGGTGGCGGCGATTCCATTGCCGAACTATGATTCCTCTGCTTGTCAGTGATTACGCTCGTCAATATCGCCAAAAGGGTTTCCGGAGCGGAACAGCGTGCAAATTTACTAGGCTTCCCAAAGGTACTTGTTCCTTGTCGCGTGGCCGTCCTTCTTACCTTTTTTCTTGGCACGCAACCATGCACACACCTTGTCTAGAGAGACTCGAAGTACTCCCCCTACCACGCGATACACCATATGCTTCGGTACATCCTCCTCCTCCATGCCGTTTGGGCCATCGTTTGAGCTAGCAAACACCTGCCAAGACATATTGCCTCCTCCATGCTTCTGTACTAGTGTTTGGTCTTGGTCATTCTTATTGTGCTAGGTTGTTCGAGGTTCCGTCGCGAGCCATACTTTTTTAGCATGGACAAAAGCTTTACTCTAATCTATTAATTAAGTAGACAAGAAAATAAAATGAATAGGGGTACAACCGCCTGTACTAGTCCGGTTCTTTTCCTCAACTTCTTCGGACCAGCGAGGAGGTGGGGAAGATAATCGAGCCAAGGCTTTCCAGTTTGGATGGAGGCATCCAACATTTGAGCTATCAACTAGCAACTCTTGTTTTTTTTTTTGGTGGGGAAGGAAAATAACATACTCTCTCTGTCCCACCAAAAGTGTCACAACATTATTAAAATTTCAACAAAGTTAAGATACTTTTGGTGGTATGGAGGGAGTATGATATATGGTTGTGGCCACCTACATTTTCTCCTTTTCAAGAAAACGCTGACGATCGAAGAACAAGTTTATCTCGAAAGAACCGGCTCAATCCATCATTTGATTGTATGAATGATAGACAGATGCTAGCTTTTCCACCTGTGTAATCCCCAAGAACGCGAGATGGAGAGGAAGAAAAGAAGCTACAAATTGCGGGCTGTTACTGTTGGTGATGGTCTCCCATCCGACGGATACATGTAGCAGGTGGAGATGTTGCCGGTCTACGAGTAGCCGCTACGTACGAACGTACGTGTGGACGCGCTGTCCTCGCCCATGATCGATCGGAACGCACAACGGGCGGGGTCCCGAAGAGGCAACTGCCCCTCATCCCAATTTAGTCACGCAACGTGCTGAAACAAGAGAAATGCGTAAAGCGTTCATCGCAAAGGTGGACTTTGTGGTTTGCAATGTCATGCCCCGTGGTAGAGTAGAGAAGAGTGGACCTCGCGCACGCTGTGGCTCGTTGTGCAATTGGTACGGATCGGTGCATACATCATCTATGTTTGAGAGTTGCAGTGGTGAACGCGTGGTCCATCTGCATATACTGATATACCCTCTGCTCGATCGGATTGGAGCCCGCCGGCCGGTGAGCTGCGTCGTGGACGGCTGAGCAGCCGGCGCTGGTGCGGATGCGGATCGGCCGCGCAAAACACACCGCGGCCGGCGTAGCATGGCCCCGCGTGTGAGTGTACGTCGTGGATGGATCGATGTGCGTGCTGATGCAGCATGGCACTTCCTCGATTTTAGACTTTTGGGCGGACGGGACGGGGTCGCAGCTGCTTCGGACGGCGCGAGTGTAGAAATACTGTATTTACAAGGAAATGTGTGGACCGTGTACGTCACAACTGATTACGGGATTGAAGACGTGATCTTGCCTGGTGAAAGGCCACGAGCATGGTGAGCATGGAGAATTCCAGCACAGATTAGTTCGCAGTATTACGAGGTTTTTCAAAGTGGGCCGTGGGCCATCTTGGAAAAAGTGGGCGTTGTTTGCAAATGGTTGAATGTTTCTCAATTTGTTTGTGTTTGCAAATGCTCTTTCGTCAATTTCTAGTTTATTTGGAGAGAAGTCTATTTTTTTCTCCTCTCAACTTGTTTTTTCGATAAAGGGAATATATTAATATCAAGAAGATACCAATTACACCCAGCATCTGCAACAACGCACCACCCTAATGGCACTACGGATGCACACAGGCAAAAAAGGAAAAGAAAACTAAGAAAAAATCCCGCTACAGTCCTAACAACAGCAGACATCCACCGCCAAGACAACACCTGAATTACACTCTCAAAAAACGACGCCTCCAAGAAGGGAACAGTGCTCAAACACCATCGTCGCCCGATCAAAGATCTTAGGTTTTCACCCTGAAGATAGTCCCCGCTCTCAAAACAATGCCTCCACCAAGGCCATTGCCAGGCACAACCAGTTAAGGCCAGACCTTGGATTTTCACCCTGAAAGGTAGGACTCTGCGCTTCACCCGTGTTGTCGCCCCCACTTTCATACCGCTGTTGTGAAGCCCGAACAAGTCCCTCAACAACGCGGAGACTTGAACCTCCCTTAGCTAGTCCTCCCTCCGGCCTTCATGAAATTCTCTTCTTCCGACTTTCATCATGGATCCATAGTCACTTGATGTCAACACAGAAAAAGAGCTTCGCGCCGCTCCCTCCAGAACCAATCGGTCGGAATAAAAGCATGGGTGCGCACGACCGAATACATCCGATCCAGCAAACTCAGGCAAAGCATTACATTCGCCGGCGGAGCCTTCCGGAACTCAACACTCCGGCCAGATCACGAGTCCAGGCCTCCGGTAGGTCCTCCTCTTCACGCAAGAGAGGCCCTAGGACCGCCGCCTTTATTCAGGTCGGACCCCCACGTCGGCGATGATACGTCTCCGACGTATCGATAATTTCTTATGTTCCATGCTACATTATTGATGATATCTACATGTTTTATACACATTATATGTCATATTTATGCGTTTTCCGGAACTAACCTATTGACGAGATGCCGAAGGCCAGTTCCTGTTTCTGTTTTTGGTTTCAGAAATCCTAGGAAGGAAATATTCTCGGAATCGGACGAAATCAAGGCCCAGCATCCTATTTTTCCACGAAGCTTCCAGAACACCCGAGAGTCGCCAGAGGTGAGCCCTGGTGGGCCCACACATGGGGCCGGCGCGGCCAAGGAGCCAGGCGCGCCGCCCTAGCATGTCACCGCCTCGTTGACCTTCTGACGCCGCCTCTTCGCCTATTTAAGCCCCTCGACCTAAAACCTCGATACGGAAAAGCCACGGTACGAGAAACCTTCCAGAGCCGCCGCCATCGCGAAGCCAAGATCTGGGGGACAGGAGTCTCTGTCACGCCGCCGGGACGGGGAAGTGCCCCTGGAAGGCTTCTCCATCAACACCACCGCCATCTCATCAACGCTGCTGTCTCCCATGAGGAGGGAGTAGTTCTCCATCGAGGCTCGGGGCTGTACCGGTAGCTATGTGGTTCATCTCTCTCCTATGTACTTCAATACAATAATCTCATGAGCTGCCCTACATGATTGAGATTCATATGATGATGCTTGTAATCTAGATGTCATTATGCTAGTCAAGTGGGTTTTACTTATGTGATCTTCGGAGACTCCTTGTCCCACGTGTGTAAAGGTGACAGTGTGTGCACCGTGTGGGTCTCTTAGGCTATATTTCACAGAATACTTATTGATGACCCACAAGTATAGGGGATCGCAACAGTCTTCGAGGGAAGTATTACCCAATTTATTGATTCGACACAAGGGGAGACAAAGAACACTTGAAAGCCTTAACAGCGGAGTTGTCAATTCAGCTGCACTGGAAACAGACTTGCTCGCAAGAGTTTATCAGTAGTAACAGTTTTATAGCAGTAGCAAAGTGAAACAACAGAAGAGAGTAACAAAGACAGCAGTAGTGATTTTAGTAAACAGCAGGATTAAAATACTGTAGGCACGGGGACGGATAACGGTGTTGCATGGATGAGAGAAACTCATGTAACAATCATAGCAGGGCATTTGCGGATAATAATAAAACGGTATCCAAGTACTAATCAATCAATAGGCATGTGTTCCAATTATAGTCGTACGTGCTCGCAATGAGAAACTTGCACAACATCTTTTATCCTACCACCGGTGGCCGGCCTCAAGGGAAACTACTGGATATTAAGGTACTCCTTTTAATAGAGTACCGGAGCAAAGCATTAACACTCCGTGAACACATGTGATCCTCACGTCGCTACCATTCCCTCCGGTTGTCCCGATTTCTGTCATTGGTTCCGGACAGACATGTGTATACAACTTGCAGGTAAGACCATAAACAATGAATATCATGATGAAATAATAACATGTTCAGATCTGAGATCATGGCACTCGGGCCCTAGTGACAAGCATTAAGCATAACAAGTTGCAACAATATCATAAAAGTACAATCTACGGACACTAGGCACTATGCCCTAACAATCTTATGCTATTACATGACCAATCTCATCCAATCCCTACCATCCCCTTCGGCCTACAGCGGGGGAATTACTCACACATGGATGGGGGAAACATGGCTGGTTGATGGAGAGGCGTTGGCGGTGATGGCGGTGATGATCTCCTCCAATGCCCCGTCCGGCGGAGTGCCAGAACGGAGACTTCTGGCTCCCGCGACGGAGTTTCGCGATGTGGCGGCGTTCGGAGGGTTTCGCGACTTCGACTTCTCCCGTGCGTTTTAGGTCGAGGCGAATAAGTAGTCCGAAGGGGGCGGAGGCCGGCCGAGGCCACACCACATGGCCGCGCGGGCCCCCCTGGGCCGCGCCGCCATGTGGTGTGGGGCCCTCGGCCTCCACTTCAATTGTCCTTCTGGCTCCGTCATTCTGGGAAAATAGGCCCTTTCGTCAAAATCCCGAGGTTTTTCCCGAAAGTTGGATTTCGCACAAAAACGAGACACCAGAGCAGTTCTGCTGAAAACAGCGTTAGTCCGTGTTAGTTGCATCCAAAATACACAAATTAGAGGCAAAACAATAGCAAAAGTGTTCGGGAAAGTAGATACGTTTTGGACGTATCAACTCCCCCAAGCTTAGCTTATTGCTTGTCCTCAAGCAATTCAGTTAACAACTGAGCGATAAAAGAACTTTCACGAACACATTTGCTCATATGATGTATATATTCTCATGATATGGCTAATACTTGAGCAGTTCATAATAAGGTACATGCAAATAAGATCATCTAACAGCTATGTCAATCATGAAGAGGTACCAACAATTAATAATAAGCATCATGAATCATGTATATAGGCAGGATTGCAATGTTCATAAGAGAGTATGATAAAGTGGTATCTCGCTTGCCCGTATTTGATTGGCAAAACATAAATGCCCGGGCACCTCTGGAGTTCATAGAAAGACTAGAAGTAGTGATTGTCAAAGATAAAAGCATCAAAGTTGTACCACAATCAATCATATTTTGAGACAACCTTATTATACTAAGAATGACAGTTGTGCTCTCAAGAAAGTGCTCAAAGAAAGGATGGAGACACAACATAAAAGTAAAAGATTGACCCTTCGCAGAGGGAAGCAGGGATTAACATGCGCTAGAGCTTTTCATTTGTAAAGCAGAGTAAAATTATTTTGAGAGGTGTTTGTTGTTGTCAACGAATGGTAATGGGTACACCAACTACCTCGCCAACCGGACTTTCAAGAGCGGCTCCCATGAATTATTTGCATTTTTATGTGGCACTCCTTCCAACCTTTCTTACACAAACCATGGCTAACCGAATCCTCGGGTGCTGCCAACAATCTCATACCATGAAGGAGTGCCTTTTTAATTTAGTTTTATTATGATGAGGACACTCCCCCAACCTTTGCTTACACAAGCCATGGCTAACCGAATCCTCGGGTGCCGTCCAACAATCACAAACCATGGAGGAGTGTCTATTTAAGTTAATTAATTTGGGACTGGGAATCCCATTGCCAGCTCTTTTTGCAAAATTATTGGATAAGCGGATGTGCCACTATTCCATATGAGAGTCCGTCAAAAGTAAATGACAAGGTTGAAAGCTAAACACCACATACTTCCTCATGAGCTATGAAACATTAACACAAATTAAGAAGCATTTTGAAGATTTTAAAGGTAGCGCATGAGAATTTACTTGGAATGGTTTGAAATGCCATGCATAGGTATTTATGGTGGACACTCTGGAATAACTTGGTTTTCATGTATTTGGAAGCACGAGCAGCGTTCCCGCTCAGTACAAGTGAAGGCTAGCAAAAGACTAGGGAGCGACAAATCAAGAGAGCAATAACTGTCATAATCATGCTTGCGGCAAAATAAATTAACCGAGGCATAAAAGTGATACAAGAACTCTGAAGCAATTGTAAATCATGGAGGCTTAATTGACTTTTGTTCAGTCATATGCATGCGTGAGCATGTGCCAAGTCGATATAAATGAATTATTCAGAGGAGGATACCACAATATCATATCTATCTATGAATAAAACAATGCAAGCAATCATCCATGACATGCTACTCATATTAATAAATTGGAGCTAAACATGAGAGATCATGAACTACTAGACTTTCTTAAATGACATATACCTCACATGAACCAACTAAGCATGCTCACATGGATGAGTATATGTACAAAAATGAAAACAAATAGAGTTCATACCAGCCTCTCACCACAATCAGATTGTCGTAGATCGTCATTATTGCCTTTTCACTTGTATAGCTTGGATAATATGAAATGAAAACCACGCTCCAGCCACCAAAGACCATTGAACTCCTGATGAACTTTACAAACCAAAGAAGAACAGCAAATATTTTTGGTGTTTTCGAATTTGAGAACAAGAACAAAAGGAAACAAGCAAACACAAATCTTTTTGGGTTTTCTTATAGCAAACTAGCAATAGCAAATAAAGCGAAACAAATGCAAGAAACCAAGATAAACAAATGGTGAAGAGAAACAACAGAAATATTTTTGATCTTTTTGTGTTTTGGGAAAGAAACAAAGTGAAAACAAGAAATAGCAAACTAAAAGAAACACAGAAAAGCGAGATGGCAGAAATCTGCCAAAACCTGACAGCAGTACAGAAATCGATTTTTACAAAAATCTTACGTTGCTCAGTTCAAAAAGTGTTCAACTAATGAAAGTTAGATAACAACCTGGGGAACATGCACAAAAATTGGCTTCGCAAAATACTGTTCTGGCTGTGCGCACGAATTTTTACGGTAACAGCCCAGAATCTGTTTTCAGGCAGCACTTCCCCAAATATCATCTTCCTCTTATTAGAAAACCACTCAAACAAACTAAACAAGTATATACAAGTATCCAGCAACCATAATATGCAAAGAATGAGTGATGCCGGTATACCTCCCCCAAGCTTAGGCTTTTGGCCTAAGTGGAGTTCAACCCCATCGAGGGTCTGGGTTCCACGCCGGTGGATCATAGATGGAGTAGTCATAATAAGGTACCGATGCAGAAGAAAAGCGTGGAGGCTCCTCATGCCAAATGTGTTGATGCGAAGAGCTTGCTGCATCGGATGTCGAATCGAGGTGTTCCTCGATCTCCTCCGTGTTTCCTCTTGCACGATGGCTTCCTCCCTCTATGTATGCATTAACCGCACTTTCCGTGACTGACCAATCCTCCCTGGAATCAAGGTTAAACAGAGAAGGTGCAAATCCTACTAATTTTTCAACTTTCTTAGTCCTTGTCCAAGTTTTCTTGTAAAATGTTATTCTATAAGTCAGGTTCCCTAAATTAGACGATCCAGAAAGAAATTCATGCTTAATCATGGAAGCTATGTCAAGTTTCTCCATGGGGAGCGGAATATCAAGATGGTGAGGTCCCACATTATGCATAGCTAATAAACGAGAGGCGATGAGACCCCCACAAATTCCTCCCTTCTCACGGTTAATGGCTAGTCTGTTGGCTATCAAAGCTCCCAAGTTATAAGTCCTATTACCTTGTAATGCAGCAGCTAGAAAGGCTAGATCCGGGATAGTTACTTTACCTCCATTCTTTCTCGCTAGAACGCACTTGGTAATGAAATAAGCGAAGTAACGAATAGCTGGGAAATGAATACTACTGATTTTACCATCATCCTCCGAGAAACTTCTTCCATGACAAATCATCTTGAAGAGGTCTAAAAGCTCTTGCGGCGATCCCTTTATCTTCTCGCATGATCCCCATTGCGGCACTCTAATTGCTGCACAAAAATCACTGAATGGCAAGTTGACAGTTCTATTATAAATTTTGTACTGAACCATGGGGTTAGATCGTGACCAATTGAATTTAAAATCTTGCACTACTGACATAGTCAGTTTCACATATTGGCATGGTTCCCCATCAACAAAATCATCCAATCCTGCACGAGAGATTAATCTTTGAACGTCCTGCAAGATCCCTGCACTTCTCATAAAATCCGCACACGGATAGTAAGTGGGATATACTCCTTCTTCTCGGTGAACTCTCATGACCTGTGGTACCTCCAACTCATGTTGGTTGAGTTGGTGCCTACCTCCTTCCATTTTCTGAAATTTTTCAACAAACAATATAAAACTTGATTTGGTGACATATAATTGAGGGGAACTACCATAGGAACTTGCTAGAGTACTAATCATGCATCAAAACTAATTTCTACCACTTAGAACAAGCATGCAAGCTCACTAAACATGTTACCTACAGCAGCAAAATATTCAAGATATACTCAACCAAACAAAATTCTATTTGGATAATCGAAGGAGTCACATACCGTAGAGCAAATGTGCCAAATTTCACAGAAATCTGGGCTGAGCAAAGAGATCGAAAAATCCTGAGCTCTTGAGCAAAAACGCGAGTGAGAGAAAGTTGGTTCGAGTTTTTTCGAGAGAGAAGATGCTGGGAGAAAGAGATGATGTAGTGGGGCAAGGAGGGGCCCACACCACAGGGTGGCGCGCCTCCTTGGCCGCGCGGCCTGTGGTGTGGCACCCTGTGGTGCCCCACAGGTCATCCTCTGGTGCTGCCTGCTAGGACCAACGGTGTAATTTTCGCAATTTTTGAAAACTTTGAAAATGCACATTTCTGGGTATTAAATTTATTATTACTAGCCAAAATTTTTTGAAATCTCAAATCAACTAAGAAACTTTGCAAATTAAAAATGCTACAGCAACTAAAGCAAGTGGAGGAAGAAAGAGATGTTGTTTACCTCCTCTATGCATATAAAATGTATTTGTTAACAAGGTTGATCAAGTCTTGCCACCAAATAAATTTTACATAGCATATGAAGAAATAAACCTCAAATCAATCATGTTACCTTGAATTGTATTGATATGGATCCAATCACAAGAGTTTGATATTCTTCTTTAGGCTCATATATAGGACAATCAATAGTTCCTACTTTGATAGTTCTCACATTAGAAATAGTATTAACTCCGCACGCTTTTTCAATCCTCTTGGGGAAATAGACGGTGTGTTCCTTATTATCAACATTGAAAGTAACCTTTCCTTTATTACAATCAATAACAGCCCCTGCGGTGTTAAGAAAAGGTCTCCCAAGAATAATAGACATATTATCATCTTCAGGCATTTCCAACACAACAAAATCATTATAGCTTATTAGTAACTTGAACAGGAACATCCTCACATATACCAACAGGAATAGCAGTAGATTTATCAGCCATTTGCAAAGATATATCAGTAGGTATCAACTTATCTAAGTGAAGTCTCTTATAAAGAGAAAAAGGCATAACACTAACACCGGCTCCCAAATCACATAGAGCAGTTCTAACATAATTATTCTTAATAGAACAAGGAATAGTAGGTATTGGAAACTTTGCCATTGAAAGAGTAATTAGCAAGCATAGTGGAAATTTCCTCATTGGGGATTTTCCTTTTGTTAGTAACAATATCTTTCATATACTTTGAATAAGGAGGCAATTTAATAGCATCAGTCAAAGGGATTTGCAAGAATAAAGGTTTCATCCAATCACAGAATTTATTATAGTGTTCTTCTTCCTTTGATTTTAGTTTCTTAGCAGGAAAAGACATTTGCTTTTGCACCCAAGGTTCTCTTTCATTACCATGTTTCTCAGCAATAAAATCTTCTTTAGTATACTTTTTATTTTTAGCATGCTTTTCAGGTTCTTCTTCAACTTCTTCTTTATCAGAGTATCATTCTTATCATTATCTTTATCATGTTCATTACCACTTTCAGTTTCAGCATCAGAAATAGAAATACTATTAGGATCATTAACAGGTTCAGAGGATTCTACAACATTTTTATGTTTCTTCTTCTTTTTCTTAGATGGAGCTCTAGTTTTAGTTTGTTGAGAATCTTGTTCAATTCTTTTGGGATGTCCTTCAGGATATAAAGGATCCTGGGTAGAGACACCACCTCTAGTTGTTACTTCATAAGCATGTTTTTCTTTAGAATTATTTCCTAGCAAGTCATTTTTCACTTTAGTGAGTTGATCAATTTGAGTTTGAACCATATGAAAATGTTTAACAAGCATCTTAACATCATTGGAGGTTCTCTCCACAATATCATGCAATTGACTAATAGCTTGAGAATTTTCCATTAGATGATTCTCTACTCTCATATTAAAATTTTCTTGCTTAACAATATAATTATCAAACTCATCTAAGCATTGTGCAGGAGGTTTTGAATACGGAATATCTTCCCTAGTAAAGCGCTGAAGGGAATTTACCTCAATCATGGATGAAGGGGATATTATCTCACATATATCTTCTATGGGAGGTAGATTCTTCACATCTTCAGATTTAATACCTTTCTCCTTGAGAGACTTCTTGGCTTCCCTCATATCTTCATCATTCAATTTAATTAAACCCCTCTTCTTCACTATTGGAGTTGGAGTTGGTTCAGGCGTAGTCCAATCATCATAATTCCGGCCTATTTTAGCCAATAATTCTTCAGCGTGCCTGAGTTCTTTTCAAAAACACAACCAGCACAACTATCCAGGTATGCCCTAGACTCAATGGTTAGTCCACTATAAAATATATCAAGTAAATCATGCTTTTCTAAATCATGGTCAGGCAGAGCTCTAATAAGAGAGCAAAATCTCGCCCAAGCCTCAGGCAATTTCTCTTCATCTCCCTGATCAAAATTATAAACTCTCTGCAAAGCAGCATGTTGAGCACTAGCAGAAAGTATTTCCGAAAGAAAACAGCAAGCAATTCTTTTGGACTTTTAATAGAACTAGGTGGCAAACTATTATACCAAGTTTTAGCGTCATCCTTTAATGAGAATGGAAAGATTTTAGCAACAAAGTAAGTACGCTTCTTAACATCATCAGAAAACAAGCTACTCAGAGTAGATAACTCAATCATGTGTTCAACAGCACTTTCTTTTTCAGTACCACAAAAAGGTGTTTTCTCAACAATAGCTATATGAGATAGATCAAGAGAAAAATCATAATCTTTATCCTTAATGTTTATAGGAGATGTGGCAAATTTAGGATCAGGAGACAGTTTATATCTAAGATGTTCTGCAAGCAACTTTTTAATCTTTCTTGCATCAGTAGTAGCATGGCATTTTTCAATAAAATCATCATCAAGTTCCACATAATCTTCATCAAGATCATCACTAGAGTATTCAAGTTCAGTGAATTAACAGTGTAGTAACATCAGGAGTTTCAACATTTTCAATTTGTCTAGACCTAGCAATTTTAGCATCTAGAAAAGTTCCCAATGAACCACTATCATCAAGCACAGCAGACATATTATCAGTATTATGAGAGTTTTCAGATTCAGCAGAAGTACCAGCATTTGAAGCATGTGGTGGTGAAACAAGTTTATCAATCACAGATGGTGAATCAAGAGCAGCAGAGGTACTCAGAGTTGTACCTTTTCTTGTAGTGGATGGTAATATGGCGACCTTAGTATCGCGAGTTTTACCCATGATGGAGAATTTGCAACGAACAATATCAATCCAAGTGAACTTCCAAATAAAGCTATGCTCCCAACGGCCAAAATAGTCTTGATGACCCACAAGTATAGGGGATCGCAGCAGTCTTCGAGGGAAGTATTACCCAATTTATTGATTCGACACAAGGGGAGACAAAGAACACTTGAAAGCCTTAACAAGGAGTTGTCAATTCAGCTGCACCTGAAACAGACTTGCTCGCAAGAGTTTATCATAGTAACAGTTTTATAGCAGTAGCGTAGTGAACAACAGCAAAGTAACAAAGACAGCAGTAGTGATTTTAGTAAACAGCAGGATTAAAATACTGTAGGCACGGGGACGGATAACGGGTGTTGCATGGATGAGAGAAACTCATGTAACAATCATAGCATGGCATTTGCGGATAATAATAAAACGGTATCCAAGTACTAATCAATCAATAGGCATGTGTTCCAATTATAATCGTACGTGCTCGCAATGAGAAACTTGCACAATATCTTTTGTCCTACCAGCCGGTAGGCCGGCCTCAAGGGAAACTACTGGATATTAAGGTACTCCTTTAATAGAGTACCGGAGCAAAGCATTAACACTCCGTGAACACATGTGATCCTCACGTCGCTACCATTCCCTCCGGTTGTCCCGATTGTCACTTCGGCCATTGGTTCCGGACAGCGACATGTGTATACAACTTGCAGTAAGACCATAAAAAATGAATATCATGATGAAATAATAACATGTTCAGATCTGAGATCATGGCACTCGGGCCCTAGTGACAAGCATTAAGCATAACAAGTTGCAACAATATCATAAAAGTACCATCTACGGACACTAGGCACTATGCCCTAACAATCTTATGCTATTACATGACCAATCTCATCCAATCCCTACCATCCCCTTCGCCTACAGCGGGGAATTACTCACACATGGATGGGGGAAACATGGCTGGTTGATGGAGAGGCGTTGGCGGTGATGGCGGTGATGATCTCCTCCAATTCCCGTCCGGCGGAGTGCCGGAACGGAGACTTCGGCTCCCGCGACGGAGTTTCGCGATGTGGCGGCGTTCTCTGGTTTCGGCGACTTCGACTTCTCCCCGCGTTTTTAGGTCGAGGCGAATAAGTAGTCCGAAGGGCGCGGAGGCCAGCCGAGGGGCCACACCACATGGTCGCGCGGCCCCCCCCGCGCCGCCATGTGGTGTGGGGCCCGGGCCTCCACTTCAATTGTCCTTCTGGCTCCGTCGCATTGGGAAAATAGGCCCTTTCGTCAAAATCCCAAGGTTTTTCCTAAAAGTTGGATTTCTGCACAAAAACGAGACACCAGAACAGTTCTGCTGAAAACAAGCAGTCCGTGTTAGTTGCATCCAAAATACACAAATTAGAGGCAAAACAATAGCAAAAGTGTTCGGGAAAGTAGATACGTTTTGGACGTATCACTTATTCACTGTTATGAATGGCATAGTGAAGTGCTTATTTATATCTCTTTATGATTGCAATGTGTTTTGTATCACAATTTATCCATGTGCTACTCTAGTGATGTTATTAAAGTAGTTTATTCCTCCCACGGTGTAATGGTGACAGTGTGTGCATCCGTGTTAGTACTTGGCGTAGGCTATGATTATGATCTCTTGTAGATTATGAAGTTAACTATTGCTATGATGGTATTGATGTGATCTATTCCTCCTACATAGTGTGAAGGTGACAGTGTGCATGCTATGTTAGTACTTGGTTTAGTTGTGTTGATCTGTATGCACTCTAAGGTTATTTAAATATGAACATTGAATATTGTGGAGCTTGTTAACTCCGGCATTGAGGGTTCGTGTAATCCTACGCAATTAGTGGTGTTCATCATCCAACAAGAGAGTGTAGAGTATGCATTTATCTATTCTGTTATGTGATCAAAGTTGAGAGTGTCCACTAGTGAAAGTCTAATCCCTAGGCCTTGTTCCTAAATACGCTATCGCGCTTGTTTACGTTTACTACGTACTCTCTTGTTGTTGTACCCTAGGAAAAGCACTTTCTGCTTGCCACTGCTCATACTTATTTATACCACCTGTATTTCACTATCTCTTCGCGAACTAGTGCACCTATTAGGTGTGTTGGGGACACAAGAGACTTCTTGCTTTGTGGTTGCAGGGTTGCATGAGAGGGATATCTTTGACCTCTTCCTCCCCGAGTTCGATAAACCTTGGGTGATCCACTTAAGGGAAACTTGCTGCTGTTCTACAAACCTCTGCTCTTGGAGGCCCAACACGTCTACAAGAATAGAAGCTCCCGTAGACATCAAGCTATTTTCTGGCGCCGTTGCCGGGGAGGAAAGGTAAAAGGTACTCACACTCCGGATCTCGGCTACTAAGCTATTTTCGCCGTTGTAAGTACACGAAGCTATTTCCTTTAGATCCTACAATTGCATCTTTTTGTTTCTTGTTTTACACTAGTAAGGCATAATGGATAACAATGAGCTTCTTATTCTATTTCCTGATTTAAGACATGGATGGTTTGATGCGAAAATTAAAAAACCTATGGAACATATTAGTATGAACGCTTTGAACACCATTGTTGCTAATGATATGGAAAATTCTAAGCTTGGGGAAGCTGGCTTTGATGAGCATGATATTTTTAGTCCCCCAAGCATTGAGGAGAAAATTTACTTTGATGATACTTTGCCTCCTATTTATGATGATTATAATGATATTGGTCTTTTAGTACCACTTGTTATGGAGGATAAATTTGATTATGATTACAATATGCCTCCTATATTTGATGATGAGAATAATAATGATAGCTACTTTGTTGAATTTGCTCCCACTACAACTAATAAAATTGATTATGCCTATGTGGAGAGTAATAATTTTATGCATGAGACTCATGATAAGAATGCTTTATGTGATAGTTATATTGTTGAGTTTGCTCATGATGCTACTGAAAGTTATTATGAGAGAGGAAAATATGGTTGTAGAAATTTTCATGTTACTAAAACACCTCTCTATGTGCTGAAATTTTTGAAGTTACACTGGTTTTATCTTCCTATGCTTGTTACTTTGCTCTTCATGAACTTGTTTATTTACAAGATTCCTATGCATAGGAAGCATGTTAGACTTAAATGTGTTTTGAATTTGCTTTTTGATGCTCTCTTTTGCTTCAACTACTATTTCTTGAGAGTGCATCATTAAAACTGCTGAGCCCATCTTAATGGCTATAAAGAAAGAACTTCTTGGGAGATAACCCATGTGTTTATTTTGCTACAGTACCTTTGTTTTATATTTGTGTCTTGGAAGTTGTTACTACTGTAGCAACCTCTCCTTATCTTAGTTTTGTTGCATTGTTGTGCCAAGTGAAGTCTTTCATAGTAAGGTTCATACTAGATTTGGATTACTGCGCAGAAACAGATTTCTTGCTGTCACGAATCTGGGCCTAATTCTCTGTAGATAACTCAGAAAATTATGCCAATTTACGTGAGTGATCCTCAGATATGTATGCAACTTTCATTCAATTTGATCATTTTCATCTGAGCAAGTCTGGTGCCATTTTAAAATTCGTCTTTACGGACTGTTCTGTTTTGACAGATTCTGCCTTTTATTTCGCATTGCCTCTTTTGCTGTGTTGGATGGATTTCTTTGATCCATTAATGTCCAGTAGCTTTATGCAATGTCCAGAAGTGTTAAGAATGATTATGTCACCTCTGAACATGTTAATTTTTATTGTGCACTAACCCTCTAATGAGTTGTTTCGAGTTTGGTGTGGAGGAAGTTTTCAAGGATCAAGAGAGGAGTATGATGCAATATGATCAAGGAGAGTGAAAGCTCTAAGCTTCGGGATGCCCCCGTGGTTCACCCCTGCATATTTTAAGAAGACTCAAGCGTCTAAGCTTGGGGATGCCCAAGGCATCCCCTTCATCATCGACAACATTATCAGGTTCCTCCCCTGAAACTATATTTTTATTCAGTCACATCTTATGTACTTTACTTGGAGCGTCTGTTTGTTTTTGTTTTTGTTTGAATAAATGCTTGTGTGGGAGAGAGACACGCTCCGCTGGTTCATATGAACACATGTGTTCTTAGCTTTTAATGTTCATGGCGAAGGTTGAAACTGCTTCGTTAATTGTTATATGGTTGGAAACGGGAAATGCTACATGTAGTAATTGATAAAATGTCTTGGATAATGTGATACTTGGCAATTGTTGTGCTCATGTTTAAGCTCTTGCATCATATACTTTGCACCTATTAATGAAGAAATACATAGAGCTTGCTAAAATTTTGGTTTGCATATTTGGTCTCTCTAAAGTCTAGATAATTTCTAGTGTTGAGTTTTGAACAACAAGGAAGACGGTGTAGAGTCTTATAATGTTTACAATATGTCTTTTATGTGAGTTTTGCTGCACCGGTTCATCCTTGTGTTTGTTTCAAATAACCTTGCTAGCCTAAACCTTGTATCGAGAGGGATACTTCTCATGCATCCAAAATCCTTGAGCCAACCACTATGCCATTTGTGTCCACCATACCTACCTACTACATGGTATTTCTCCGCCATTCCAAAGTAAATTGCTTGAGTGCTACCTTTAAATAATTCAAAATTTATCACCTCTTATTTGTGTCAATGTTTTATAGCTCATGAGGAAGTATGTGGTGTTTTATCTTTCGATCTTGTCATTTACTTTTGACAGACTTTCACAATGGACTAGTGGCACATCCGCTTATCCAATAATTTTGCAAAAAGAGCTGGCAATGGGGTTCCTAGCCCCAATTAATTAACTTTCATTAATAATTCTCTTCACATGTTTTGCTCTGATTCATCAGTAAGCAACTTAATTTTGCAAATAGACACTCCTCCATGGTATGTGAATGTTGGAAGGCACCCGAGATTCGGTTAGCCATGGCTTGTGTAAGCAAAAGGTTGGGAGGAGTGTCATCCATAAATAAAGAAAAACTAAACTAAAGTACATGTCTAAACAAAAGAGAAGAGGGATGATCTACCTTGCTGGTAGAGATAACGTCCTTCATGGGAGCCGCTCTTGAAAGTCTGGTTGATGAGGTAGTTAGAGTGCCCACTACCATTCGTTGACAACAACAAACACCTCTCAAAATTTTACTTTTATTCTCTCTTTATGTTTTCAAAACCAAAGCTCTAGCACAAATATAGCAATCGATGCTTTCCTCTTTGAAGGACCATTCTTTTACTTTTATGTTGAGTTAGTTCACCTATTTCTCTCCACCTCAAGAAGCAAACACTTGTGTGAACTGTGCATTGATTCCTACATACTTGCATATTGCACTTGTTATATTACTTTACATTGACAATATGCATGAGATATACATGTTATAAGTTGAAAGCAACCGCTGAAACTTAATCTTCCTTTGTGTTGCTTCAATACCTTTACTTTGATTTATTGCTTTATGAGTTAACTCTTATGCAAGACTTATTGATGCTTGTCTTGAAGTACTATTCATGAAAAGTCTTTGCTTTATGATTCAGTTGTTTACTCATGTCATTACCATTGTTTTGATCGCTGCATTCATTACATATGCTTACAATAGTATGATCAAGGTTATGATGGCATGTCACTTCAGAAATTATCTTTGTTATCGTTTACCTGCTCGGGACGAGCAGAACTAAGCTTGGGATGCTGATACGTCTCCGACGTATCGATAATTTCTTATGTTCCATGCTACATTATTGATGATATCTACATGTTTTATACACATTATATGTCATATTTATGCGTTTTCCGGAACTAACCTATTGACGAGATGCCGAAGGGCCAGTTTTTTTGCTGTTTTTGGTTTCAGAAATCCTAGTAAGGAAATATTCTCGGAATCGGACGAAATCAAGGCCCAGCATCCTATTTTTCCACGAAGCTTCCAGAACACCCGAGAGTCGCCAGAGGGGAGCCCTGGTGGGCCCACACATGGGGCCGGCGCGGCCAAGGAGCCAGGCGCGCCGCCCTAGCGTGTCCCCGCCTCGTTGACCTTCTGACGCCACCTCTTCGCCTATTTAAGCCCCCTCGTCCAAAACGTATCTACTTTCCCGAACACTTTTGCTATTGTTTGACCTCTAATTTGTGTATTTTGGATGCAACTAACACGGACTAACGCTGTTTTCAGAACTGCTCTCGGTGTCTCGTTTTTGTGCAGAAATCCAACTTTCGGGAAAAACCTCGGAATTTATGCGAAGGCCCTATTTTCCCAGAAACTAACGGGCCAGAAGGGCACTTGAAGTGGAGGCCCGAGGGCCCCACACCACCGGCGGCGCGGCCCGGGGGGCCGCGCGGCCGTGGTGTGGCCCCCTCGCCGGCCTCCGACGCCCTTCGGACTACTTATTCGTTTCGACCTAAAAACACCAGGAGAGAAGTAAAAGTCGCCAAACCCTCCAGAACGCCGCCACATCGCGAAACTCCGTCGCGGAGTCGAAGTCTCCGTTCGGCACTCGCCGGGACGGGGAATCGGAGGAGATCATCACCGCCATCACCGCCAACGCCTCTACATCAACCAGCAATGTTTCCCCCATCCATGTGTGAGTAATTCCCCCGCGGGCGAAGGGGATGGTAGGGATTGGATGAGATTGGTCATGTAATAGCATAAGATTGTTAGGGCATAGTGCCTAGTGTCCGTAGATGGTACTTTTATGATATTGTTGCAACTTGTTATGCTTAATGCTTGTCACTAGGGCCCGAGTGCCATGATCTCAGATCTGAACATGTTATTATTTCATCATGATATTCGTTGTTTATGATCTTACCTGCAAGTTGTATACACATGTTGCTGTCCGGAACCAATGGCCCCGAAGTGACAGAAATCGGGACAACCGGAGGGAATGGCAGTAACGTGAGGATCACATGTGTTCACGGAGTGTTAATGCTTTGCTCCGGTACTCTATTAAAAGGAGTACCTTAATATCCAGTAGTTTCCCTTGAGGCCCGGCTGCCACCGGCTGGTAGGACAAAAGATGTTGTGCAAGTTTCTCATTGCGAGCACGTACGACTACAATTGGAACACATGCCTATTGATTGATTAGTACTTAGACACCGTTTTATTATTATCTGCAAATGCCCTGCTATGATTATTACATGAGTTTCTCTCATCCATGCAACGCCCGTCATCCGTCCCCGTGCCTACAGTATTTTAATCCTGCCGTTTACTATAATCACTACGCTGTCTTTGTTACTCTCTGCTGTTATTTTACTATCTATCGCTATAAAACTGGCACACGATAAACTCTTGCGAGCAAGTCTGTTTCCAGTGCAACTGAATTGACAACTCCGTTGTTAAGGCTTCCAAGTATTCTTTGTCTCCCTTGTCGAATCAATAAATTGGGTAATACTTCCCTCGAAGACTGTTGCGATCCCCTATACTTGTGGGTCATCAAGACTATTTTCTGGCGCCGTTGCCGGGGAGCATAGCTTTATTTGGAAGATCACTTGGATTGATATTGTTCGCTGCAAATTCTCCATCATGGGTAAACCTCGCGATACTAAGATCGCCATATTACCATCCACTACAAGAAAAGGTACAATCTGAGTACCTCCGCTACACTTGATTCACCATCTGTGATTGATAAACTTGTTTCACCGCCACATGCTTCGCATGCGGATACATCTGCTGAATCTGAACACTCTCATAATATTGATAATGTTTCTGCTGTGCTTGATGATAGTGGTTCATTGGGATCTTTTCTAGATGCTACAATTGCTAAATCTAGACAAATTGAAAATACTGAAACTCCTAATGCTACTACACCTGTTAGTTCACCTGAACTTGAATACTCTAGTGATGATTTTGATGAAGATTATGTGGAACTTGATGATGATTTTATTGAAAAATGCCATGCTACTACTGATGGAAGAAAAATTAAAAAGTTGCTTGCAGAACATACTGTTAGATATAAACTGTCTCCTGATCCTAAATTTGCCACATCTCCTATAAACATTAGGGATAAAGATTATGATTTTTCTATTGATCTATCTCATATAGCTATTGTTGAGAAACCACCTTTTTGTGGTACTGAAAAAGAAAGTGTTGTTGAACACATGACTGAGTTATCTACTTTGAGTAGCTTGTTTTCTGATGATGTTAAGAAGCGTACTTACTTTGTTGCTAAAATATTTCCATTCTCATTGAAGGATGACGCTAAAACTTGGTATCATAATTTGCCACCTAATTCTATTAAAAGTCCGAAAGAATTGCTTGAGGTTTTCTTCCGCAAATACTTTCCTGCTAGTGCTCAACATGCTGCTTTGCAGAGAGTTTATAATTTTGATCAGGGAGATGAGGAGAAATTGCCTGAGGCTTGGGCGAGATTTTGCTCTCTTATTAGAGCTTTGCCTGACCATGATTTTGAAAAGCATGATTTACTTGATATATTTTATAGTGGACTAACCATTGAGTCTAGGGCATACCTGGATAGTTGTGCTGGTTGTGTTTTCAGGAAAAGAACTCCAGACGACGCTGAAGAATTATTGGCTAAAATAGGCCGGAATTATGATGATTGGAATACGCCTGAACCAACTCCAACGCCAATAGTGAAGAAGAGGGGTTTAATTAAATTGAATGATGAAGATATGAGGGAAGCCAAGAAGTCTCTCAAGGAGAAAGGTATTAAATCTGAAGATGTGAAGAATCTACCTCCCATAGAAGATATGTGTGAGATAATTCCCCCTTCATCCATGGTTGAGGTAAACTCCCTTCAACGCTTTACTAGGGAAGATATTCCGTATTCAAAACCTCCTGCACAATGCTTAGATGAGTTTGATAATTATATTGTTAAGCAAGAAAATTTTAATATGAGAGTAGAGAATCATCTAATGGAAAATTCTCAAGCTATTAGTCAATTGCATGATATTGTGGAGAGAACCTCCAATGATGTTAAGATGCTTGTCAAACATTTTCAAATGATTCAGACTCAAATTAATCAACTCACTAAAGTGCAAAATGACTTGTTAGGGAATAATTCTAAAGAGAAACATGCTTATGAAGTAACAACTAGAGGTGGTGTCTCTACCCAGGATCCTCTATATCCTGAAGGGCATCCCAAAAGAATTGAACAAGATTCTCAACGCATTGAACCTAGTGCTCATTCTAAGAAGAAAAAGAAGAAGAAACATAAAAATGTTGTAGAATCCTCTGAACCTGTTAATGATCCTAATAGTATTTCTATTTCTGATGCTGAAAAAGTGGTAATGAACATGATAATGATAAAGATAATGATAAGAATGATACTCCTGATAAAGAAGAGGTTGAAGAAGAACCTGAAAAGCATGCTAAAAATAAAAAGTATACTAAAGAAGATTTTATTGCTGAGAAACATGGTAATGAAAGAGAACCTTGGGTGCAAAAGCCAATGCCTTTTCCTGCTAAGAAACTAAAATCAAAGGAAGAAGAACACTATAATAAATTCTGTGATTGGATGAAACCTTTATTCTTGCAAATCCCTTTAACCGATGCTATTAAATTGCCTCCTTATTCAAAGTATATGAAAGATATTGTTACTAACAAAAGGAAAATCCCCAATGAGGAAATTTCTACTATGCTTGCTAATTACTCTTTCAATGGCAAAATTCCAAAGAAGTTGGGCGACCCAGGTATACCTACTATTCCTTGTTCTATTAAGAATAATTATGTCAAAACTGCTCTATGTGACTTGGGAGCCGGTGTTAGTGTTATGCCCTTTTCTCTTTATAAGAGACTTTACTTAGATAAGTTGATACCTACTGATATATCTTTGCAAATGGCTGATAAATCTACTGCTATTCCTGTTGGTATATGTGAGAATGTTCCTGTTCAAGTTACTACCAACTGCTTGATATTAACTGATTTTGTTGTATTGGAAATGCCTGAAGATGATAATATGTCCATTATTCTTGGGAGACCTTTTCTTAACACCGCAGGGGCTGTTATTGATTGCAATAAAGGAAAGGTTACTTTCAATGTTGATGATAAGGAACACACCGTCTATTTCCCCAAGAGGATTGAAAAAGCGTGCGGAGTTAATACTATTTCTCATGTGAGAACTATCAAAGTGGGATCCATCGATTGTCCTATATATGAGCATAAAGAAGAATATCAAACTCTTGTGATTGGATCCATATCAATACAATTCAAGGTAACATGATTGATTTGAGGTTTATTTCTTCATATGCTATGTAAAATTTATTTGGTGACAAGACTTGATCAACCTTGTTAACAAATACCTTTTATATGCATAGAGGAGGTAAACAACATCTCTTTCTTTCTCTACTTGTTTTAGTTGCTGTAGCACTTTTAATTTGCAAAGTTTCTTAGTAGATTTGAGATTTAAAAAATTTTCCTGGCCAGTAATAATAAACCTAATACCCAGAAAATGTGCATTTTTCAAAGTTTTCAAAAATTCGCGAAAATTATACCGTTGGTCCTATTTTTCGACGAGGCACCTGGGAGCACCAGAGTATGACCTGTGGGGCACGAGGGCGCCACACCACTGGCCGGCGCCAAGGAGGTGGCCGCGCCACCATGTGGTGTGGGTCCCCTCTGCCCCATTTTGCCATCTCTTCCTCCCAGCACCTTCTCTCTCCCGAAAAAACTCGTACCAAGTTCATCTCTCTCGCGTTTTTGCTCCAGAGCTCCAGATTTCTCGATCTCTTTGCTCAGCCCAGATTTCTGAAATTTGGCACATTTGCTCTTCGGTATGTGACTCCTCCACCCATCCAAGTAGAATTTTGTTTGGTTGAGTATATCTTGAATATTTTGCTGCTGTAGGTAACATGTTTAGTGAGCTTGCATGCTTGTTCTAAGTGGTAGAAACTAGTTTTGATGCATGATTAGTACTCTAGCAAGTTCCTATAGTAGTTTCCCTCAATTTTATGTCACCAAATCAAGTTTTATATTGTTTGTTGGAAATTTCAGAAAATGAAGAAGTTCAAATTTGGAGAGTTGTTCAAGAAGGGGACAACCAGCACCGGGAGGCCTTCTAGGGCCGCCACCCGGATTAGGCAATCATACAATGAAAACATCCTCGCGCCTAGCTTCGCGCCCGAAGAGGACAACGGGCCTCCTAATGCTTCTACTTTTCCATGCTATGATTTTCTAAGGAATGCAGGAATATTGGAGGATTTCTTCACCCTTGTCAACAGGGCGGGGTTAGCCACTTACGTTGGAGACGAAAGGGAGCAGTATTATATGCTCACAAAAATTTTCGTCGAGAGTTTCCAGTTTGACAATAAACAATATGAGCCAACGGTTGCATTCAGGATTTATGGTAATCCTGTTACTATGCAATTGACGGATTTTTGTCTTGCTTTGGATATTGACCCTGCAGGTACAGCAAGTAGGATTGATGACAACCCTCGGGACTTGTTGGAGCTCTACCGAGGGATCACAAATGACGACTGTCGCACCATTCAGCGGGGCAAGATAAGGAACATTCAACTCCCCGCCATTAAATATTTTGCATACTACATTGCTACTAGCATTCTTGGTAGGGAGAACACTAGTAATATTTCTAGCTACCATCTTGCTTTCCTGAACATTGCACTTACTGGTCAAACATCTTATCACCTTGGTGCTCTTATTGCTCGTCGCCTGTCTACCAGGGGACCTATTTTTGGAGGAACTATTGCACTGCGTGTTTTAACATATCTAGATCTTCCTATTGATCCTAATGATGTGCCATTGGCCCCTAGGAGACTTGATATTGCTGCCATGAAGAGTCATCATTTTGTTACCACTGAGTCTACTTTGGATAATATGGCCTATAGAATGTTGTTTGCTGACGGGGATGAGAAAGAAATCCCTCTTCCCCAGCCAGGTTTGTTTGATATTGACAGGCAACCATGGTCGCGCACTAAGGAGGAGGTGGAAGAACATATGAAGATACAAGAGTTCCACCAACAACATGACTCCGAGGACGTCGGGACCTCCTACGACCACACCGTCACATATCCGGGTGCTTCTTCTAGCACATACCCGGAATACGACCCATCTTCATATTACGGAGATACTACTTCATGGGATCGATGGGATTGAACTCCACTTAGGCCAAAAGCCTAAGCTTGGGGGGAGGTATACCGGCATCACTCATTCTTTGCATATTATGATTGCTGGATACTTGTATATACTTGTTTAGTCTCTTTGAGTGGTTTTCTAATGAGAGGAAGATGATATTTGGGGAAGTGCTGCCTGAAAACAGATTCTGGGCTGTTACCGTAAAAATTCTGAGTTGAAAATTTTTGTGCAGGTTCCCCAGGTTGTTATCTAACTTTCATTAGTTGAACACTTTTTGAACTGAGCAACGTAAGATTTTTGTAAAAATCGATTTCTGTACTGCTGTCAAGTTTTGGCAGATTTCTGCCATTTCGCTTTTCTGTGTTTCTTTTAGTTTGCTATTTCTTGTTTTTGCTTTATTTCTTTCCCAAAACACAAAAAGACCAAAAATATTTCTGTTGTTTCTCTTCACCATTTGTTTGCTTTGGTTTCTTGCAATTGTTTCGCTTTATTTGCTATTGCTAGTTTGCTATAAGAAAACCCAAAAAGATTTTGCTTTGTTTGCTTGTTTCCTCTTGTTCTTGTTTGCAATTTGAAAACACCAAAAATATTTGCTGTTCTTCTCTGGTTTGTAAAGTTCTTTATGAGTTCAATGGTCTTCGGTGGCTGGAACATGGTTTTCATTTCATATTATCCAAGCTACACAAGTGAAAAGGCAATAATGACGATCTACGACAATCTGATTGTGGTGAGAGGCTGGTATGAACTCTATTTGTTTTCATTTTTGTACATATACTCATCCATGTGAGCATGCTTAGTTGGTTCATGTGAGGTATATGTTATTTGAGAAAGTCTAGTAGTTCATGATCTCTCATGTTTAGCTCCAATTTATTAATATGAGTAGCATGTCATGGATGTTTGCTTGCATTGTTTTATTCATAAGTAAGTATGGCATTGTGGTATCCTCCTCTGAATAATTCATTTATATCGACTTGGCACATGCTCACGCATGCATATGACTGAACAAGAGTCAATTAAGCCTCGATGATCTATATTGCTTCAGAGTTCTTGTATCAATTTTATGCCTCAGTTAATTTATTTTGCCGCACGCATGATTATGACAGCATTGCTCTCTTGATTTGTCGCTCCCTAGTCTCTTGCTAGCCTTCACTTGTACTGAGCGGGAACGCTGCTCGTGCCTCCAAACACATGAAAACCAAGTTATTCCAGAGTGTCCACCATAAACACCTATGCATGGCATTTCAAACCATTCCAAGTAAATTCTCATGCGCTACCTTTAAAACCTTCAAAATGCTTCTTAATTTGTGTTAATGTTTCATAGCTCATGAGGAAGTATGTGGTGTTTAGCTTTCAACCTTGTCATTTACTTTTGACGGACTCTCATATGGAATAGTGGCACATCCGCTTATCCAATAATTTTGCAAAAAGAGCTGGCAATGGGATTCCCAGTCCCGAATTAATTAAACTTAAATAGACACTCCTCCATGGTTTGTGATTGTTGGACGGCACCCGAAGGATTCGGTTAGCCATGGCTTGTGTAAGCAAAGGTTGGGGGGAGTGTCATCATCATAATAAAACTAAAATAAAAAGGCACTCCTTCATGGTATGAGATTGTTGGCAGGCACCCGAGGATTCGGTTAGCCATGGTTTGTGCAAGAAAGGTTGGAAGGAGTGCCAAATAAATATGCAATAATTCATGGGAGCCGCTCTTGAAAGTCCGGTTGGCGAGGTAGTTAGTGTACCCATTACCATTCGTTGACAACAACAAACACCTCTCAAAATAATTTTACTCCTGATTTATAAAATGAAAAGCTCTAGCGCATGTTAATCCCTGCTTCCCTCTGCGAAGGGTCAATCTTTTACTTTTATGTTGTGTCTCCATCCTTTCTTTGAGCACTTTCTTGAGAGCACAACTGTCATTCTTAGTATAATATGCTTGTCTCAAAATATGATTGATTGTGGTATAACTTTGATGCTTTTATCTTTGACAATCACTACTTCTAGTCTTTCTATGAACTCCAGAGGTGCCCGGGCATTTATGTTTTGCCAATCAAATACAGGCAAGCGAGATACCACTTTATCATACTCTCTTATGAACATTGCAATCCTGCTAATATACATGATTCATGATGCTTATTATTAATTGTTGGTACCTCTTCATGATTGATATAGCTGTTAGATGATCTTATTTGCATGTACCTTATTATGAGCTGCTCAAGTATTAGCCATATCATGAGAATATATACATCATATGAGCAAATGTGTTCGTGAAAGTTCTTTTATCGCTCAGTTGTTAACTGAATTGCTTGAGGACAAGCAATAAGCTAAGCTTGGGGAGTTGATACGTCCAAAACGTATCTACTTTCCCGAACACTTTTGCTATTGTTTGACCTCTAATTTGTGTATTTTGGATGCAACTAACACGACTAACGCTGTTTCAGCAGAACTCGTGTCTCGTTTTTAGAAAATCCAACTTTCGGGAAAAACCTCGGAATTTATGCAGAAGGCCCTATTTTCCCAGGAAACTAACGGAGCCAGAAGGGCACTTGAAGTGGAGGGCCCCACACCACCACGGCCCAGGGGGGCCGCGCGGCCAGGTGGTGTGGCCCCCTCGGCCGGCCTCCGACGCCCCCTTCGGACTACTTATTGGTTTCGACCTAAAAACACCGGGAGAGAAGTAAGTCGCCAGAAACCCTCCGAACGCCGCCACATCGCGAAACTCCGTCGCGGGAGTCAGAAGTCTTTCGGCACTCCGCCGGGACGGGGAATCGGAGGAGATCATCCCGCCATCACCACCAACGCCTCTACATCAACCAGCAATGTTTCCCCCATCCATGTGTGAGTAATTCCCCCGCTGTGGCTAAAGGGGATGGTAGGGATTGGATGAGATTGGTCATGTAATAGCATAAGATTGTTAGGGCATAGTGCCTAGTGTCCGTAGATGGTACTTTTATGATATTGTTGCAACTTGTTATGCTTAATGCTTGTCACTAGGGCCCGAGTGCCATGATCTCAGATCTGAACATGTTATTATTTCATCATGATATTCGTTGTTTATGATCTTGCAAGTTGTATACACATGTTACTGTCCGGAACCAATGGCCCCGAAGTGACAATCGGGACAACCGGAGGGAATGGCAGTAACGTGAGGATCACATGTGTTCACGGAGTGTTAATGCTGCTCACTCTATTAAAGGAGTACCTTAATATCCAGTAGTTTCCTTTGAGGCCCGCTGCCACCGGCTGGTAGGACAAAAGATGTTGTGCAAGTTTCTCATTGCGAGCACGTACGACTCAATTGGAACACATTCCTATTGATTGATTAGTACTTAGACACCGTTTTATTATTATCTGCAAATGCCCTGCTATGATTATTACATGAGTTTCTCTCATCCATGCAACGCCCGTCATCCGTCCCCGTGCCTACAGTATTTTAATCCTGCCGTTTACTATAATCACTACTCACATCTTTGTTACTCTCTGCTGTTATTTACTACGCTCTTGCTATAAAACTGTTACTACTGATAAACTCTTGCGAGCAAGTCTGTTCCAGTGCAACTGAATTGACAACTCCGTTGTTAAGGCTTCCAAGTATTCTTTGTCTCCCCTTGTGTCGAATCAATAAATTGGGTAATACTTCCCTCGAAGGCTGTTGCGATCCCCTATACTTGTGGGTCATCAGCCCCCTCGACCTAAAACCTCGATACGGAAAAGCCACGGTACGAGAAACCTTCCAGAGCTGCCGCCATCGTGAAGCCAAGATCTGGGGACGGAGTCTGTTCGGCACCGCCGGGACGGGAAGTGCCCGGAAGGCTTCTCCATCAACACCGCCATCTTCATCAACGCTGCTTTCTCCCATGAGGAGGGAGTAGTTCTCCATCGAGGCTCGGGGCTGTACCGGTAGCTATGTGGTTCATCTCTCTCCTATGTACTTCAATACAATAATCTCATGAGCTGCCCTACATGATTGAGATTCATATGATGATGTTGTAATCTAGATGTCATTATGCTAGTCAAGTGGGTTTTACTTATGTGATCTCCGGAGACTCCTTGTCCCACGTGTGTAAAGGTGACAGTGTGTGCACCGTGTGGGTCTCTTAGGCTATATTTCACAGAATACTTATTCACTATTATGAATGGCATAGTGAAGTGCTTATTTATATCTCTTTATGATTGCAATGTGTTTTGTATCACAATTTATCCATGTGCTACCCTAGTGATGTTATTAAAGTAGTTTATTCCTCCTGCACGGTGTAATGGTGACAGTGTGTGCATCCGTGTTAGTACTTGGCGTAGGCTATGATTATGATCTCTTGTAGATTATGAAGTTAACTATTGCTATGATGGTATTGATGTGATCTATTCCTCCTATATGTGTGAAGGTGACAGTGTGCATGCTATGTTAGTACTTGGTTTAGTTGTGTTGATCTGTCATGCACTCTAAGGTTATTTAAATATGAACATTGAATATTGTGGAGCTTGTTAACTCCGGCATTGAGGGTTCGTGTAATCCTACGCAATTAGTGGTGTTCATCATCCAACAAGAGAGTGTAGAGTATGCATTTATCTATTCTGTTATGTGATCAAAGTTGAGAGTGTCCACTAGTGAAAGTATAATCCCTAGGCCTTGTTCCTAAATACTGCTATCGCTGCTTGTTTGCTATTTTACTGCGTTACTACTGCTGCGTTACTACGCTATTTCTTGTCTGGGCAAAGCACTTTTGCGGTGCGTTGCCACTGCTCATACTTATTTATACCACGTATTTCACTATCTCTTCGCGAACTAGTGCACCTATTAGGTGTGTTGGGGACACAAGAGACTTCTTGCTTTGTGGTTGCAGGGTTGCATGAGAGGGATATCTTTGACCTCTTCCTCCCTGATTTCGATAAACCTTGGGTGATCCACTTAAGGGAAACTTGCTGCTGTTCTACAAACCTCTGCTCTTGGAGGCCCAACCTGTCTACAAGAATAGAAGCTCCCGTAGACATCGACCACTCCACCACTCCACCCTCCACCGGCGACACCATCGCCGGCTTCCAAGCTCCTCCATCTCGCCGCCGGAACGAGTAGGTTAGCGATAGTTGCTTGACGATGCCTTCAACAAGATAACGGCGCAGACGCCGCCATCGCCCGCCATGACCGGAGTCGGCTCGGTTTTCACCGGCTACTATGCCTCCCCGTCTCGCTGCCGGCGCTGAAAGTGGGATCAAAAATCCAACACAGCCAGCCTGGCCGACTGCCTTCGGTGGATGAAGTCAGCCACCACCACCATGCCCGGGCCGAAGACCCGGACGTCCTCAAGCCGCGAAGAAGACCCAGCGAAGCCTCCTCGTGCCATTGACGAGACGCAGCCGCGATGGATCGCGATCCGAACCTCGGGCCCAGATCCGACCACACCGCAGCCAACATCCGCCGCCGGCCGCCGGAGATCCGCCGGCCACCGCCATCCCGCTGCGTTCAGTCGACGGAGGAGGAGGGTGTAGGCCGCCGCCCCCACACGCTCCCGCAGGCCGCGCTGCGCTCTGCCGACGGAGGACCGAGCCGCCACCGCCGCCTCACCACAGGGGCTTTGCCCCGCGGCGTCCTCGGCGACGGCGGCGGAGGAGGGGGGCCTGTAGGGGAGGGAAGGAGGGCGGTGTGGAGGGGAACTCCCCGGGGACGGCGGGCGGCGCCGCCGCCTCGGGAGAGAGAGGGTTAGGTTGAGGGAGAGAGGGTTAGCTGAGGTAAAGTTACAAACTGAAACTCCACTTTGGTCTAAACTGCCCACTCAAAATCTCATAAGAGGGAAGACACCGCTGGCCGATGAACTATACCGAGATTAGTGGATTGGTCACTGAAATCTCAAAATATAAAAGTGGGCACTAAGCTCTCATTTACTAGCAGTTTGGTCACGAACCAGCTATTGAGCGGTTTTCTGACCACGTGGCCTGTTGATTAGGGTACCAATTTATTGGGACTTCAAGCGCAAAGTGATGTACCAAAAATTTCTTGCTCACAAGGATGACTCGAGTTTTATAACGAACTCCGGGCAAAACTCTACTAAAAATTATACTTTCCTTTCTTTTTTTAGCAACCTAAAAAATAATGTTAGGTTGTGTCCCCAACTTCACCAAATGGTTTTAAAGCACAATGTTTCGTATTATAATTTTAAAAAATAAGGCAAAAATGTAAAGTAAATATGCAGCAAAGTAAGTAAAGTAAATGCGGAAATTCAATTCGGCTCCCGGGTGCGTATGCACCCTCTACCAAAATATCATATTTCGAAATGTCGAAAAATTTTAATAAAAAAATTTACATGTACATCTTCATAATATATGTTCGTTCGTCAAGTTTCACGAAAAACCAATATTTTTGTGGTCTATATAAAAAAGAGAAAACTTATCTTGTGAAAAGCATTATTTTTAGCACTGAGTTTTGTCTTTTTTTACACACGTCACATGATAAATCGATTTTTTATAAAATAACTTTGTAAGCGTGTAGCACGAGAAGATTTACATGCGAATTTTTTTGTTTCAAATTTTTTAAAATTTAAAACATGTGTAATATGCATTTCAAAATAGAGGGAGCATATGCTCCCATGTTCCAAAACACCACTCCCAAGTAAATGCAGTATTACATCCGTTCCAACGAATAAGGCTTATATTATTTCTTTAAAGTCAAACCATGTAAAGTTTGACCAAGTTTTTACATAAAACTATTAACATGTAAAATACAAAATCAATATCATTGAATACACCATGAAATACATTTTCATATGGTATCTATACTATATCATATTTGTTGATTTATTTTTATAATAGTTTGGCCAATCTTTACTTAGTTTGACTTCTTGAAGAAAAAAATAAGCCTTATTCATTAGAACTGAAGGAGTTTGAGACGTGAACTAAATGCTATGAAAAAGTAAAATAGTATGGTAATGGTAGTGGTGTAGTTTATATGAAAGAACTAATTGCAAGAAATAAATATTTCGGATTAATTAAATGCTAAAATTGTAATCAATGAAGTTGTACCTCCGCTTCTCAAATACCTAACAATCCAATGCGGGTCTGCATCAGTGTTCCACTGACCTCTCCTTTTCTAGGGTGGTTTCGGTGGGCCTTTAATTTTTCAGATCTAAGATGGGAAACTATCTAGAGGATTCATCAATCCCCCTCAAATGTATCCATCTCAAAGGGGGTCTATGTGGGTTTTGACGTCATGTCCGCATCTTGATCGTCGGTTTGCCGATGAAGATGTGGATGACACCGATCGGAACGATGATACAGCAGGACAGGGCTTATCCTCGTCGAATACCAAGTCTCGTCATTTGGGACGATGGGATGTTATGGGTGTAGAGGACGCACCCGATGGTGATGGTGTTGCCGATGCATGTGAAGGCGAATCCTGCCCGGATCTGCGCTCCAGGTGCCTCTTTCCCTACGGTGGGCGCTAACTCTCGTTATGTGATTGACAAGTCCACCATAGAGGGTACCTCAGAGCGTGTAAAGAGAGATGTGAAAGGCAAGGAGCTACCGGGATGGTGAGACACAAGTTACCCAACTTCAGATCTCACAACGGTAGCAATATCTTACATGCTACTATAATTCACTATAACGGCAACAAGTACGCGATTACAATGAAAGGATTAGTTATGCCTCAAGGGCTCCCTAGATCCGTCTTATAATTAGCCATGATTTAGGTTTATATGGATAATTCTAGGTCGGACACTACAAACTATATAATAATATGAGGTACATCTTGCCGTGCAGAAAAGGAAGACAGCTAACCTATGTCTATACGGATATGGCTAGCGCAAACGAGACTGGACTCTCTTGGTCATTCAACAACATGGTAACCATCCGGGTTTTCCTGTATAGAACTACATCGTTGATATACCCATTTATTATATCCACCAAAAGAAAGATAAGTTGTTTAGTATCTGACCGGCTCCTCTTTTTCTAGAGCAATTATAAGACTAAATATTGACCAAATTAAATAGCAATGCATCTCCTAATATAATAATACATGTTATTTTATTTTCTGGATTTGTTTCAAATTATAAGTTAGTATTTCGAATATGTTCCTTTACCACCTTTATGTCCTGCTTATGATTATGTAGATCATTTACTCGTACAGTAACACAAATGATCTAAGAGTGTGTGAGTTAATTATTGAGGTTCATGTAATTTTTTTTGCATAGATGTTTTGGTTGTACAACAAAATACAATATAAGTTCATTTATTGAGGATTCAAATTATATGTTAACTATTGATTGGATAAAATATTGTAACAATGTATTCTAGCATGATGGTCCAATATCCAAATCATGCATATGATACAACACATATTTGTAGTCATGTTTATCCTATCCTAACATATGTAAAACCCCATATAAATATCATGTTGATAGAACATAAGATGGCATGCTCTAGATGAACTAAATTTTGGAAGAGAAAATCACATGTGTTTCATCAAATAGATGCTAGATTTTTGACCTTGAGAACTAAATATCATCTTTCAAAGGATGGACAAGTATGAGGCATCTATTGTTCACTGGAAGAAAGCTACAAACATATGAGGAAATACGTCAACAAGTAGGTCAATAAATTTTTTATGAATTCGTCGGCGGCGCGATGCCATTGCTGTACTATGATTCCTCGGCATTGTCGGCGAAAGGATTTCTGGAGCACGACAACACGCAAATTTTCTAGGCTGCCCAAGCAATTTTGTTTCATGTCGCGCGACCACCCTTCTTACCTTTCTTCTTGGCACACAGCCATGCACGCAACAGGCTCGCGAGGTCTCGGGGACCCCCGTCGTTGCCCTAATCGGCGGTACCTCGGAGGAGGGATCCTCACGAGGGGAGATAGAGGCCATAGGGCGGAGTGCACACGGGACGGTGGTACGCGGTTTACCCGGCTTAGGCACACGATGACAGGCCTACTGCTGCTTGTCTGGAATTATCTAGGCGCTTGCGCGTTGTTACAATAAGTTGTGGTTGTGCCTCTAGGGCTCCCAGGATCCGGCTTATAAAGGCGCACGGATCTAGGGTTTACATGGAGAGTCCTACCCGGATACAGGTTTCTTAACTACGGTACAATGTCTTGCCGTGTAGTCAGATCCGCCCTTCCATCTATATCGTCAGGATCCGGATCCCTTAACGCCTCCCGGATCGGGTTCCTCTTCATGGTCGGTCGGATCCGCTCTGTCTGGGCCGGACATCTTCCGTCAGGATCAACATTAGGGGCCCGATGGGCCACATGCCTCATCACCATCTGTGGGCCACAGAGGCTGCCGGATCTAGGCACATCGATGGTACACCCATGAAGTATACCCACAACAGTAGCCCCCAGAGTTCTCCGAGTTTCACCTGCTGTTTCCGCCTCACTAGTCCATCATGGTCTCCGATAATATTGGTAACGCGGAGAAACTTGAAGAACTCCAACTTCACATTTTCTTCTTTTCCCAACTTTTAGTCGGAAAATGCTCCCATTCTGCGGGACTTCATCCATCGACGATTCGAAATACGTTTCCGGGTTACCCTGTGAATGAGGCCAACTTATCTTCATGATTACCCGGAACATAAAGGCTCAAACGGTTCCGCCAATTCTGGCGCCATTTTCGCGCGATTTGTGCGGTAACTTATCTCTAGCCATTTTTACCGTTTAGGGTTTGGGACACGTGTCACGCATCCAACGGTGCGACGCTTGCGTTCCGACCACAGGATGCGGAACACGAATCTCGTCCCACCAGACGTATCGATAATTTCTTATGTTCCATGCCACATTATTGATGATATCTACATGTTTTATACACATTATATGTCGTATATATGCATTTCCTGGCACTAACCTATTAACCGATGCCGAAGAGCTAGTTGCTGTTTTCTGCTGTTTTTGGTTTCAGAAATCCTAGTAAGAAATATTCTGGAATGGACGAAATCAACACCCAGGGTCCCCACATGGCTTCCGGAAAAGGGAGGGAGGAGAAGTAGGAACGAGGCGCCGCCACGCTAGGGCGGCGCGGCCGAGTCACCGCATGCCCTATGTGTGTTATACTCGTGGCCCCACGACCTGCCAAGCTATTCCAGCCTCCGTGACAGGCCCAAATCAAGGAGAGCCACGATACGGAAAACCTTCTCAGAACGCCGTGCCGCCAATCCCATCTGGGGTTCAGAGATCTACCTCGGCACCCTGCCGGAGAGGGGATTCATCTCCCGGAGGTCTCTTCACCGCCTTTCGGGTGATGAGTGAGTAGTTCATACGGACTATTGGTCCATAGCGGTAGCTAGATGGTTGTCTTGTCCTCATGTGCTTCATTGTCGGATCTTGTGAGCTGCCTAACATGATCAAGATCATCTATCAATTCTATATGTTGTGTTTGTGGGATCGATGGATAGGAATACTATGTTATGTTGATTATCAATCTATTACCTATATGTTGTTTATGATCTTGCATGCTCTCGTTATTAGTAGAGGCTCTGCCAAATTTTGCTCTTAACTCCAAGGAGTATTTATGCTCGATAGTGGGTTCATGCCTCCATTAAATACGGGGACGTGAAAGGGTTAAGGTTGTGGATGTGATGTTGCCACTAGGGATAAAACATTGATGCTATATCTAAGGATGTAGTTATTAATTACATTACGCTTTCTTACTTAATGCAATTATGTTGTTTGCAACTTAATACTGGAAAGGTTCGGATGATAACCGAAGGTGGACTTTTTAGGCATAGATGCATGCTGGATAGCTGGTCTATGTACTTTGTCATAATGCCCAATTAAATCTCACAATACTCATCATATCATGTATGTGCATGGTCATGCCCTCTATTTGTCAATTGCCCGATAATTTGTTCACCCAACATGCTATTTATCTTATGGGAGAACACCTCTAGTGAACTGTGGACCCCGGTCCATTCTTTTACATCGAATACAATCTTTGCAATACTTATTCTACGTTTTTAAACAATCATCATCCACATTATACATCTAATCCTTTGTTACGGCAAGGTGGATTGACAACCTCAGCGTTTCGTTGGGGCAATGTGGTGTGTTGTGCAGTTCCACGTTGGCGTGATCTCTAATTTGTAGCAGCACCATCCCGCTCGCCATCAACCTTCAATGTGCTTGGCTCCTCCTGGTTCGATAAACCATGGTTTCTTTCTGAGGAAAAACTTGCTGCTGTGCGCATCATACCTTCCTCTTGGGGTTCCCAACGAACGTGTGAGTTACACGCCATCATCCACCGGCCTATAAATATCCGCCGTCGACCCCTAATCCTTCATTCACCCCCCTTTCTACCTCTTTGCGACAGCGCCTGAGCTTTTCTCTCGCCGTGCCGGAATCTCGCCGGAGTTTCGCCGGAGCTGCTTCGCCGCCGCACCGAGTTCGTCCTGTTCTTAACTCCAGCGAGCCACCGCAAAAACCTCGTCGCCGGCGACTCCGACCACCGCGGACTCCATCACGGTGAGCTCTCGAGCTGTTCTCGCGCGCGTAGTCGGTAGGGATGAACATTAGGTTGACGACGGCTGGATCCGACTAAGGAATGTTTTCCGCCATGTCTTTTCTTCAGATGTCTTCAACGGCTCGCCTCCAACCTGAACTATCTGGCAACCCCAATCTCCTCCGCCCCTCCACCCTTCGTCCCAGTCAGCTGGATCCTTGAAAGGATTCCGGCAAGGAGAGGGGACTTCTGCTAACCCGGAGAAAGCCTCCGGGGCGGATCAGGCAGAGCACAAGGCGGAAGAAATCGTCGCCAAAAAATCGAAGGCTCGTCAACGAGACTCCGAAGCCAAGGGAAAATGGTGGCCCTGCACCACCACTGAGATGGAGCTGAAGAACCTCGAGGTGGAGGGCTTCCCCGGAAGCTGGAGGCATCTCGAGCGCTCCAGCTCCGGAGGACAACGAGATGAGTGCGGACGTAGCACTGGTGGAGCGGGGCTTTTCATTTCCGCCTTCGGACTTCTTCCTGGAAATCCTGAAGGTTATGGGCTCCAGCCCCATAACATTTCTCCGAACAGCGTGCTTGCGATCAGCAATCACGTCACCCTCTGTGAGGGCCATCTCCGGGTAACTCCCGAGCTCTCCCTGTTCCAATATTACTTCACTGTCAGAAGGAGAGGATCCGGCAGTCCACCGAGCTAGCAACATGCGGATCCATCACCTTCATGATCCGCCCGGGCCGTGTCTACCCCCACACCGACCGCCACGAATCCGCGTGGTACTGGTCTGGGGGCTTCTTCTACTTGAAGGACGTCTCTGACCCAGCGAGCACAAGGAAATTGCCGCCGTTCAAGAACTGCCCCGCCACCGAGCTTTCAGCATGGTCGTACTGCCCCCAACTCTCTGAGTCGCCCCAGCTCACACGTGCCGTCAGGCGGATCTGCAAGCTAACGGAGGAGGGGCTGAGGGAAGGACTTGACCCTTTCCTGGTTCACCAAGCGGATCCAGCCGCTCCAACACAGGGACCACCTGATGTTCCAGTACACAGGGCGCGATGACCCAATGCGCGCCACAAAAGACAATCTTCCGCCGACGCCATCGACAAGAGGATCCGGCTCCTCATCAAGATTCCGCGTGAACTTCACGTTCACGCGTGCAACAAAGACATTCACATGAATGGTTCCGGAACCGCGGTGCGTCGTCTTGACTTTAGTCCATTGTTTTTCTTCGCATTCAAATTTTTTGTCTAAGTGTTTAACTCTATGCATTAGCTCGAGGCCCTTGAAGAAAGTGAACTCGGAACTCTCCTCCGGGTTCCTTCCACCGGCAACACGGATCCGGAAGCTGCATCAGAGGCGGAAGCTCACGAGGCTCCGCGCTAAGAGGAAGAGGCCTGCTCCTTCCAGCCCCTACGCTAAGCGCGCCCGCGAAGTGCTTAGCACTGCGGCTACCCGGAAAGCGGAGGCGGAAAAGAAGCGCCTCAAGCTGATTAACACCAGCAACAAGGGGCAGCCCGCCATCCAGCACTTCTTCAAGCCTTCCGGGTAAGTGCCTGTTTCCGAGATCCAAGTTCTGGTTTCACAAGCAAACCCTTACTTAGTTGTTTTTCTTTTTACTGAAGCTCCGGAAGCCAGCCCCCCAAGGCTCCAAGGGTCTTGAAGAAGAAGGTCAAGCCGTCTCCGGCTTCAGTTCCTGTTACTCCTGAGGTGGAGGTCCCACCCAAGGCTTCGTCTGCCTCCAAGCCGGATCCCAAGGATGTCATCAACCTTGATGACCTTCCGGAAGATCCCGCCGACCACGGCGATTCCGCCAAGGGTGCCTCCTCGTCTGCTCCTCCGCAAGATCAACCAGGCGCCACTTTCGCGGGCCCACAGAAGAAGAAATATGAGCAAGAAGGTAAAGCTCGTTCAAGCCACCAACGCGACTCGGGTCGACCCTCGACCGACTCCGTCTCTGCAAAAGCTTACCCTCGCACAGCGCCACGCGGAAGTTTCCGCCATGCTGAACAAAGTTTGGGGGAAGCCAGACGAGGAGATGCAAGAGCTCACCGATCTGGAGGACGGTCTGAGAGTGTTTTTTGCCAAGCACAAGGAAGTGCGGCAGGTAATACTAGCCCCCAAGCATTGGGTCAGACATTTCCGTGTAACATGTGTTAGCCGATGCTTTCTCAAGATGTACCTTAGGCGGAAATTTAAATTTTTTATACCTCCAAGACTTTGAATTCCTCGCCAGCCCCCAAGATTTTAAATATCCGGCTAACTCCTCTCTGCTTCTCAGACCACACGGAAATTGCACGAAGATCTACGCGTTCATGTGCTGGAGCAGATCACGGAGATCGAAGGGCTGCGTCAGAACGCGGAAAACAGCCAAAAGGCTATCCAGCTTCTTGAGACCCGCCTTCATGGTACGAGATCCGGGTTTTGATTTCTTGTGCTGATATAACTGTTCAGGATGCATAATATGTGCAACTTTCCGCCTACAGAAGAGACTGCCAAGCACTCCACATTCGATGAGCTATCCGCCAAGGTCAAGGTGCTTGAAGCGGAGAACGAGTCCCTCAAGACCTTCATCAAAGAATCCTCCGACAAGGAGAATGAGGCGAGGAAGGAGCTCTCCGAGAAGCATGCCCGCGACCTGGCGGATCTGAATGATAAACTCAAGAAGAGCCAGAGTCGTGTGACTTCCTTGTATCCAAGAACAAAGTTCTAGAAGCGGAGGCGGAGGCCATCGACAAACTTATCTTCCGTAAGCGTTTTTCGTGTTGTTGCTCCGACTACCCTCATATGCTTTTCTCTCTAACGGAACTGGACCTCCTTCTTCCACAGCGAGCCTTGGCTTCGAGTGGTCACAGGAGTCAAATCTGAAGAGGACGGAGGCATACGACGAAGCGCGGATTTCCATTGACGCGTTATTTGAAGCCTGTCGTGGAATCGCCAAGACTCTGTCTTTGAAGAAGGCCAAAACTTCCGTGATCGACATGATGACCAAGCTAATGGAACAAGTGCCGGACTTCATTAAGGATTGGCAGAAATCTTCCGCGCGCGGAGTCGCCTCCCTGGTCTTAGCCACCTGCAAGGCTCACTTCCCTTCACTCAACTTTGCGGATGTTGCGCGCGGAGCTCCAAAGGGTTCCGACATGGGCGCCATCCTCTCGGAAACCCAAGGATACGAGCAGTTGTTTGTCAGGCGGGTGAATCACTCGTTCTGGTATAACAAGTACGACCTGCCCCAGGGATTTTCCGATGCAGAGGAGGAAGAAGGCGAGCCGGAGTATGAGGGGAAGGCTCCGGGTCAAGCATCGAGCGTTCGGAGAAGGCTGCGGTGATGACTCCGAGGCCGGCTCCGGCGGCCGGGCCCGACGACTCGCTCTGGAATACGAAGGGGACTCAAGTAGAGTTCTGTTTGAACAATGAAACAAGGTTGCATCATTTTGGCCCCAAAGTGGGTTTGTAATAAGACTTTAAATTCTTAAGTAGCTAGGGACGAAACAACTATGCATGGGCGGAAACACTTATCCTGCTATCCTTTAAGTATTATGTGCATGTTTCGTTTTGTGTCGGAAAGCAAGTGCTGACTTCGTTGTTTTCCGGCTTGCCCGCTTGACCTTCCGCGAGCCGGAAGACCTTAGCCGGAAACACTCGCCAGCGGCGACGAAGCCCAATGGCAATCCGTCAATAACCGCGGAAACAAGCCCCCAAGCATAGGTGCCGGAAATCGCTACTAGGAATCCACGAGTTCGCAACAGATAACAATTTAATCAGAAAACTTAAGCTTACGTCCTAAAGGACGATTTTGAAAATCACAACTTTTATACACGCCTAGGCGGAAATCCAGCTCTGCGGTTTTAGTCGGAAAACATACATGATCTAAAAATGAACAAGTAAAGGAGGTAGAAGACTCAAAGAGTGAACCATAAGCTTTATTTCATTGATCATGTATAACTATTACAGAGTTTGTAACTCGGAAAAATACGCTAAGTGTAGAAAGGACGTAGTTGTGCGATGTTCCAGGGGCGATCTGTCTCGTCGTAGATGTCATCCGGATCCTCACGCTTGCCTTTCCAGTGCCAATTAGCAGGTATGTCCTTTAGCTCTCAGAAATCAACAAGGTAGTACGATCCGTTATGAAGCACTTTGCTAACGACGAAAGGTCCTTCCCATGGAGGCTTGACTTATGGTCTTTCACCTGCCGAAGGCGGAGGACCAGGTCTCCTGTCATGAAAGAGCGATTCCGAACTACGATTGTGATAACGTCGGAGCTTCTGCTGTAGATGGTGGAGCGCTGGTCAGCTAAATTCCGAGCTTCCTCGATCAGGTCCACAGATAGCTGTCTGCCTCGTGTTGTTTCTTTGTGGCGGAAACTCGCGGCGAATCATGGATGATGTCGGAGGGAAGCACGGATCCGTATACCAGGAAAAATGGGGTAAACCCTGTTGACCTGTTAGGGGTAGTTCGCAAACTCCACAAGACAGCTTCCAACTCGTTGATACGTCTCCGACGTATCGATAATTTCTTATGTTCTATGCCATATTATTGATGATACCTACATGTTTTATGCACACTTTATGTCATATTCGTGCATTTTATGGAACTAACCTATTAACAAGATGCCGAAGTGCCGGTTGGTGTTTTCTGCTGTTTTGGTTTCAGAAATCCTAGTAAAATATTCTCGGAATTGGACGAAATCAAGTCCCGGGGTCCTATTTTGCCACGAACCTTCCGGAAGACCGAAGAGCATACGAAGTGGGGCCACGGGTGGCGACACCAAGGCGCGCGGCCAAGGGGGGCGCCGCTGTGGTGTGGGCCTCGTCAGCCCCAGCTCTGCCCTTCCGCCTACTTAAAGCCTCGTCGCGAAAACACGATGCGAAAAACCACGTACGGAAAACCTTCCCGGATACGCCGCCGCCGCGATCCCATCTCGGGGGATTACGGGAGATCTCCTCGGCACCTGCCGGAGAGGGGATTCATCTCCGGAGGACTCTACACCGCCATGGTCGCCTCCGGAGTGATGAGTGAGTAGTTCACCCCTGGACTATGGGTCCATAGCGGTAGCTAGATGGTTGTCTTCTCCTCATTGTGCTTCATTGTTGGATCTTGTGAGCTGCCTAACATGATCAAGATCATCTATCTGTAATACTCTATGTTGTGTTTGTCGGGATCCGATGGATAGAGAATACCATGTTATGTTAATTATCAAGTTATTACATATGTATTGTTTATGATCTTGCATGCTCTCCGTTACTAGTAGAGGCTCGGCCAAGTTTTTGCTTTTAACTCCAAGAGGGGTATTTATGCTCGATAGTGGGTTCATGCATGCATTGACACAGTGACAGAAAGTTCTAAGGTTGTGTTGTGCTGTTGCCACTAGGGATAAAACATTGGCGCTATGTCAGAGGATGTAGTTGTTGATTACATTACGCACCATACTTAATGCAATTGTGTTGCTTTGCAACTTAATACGGAAGGGGTTCGGATGATAACCTGAAGGTGGACTTTTTAGGCATATAGATGCGGTTGGATGGCGGTCTATGTACTTTGTCGTAATGCCCAATTAAATCTCACTATGTACTATCATGACATGTATGTGCATTGTTATGCCCTCTCTATTTGTCAATTGCCTGTAATTTGTTCACCCAACATGCTTTTATCTTATGGGAGGAGACACCTCTAGTGAACTGTGGACCCGGTCCATTCTTTATCTTGTGATACAATCTGCTGCAATACTTGTTTCTTGTTTTCTCTGCAAACAATCATCTTCCACACAATACGGTTAATCCTTTGTTACAACCAAGCCGGTGAGATTGACAACCTCACTATTTCGTTGGGGCAAAGTACTTTGGTTGTGTTCTGCAGGTTCCACGTTGGCGCCGGAATCCCCGGTGTTGCGCCGCACTACATCCCGCCGCCATCAACCTTCAACGTGCTTCTTGGCTCCTCTGGTTCGATAAACCTTGGTTTCTTTAGAGGAAAACTTGCTGCTGTGCGCATCATACCTTCCTCTTGGGGTTGCCCAACGAACGTGTGAGATACACGCCATCAAGATCTTTTTCGGCGCGTTCCGGTGATCAAGACACGCTGCAAGGGGAGTCTCCACTTCTCAATCTCTTTACTTTGTTTTTGTCTTGCTTTATTTTATTTACTACTTTGTTTGCTGCACATATATCAAAACACAAAAAAATTAGTTGCTAGATTTACTTTATTTACTGTCTTGTTTGCTATATCAAAAACACAAAAAAATTAGTTTACTTGCATTTACTTTATCTAGTTTGCTTTATTTACTACTGCTAAAATGAGTAATCCTGAAGTTGAAGTTCGTTCATTTAAGCAACAAGGGGGAGAATGTTTAAAAGACACCTATTGGTATAGCTACTACGGCAATTCTTTGAAATTAAACCTGCTTTCATGAATCTTGTTATGCGAGAGCAATTTTAGGTGTTAGTTACTGATGATGCTGCTGCCCATCTCAATAATTTTGTTGAACTATGTGAAATGCAAAAGTATAAAGATGTAGATGGTGACATTATAAAATTAAAATTGTTTCCTTTCTCATTAAGAGGAAGAGCTAAAGATTGGTTGCTATCTCTGCCTAAGAATAGTATTGATTCCTGGACTAAATGCAAGGATGCTTTTATTGGTAGATATTATCCCCATGCTAAAATTATATCTTTGAGGAGTAGCATAATGAATTTTAAACAATTGGATAATGAACATGTTGCTCAAGCTTGGGAAAGAATGAAATCTTTGGTTAAAAATTGCCCAACCCATGGACTGACTACTTGGATGATCATCCAAACCTTCTATGCAGGACTAAATTTTTCTTCGCGGAATTTATTGGATTCAGCTAGGAGGTACCTTTATGTCCATCACTCTTGGTGAAGCAACAAATCTCCTTGATAATATGATGATTAATTACTCTGAATGGCACACGGAAAGAGCTCCACAAGGTAAGAATGTAAATTCTGTTGAAGAATCCTCTTCCTTGAATGATAAGGTTGATGCTATTATGTCTATGCTTGCGAATGATAGGACTAATGTTGATCCTAATAATGTTCCATTAGCTTCATTGGTTGCCCAAGAAGAACATGTTGATGTAAACTTCATTAAAAATAATGATTTCAACAACAATGCTTATCGGAACAATTCTAGTAATAACTATAGGCCATATCCTTATAATAATGGTAACGGTTATGCTAATTCTTATGGGAATTCTTACAACAATAATAGGAATACACCCCCTGGACTTGAAGCCATGCTTAAAAATTTATTAGTACACAAACTGCTTTTAACAAATCTGTTGAGGAAAAGCTCAATAAAATTGATATTCTTGTTTCTAGAGTTGATAGTCTTGCCTCTGATGTTGATCTTTTGAAATCGAAAGTTATGCCTAATAGGGATATTGAAAATAAAATTGTTACTACAGCAAATGCCATCCAAGTTAGAATTAATGAGAATATAAGATTAATGGCTGAGCTGCGTGCTAGGTGGGATAGAGAAGAAAATGAAAAACTAGCTAAAGAGAAAAATATAGCTAAAGTTTGGACTATTACCACCACTAGCAATGCTAATGATTCACATGTTGCTACACCTCCTACTATCAATGGTAAAATAATTGGTGTTGGCAATGCTTCTACTCCTAGTGCAAAGCGCGCAAAATTACCTGAAACTGCTAAAACTATTGAAACTTTTTTGATAACTGCTGAAATTTTTTCCAACCTTGGGGATGATAATCCCATTGCTTTAGATTGTAATGATTTAGATTTTTATGATTGCCACATCTCTGAAGTTATAAAGTTCTTACAAAAACTTGCTAAGAGTCCCAATGCTAGCGCTATAAATTTGGCTTTCACAAAACATATTACAAATACTCTCATAAAAGCTAGAGAGAGAAACTAAAACTTGAAACTTCTATTCCTAGTTAGAACATGGTTGGGAGCCCATCATTAAAATGAGGTCAAAGATTTTGATTGTAATGCTTTATGTGATCTTGGTGCAAGTATTTCTGTTATGCCTAAGAAAGTCTATGATATGCTTGACTTGCCACCATTGAAAAATTGTTATTTGGATGTTAATCTCGCTGATAATGCTAAAAAGAAACCTTTGGGGAGAGTTGATAATGTTCATATTATGGTTAACAATAACCTTGTCCCCGTTGATTTTGTTATCTTGGATATTGAATGCAATGCATCTTGCCCCATTATATTGGGAAGACCTTTTCTTCGAACCGTTGGTGCTACTATTGATATGAAGGAAGGTAATATTAAATATCAATTTCCTCTCAAGAAAGGTATGGAACACTTCCCTAGAAAGAGAATGAAGTTACCTTATAATTCTATTATTAGAACAAATTATGATGTTGATGCTTCGTCTCTTGATGTTACTTGATATACACTTTCTGCGCCTAGCTGAAGGCGTTAAAAAAAGCGCTTATGGGAGACAACCCATGTTTTTACTACAGTATTTTTGTTTTATATTTGTGTCTTGGAAGTTTTTACTACTGTAGCAACCTCTCCTTATCTTAGTTTTATGTTTTGTTGTGCCAAGTAAAGTCTTTGATAGTAAAGTAAGTACTAGATTTGATTACTGCGCAGTTCCAGATTTCTTTGCTGTCACGAATCTGGGTTTATCTCCCTGTAGGTAGCTCAGAAAATTCAGCCAATTTACGTGCGTGATCCTCAGATATGTACGCAACTTTTATTCAATTTGGGCATTTTCGTTTGAGCAAGTCTGGTGGCCTAATAAAATCCATCTTTACGGACTGTTCTGTTTTAACAGATTCTGTCTTTTATTTCGCATTGCCTCTTTTGCTATGTTGGATGAATTTATTTGATCAATTAATGTCCAGTAGCTTTATGCAATGTCCAGAAGTGTTAAGAATGATTGTGTCACCTCTGAACATGTGAATTTTTATTATGCACTAACCCTCTAATGAGTTGTTTGAGTTTGGTGTGGAGGAAGTTTTCAAAGTCAAGAGAGGAGTATGATGCAATATGATCAAGGAGAGTGAAAGCTCTAAGCTTTGGGGATGCCCGGTGGTTCACCCCTGCATATTATAAGAAGACTCAAGCGTCTAAGCTTGGGATGCCCAAGACATCCCCTTCTTCATCGACAACATTATCAAGTTCCTCTAGTGAAACTATATTTTATTCCGTCACATCTTATGCACTTTGCTTGGAGCGTCGGTTTGTTTTTGTTTTTGTTTTTGTTTGAATAAAATGGATCCTAGCATTCACTTTATGGGAGAGAGACATGCTCCGCTATAGCATATGGACAAGTATGTCCTTAGGCTCTACTCATAGTATTCATGGCGAAGTTTCTTCTTCGTTAAATTGTTATATGGTTGGAATTGGAAAATGCTACATGTAGTAACTCTAAAATGTCTTGGATAAATTGATACTTGGCAATTGTTGTGCTCATGTTTAAGCTCTTGCATCATATACTTTGCACCCATTAATGAAGAAATACTTAGAGCTTGCTAATTTGGGTTGCATATTTGGTTTCTCTAGAGTCTAGATAACATCTAGTATTGAGTTTTGAACAACAAGGAAGACGGTGTGGAGTCTTATGATGTTTACAATATGTCTTTTATGTGAGTTTTGCTGCACGGTTCATCCTTGTGTTTGTTTCAAATAACCTTGCTAGCCTAAACCTTGTATCGAGAGGAATACTTCTCATGCATCCAAAATACTTGAGCCAACCACTATGCCATTTGTGTCCACCATACCTACCTACTACATGGTATTTCTCAGCCATTCCAAAGTAAATTGCTTGAGTGCTACCTTTAAAATTCTATCATTCACCTTTGCAATATATAGCTCATGGGACAAATAGCTTAAAAACTATTGTGGTATTGAATATGTACTTATGCACTTTATCTCTTATTAAGTTGCTTGTTGTGCGATAACCATGTTCTGGGGACGCCATCAACTATTCTTTGTTGAATATCATGTGAGTTGCTATGCATGTCCGTCTTGTCTGAAGTAAGAGAGATCTACCACCTTAATGGTTGGAGCATGCATATTGTTAGAGAAGAACATTGGGCCGCTAACTAAAGCCATGAATCATGGTGGAAGTTTCAGTTTTGGACATATATCCTCAATCTCATATGAGAATAATAATTGTTGCCACATGCTTATGCATTAAAGAGGAGTCCATTATCTGTTGTCCATGTTGTCCCGGTATGGATGTCTAAGTTGAGAATAATCAAAAGCGAGAAATCCAAAATGCGAGCTTTCTCCTTAGACCTTTGTACAGGCGGCATGGAGGTACCCCATTGTGACACTTGGTTAAAACATGTGCATTGCAAAGATCCGGTAGTCCAAGCTAATTAGGACAAGGTGCGGGCACTATTAGTATACTATGCATGAGGCTTGCAACTTGTAAGATATTATTTACATAACTCATATGCTTTATTACTACCGTTGACAAAATTGTTTCATGTTTTCAAAATAAAAGCTCTAGCACAAATATAGCAATCGATGCTTTCCTCTTTGAAGGACCATTCTTTTACTTTTATTGTTGAGTCAGTTCACCTATCTCTCCACCTCAAGAAGCAAACACTTGTGTGAACTGTGCATTGATTCCTACATACTTGCATATTGTACTTGTTATATTACTCTATGTTGACAATTATCCATGAGATATACATGTTACAAGTTGAAAGCAACCGCTGAAACTTAATCTTCCTTTGTGTTGCTTCAATGCCTTTACTTTGATTTATTGCTTTATGAGTTAACTCTTATGCAAGACTTATTGATGCTTGTCTTGAAGTACTATTCATGAAAAGTCTTTGCTTTATGATTCACTTGTTTACTCATGTCATTACCATTGTTTTGATCGCTGCATTCATTACATATGTTTACAAATAGTATGATCAAGGTTATGATGGCATGTCACTTCAGAAATTATCTTTGTTATCGTTTTACCTGCTCGGGACGAGCAGAACTAAGCTTGGGGATGCTGATACGTCTCCGACGTATCGATAATTTCTTATGTTCTATGCCATATTATTGATGATACCTACATGTTTTATGCACACTTTATGTCATATTCGTGCATTTTGGAACTAACCTATTAACAAGATGCCGAAGTGCCAGTTGGTGTTTTCTGCTGTTTTGGTTTCAGAAATCCTAGTAACGAAATATTCTCGGAATTGGACGAAATCAAGTCCCAGGGTCCTATTTTGCCACGAACCTTCCAGAAGACCGAAGAGCATACGAAGTGGGGCCACGAGGTGGCGACACCACAAGGCGGTGCGGCCAAGGGGCCGCGCCGCCTGTGGTGTGGGCCCTCGTCGGCCCCCGACTCGCCCTTCCGCCTGCTTAAAGCCTCAGTCGCGAAAGATGCGAAAAACCACGATACGGAAAACCTTCCAGATACGCCGCCGCCGCCGATCCCATCTCAGGGGATTCGGAGATCTCCTCCGGCACCCTGCAGGAGAGTTCATCTCTGGAGGACTCTACACCGCCATGGTCGCCTCCGGTGATGAGTGAGTAGTTCACCCCTGGACTATGGGTCCATAGCAGTAGCTAGATGGTTGTCTTCTCCTCATTGTGCTTCATTGTTGGATCTTGTGAGCTGCCTAACATGATCAAGATCATCTATCAATACTCTATGTTGTGTTTGTCGGGATCCGATGGATAGAGAATACCATGTTATGTTAATTATCAAGTTATTACATATGTGTTGTTTATGATCTTGCATGCTCTCCGTTACTAGTAGAGGCTCTGGCCAAGTTTTTGCTTTTAACTCCAAGAGGGAGTATTTATGCTCGATAGTGGGTTCATGCCATTGACACCTGGGACAGTGACAGAAAGTTCTAAGGTTGTGTTGTGCTTGTGCCACTAGGGATAAAACATTGGCGCTATGTCCGGGGATGTAGTTGTTGATTACATTACGCACCATACTTAATGCAATTGTCTGTTGCTTTGCAACTTAATCCTGGAAGGGGTTCGGATGATAACCTGAAGGTGGACTTTTTAGGCATAGATGCAGTTGGATGGCGGTCTATGTACTTTGTCGTAATGCCCAATTAAATCTCACTGTACTTATCATGACATGTATGTGCATTGTTATGCCCTCTCTATTTGTCAATTGCCCGACTGTAATTTGTTCACCCAACATGCTTTTATCTTATGGGAGAGACACCTCTAGTGAACTGTGGACCCCGGTCCATTCTTTAATCTTTGATACAAATGCTAAATACTTGTTTTACTTGTTTTCTCGCAAACAATCATCTTCCACACAATACGGTTAATCCTTTGTTACAAAGCCGGTGAGATTGACAACCTCACTGTTCGTTGGGGCAAAGTACTTTGGTTGTGTTGTGCAGGTTCCACGTTGGCGAATCCCTGGTGTGCGCCGCACTACATCCCGCCGCCATCAACCTTCAACGTGCTTCTTGGCTCCTCCTGGTTCGATAAACCTTGGTTTCTTTCTGAGGGAAAACTTGCTGCTGTGCGCATCATACCTTCCTCTTGGGGTTGCCCAACGAACGTGTGAAATACACGCCATCACTCGTCAGCCCAAGCTCCAGCTGCTCGTCGCAGCGGTTCTTCAAGGCGTGGCTTAATTCCTGATAATATTAGGCCGTTAGCCCTTTCAACTTGACCATTGGATTGTGGGTGAGCCACAGATGCAAGGTCCAATCGAATCCCTATTGTCTCACAATAATCCTTCAATTCTCCTTGAGCGAAGTTTGTGCCATTATCTGTGATTATGCTGTGTGGGATGCCGAATCTCATCACGAGGCTGCAGACGAATTTTAGTGCCATAGCACCGTCGGCTTTTCTCACTGGCTTTGCCTCGATCCATTTGCTGAACTTGTCAGCAGCGACCAAGAGGTATTCAAAACCGCCAGGAGATGATCTTTTTAACTTACCAACCATATCGAGCCCCCAGACCGCAAACGGCCAGGTGATAGGTATGGTCTTCAGCTCTTGGGCTGGAGCGTTTGGTTGAGTAGCGTAATACTGACAACCTCGGCAGGTCTTGACTATGTTATCAGCATCTTCTATAGCTGTGAGCCAGTAAAAGCCTAGCCGAAAATCTTTTGCAATGAGTGACCTGGGAGCGGCATGATGCCCGCAATCCCCTGCATGGATCTCTACGAGGATTTCAATACCGTCTTGATTAGAGACGCATTTGAGAAATACTCCTGTTGCGCTTCGTTTGTAGAGCTGTCCATCAACAATTGTGTAGGATCTTGCTCGTCTGATGATCTGTCGCGCGAGGACCTCGTCCTTTGGCAACTTCTGATCGATGAGGTAGTCCAGGAAAGGCTGCGTCCAAGCCGGAATGATAGTCATCACTTCTCTAGCCGGAGATACTGCCACCTGGTTTTCCGGGTTAGCGCCCTTCACGAGGGTATCCGGAGATGCTCCAGGAAAATTCCAGGCGGAATTGGCTTCCTGCCGGATCCGAGCTTGGATAGCATATCTGCCGCTGTGTTGTCATCTCGTCGACGTACTTGAATTCGTATCAGAAATGTTTGGCGATCTCGTCAACTTCGTCTCTATAGGCCGCCATGACGGAGTTTCTGCGTTCCAGGTTCCGGCTACTTGCTGTGCCACCAGGTCTGAATCTCCGCAACATATAATGTGCTTGATCCCTATCTCCTTGGCGATGCGCAATCCGTGTAGTAGAGCCTCGTATTCCGCCATATTGTTTGTAGCTTCGAAGTGTATCTGCAGGACATACTGCAGTTCTTCTCCGGTAGGGGACTTCAGGGTGACTCCGGCTCCTGAGCCTTGATGCTGCTTGGATCCATCGAAGTGCATGACCCATGTCTCAGGTTCCGGCTCCAGGTTCATATCCGGAGCTTCTGTCCAATCTGCGACGAAATCTGCCAAAACCTGGGATTTGACCGCGGTCCTGGCTTTGTAGTTGATGTCGAAGGCGGATAATTCAATGCCCCATTTTGCTGTGCGTCCTGTTGCGTCAGCGTTGTTGAGAATCGTTGACAGCGGAGCCTTGCTCACGACTGTTACTGGATGCTCTTGGAAGTAGTGTCTCAGCTTCCTGCTGCCTAGGAATACTCCGTAGGCTAACTTCTGAAAGTGAGGGTAGCGCTGTTTGGACTCCGTAAGGACTTCGCTAATATAGTAGACTGGCCTTTGGACTCCATACTCGTGACCTTCTTCCTGTCGTTCCACCACGATGACGAGGCTGATGACCTTGTTGGTAGCTGCCAGGTAAAGGAGCATAGGCTCTGACTCTCCTGGAGCTGCTAGGATAGGTGGGGAGGTGAGTATGTCCTTCAACCCTTGAAGAGCTGCATCCGCTGCCTCGTCCCAGACAAACTTGTCTGTTTTCTTCAATAGCTTGTACAGGGGAAGTGCCTTCTCGCCAAGACGGCTAACAAACCTGCTGATTGCTGCGACACAACCAGTGAGCCGTTGCACATCTTTGAGACAAGTTGGCCTTTTTATGCACAAAATTGCCTTGATTTTTTCCGGGTTCACTTCAATGCCCCTGTTAGAGACAATGAAGCCAAGGAGTTTTCAGCTGGTACGCCAAAGACGCACTTCAGCGGATTCAACATCATCTTGTACCGACGGAGATTCTCAAAGGTTTCTGTGAGATCGCTGATCAAGTCGGATCCTTTCCGAGTCATGACCGCGATGTCGTCGACGTAAGCGTGTACGTTCCGGCCAATCTGGTCCTTCAAGCACCGCTGCATCGTACGTTGGTAGGTGGCACCTGCGTTTTTCAAGCCAAAGGGCATAGTAACATAGCAGTAAGTGCCAAATGGGGTGATGAATGAGGTCGCCTTTTGGTCGGACTCCTTCATCCGGATCTGGTGATACCCGGAATACGCATCAAGAAAACACAGAAGTTCCGCCCCTGCCGTCGAATCAATGACTTGGTCAATGCGCGGCGGATCTTTCGGGCAATGTTTGTTCAAGCCAGAGTAATCGATGCACATTCTTAGTATTTCAGAATTCTTTTTGGGTACAAGGACGGGATTTGCGATCCAATCAGTGTGGATAACTTCTATTACAAAACCTGCCTCTAGTAACTTTGCTAACTCCATTCCTATGGCGCGGCGCTTCTTGTCTCCAAAGCGTCGCATAGCTTGCTTCACCGGTTTAGCCCCCGGATTTATGTTGAGGTAGTGCTCGGCGAGTTCCCTTGGTACTCCGGACATGTCAGAAGGCTGCCATGCGAAGATATCCATGTTAGCGCGGAGGAACTCGACGAGCGCGTCTTCCTATTTGGGGTCCATGTTGGCTCCGACTGAGACCTGCTTGGAATCGTCGCCTTCCTTGAAGTTGACTTTCTTGGTCTCTATCGCGGCCCTGAAGGAGTTTCTGTTCGGAGATCTGCTTCTGGTGGTCTGCATTTCAGTCGGATCCACCGCGGCTCTATAGCCTTCAGTTCTTCTCCGGATATCACAGACTCTGCGAAGGCGGCTTCGCCCAACTCGCACTCATGAGCCTTTTTGTAGTCTCCGGATACGGTAATCATACCCTTAGGACCCGGAATCTTGAGCTTGTTGTAGATGTAGCACGCTCTCGCGTGGAACTTGTGGTAGGTGGGCCTGCCGAAGATGACGTGGTAGGAGCTCTTGAAGGGCACAACTTCAAACGTGATCTTCTCTTCGCGGAAATTGTGAACATCGCCGAAAGCCACGGGAAGTGTGATGCTGCCGAGGGAATTCGCCTTCTTACCCGGAACCATGCCATGAAACTCAGTTGTGCTGTGTTTGAGCTGTTCCTTGGTGAGGTTCATCCGCTCTAGAGTCTCCAGGTACATGATGTTCAAGCTGGCTCCTCCATCCATGAGGCACTTGGAGAAGTCATACCCGTCTATGCGGGGACTTACAACCAAGGCGTAGCATTCTTTTGGCACGGGACTTCCGACCACCTGACATACTGCGGCACAGCCGGAACTGTGGCGTTCAGGATCCGGGTAGCTGACTTGGTAGCGCGGACTGTTGGGGTTCCGAGGAAAGTGTGGTAAGCCCCCACGCTCTTTTTCTCGAATGGGTTGGATTTACCTGCGGACCCTGCCTTGGGATCCGGCGAGTTATCATCCTCATCCATCGCCTCGGAACTATCTTCCTCTTTGTCCTTGTTCTTGCCCTTGCCTCCCTTGCCGCGTGGGCGGTGCTTCCGGGCTTGCTTGTATCCTGCCTCCGGGTCGTTCTTTAGATCATTGACCCACTTGCAGTTGCGGTTGGTGTGAGTGGACTTCCCTGTAACCGGATCCAGGTGGGCCAGGCAGGGCATGTCTCTGTACTCCTCGTAGGTTTGCGGGGCGCGGGATCCGCCAGCTGTGACCTCAGTGCCGTGCTGCTGACCCCTGCCGGCTCCGCCTCCACGGCCGCGTCCTCTTCCGCCTCCTGAACCTCCGCGTTGGAACGCCATGGCGACCATCTCGGATCCGCCACTCTTCTGGTCATCAGGGTTCTTGCGTTTATGGCTGCTGCTGTTACCGTTGTCACGGTTCTTCTTTTGTTGGTAGGGGGAATTGCTGTGGCGCGATGGTGATCATGTCATCCAACGTCAGTTTGTTTGCATTGACCAAGCAAGTTAGCTTGTGTCGCAGCAGTCCTCCTCGCTGCAAGCCACCAATGAAGGCGTGCATTGCTGTGCGGTTGTCGACGTTCTCGCACTCGTTTCTGCATGCCAACCATCGGGTGAGGAAGTTCCTTGATGTTTCTCCCTTCTTCATACATGCTTGTAAGTCGCTTGTTGTGGCAGGTCTTTTGTAGGTGCCCCTGAAGTGCTTTTCGAAGGCGGTCTTCAGGTCGAACCAGCAAAAGAGAATTCTTCTCGAGGTCGCTGAGCCAGATCCGGGCTGGACCTACAAGGTACAACTGAAGCATGCGGCAGGAGATATTAGGGGTTCCTCCGGCAAAGGTTACTGCATTATAGTAATCCTCGATCCAGGTATCCGGCCTTTCGGTGCCATCATAGGTCTTCAGATTTCCGGGTAGCTTGAGGTTCATCCTTGGCGTTGGTTCCTCTCGAATCATCCTGCCGAAGCACTTTGGGCCTATGTAATCAGTTTTGTATTCGTTGAGACGTTCCCGTGCGTCACGCGAGCCGTGGCGGGGGGATTTTGAACGCGAGCGAGATCTCCGGCCACCGCCTCCGCCTCCTCCTCCGCCTCCACCGCTGGGTGGTGGTGAAGGAGACCTGCGAGGGGGCCGATGTGACCTCTTGCTTCCACCGTCCGAGTCTCCCCGTCCTTCGCGATGCTGACTCCGGCTTCGATGGCTGCCTTCACCATGGTGCTGGTTGCCTTCGTCGTTCCGGCTTCTGCGAGGCTCCGGGTCGCGCTCTTCGTTCCGACTCCTCCTAGGCTCGGGTTCTCGGTCATTGTTCCGGCTCCGGCGGGGTTCCGGCGTACGCTCCTGTGTCTCGGAGGCTGCACGTTGTCGCAGATGTTGATTCCACTGGACCGTGAGGCCTGGTGTTTCCGACTGGACTACGGCGGCGAGGGGGTGGAGGACGCGGGTACCCGTTGGGTGGAGGAGAGGGATTCCGGTACTTGTTCCTACCAGTGTACATCGCATCCTTTCCCTTCTCGGATCCGACGGAGGTGTCTTTGATGGTATGGGGATCGGATTTGGGTGTTCTCTGGTTTTCCTTCTGCGCTCCGAGGATCCTGTTCGTGATTCGTCATCGTGATGTCGATTGTCGTAGGCGTCCTTCTGCGCAGTAGAGATACAAAGCTCCGGGTTGGATTCCAACCTGCGCGAAGTGTCTGCCTTGCTCTGCTGCTTCATTGCTGATGCAACGAGCGTACGTACGTATTCGATGTCGATCTCCTCGGTCTTTTTCTTCAAGATCTCCGCAGCCTTCTTTATGTTATCCTTTGGAGTTGCGAGTGGTTGTTTGTCAGTGGGGGTTGCGAAAGTGATCTTGCGGGGAGGTATAGCATCCCGCCTGATTTTATCGACCTCCCGCTTGAAAGAACATCTCTTGCATTATGTTTTGTGTGTTTGATGTCAATATATGTGATACACTAATGTTTGATTAAGTGGTACAGGGATTACATAGTTTCATATTTGCGTGTGTTGGATTTGGTCGGTCTGTCAAAAGATAACAGGAAAAGTTTGGCCAGGCCGGATAATCCGGGCCGGATATTCTTGAAATATCCGGCCCCCTGATTTTGGCTAAGTCTTCGAGGAAAAGCAGCTCAGTAGGGGGGCCATTTGCCGGATAATGTCCCGGTATTGTACCAGGGCCGGATTATCCGGGCCGGATATTTTGGAAATATCCGGGCCCCTCGATTTTGGCTAAGGCATGGAAGAAAAGCTTCTCTGGCATGGGGCCGGATTTTTGGCCGGATAATGTCACGGTTTTGCCCCTGGGGCCGGATTATCCGGGGGGGGGGGGGCGGATTATCCGGCCCCTACTTACACCGGATTATCCGGCCCCCCGGAAGCAGCAACGGCTCAATTTCGAGAGGGGGTATAAATACCCCCTTCTTCTACCTTGGTTGCTTGCTCAATCATTACACAAGAAATCTGCCAAGCCACCTCCATTAGAGCCACCTCAAGAAAGTCAAGATTTGCAAGATCTCCTTCCTCCCCCAACCAAAGCTCTTGATCTTTGGAGATTCGAAGGAGAAGACACCGATCTACATCCTCACCGAAGCGTTCTTCATTTCCCCCTCTCTTGTTTGAGGGATCTCATGCTAGTGTTCCTATTTGGTTCCCTAGTTGATTTGTTGTTGATGTGTTGTTGTTGATTGTTGTATTGTTACAGATTTGGGAGCCTCCAATTTGGTTGTGGATGTGTGCCCCAAGAACTTTGTAAAGGCCCGGTTTCCGCCTCGAGGAAATCCCTTAGTGGAAGTGGGCTAGGCCTTTGTGGCGTTGCTCACATGAGATCTGAGTGAAGCCTTCGTGGCTGTTGGTTTGGCTTGCGTAGCAACCACACTCCTCCAAACATAGACGTACCTTCTTGCAAAGGAAGGGAACTACGGGAATCATCTCCGTGTCATCGCGTGCTTCACTCTCGGTTACCTCTATCCCACTCTATCTTCTATTGCGTAGCTATATCTTGCTTAGTTGATATCCTTGTCATATAGGTAAATTCACTTAGTTGCATATCTAGAGAATTTACCTTTGTCTCAAGCCTAAATTGAAAAAGAACTAAAAATTGGTTAGCACCTATTCACCCCCCCTCTAGGTGCGGCATACGATCCTTTCAATTGGTATCAGAGCCTCGGCTCTTATTTCGGGCTTAACCGCCTAAGAGTATGCCGAACGAGGAGCCCTCGGAAGGGGCCGCCACGACGGTCTCCATGGAAGACTTCAATTCGTTGAAGTCCTCCATGGAAGCCCAAATGGAAAGCATGAAAAAGATGATAGCCGAGCTTTTGGCTCCGGCCCTTCCCAAGGCTCCTAGTGTAGAGGTAAAAGACACGGGTGCGTTAAATGAGGGAGAGGCTTCGGACTTACCCTCATCTACCAAACCCGTGGAAGGTGACAACTTAAACACTATCAAAGCTACAAGTGCATCTCCCAAGGGAACTAGTGAAAGTGAGAGCTACAATCGAGTACCTCCACCTTTCCAATCACCCGATATACCGGTTCCCATGCCTCATTTGAACATTAGGGGTGACCCACCTAAGTTTTCCGTTGATAATTTCGATACTTGGCAATTTGAGTTCCGCTCTTATGTTTGTAGTGCCTCCAATGAACTGTGGAGAATCATCTTGGAGGGCTTCAAGCCATACAACCCCGACAAGTTGACTAGAAGAGAAGCAATTGATAGTCAACTCAACAACACCGCCCTACACATGATTCAAACTAGTGTGGGGACACCGGAATTGCATCGAGTCCGGAACTACACCACCGCCAAGGAAGCTTGGGACGGCTTGGCCGCTAGTTGTATTGGAAGTGAGAGCACAAGAAGGAACAAGTATAATGCTCTTAAGAATAAAGCCGAAGGGTTCATGAGGCTACCGGATGAAGATCATCAAGTCATGTATGGAAGACTTCTCACCGTTGCCGATGCCTTCCGGCTTATTGGTGCCACCCACATCAATGACTCTTGGATCAAGGAGAAGTACATTGAATGCATGATGCCATTTGAACCCATTGATGTCAAGACTCTTGTTGGAAGGGAATGCTATTCCTCTCTCACCTCTCAACAAGCCGTGCACGAGATGCAAGCTCTCAAGGTGCTTGAGGAAACCTCTCATGATTCTCGCAATCGTGCTCTTGGAATGGCAAAAGGTTCCAATCTTGCCTTGATGGTCAACTCCGGTGAAGAAGTGATTCCTCAAGAATCTTATAGGGCATCTTGGAGTATGTCCTATCCGGAAGATTTGCAATGCCACTACCATGATCACATGGCCTTCCATGCAAAATCCTTTTGGGTTGATCCCTCCAAGGCCAAGGAAGACAACATCAAGAGGAACAACAAAAGTGGTTTCACTAGCTTTGGTCCAAAGACAAGATCTTGCTACAATTGTGATGACAAGCGCCACTTCATTGCCGAATGCCCCTATGAAAATAGAGAGCTTCATAATGGAAGGCTCATTCCCAAGGACAAGAGCAAGGACACCAAGGGCAAGTATTCAAAAGCCCCCAACAAGAAGTTCTACAACAACAAGACCAAGAAGGGCAAGAGGCCCTCAAGAGTTGTGCTAGTAACAAGGGAAGAATATTCATCCGATGAAGTTGAAAGTTCTAGTGGTGATGAAGATGAAGAAAGCTCAAAGGAATTGGCCGCCATCGTCACCACCAACATACCCTCTTCATCTCTCTTTGAATCTCCCAATGAGAATCCTCCTATCAAGAATGCACATTGCTTCATGGCAAGGTCCTCCTTGGACACATCTATCGTGCTATCAACTCAAGAAGAGTATACCTCCGGAGATGATGATGTTGATGATGAAGAAGATGCATCCTCCAATGGATTGGTTGCTCTTGCCTCCCTCTCCACTAACTCTTCATCACCAAGTGAATCCCCCAATGAGGTCATCCTTGTGGAGGAAGAAAGTTGCCTCATGGCTAAATCCTCCGAGGTATCATCTCCCAACCCCTCTATTCCTAACGTATCTAGTGAACTAGGGGTTGATGAGGCTAGTCTAAAAGTGAAACAAGAAATGCTAGATTTTGATGATTTCATTCTCAACCTACAAGGTAACACTAAAAAGCATGTTTCAAACCTCATGATTCGTTTAGCTCAACAAAGTGCTATGCTTGAGAAAAAGGGTCAAATAGAGAGAGAAGACTCTCTCGAAATCCATGCTCTTAAAAATGCTCTTGAGGAATGTCAAGAAACCATAGCTTCTCTTGAAGAGAGGTTAGAAAATATTGAAGAGCCTCAAGATAAAATTAACAAGCTCACTAAAGCTAGAGATCTTGCTAGAGCTAAGAATAAAGTGTTTACAAAGGAAAAGGCCCAATTTGGGGTTGATCATGAGAAACTTGTGAAGGATCTAGATGAACTAGACAAAGCTCACAAAGCTTTGAAGAGTGAATACACTCTCCTATCCAAGTCGTTTGAGCAACTTCAAATTAGGCTTGCTATATGATGTGCCTAGTTCCTCTACTCCTCTATGTGATCATGCAAATATTGTTGAGGAAAATGCTAGGTTGAAGGATGAACTTGCTAAGGCCTCCTCTCCCCAAAGTAAACTTTCTTTGGATGATCTTTTGAGTAAGCAAAGATCAAACAATGGGAAGGAGGGCCTTGGTTATAATGCCAAGGCAAAGAAGGCAAACAAGCAAAAGGCCAAGCCCGCACAAGAGAAGAAGAAAGAAGTCACTAATGGTGAAGCCTCCAAGGGCAACCCCATGAATGATGATAATGCGGGAATTGCTAACCCTCACTATGTTTTATTTAAAGATTATTATGGTGATGTTTATGCTAAATATGTTGGCCCATATGATGGTTATATTGCTTGGTCTATTTGGGTCCCAAAGACCCTTGTTGCTAACAAAAGAGGACCCATTGCGAAATGGGTACCTAAATCCAAGAATTGATCTCATGTAGGACTATGCCGCCGGAGGTTCAAAATGGGTACTTGATAGTGGATGTACAAGTCATATGACCGGCGGCAAGAACCTCGTCAAGGAGTTGAGGCCTAACATTAATGATATCACCGTCTCCTTTGGCGATAATTCTACATCCGAGGTATTGGGTTTTGGCAAAGTTGTGGTTGCACACAACATTACTCTTGTGGATGTCATGCTTGTCAAAACCCTTGGTTACAATTTGCTTTCCGTTTCCGCCCTTGGCAAGATGGGTTTCGCCGTCTTTATTGATAATGATATTGTGGTCCTCTTGTGGAGCAAGACTCTAAAAGTCGCATTCGTTGGGTATCGCGAACACAACTTGTATGTGGTGGACTTTTCGGGGACCACCACGTCAAGTGCGATGTGCCTATTCGGAAAGGCGGACGTGGGTTGGTTGTGGCATCGCCGCCTAGCCCATGTCAACATGAGAACTTTGCAAAGTCTTCACAAGGGGAACCATATTGTGGGACTAATGGAAAATGTGTCTTTTGCCAAAGATCGTGTTTGTAGGGCTTGTGTTGAAGGCAAAATGCATGACTCTCCGCATCCAAGCAAGACCATTATCTCTTCCAAGAGGATCTTGGAGCTCCTTCATGTGGATCTCTTTGGTCCCGTTACTCATGCAAGTCTTGGTGCGAAGAAACATTGCTTGGTGATTGTCGATGACTACTCAAGATACACTTGGGTCTACTTTCTCAAGACGAAAGATGAGACTCAACAAATATTCATTGACTTTGCTACCGAGGTGCAACGCCAACACAACCTCCTCATTATGGCAATAAGAAGTGACAACGGCTCCGAGTTCAAGAACTACACACTCAATGATTTTCTTAGTGATGAGGGGATTCGTCATCAATATTCCGCTGCTTACACCCCTCAACAAAATGGTGTTGCGGAGAGGAAGAACCGGACTCTTATGGATATGGCAAGGTCTATGATGGCGGAGTATAAATCCCGCTATAACTTTTGGGCCGAAGCCATCTCCACCGCTTGTCACTCCTCCAACCGGCTCTATCTCCGCAAGGGCTTGAACAAGACTCCATATGAAATACTCACCGGGAACAAGCCTAATATCTCATACTTCAAGGTGTTCGGGTGTAAGTGTTTCTACAAAATCAAAGGAGTTCGTTTATCTAAATTTGCTCCTAAAGCTTTGGAGGGTATATTTGTTGGTTACGGTGCCGAATCTCACACTTATAGAATCTTTGATGTATCCTCCGGGATTATCATTGAATCTTGTAGTGTGAAGTTCGAAGAAAATGATGGCTCCCAAGTGGGGCAAGTTGATGTTTGTGCAGGTGATGAAATACCTCAAGATGCCATAGTAAGAATGGGTGTGGGATTTTTCCGCCCCATTGAGGGACACGGTGTGGCGTCTCGGGAAGAACTATGCTCTACCACGGTGGAGCCCTCATCTTCTCAACATCAACAAACCCCATCAAGTGAAGCAAATGATGCACCAACCCAAGAACAAGAACAAAACCCTCTCTCTTGTGTGCAAGATCAAGGTCAAGATCAACCAAGAATTCATGATGGTTCCGACGAGTATCCATTTGATATTTGCTCCGCACCAAATGATGTCCAAGATCAAGCACATGATGTTGAGCAACCCCAAGTAATTGAGGAAGCTCAAGTTGAAGGTCAAGACGGGGACCCAAATGATCAAGTTGATCAAGTGACACCTCCAAGGCCAAGAAGAACCAAGGAGGAGATCGAGACCCGTCGACTAGCAAGAAGAGAAAGGCAACTTGAGCGTCTTGGTCACACAAATGACAAGGTTCTTGGTGATGTAAGGGCAAAGGTTTCCACAAGAAGGCAATTGGCGAACTTTAGCCATCATCATGCTTATATCTCTTTAGTGGAACCCAAGAAAGTATTTGAAGCCCTTGAAGATTCGGATTGGTTGGAAGCCATGCATGAAGAACTCAACAACTTCAAGCGCAACAAAGTGTGGACTTTAGTAAAGAAGCCAAAGGAGTGCCGCAATGTTATAGGCACTAAGTGGATTTTCAAGAACAAGCAAGATGAGTTTGGAAATGTTGTGAGGAACAAGGCAAGATTGGTGGCTCAAGGGTTCTCTCAAGTTGAGGGTATTGACTTTGGGGAAACCTATGCTCCCGTGGCTCGCCTTGAGTCCATCCGTATCCTTCTTGCTTATGCTTCGCATCATAACTTTAAGTTACAACAAATGGATGTGAAAAGTGCCTTTCTTAATGGTCCTTTGCATGAAGAGGTTTATGTTAAGCAACCCCCGGGGTTCGAGGATCTCAACTTTCCTAACCATGTCTACAAGCTTGATAAAGCACTTTATGGTCTCAAACAAGCTCCTAGAGCTTGGTACGAGCACCTTAAGGAATTGTTGGTAGACCGTGGGTTTGATGTTGGGCTAATCGACCCCACTCTTTTTACTAAGAGGGTCAATGGGGAGCTTTTCGTTTGCCAATTATATGTTGATGATATTATATTTGGATCTACTAACAAAGCTTTCAATGATGAATTCTCAAAGCTTATGACCGATAGGTTTGAGATGTCTATGATGGGAGAGATGAAGTTCTTCCTTGGGTTTGAGATCAAGCAATTGAGGGAAGGAACCTTCATCAACCAAGCAAAATATCTCCAAGACATGCTCAAGAGGTTCAAGATGACCGAGATGAAGGGTGTGGCCACTCCTATGGTTACCAAATGTCATCTTGCACTAGATCCCAATGGTAAAGAGGTGGATCAAAAGGTATATCGCTCCATGATTGGATCCTTGCTTTACCTTTGTGCATCTAGACCGGACATAGTGTTGAGTGTTGGTGTGTGTGCAAGGTATCAAGCTTCTCCTAAAGAGAGCCACATGATGGCTCTCAAAAGAATCTTTCGATATTTGGTTGATACCCCAAGATATGGTATTTGGTACCCCAAAGGCTCAAGTTTTATTCTCAATGGTTATACCGATGCGGATTGGGCGGGTGACAAGGATGATAGGAAATCAACTTCCGGGGCTTGCCAATTCCTTGGTAGGTCCTTGGTGTGTTGGTCTTCTAAGAAGCAAAATTGTATATCTCTCTCCACCGCCGAAGCCGAATATGTTGCCGCCGCAAGTGGATGCACTCAATTGTTATGGATGAGGCAAACTTTAAAGGAATACGGTGTCATTTGTGACAAAGTGCCTCTATTATGTGACAATGAAAGTGCCATCAAGATTGCCTATAATCCGGTGCAACATTCAAGAACGAAGCATATTGAGATCCGGAACCATTTCATTAGGGATCATGTTGCCCGGGGTGATATTGAGCTTATCTATGTTCCTACCAAAGATCAACTTGCCGATATATTCACGAAGCCTCTTGATGAAGCAAGGTTCTCTTATTTGAGGAATGAGCTAAATATCATTGATTCAAGGAGTATAGCTTGACCATCTTGCAAACACACTTTCGTCTCAAAACTTTATTTGGTTTAGATGTGGGCATGGATATAGGGGGAGTGCGGTTTAAATTATTGAGCTATCCCTCCCCCCATAATGCCAACATTAAGAAATCATTCTCTTTATATCATATGTTGATATGTGAGCTTCAATGATGAGTAGTGGCTTGGACCCAAGATATATCTTCGCGGTGCCATGCCACAACACTCATATATGGTGGCCTAGGCCACCACACTCTTCTTTGTGAAGAGTTGGAGTTATTTGGATCTTATTGCCTCTTATTTGACAACTCCATGTTCTTATGGGAAATCACTCAAGTTTGGCCTTATTTGCTCATATCTTGCAAACTTGAGTGATCATGTACCATTAACAGTTTGAACCCTCTAAACCTAAGCCTACTCTCTCCAATAAGCCACTTCCATCTTGCTCATTTGTCATGTTTGGTAAAAAAACTTGGAGTTTGAGGTTTTCTCGGTCGGATGATCTAGGGTGCTCCATCTTATTGGTAAATTTGCACCTTATATGTGACATGATACTTTATTGCATCACATATGGGTCTTGCAAATAACCAACGAAAGATGGGCCGGATTCCCGGTGATTCTGGAATTTTCCAGAACCCCGGATAATCCGGCCCCAGGACACCCCGGAATATCCGGCCCGGCCGGATTATCCGCCCTAAGCTAGGGCCGGATTATCCGGCCTGGGCAGATCTTGAAAGGGTTGAGGTCGAGGCCGCAGGGGGAAAACGGTTCAGACCTTCCCCCCACGCGCCTCTCTCCTCTTTCTCCTCTCAAGGCCGCCGGATCTCCTCCTCCTCGCCGGAGACGCTCCGTCCGCCCCCTCTCGGAGTTCTTGGGTGGATCGGGTGGATCTCCTCCCTAGCTACCTTCTCCTCCAAGCGGTTTCCACAATGGATGTGGGTATGATTCACAATCTCTAACCCTAGATGTTGTGTTTTATATGTGCTATTTTCTTGGTGGAATTGGTGTCTAGTTGTTCCAAATCGTGTGTAGTGTACTCCTCTTGCATGCTATGAGGCCGATCTAGTCTTAGACAAGTTTTTGATTGGAAATGCACATCTCGAAGGGCCGGATTATCCGCCCCCCGAGCCGGCCGGATTATCCGGCCCGGCCGGATTATCCGCCCCCAGGGGACCCCGGATTATCCGGCCTGGAGCTTCATCGCCGCTGCAGTTTGCTTCAATCTATCATGTCTAGATTTGTACCGACTTATTTGCATGCTTCTCGAGTATATTACTGTATCTTACATGACTTATGAGCATTACCTTTCCTTTGCTACCCGCCTTTGCTTCTCACAGGTGGTGCTTCTCGGGGTGGTCGGAGACGCTCAAGGCATGATCGATCAAGTGACGAGTTTGCAACCAATGCACCTCGCAAGTCCGTCACCGCAAGGCGGAAGAACAAGGAAGTGAGGGAGAACTACAAGACCATGGACCCAGTCTCCTATTCCGCTATTCGCATGAAGAACTGGTATGAAGATGTCCCAAGGGATGAAGAGATTGAGGGCAGGAGATTCTGGTGCATTGAGCAGGAATTCATCTACAAGGACATATATGAGCCCATGAAGAAGCTGAGACCCATGCAAGCCATTGATGTGGACATTCTGGCTGAAAACAATCACTTTGAAGATGCCATCTGGGTAGCTGGAAGGTTGGGTTTGCATGATATCATGAAGATTCAATGTGACTATAGCCCAGATTTGGTGAAGCAATTCTTTGCCACTTTGGCGATCAAGAAAGATGAGGAACACACTATGGAATGGATGACTGGCTCCTCACACTGCAGTGCCACTCTTCGCCAGTTTGCTGGTTTTCTTGGAGTTCCTGTTGAAGGGGGTCGTCGTCTTCATGGACCACAACCGATAGATAAGAATGCTCTTGCGCAGCTCTATACCTCAGCGGGAAAATTGGTTATACTAAGGGGCTGCTTCCCATATACAATCAGCTGCTTCGGTTCTTTCGGGCAACCATTTGCCCAAGTGGTGGTAACAATGATGCTATCCGAGGAGTCCTTGTGAACCTTATGCACCTCAGCTATAAGTGTGCTCGTGATGGAAATGAGGATCGGATCTTCACTCTTGATATCATGGATTTTATCTTCCATGAGATCCATGATGCCATGGTCTCCCGGACCTCCATACCCTATGCTCCCTACATCCAGCTTCTCATCAACAACACTGTGGCTGTGGTTGGTGAAGATTTGAGTGGGTACCCTTTGGTGAAGCACCATGTCAAGAAGGCCTACAAGGTTAAGCCAGTTTCTTCAGCTGTTCCTGCTCCTGACTCCTTCATGGGAGATGCTCGTTCTAGTGGTTTTGCTCCTGCTCGTCATCATGATGTCCCAGCTATGAGGAAGCAAGTGACCCGGCTTAGTTGGTTCCAGCGCTATATCCTTTGCATGAATGTTGAGATCCATAAGGAGAACTATGCAGCTAGCCGAGAGCGTCTGAGATTAAGCATACTCAGGCGGTTATTCTTCACAAGCTTAGTGGTGATCAAGGACCCCCGCCTCAGCCTCCAGCTCACCAGGGTTACAGTGGTTGGCACTCTGCACAGGTTCCATGGAGTGATCTTGATGATTGCCTTCAAAGGTCCAACACCTCTCGCCGCTCTCCGGATGCACCTGACACTGATGAGGAAGAAGAAGAAGAGGAAGTGCCATACGAGTCCGATGATGATGATGCCTCCGAGTGATTCTCATGGGACGTGTAGCATCGCGCTTGTCCCCTTTTTGGCGTCTCGATGCCAAAGGGGGAGAAGTGTTCTATTAGGATTCTCCGGGATTTGCATGGTTTGGGCACAAGCATATGCGTTTATCATTCTTATGTTGCTTGTGTTCCCCTTTTAGTTGAACTATTTGGTTTGTTTGTGTGCCGTTCAAAACTATGTGCTATGTGGTGTGAGACATTGTTATGGTTTTCGGATTTCTATTTGTTGAGATCAAGGATATTACATTGTGTGTGATGCTATATCTCCGCATTATATATCTACACATGGGTATGATTTCTTGCTTCCTATCTCAACTTCATATGTGTCAATGTCTTTTGTTAGAGCTCATGTTGGATATCTCTTATGTTGAGGCACCATACTCCTATGTGTTGTGTATTTGTATTCAAATGCAAATTACTTATATGCACACATGTAGGGGGAGTGCCTCTATGTCTCGCCATCATGCTTGTCTCTATTGTGATTCCTTGGCAAATCCGTATATTGTCATCAAACACCAAAAAGGGGGAGATTGAAAGAACATCTCTTGCATTATGTTTTGTGTGTTTGATGTCAATATATGTGATACACTAATGTTTGATTAAGTGGTACAGGGATTACATAGTTTCATATTTGCGTGTGTTGGATTTGGTCGGTCTGTCAAAAGATAACAGGAAAAGTTTGGCCAGGCCGGATAATCCGGGCCGGATATTCTTGAAATATCCGGCCCCCTGATTTTGGCTAAGTCTTCGAGGAAAAGCAGCTCAGTAGGGGGGCCGGACATTTGCCCGGATAATGTCCCGGTATTGTACCAGGGCCGGATTATCCGGGCCGGATATTTAAATATTCGAAAATTGGAAGAAAAGCTTCTCTGGCATGGGGCCGGATTTTGGCCGGATAATGTCACGGTTTTGCCCCAGGCCGGATTATCCGGCGGATTATCCGGCCCTACTTACACCGGATTATCCGGCCCCCCGGAAGCAACTCAATTTCGAGAGGGGTATAAATACCCCCTTCTTCTACCTTGGTTGCTTGCTCAATCATTACACAAGAAATCTGCCAAGCCACCTCCATTAGAGCCACCTCAAGAAAGTCAAGATTTGCAAGATCTCCTTCCTCCCCCAACCAAAGCTCTTGATCTTTGGAGATTCGAAGGAGAAGACACCGATCTACATCCTCACCGAAGCGTTCTTCATTTCCCCCTCTCTTGTTTGAGGGATCTCATGCTAGTGTTCCTATTTGGTTCCCTAGTTGATTTGTTGTTGATGTGTTGTTGTTGATTGTTGTATTGTTACAGATTTGGGAGCCTCCAATTTGGTTGTGGATGTGTGCCCCAAGAACTTTGTAAAGGCCCGGTTTCCGCCTCGAGGAAATCCCTTAGTGGAAGTGGGCTAGGCCTTTGTGGCGTTGCTCACAGGAGATCTGAGTGAAGCCTTCGTGGCTGTTGGTTTGGCTTGCGTAGCAACCACACTCCTCCAAACGTAGACGTACCTTCTTGCAAAGGAAGGGAACTACGGGAATCATCTCCGTGTCATCGCGTGCTTCACTCTCGGTTACCTCTATCCCTATCTTCTATATTGCGTAGCTATATCTTGCTTAGTTGATATCCTTGTCATATAGGTAAATTCACTTAGTTGCATATCTAGAGAATTTACCTTTGTCTCAAGCCTAAATTGAAAAAGAACTAAAAATTGGTTAGCACCTATTCACCCCCCCCCCCCTCTAGGTGCGGCATACGATCCTTTCACCGCTGAAGCTCGGTGACCTTGTCCTTCCAGTGTTGCTGGAGTTCCTTGACTTTTACCAGTTGTTCGTCAACCTCAAGCTCTCGCTGGTGGAAATTTTCCACGAAGTGCGCGGCTTCTTTCCTTTCATCCAGCATTGCCGCTGCGGTTCTTGCGAACTTCTGGGCTGTTGCCAGCATCTCCTGTCTTGTTGCTTCTAAAGCTTCCGGATTTGTGGCATCGTCAGGGGTTATTGGTTTGTTGAGAATAGCCGAGTGCGCGATTGCCTCCATGCCTGCTTGTTCAACCAGCTCTTCAGGGGATAGCACTTCCTTGTGCGGACGCTCCCGCGATAGCGGAGATCCTGCACGGGATGGCTGTGGGTCGGAGTAGGTGTTGTCATCCTCTGATTCGCGTTGATCCAGGCCGCCAAGGTTGCGAGGACCTGTTTAGGCTGGGCGGATTCAACTTCGGGCTGATCACCGTATCCGTATTCCTTCACCTTGCGATCGAACTCTTCAGTATCCATGGAGGTGGCATCCCCGGAAATTGGGCTTAGGTTGCCCAAAATAGACTCTTCAACCGGAGCTCCGCTTTCTCCGACAGCCTCTTGCTGATCCGGAGCAGCGTTGTTTTCCGGGACCTCGACCTGCTCGGGACCAGCTCCGGCTTCTTGAGGGGCGGTTCCGGCGGTATGGGCCAAGAAGTGAACAAAAGGACACCTTTGCTTCTCTAACACCTGGGAGATCCAGGCGGATCTGCATTGGTCTTCCACCTTTACTTCCTGTTCAGGGCGGATTGGGTGGGTTTTGATTTTTCAGATCTAAGGTGGAATCTTCGCTAGGAAGTTCCTGCGTCTCAGATCGGATCTTCGCGCTGCGTCTGCTCAGCGGCGGTCGCATCAGCGCTACTTACCAGTGGGTTTCATCGACGGTTTCCCATGAAGATGTGTATGCCGCCAACGGGACGATGGAGAGCGGGGTCGGTTTTAGTCGGAATCCCACTCATCCGGAGGGACGATCGGCAGATTTCCGGTGTAAAGGTCACGCCCCACAGCGATGGTGTCGTCGAAGCTTCCCATGGCGGAACCCTCCCGGTTCCGGCCTCCAGACGCCGCAGGCCCCACGGTGGGCGCCAACTGTCGTTACCGAATCGACGATACCTCAGAGGAGGGATCCTCACGAGGGGAGAAGAAGTAGGGGCCATAGGGCGGAGTGCACACGGGACGGTGGTACGCGATTTACCCAGCTTCGGAACACCTGCACGATGGGGCCTCTGCTGCTTGTCTGGAATTATGTGGGCGCTTGCGCGTTGTTACAATGAGTTGTGGTTGTGCCTCTAGGGCTCCCAGGATCCGGCTTATAAAGGCGCACGGATCTAGGGTTTACATGGAGAGTCCTACCCGGATACAGGTTTCCTAACTACGGTACAATGTCTTGCCGTGTACGTCAAGGATCCGCCCTTCCATCTATATCGTACCGGATCCGGGTCCCTTAACCGGCCTCCCTGGATCCGGGTTCCTCTTCATGGTCGGTCGGATCCGGCTCCCTGCTCCTGGGCCGGACATCTTCCGTCAGGATCAACAGCAACTGGGCCGCCCGATGGGCCACAAGCCTCATCACCATCTGTGGGCCACCCGGGCTTGTCGGATCTAGGCATTGTCGATGGTACACCCATGAAGTATACCCACAACACCCCCCCTCCCCACATGATGCACCGAACCTTCTTCACGCCTTTCCAATACAATAGATACCCCCACCACCATATGCTTTTGTACATCCTCCTCCTCCATGCCATTTGGCCCATCGTTTGAGCTAACAACCGGCAAGACATATCGCCTCCTCCATGCTTCTGTAGCGGTGTTTGGTCTTGGTCATTTTTTTGTGCTAGGTTGTTTGAGGTTCCGTCGCGAGCCATATTTTTTTTGAAGCATTTGCAAAAGCCTTTCCCCAATCTATGAATTAAGTACAAGTTTAACAAGAAAGTAAAAAATAGGGGTACAGCGCCTCTATTCTCCCGGTTATTTCACATAACTTCTTCGCACCGACGAGCGGGCTTCACACCATCGGGAGGGGGGCTTGTTGGTGGTGGAGGACATGCGCATTCCTCTTGTTCTATATCTCTGAAGAGGTGGGCAAGGTAATCGAGCCAAGGCTTTCCAGTTTGGATGGAGGCATTCAACATTTGAGCCACCAACTTGCAATGGTGTGCCCTGTAGCAAATTTTATCTTGTTTATTTGGTGGGGATATTTTTCTCGTTTTCAAGAAAATGCTGATGAAGAACAAGTTTATCTCGAAAGAACCGGCTCAATCCATCATTTGATTGTACTATGTGTGATGGAGAGATGCTAGGTTTTCTACCAGTAATCCCCAAGAAGGCGAGATGGAGAGGACGAAAAGAAGATGCAAATTGTGGACTGTTACTGTAGAAAGGGATGCAACTCACAATGTATTGATTGGGTGCATATGGCGTTACATATATAGGTCACGTCCTCGACTATACAAGGAAGGAGGCGGGCCCAATAATAAATACAAAGATATGTATCGCTATACATAACTACAGAAGATACACATCCGGATATACAAGGATATGTATCTCAACACCCCCCGCAGTCGAAGCGTCGCCTGGTCGAACGCATAGACTGGACCGGAACTCCTCAAAAGATGCCGTAGGGAGACCCTTGGTCATAATATCCGCAAATTGTTGGGAGGTGGGCACATGAAGTACTCGAATGTGTCCAAGGGCCACCTGTTCCCGAACAAAGTGGATGTCCAGCTCAATATGCTTGGTGCGGCGATGGTGGACCGGGTTGGCGGAGAGGTAGACGGCGGAGACGTTGTCGCAATAGACCACGGTGGCTTTGGCAACAGGACATGAGAGCTCAACGAGGAGTTGCCGCAGCCAGGAGACCTCGGCAACCGCGTTAGCAACAGCCCGGTACTCCGCTTCGGCGCTGGAGCGAGAGACCGTGGGTTGTCGCTTAGACGACCAGGAGATGAGCGAAGGTCCGAAGTAGACGCAGTAGCCAGACGTGGAGCGACGCGTGTCGGGGCAGCCTGCCCAATCGGCGTCCGAGTAGGCGACGATGTCCGTGGCGGTTGAGGCGTGGAGGGAGAGGCCGAAGTCCATGGTGCCACGAATGTAGCGGAGGATCCGCTTGACCGCAGCCCAATGAGGATCCCGCGGAGCGTGCATGTGAAGGCACACCTGCTGGACAGCATACTGTAGCTCGGGGCGGGTCAAGGTGAGGTACTGCAGGGCACCGACGATGGAGCGATAAAATGACGCGTCCGTGGCCAACGAACCATCCGTGGCGGAGAGCTTGGATTTCGTGTCGACAGGCGTGGCCACGGGTTTGCAATTAAGCATACCGGCGCGGTCCAGGAGCTCGTGGGCGTACTTGCGCTGATGAAGGAAGAAGCCGTCGGTGCGACGTACGACCTCGATGCCGAGGAAGTAGTGCAGGGGCCCCAAGTCCTTGAGGGCAAACTCAGCGCGAAGACGCTCGGTGATCTGTCGCAGGAGGTCCGTGGAGCTGGCCGTTAAGATGATGTCGTCGACGTAGAGCAGCAGGTACGCGGTGGTGGCGCCATTGTTGTACACAAACAGCGAGGCATCAGAGCGGGTGGAGCGGAAGCCGAGTTGGTGAAGAAACGCTGCGATGCGCTGGTACCAGGCGCGTGGGGCCTGCTTGAGCCCGTATAACGAGCGCGAGAGCAGGCACACATGGTCGGGGTGGGCGCTGTCGATGAAGCCTGTGGGCTGCTGGCAGAAGACCTGCTCCTCGAGATGGCCGTGAAGGAAGGCGTTGGAGACGTCCATCTGGTGCACGGGCCACGCACGGGAGACCGCGAGCTGAAGGACTGTGCGGATCGTCCCGGGCTTGACAACCGGGGCGAAGGTGTCGGTGAAGTCGACGCCGGCACGCTGGCGAAAGCCACGAACCACCCACCGCGCCTTGTGACGGTCGAGAGTACCGTCCGGATGGAACTTGTGCTTGAAGACCCACTTCCCGGTGATGATGTTGGCGTGAGGGGGTCGGGGAACAAGCGTCCATGTCTGGTTCCGCTGCAGGGCGTCGAACTCGTCCTGCATGGCCGCAAGCCACTGCGGGTCGCGGAGAGCAGCCCGGGCAGAGGCGGGCAGGGGCGATGGCGTGGATGGTGAAGGCGCGGAAGTCGACGCGGTGCAGACGTACTCATCCGAGGGGTACCGCGTGCTCGGGACGCGAATCCCTGCACGGGCGCGCGTGAGGGGCCCCGTGGCCGGCGGCGGAGGAGGCGGAGGCGGAGCCGGAGACGAGGCGTCGCCCAGCAAAGACGGCGCGGCGCCCGAGCTGAGGCTCGAGGGCGACGCAAGCGGCGTCGAGGCGGATGAACCCGGCGAAGGCGCGTCGCCCGGCGAAGACGGCGCGGCGCCCGAGCTAAGGCTCGAGGGCGACGCAGGCGGCGTCGAGGCAGGCGTCGGCGCGGGTGTCGGCGTGGGGTCACCCGAGACATGGCTCGAGGGTGACCCAGAGGGTGGCGAGGCAGCGCCCGAGCCAGAGCTCAAGGGCGCGGCGGAGGACGACGAGGCAGTGCCCGAGTCCGAGCTCGAGGGCACTGTAGCCGGCGGACCTGCCGGGGCAGGGGGTCGACGCCGGGGACCATCAGTAGGCGAAGGAGGAGTGGCGACCACCTGTCTCTGTGCAAAAGGAAAGCAATGCTCATCAAAGTACACGTGCCGGGAGGTGAAGACGCGGTGAGAAACCGGATCATAGCAGCGGTAGCCTTTGGTGTTAGCCGGGTAACCGAGGAAAACACATGGAACGGAACGAGGGGCGAGTTTATGAGGAGTGGTGGCGGCGATACTAGGATAACAACGACAACCGAAAATCCGAAGACCGTCGTAGGATGGAGGGGAACCGTAAAGGAGGTGATGAGGTGCATAGTTCCAGCGGGGACGACACGGACGAAGGTTGACAAGTAGGGTGGCGGTGGCTAAGGCATCAGGCCAAAAGGTGGGGGGAACATGGCTGTGGAATAGGAGTGTGCGGATGCAGTCGTTGAGGGTGCGGAGGATACGCTCGGCGCGACCGTTTTGTTGGGACGTGTATGGACAGGTTAGACGGAAAATAGTGTCGTGAGAGGAGAGTAGGGTGCGGACGGCGACATTGTCAAACTCTTTTCCGTTGTCAGTTTGTAGGGCGTGGATGGGGCGACCGAACTGGGTGGAAACATAGGCGTAGAAGGCTGTGAGAGTGGTGGCGACATCAGACTTTTTACGGAGGGGAAACGTCCACACAAAATGAGAAAAATCATCAAGAATAACTAGGTAATAAAGAAGACCAGAATTACTTGGGATAGGAGAGGTCCATACATCACTATGAATTAACTCAAAAGGAAAAGACGCAATTGTGGAAGACTGACTAAATGGAAGACGAACGTGTTTACCAAGACGACACGCTTCACAACTATGTGAAGACTGTTTAGTAGATGAAAACGAAAAACCCCTCATTATTTGGTGAAGCGTGTTGGCACTGGGATGTCCAAGACGAGCATGCCAAAGATCAACGCCTGCGGAGAGAGCACGAGGTGCGGCGCCGGGGGTGGAAGGCGACATCACCGGATACAAATCGCCGGGGCTCTCACATCGATGGAGGACCATCCGGGTGCGGGCGTCCTTAACAGAAAAACCAAAAGCGTCAAATTCAACAGTCACAGAGTTGTCACGAGAAAGAGTTTTAACAGAGACTAAATTCTGAATAAGCTGGGGAGACACAAGGACATTATTAAGAGACAGTGGTTTAGAAGTAGAAGGAAAATTAGCAGAACCAATGTGAGAAATAGGAAGACCGGCACCGTTACCGACAATGATGCGAGACTCGGTGGAAGTGGGAAAGAAATGGGAAAGGTTACCCGGGTGAGCGGCCATGTGAGACGAGGCGCCCGTGTCCATAAACCAGTTGCCGCCACCGGCGTAAGAGCCAGGTGCGGGCGCCTGCTGGAGTGCCGCGAAGAGCGCCGGGTCCCATGCGGGCTGCTGCGGCGCGTAGGGTGGTGGCGTGACGTGGTAGGCCGGGGCGTAGGGCGGCGGCGTGGCGGTGAAGGCCGGGGCGTAGGGCGGTGTCGCGGTGACCCCCGTCCATGGGTTGTAGGCGAAGGAGTTGCTGCCGTTGGAGACCAACGACATGACGACGCGCGCGCGGGGGACGACGACGGCGCGGGGGTTGGAGAGGGAGGCGCGGCGACGACGACGCGGGGGACGGCGACGGCGCGAGGGTTGGGGAGGGAGGTGCGGCGACTGCAGGTGCGGCGGCGGCGCGGCGTGAGAAGGAGCACACGCGGCGGCGGCACAAGGACGGCGGCGCTAGGGTTGGAGGGTGGGGCGGCGCGCGCGGGGAGAGAGGGGCGCGGCGGCTAGGTTAGGAACGGTAGGTGTCTGATACCACGTAGAAAGGGATGCAACTACAATGTATTGATTGGGTGCGTATGGCGTTACATATATAGGCCACGTCCTCAACTATACAAGGAAGGAGGCGGGCCCAATAATAAATACAAAGATATGTATCGCTATACATAACTACAGAAAATACACATCCGGATATACAAGGATATGTATTTCAAACAGTTACTGTTGATTCGATGATGGTCTCCCATCCGACGGATACATGTAGCATGTGGAGATGCCGGTGTACGAGTAGCCGCTATGTACGTACGTACGTGTTGGCGCCTTCCTCTCCTCGCCCATGATCGATTCGATCGGAACGCACAACGGGCGGGGTCCCAAAGAGGCAACTGCCCCACATCCCAATTTGGTCAGGCAACGTGCTGAAACGAGAGAAATGCGTCGTAAAGCGTTCATCGCAAAGGTGGAGTTTGTGGTCTGCAGGCAATGTCATGTCCCGTGGTAGAGTAGAGAAGAGTGGACCTCGCGCACGCTGTGGCTCGTGGTCACCGGGCACCAGCGTAGTGCAATTGGTACGGCACGACGGTGCAATGCATCATCTACGTTTGAGTTGCGTGAACGCGTGGTCCAGTGATCGGGTTGGAGCCCGCCGGCCGGTGAGCTGCATCGTGGACGGCCGCGCGTGATCTGAGCAGCCGGCGCTGGTGGATCGGCCGCGCGAAACACACCGCGGCCGGCGTAGCATGAATGGCGGCCGTGTGCGAGTGTACGTCGTGGATGGATCGATGCATGCAACCCGTCATCGATTTGTGCGTGCTGATGCGGTATCGCACTCGCCAGTTTCCATGTCGCGCGCGGCGCCTCGATTTTAGACTTTTGTGCGCCGCAGGTGGCTTTTCACGTATGGCGCGAGCGTAGATTGAAGGCGTGATTTTGCTGGGCGAAAAGGCCATGAGGAGGCTTTTCAAGGTGGGCCGTGGGCCATCTTCAATGCAAAGGTGGGATGTGGGCCATCTACAAAGAAAAGGTGGGCCGTCCGCACATTTGGTATGTCTCACTCTGACCATCCGCTCAAAAAAAGAAAGCTGGCAGAGGGTACCAAACAAATTGGTATTTGCTTCAATGGTTGTCAAACTTTTTTTTTTGTTTGAAACTGCCACTGGTGGAAAAAGGGCCTTTGGTCGCGGTTCGCAACTGCCATTAGTCGCGGTTGCGCAACCGCGACCAATTATGCGCGACTAAAGCCCCCAGTCGCGGTTCCTTACGAACCGCGACTAAAGGCCCGTCCACGTGGGCGGCGGCGAGCGCAGGGCGGAGGACCTTTAGTCGCGGTTCTTCGGCAGCCGCGACTAAAGGCCTCCGCAGGTTTAGGGTTTCCCCCCCCCCCAAACCTGGTTTCTTTTTAATTTGTATTGTTTTATTTCTTTTGGGTTTTAATTTTGAAGGAGTTTCACATATTCTACGGTACTACATATATACATGCATATGAATGTACAATTTCAAACAAATTTGAAATTAGAACCAAAAAGAATTCAAGAGGAATATATAATATATATTCAATATCGGATGACCATATACAATTTTGAACAAGTTTCCATCCATAATTTAGTGCATATGAAGTTCTACGTCCTCTACGTAGTGTTCTCCTCTAGGATCGATGACTTCCCTCGCGAACCATCCAGCTAGTTCCTCTTGAAGTGGTCGGAAGCGAGCTTCTGGCGTCTTCCGGAGGTTATTCCTCTTGATGTTGATCTCAGACGACTGGTCCCGCTCATTGGTGTATCTCCGGATCCTCTCACAAACATAGTATCCACATAGATTGGTCCCCGGTGGCTGAATATCCCCGTCGCACTGCCCTTTTAAAATGTAGCTCTTTTTTGAATTCACCGACCTTTTCATCTACGAACCGTCTCCAAACCCTACGAGGCAAAGAAAATTAAATGAACAAGAGAGTTATTAATTAGTTACTTGATATTAGGAAATGATGAACGAAATAGGCCGATCGATATAGAGCGCAAATGAATGAAAACAATTACTTTTGCATCATTTTTCTCATGTCGGCCCAAAGCGCCGCATCCATATTCAGAGAGTCGTGGACGAGAACTGTGGAGGTGTGAAATTGAATTACCATCAGAATCCAGTGGAACCTGCGGACACGATACATGCACAGTCATGCATATATAACTCATCGATTAGCCACATACCATGCATGGAGTAAACAAAAGAGAATGTGCTCAAGACAAAAACACTCACCCAAAATGGTAAGGAAATAGAATATCACTTTTGAGTTCCTGTTTTCTAAGAAACCGCCACAGGTCTTCCTCCACGTCGGCGGGGTGGTGTTCTAACACATATGAATTAACGATGTGTGGGTCAATGAACCCAACATCATGGATGTTCCTTATTTGCATTTCCCGCTTCTTCATTCTGCATAATAGCGTACACAACAAGATAGTTAGGACAATATATAGTGCAGGCAATGAACGAGATGGGGTAGAAATTAATAAATCACTTACAGAACGTAGCAACTGATGATAGATTTGTCGAGGTCGCGCAGATTGAACAGCTGGAACAATTCACTCCGATGAATTGTTATATAGTAATGTTTGAAGTGATGCTCATATCTAACTTCCGCATAAATATAGTCTTTGGCGTTTTTAAGTTTTATGTAACCCTTGTACCAATTTAGCAGACCTTTCATTTGTCGAGGTAGATCCTCTTCCTGCGCAGGCTCGACGAGAGGGCCATTCTTCACATATGTAAATACTACGTCCTTCATTGGCGCCTCATCAAGGCCTAACATGCACGAAGAGTGATACCTAAGATGGCCGCTTGTTCTCGGCACTCGTTACAGTCAATCCATGTGCTCCGCAGCTGCTATGATATCGGGGCATCCGGACCGGCGGCTTGCACTATGAGCGGGCGATCGATTGTTTACTTTGTTCCCCGAGTGGGCAACTTCTTTCCCCCTTTCTAATTTTTCTCGGCCTCCTCCAAGGCTTTCTTCTCCTGCTTCTCCGCCAACTCTTGATTCCTCTTGAACGCGAGTGCTTGCCTACGAAGTTCACGTGCATAGTCGTCAGGCAGATTCTTTGCGGCTTGGGACGGTGTGTTCAAAAATAACTTAGCCCACTTCTTTTGCTCTCAGAAAATACTGGCTTGGGCTCGCCCTCTATTTTCTTCTTGCAGCTCGCCTTCCATTTCTCTAAATCAGCATCCGCGCCCGCCTCGACTTCCTCGGCACTACATTCCCAAGGCCTCGTGGGGAGAGGCTTCAGTGATACCTCCGGTACCTTTGTTTTCTTAGGTACGTAAGGGTCCGGGTTAATAATCCAAGGCTGCTCGCTATTGGGAGGTGGATTGGGCGGCGTGCACCCCGCCGGGGCGGACTAGGGGCGGCGGCCCTTACCGCCGGAGGTGAATTGGGGCGGCGTCGGCCCTCGTGAAGGAGGTGTAGGGTGAAGCACCACCACCGTAGGGGGTGGACTTGTTGGCGCCTCGCCTGGAAACTTGATAAACTTCTTCGCCATAGAATGAACCGGCGCTTGACATCTCCAAGTCTTGTCGCCCCTTCAGGTGTAGCAATGTCAATGTCCAGGTCCTCAAACCCTTGGACTATGTCCTCCACCGTGACACGAGCATATCCATCTTGAATGGGGTTGTTGTGGTGGAGTGCTCCAGGTGGTAAAGCACTGCCGATGGCTACCTTCATGGACATGTTCCCGATAGGATAATACAGATGACATGCTTTCATCTCCTTTATATCGTCCACGGGGTAGCGGAGGCTCCGGTGCAGTAATTTCGACCACCAGAGGCTCCGGTGCAGTAATTTCGATCGTCGGTGCACCAGCCGATGGGACCTCCGTGGAAGCCACGCTGCTTCTCGCGGCTGGCTTCCGAGATCCAATGGATGATCTTCATGCTGCGCCCGAGCTGCATCTCTTTCGGCTACTAGTACACTCACGGTTTTCTTCATGACATCCATTTCCGATGCCAACCGCGCCACAACATCTGCTTCCCGATCCATCTTTCTCTTACGGCTTTTGTAACCGTACGGGTCATCGTTCGGGGAACCCTATTTTCCACGGAATGGGCCCCATGCCTCGTACACGTCCTCCGTGTTCAGGATTCCCGAGGGCTTTTGTCAGGGCGTCGTTCTCTCTGTTGAACTTGATCCTCCCTCTTGAGCATCCCTCATTGCCTCAATAAGCTTTTGGGTGGGTGTAATTATTTTGCCCTGGTAAACACACTCCCCTGTCTCCGGGTTCAGCGATCCCCCATGCCCGTACCACCAGCTTTTGGCCCTTGGGTCCCATCCCTCCGTACCTGGACGGATTCCTCGCGTCCTCAGCTCGTTCTCCATCTTCTCCCACCTAGGCTGCCAAAAGCGATACCCTCCTGGCCCCATTTTATGATTGTACTCCTTCTTGGCCGCATTATCCTTATTTTTTTCGATATTTCAAGGAACTGCTCCGATTTCTTTTGCTTCACAAATTCTGGCCAATCATGTTGCAGTTTCTCATATTGTCCTTTGAAATCCGGAGTCTTGCCCTGCTTGACAAAGTCATGGGCTAGATTTTGCTTGTATTTCCGGAATGCGTTGGACATCTTAGAAAGAGCGAACTGTTTGACTAGCTTGCACCTCTCCTTGTTTTCCGCAATCTTGTTACCCTCCTCATCGTATTTGCGGTATTCCGGAGGTAGAACGAAATGTTCCATAAGCTTTTTGAAGCAATCTTTTTTTGTTCTCTTATCGACAAAAGTGAAACCAACACGTGCCTTCTTTGGCTCATTCCACTCCTGGACGGTGATCGAGACGTTGTCTCTAACAACGGCTCCGCATTGGCTGATAAACTTGGTGGCGTTCTTGCTGGGCTCCAGCGGCCTGCCGGTTGCTTCCTCGACAACATCGATGGTGCATGTTTCTCCTGGTTTCATCGTCTTGGTTGCGCCACGCTTTGACGACGACGTACTCGATTGTTTCGACGATCCGGCCGAGGGCTAAAATAAGAAAGAGAGGCGTGCGCGTTAGTACACACATATTTATTCAAATCAGTTATTTTGTATCACCAGAGGCTCAATGCATATATATATACCTCGGCGCCGGAGGTGGTTGCTACTTCCAATTGAAGATCGTCGTTTATCGACGTTTCTTCGGCATCATCTTGCTGACGGCGCCCTTCATCTTCACCGTCAAGGTTCAGATAAGAATCGATATCATCTTCTTCTTGTCCGGTCGGCACATATAGAATATCGCCTTTTATGATGCCGAAGATATGTTCTTCAGCGTCCGGATCATAGTTGTCCATAATCGGGTCAGCTCTATCGTCCGCCATATGTCAGTCCTGAAAACATGTAGTAAAAACAAATTAATTGTGTATATGCATTATCACATCTCTTCTCTACATATAAACGAGAGAGGGCGACGAGGGAGGCGAGAGGGGCACGCAGTGACGCGTGACCGAGGACCGGTGGCGGTGGCGAAAGGGCGGTGGCGAAAGGGCGGTGGCGGTGCCGGACACATAACCCTCGCGGTGGCGGTGCCCTCCGAGGACCGGTGGCGGTGGTCGGTGGCAAAAGGAGGGGCGAGGAAGGGGTGGGAGAGGGTGTCGCGGAAGAGGGAGGCGAGGACGAGCGCGTTGGCGTTGGCGCGTTGACGGCGTTGGCGTTGGCGCGTTGAATAGAGGCGGTAGCGTTGACGGCGTTACATTTTTATGAATAGAGGTAGCGTTGGCGCGTTGACGGCGTTGGCGACGGTACGGCGGCGTTACAATTTTAGTTCATTTTTTATTAAGTCAAAATTTTAGTTCATTTTTTATTAAGTCAATTTTTATTAAGTCAAAATTTTAGTTCATTTTTATTAAGTCAAAATTTTAGTTCATTTTTTTACACAATCTTTTTAAGTCAAAGTTCATAATTTGCATATCAAAAAATTAGGAAAAAAAAGAAAAAAAAACATGGGGCACCAGCCGCCTCTCTCCTTCTCTCTCTATGTAGCGCGCAAGTCCGTGACGGCGGCTGGCGGCGCGGCGCATGGTCTGACGCGGCGCGCGGCACGCGGTGCTGCGGCGCGGCGCGCGTCTGGCGGCAGCGGCGCGGCGCGTGCACGCGAGGTTCGATCGGTGCGGCCGGCGGCGCGGGCGGCGAGGGCGGCGACGGCGCGAGAGAAGAAGAAGCGCGCGGCGGCGTACGGGCGACGCGGCGGCGACGGAAGAAGGGCGGCGGCGCGACGACGGCGACGGCAGCGACGAGGGCGGCGCGGCGGAGGCGAGGTCGACGAAGAGGCGCGCAGCGAGGAAGGAGAAGTGCGATCCTGCGCGCCGCCCGCGAGGTATTTATACCGTCGGCGCTTTAGTCGCGGTTGGGGTCCTTACCGCGACTAAAGGGTGCCCTTTAGTCGCGGTTGGTGACCCCAACCGCGACTAAAGCATTTTTGCCCCATTTTCGGGTTCCGCGGAACGACCTTTAGTCGCGGTTGGCCAGGCCAACGCGACTAAAGGCCTTTTTCAAAATTATTTTCATTTTCTAAATGTGAAAATAAAACTAATTCATTTCTAAATGTGAAAAATACAAATAATATATCCAAAAATTCAGCAAAATAAAACTAATTCAATTCAAAATGTTGAAAATACAAATAATACATCAATAAATTCAGAAAAATAAAACTAATTTAATTCAAAATTTTAAAAATACAAATAATATATCAAAAAATTCAGAAAAATAAAACTAATTCAATTCAAAATGTTGAAAATACAAATAATATATCAAAAAATTCAGAAAAATAAAACTAATTCAATTCAATTCAGTTCTTCCCGGCCGCCTCTGTCTTCTCGTTGGCTCCCTCTTCCCGCTCTGTCTCCGGACACTCTTTCCCGCCTTTTTCTTTCCGCCACTTTCTTTCCGACTCTTTCTTCCCCACTTTCTTCCCGCCTTTCTTCCCGCCACTTTCTTCCCGCCTCTTTCTTCCCGCCACTTTCTTCCCGCCTCCTGTCTTCCCGCTCCCATTTTTCCCTCCATTTGTCACTACATATATGTAGCCCGGCTTGGCCAGCATTATTACATCTCTACAATCTCTCATCACTCTCTCATGGCTTCCACCGCACCCACTCTAACCTACCAGCAGGTGGAGGAGCTTTGCGCCTCGAACTACCCTTGCCCACCGGGCTACCGCGTCCGCCGTTTGGAGCCTAAGCGCCGGCGGCGTGGGTCCCTCCCGTCCCTCAGTGTACTGCGCCCGGCGGCCATCACGAACCACTACTACCTCGACCTCACGCCGGAGCAGCGGATGAATCCCCGCTGGCATCCGATAACCAGCATACTTGGGAGGCCTTCTTCATCAATCGGCGTGAGAGGGCGCTCGCCGGGTATGAGGAGGACGGTCTGCCTCCTGGAACTTCCACGAGGCCGGCCGTCGGCTATGGTGGTACGGCTGGACTCTACAGAGCGTCATGGACTACATCACGGCCGGCGATATCCCCGCTGCGCTACCCTCAGTTCGAGCCACGAGCGCCGACAGCGGCGACGACAGCAGCGGCGACGACGGCGGCAACTTAGAAGCGACGACTACCAGTACAACGACGGCGGCTATGAAGACTACGAGTATGCATATTACATGCCTAGGCAGGAGTATGACTAAATAGACCCAAATTTCATGTATGCAGGAGTATGACTTAGTCACTCCAAATTTCATGTATCATCAGTGCTATCTCGAGTCAATTGAATCATTCGAAAATGGACATCAAACACATCACGGGTAATATAATTCACATGATCCATTCAACAAAGTTTGGTACAATAAATTATTACACATCATTTTTTCCCTTGTGTCCCTTGCTTACGATTGTGCCGTATCCATGGAGCATCCTCATCATTTAACTTAATGCTTGGGTCGGTGTTCACTTTGAAGGGCGGAATTTCAACAAACATATTATAATCTTCTGACATGTCTGTCTTGTCCTCCACTCCCACGATGTTTCTTTTCCCTGAAAGAACAATGTGGCGCTTTGAATCATCGCATGATGTACTGATCGTTTTCTTATCTTTCCGTTTCCTCGGTTTTCTACTCATGTCCTTCACATAGAAAACCTGAGCGACATCTTTCGCTAGGACGAATGGTTCGTCAAGGTAACCAAGATTGTTGAAATCCACCATTGTCATTCCGTATTGCTGGTCCACCTTTACCCCACCTCCTGTTAGCTTGAACCATTTGCACCGGAACAAAGGGACCCTAAAGGAGGGTCCATAGTCAAGTTCCCATATCTCCTCTATGTAACCATAATATGTGACCTTTTGCCCATTCTCGGTTGCTGCATCAAAGCGGACACCACTGTTTTGGTTGGTGCTCTTTTTATCTTGGGCGATCGTGTAAAATGTATTCCCATTTATCTCGTACCCTTGGAAAGTCGTTATAGTCGAAGATGGTGTCTTGGCCAACATGTACAGCTGATCTACAACATCTTCGTCATTCATTAAATGTTTTCTCAACCAACTGCCGAAAGTCTCCATGTGGGCCTTCCTAATCCTAGAGGGCAGACAACCTTCTTTGCTTCGTACGTACTGGCGGGCAACTCGTTATTCTTTGGAAACATATTCTTCAACATTTTCAACAAATTTTCAAATGCCGAGTCAGCTACACCTGCCTGTGCCTTCCATTTCAGCAAATCCAGTGTGCAGCCCAGCTTTTTCAGACCATCATCGCATCCGGGTACAACGCCTTCTGTGATCCTCTAACATGCGATCCAAATTCTCCCTCTCCTTTTCAGTTTCGCAGCGTCTCCGTGCATCAGCAATGGTCCGACCAAGATCATCAACGGGATCATCACGTGCCTCTTCTTCACCTTCCCCTTCACCTTCCCCTTCACCTTCAGCATCCTCCATGAAAGTATCACCGAAATGAGCAAGATAGCTTTCATCGATGAAATCATCCCCTTCTTCATCTTCTTCCATTATAACCCCTCTTTCTCCATGCTTGGTCCAACAATTATAGCTTGGCATGAAACCGTGCCGAAGCAGGTGCATGTGAACATCTCTTGAGGAAGAGTAACCCTTAGCACATGGACAGATAACAAAACCCCCCTGCTTGTTCGCATTAGCCACTACGAGGAAATCTTTCAAACCCGTACTGAACTCGCCGGAGAGTCGGTTACCGTACATCCATTGCCGATTCATCTGCATTATTATAATATAAAATATATAATTAACCATCATGCATTTGTTAAACTAACTAGCTACAAACAATATAAATTAAACAATGAACTACACACATGCATATTTTATCAATGACACATCAAAGGTTCAAGTTGCTAACCGCGATCGAGGAGGAAAAATAAATGAGAAAGCTCAAGTGTGGCTCCAACACTTCATATCATGTTTGTTTCATGCTCTTGGGGCATTTCATCAAACACCTTATGTGCATAAGAGGAACCAAAAGCAAACCTAACACTCACTTGTGAAGTTTGTGAAGAGAATGGCTCCAAATGGCTAAGTGTTGGCTGCTGGATGGGTATATATAGGGGAGGGGCTTTAGTCCGGTTGGCCCGCCAACCGCGACTAAAGGCCTTCGGGCCTTAGTCGCGGTTGGCCGGCCAGCCTAAACGTGCACCAGTGGTCACCGTGCGCCCTGGCCCAGGCCTTTGGTCGCGGTTCGCCACCCGAACCGCGACTAAAGGTCCCATTAGTCGCGGTTCCTTTAGCTTCGCGACTTATGGGGCTTCCCGGAAGGCTGTTTTTCTACCGGTGTGCTCCTTCGCCCAACTGTAGTTCACTATCATGAAAAACAAACTCTAGTTCATTTTGAGAAAAGTATATTTTTCTGCTCTCAACTTGTAGCTGAGTTGAAGTTACAAATCCAAACCACACTTCGGTCTGAAAGCCCCCTCAAAAGCTAAAACCACTTGAAACGCACTCATATCATTCACATTTTCTAGTTTTGGTTTTTTTCCTAGTCAGCGGCCCATGATGTGAGATTCATTGCCAGCAGCTCACTTTGTCTATTCAGAGTGCTAGAAGAGACGAGGCGCCCCCGGAACTGGCCATCGAGCCTCCCGCATGAGCTCCAACTTCCCACCTTTTGTCCGCCAACATCCCTTGATTCCTCATCCCCCTTCTTACCAAGGACTCAGGCATCGAGGCTAGGAAGAACCCTTGCCTGAGCTCCTGCTATGACAGCTAAGGTTTTTTTTTTCTCGAACACACATTTTTACCGAAGGGCACCGGAATTAACGGTTTTCGTGAAATCTTGGAAATCTCGGTAATTTACCATCCGAGTTATTTCAAACAAAATTTGAATTCAATTTTTTTACAGCCAAAACAAATATACTTACTACCCAAAAGTTATACTATTGTCTTCTCAGCACAACGGTCAGGTATGTGCTCTTCGAAGCCCTGACACCCTAGGTCGAATCCTGCTACTTGTTGCTTTTTTATATGTCGATTTAGCATTGTACAGCGAGAAAAGTTTGCAAAAAAAACATATAGTTGGGACGATAACTCGAACCCGCGTTCTCTCCGACAATCCCGAAGCGACTAACCATAAAAACAGGAGAACATATATGTTATCAATAACATGAGTAAGCTATTTAACCTCTTCGAGGCAATTGAAATTTAAATGTATCCCATTTTTTGTCCGGTAGCAGTGTTTCTTGGAGGGGTGCGAGAATTCCGGTTTCCGCCGGTATTTCGGAAATCTCGGTCGAGAAAAAAACCCTATTGGCAGCTGGCACGCCATGACGATTCAATGTAGCACAACGTGGTATGCAGCGACATTTTGCAAGGCAGAAGTTGCTGCAAGAGACACACTTATTTGTTTTGTAGCAAGCACACACTCTCATTTAGCTCCTCCGTAGCTAGGTTCCTCTGATGTTTGTTCCAAATCTCCAATAAGGCGGGAGCGACACGCTTCTTGTTTTTCTAGCAAGCACTCTCATTTAGCTCCTCCCAATACCCATGAAATAAGTTACCAACACAATGATGAGGGCACATGATAATACAAGAAGAGGTAGTGAGAGGGAGAGAGAGAGAGACGGGAATAAATTTGTTCACTAAGTTTCGCGGGTAATTTTTAAAAACCAATCTTAGCCATCTCATGGACAAGTGAAACCTCAACAAAAGATAAATTAGCTAGCTAACTTTTTGTTATTTGACAGAGCAAATCTCGGGGATAAACCAAACATACAATGTATCGGTGATCTCTATAGTCCAAACTCCAACATTAATGATTTTCTGTTATTAAAGAAGGGAATGTTATCATAATGGATTCATTTGTATGTTTTTTATAATCCTTTTAACAATAAGTCAACTTCATTCAATTCTTTTCAAGCAAAAAAAATGTCATTGTAGCTTTAGCTAATAATCATTTTTTATTGCTTGATTTGGCTCAAAATGAACTTCAACTTAAATAAATCTAAGCACCATATCTGAACTCAACTCAGTCTTGGTAGCAATCACTTTTTATTACAATTACATCAATACTTTACAAAATTACACACATAGGTTTCTTTTTTTCCTATTAATCTGAATTGTTCATCAATATCATGAAATAACATACTAAAAGATCGCTCACTTATCGCACAATTGAGGCTATTAAACAGAAGCAGGAAACAAATTGGGTTTTTTTTTTGCGGGCAAGGAAACAAATTGGGTTAGTACAAGAGAAAGAGGAGCTCCTCATGTTCTGAATCAACTACTCCCTCCGGATCGGATTAACCGACGCGCCTGAAGAATGATGCAGTTTCAAAATTGCTACCTATTTAGGCGTGTTTACATTAACTACCACATTTAATTAGGACGTAATCTCCTCCGCTCTAGCTCCCATCTCCCTTTTTCAACCGTGTTGCATGCAGTGTGAACGGGAGCCAACGGGGAGAACAACTGCATTCAGATTCAATGAACGGTCAAGGTCCAATGCATGCAGGTTAAAGGCGTTGTCATTGGGCAATTTCGTTTGGATACTTTTGCATGCAGGGTGGACCTAACCCAAATGTTGGACTCCCCTAATTAATTCCACAATCAACGATGCAATATTATGCTAGGGCATACACTTTTCTCTTCCAATCAACTATCGTCTTGGTTCCAGTAATTCTACATGCACGCTGTACCGGAGGTAGTATAAGACTAAGTATTGACTAAATTAAATAGCATTGCATGTCTTAAACAATACATATTATTTTATTTTCTGAAATTTGTTTCTAGTTACATGTTTATGTTTGGGACATTATTTGTTTTTCTTTTTAATTTCCCCGTCCTTATATGATACATGGTTATGTAGATTATGGACTTTACTCGTGAGTTAATTAATGACCTGCATGCAATCTTTTGCGCATACATATGTTGGTTTTAGAGAAAATAATAATGATGTTAATCAAGGATCTCCAAGAATATATCAACTATTGGGAGCTCCAGTCGAGATGGACACAAATTTTTGTTATTCAGGTTTCTTCTCATTAACAATAAAAATCTTATAATTAAATATTCTAGTAGGATGGTCCCGTATTAAAATCATTCATAGGATATAAAACATATATGTAGTCATGTTTACACGATCCAACATATAGCATATATCATGCCAAAACTAGGAAGGTGGAATACTCTAGATAAAATAGCATTTCATTTTGGAAAATAAAACCAGCACCGTTATACATAATGGATCCTAGCTTTCCCAACTATTAGCCTTCTTATTAAGAGAAATATAAAACAAAAGAAAAATCAGATTGTGAAGTTTTACGGTTGATGGCCTTTCATGCTTCAGGCCGAGGTGTTACTAGTCGGAGACGCTATATCTTGCCTATAGCGAGTCGGTGTACGACTCGCTCAACAATCGGTAGATGGGCCAGCCCATCTATTCTAATCACTTTTTTTTCTATTTTATTTTTCTGTATGACTTGGTCATAGCTATGTATCAGTAGCGGTCGTATGGTACCTTCTTCCTCTTTTTTTTTAATTTGTTTAAAAATCATGAAATTTCCAAAAACTGCTTTGTATTGTCTTGTTAATGGATGCTTAGGACATTTTTATCACCGAGCTCGTATTGTCTCGTTTTCGCATGTTGTCTAGCGAAATTTAGGCTAAGAGGCACTTGTGATGATCATGGACGTGTCAGCATACGAACGATCAATAATGTGCATTGTGCTCATGTTTACCTGTTCAACATGTTTTCCGAGTACATGTTCCGCTAACACATGTTTATGTTCGCCATGTTGTTGAATGCATCTATTATGTTCAAGTTTCATGTGGTAATTGTTTTTGTTTATGCCGTAATTTTCGGTACGAGTTTGGGGATATGTTCCGTCGGAGCTGGCACGGCGCAAAAGGAAGTGATTTTGAAACAATCTATCCGTGTGATCTCCAATCCTGCAAAATTTGGAGAGGGTGAACCAATTGCCACGGTTTGAGCTTTGAAGCGTCAGCGTTTGGGCGCCGATTCTAGAAAGCCATAACCGCCGGCCGCGCGAACCACACCTTCTCTTCCGAGCGTCAACGCGCACGGCCGGAGCTTCGCGTCGGCTTCCTGCGACATGCGTATCGTGATCCGGCAACCAATTCCACACGGCTAAACAATTAACCACCACGCCATCACCCGTCACGTAATCAGTTGTCGGCTTTAATTTCCTCTCCCAATCCATCCATCCCCTTCTTCTTCTCCCCGGCAGACAGGAAGCGCGTGTGCGGGACGAAGAAGAAGTCTTGGTACTCGTTCTTCACAGACGGAAAGGGAGAAGGTGGTGGTGGCAATTGAAGCGACCGGGTCCTCATTTTTTTACCTCTTCTTCCTTCCTTCCCAGGTCTACTGCTTACTACTGTTATATAGCCGCCGCTGTCAATTTATCCTCCTCCCCCTCGTTCTTGCCCAATCTCCAGACCTTGCCATACCAGCTCTACGGCGCCTCAATCCTCCGCAGGTCCCAAGAATCAATCTTGCTTCGGCACTTCGGCCCCAAGAATTTCGCCATGAGCGGCGCCAGGTCCTACTTCACGTCCAAGAAGAAGGCCGCCGCGGCCGGCAACGGCCACGGCGCCTCCTCCCGGAACCCCTTCGACTCGGACTCGGACGACGGCGGGGCGACGCAGCAGAGGCCGCCGGCGCGGGCGTCCTCCGCGCCCATCCCGGCCGCCGACCAGCGGGGCTCCCTCTTCGGCGGCGGCGCCGAGGAGAGGACCGGGCCCTCGTCGGGGTTCGCCTCCTCCTCCTCCTCGGCGGCCGCCAGGAGCCGCTACAGGAACGACTTCCGCGACTCCGGGGGCGTGGACGGCCAGTCCGTGCAGGAGCTCGAGGGCTACGCGGCGTACAAGGCCGAGGAGACCACGCAGCGGGTCGACGGCTGCCTCAGGATCGCCGAGGAGATGCGGGAGACCGCGTCCAAGACCCTCGTCACCGTCCACCAGCAGGGCCAGCAGATCAGGCGCACCCACGCCATGGCCCAAGACATCGACCAGGATCTGTCCAGGGTACGTACAAGATCTTGCTTTCTTCGACCGACCTCCCAAGTTATAAATCGTTACTGATTAGCCCAATTTTGTTGACAACTTCTTCTGAAGTCTGAACTAAGATAAGATCGCTGTTGGAAGCTTGGAACTAGACTTACCCCCAAAAATCACATTACCAAACTATTAGAAACTAGCAGTACTATTAGCTATGGAAATTTCTGAAGCTTGAATTAGTTGCTTAGGATAATTCAAATTCAGACATGAAGTCGTGAATTTATGCTCATAAATTGCTCCTTGCTTAGATGGACAAGACCGCAAAAGTTATATATTGTCAACTGATTAACCCAATTTTGGTGACAACTTCTCCTTCTGAACCAAGATAAGATAACTGTTGGAAGCGTGGAACTATGCTTACTCAAAAGATCACATTACCAAACTTGTAGAAACTACTATTTGCTTTTAATTTTTTTGAAGTTTGAACTAGTTGCTTAGGATAATTTAAATCGGGACATGAAGTCTTGAGTTTGTGCTGATGAATTGCTCCTTGATTAGATGAACAAGTTTGTGATGGTGCATTTTGTTCTGCCAAACCTTTTTTCAGGGGGAAAAGCTGCTAGGGGATCTTGGAGGTTTGTTTTCCAAGACTTGGAAGCCCAAGAAGAATGGCGCAATCAAGGGTCCTATGCTAACCAGAGGTAAACTCTTTCTAGTGAAATCTTGAATAAGACTACAAGAACAGTTATTGCTGGCATGAGCAAATTGTACTCTGGTGATCCATGCTACTTGTAACTGAACGGATGGAATGGCATGGATGCAGATGATTCCTTCATACGCAAGGGCAACCATTTGGAGCAAAGGCAGAATTTGGGACTGACAGGTCGTCCACGTCGATCCAAATCGCGAGAAGCCCTTTCTGAACCTACGACAGGGCTCCAGAAAGTTGAGGTACATAGAATTACTATGAATACCTCAAATTTTCTGTTCTGGATTTCATGTCTGGCAGTGATACTATGTGGACGTTATGTATTTTCTGATGATCTGGTTCATCTCGTCAGGTGGAGAAGGCAAAGCAGGACGATGCCCTATCTGATATCAGCGACATACTGACGGAGCTGAAAGGCATGGCCGTTGACATGGGATCTGAGATTGGCAGGTAAATGCCTCACGCTTCACTATTCTTACTTGCAGATCACAACCTAATATGCATTTTTCCTAGCTTGTTTATGTTGCACAAAATATATTTTATTCTTTTATCCATAGCACTTTATTCTCCAAATATCAGAGTTACCATTCAGCAGTGTCGATATCTAGTGGAACATTTCTGTAGTTATATTTTAGCATTGTTTTTTTTAGAGATATATTTTAGCATTGTTGCTTCATGCTTCAGGGTGTAAGATTTGCACAGGCTAAGTGGTGACATGCTCTTTTGTACATTGGTTGGTTTCAGGCAAACAAGCGACTTGGGTCATGCAGAGAAGGACTTCGACGAACTTAACTATAGGGTCAAGGGGGCAAACACTCGAACCCGCCGTCTGCTTGGGAGATAAATGAAAATTGTTTTTTTACTGGAGGATTCCTATGACACTTTCTTTATCATCCGTAGTTCGTTTTGTGGGTCATTATTTCAGGCCATTTTGTGCATAGGACTCTGATCAGTATGGTTTTGGTTGGGGGAGATGACCAAGGAATTATTGAGTTTATTCTGGAATGACAATATACCGTAACTGTTATTGTGTGTATATATATGCTATAGACAGTAGAACATTCTCTATGTTGCAGTTAGTACATTTGCTGGGCGACATGCAAAACTGTTCTAAAATTCAAAAAGGCATTACTTCCAATCTGAGATTCTAGATCAAGATCCCTTTTTAACTAACTAACGATAATATTTTTGGATCTCAAGAAAAAAAAACGATAATAGTTTTGAATCGTGCACACGCATATTCTGACTAATAATTTTAAAAGCAACTTTGAGTCTAACTTGCTCCTCAATTCACCAACCATATCTCCACCACCTATCCTACCTTGCAGCACTTAAACACCAGCATTGAGCAGGTCAGGTGGCATGCGCAACTCGGATATGATGCTTTGATTCAGAACGAGTTGTGGGTTCTTGTCTTCCTCCTGGACTTCTGGTGCCAACATTGTTAGCTGTAGTATATGCGCTTTTCACCACAAGTATTACTGTTAGAAGTAGGATAGCTTTGGTACTAAGCTAATTAGGCAGTTATTAAGATTAGCTTAGGTCCTAAGCTAAGCAGTCAGTTAGTTTTGTCCAAACGCTGTAATACCGAAGAGGTGCCTTTGTAACCGCCTTATTGGCGTCTCTTCGGTGGGTATATATACCCCCAACAATCATCAATGAAACATCACTTGATTCTCTCAATCATTGGTTCTAAATACGTTATCAGCACTGCCTCTACCAAGAGCAACACGCCAGATTGAGAATAGGAACGAAAGAAATACCGGCGACGAAGCTTAACCGTCTCCGCCGGCGTCCTCATCACCGGCCCTTCCTCGGCTAGCACCGACGTAGGCCTTCACGGCGTCCCGCGCCCGCGGCAGCAGCCCTCGATCTTGCCCCCACGAGCGCAGAGGCGACGCCGGCCCCGGTGCCGGTCCTCCTAGACTGCCGTGGCCCTCGGCCGGCTCCTCGCGGTGGCGTGGCTGCCTAGGCGCGGCGAAGGTGACGACCGACGACGGCCCCTGCGGGTGCGACCTTATGCGTGGCTCCCGGCGTCGCGGCAGCGCCCTCCGTGATCCGGCCACCAGCCACGCCGACGATGGCCTCTGGCGACGCGACGCGTCGTCGTCCTCCAGGCGGCGAGACAAATCGTCCTGACGGAGTCTGCCCGTCGCTCTTCTTCTCCTCAATCGACTGCACTACGGAAATCTGGGCGAGCGAAGTTGATTGGAAGTGATACAAATCCATTGATTCGTATCTAGACAGGAAGATAGCGATTCATCTCTTTGCTGTATTGCAATTTAGCCCCTTCCATACTGCGTTTTTAAAAGAGCCATCAGACTCGTTAGACATAGCTACCGTGTCTTAAGACTTGATATTCGTAGCAATTGGTTATTGTTATTTGCATTTTAAAACCATTTTCTTTAGAGAAAATATTCACAGTAGAAGGTCAGGGTATTTTTTTTTAAAAAAATTGCATAAGAAATAATAAGGATGCACAATTTTACATCATGTAAAATTACCATATGAGGCCATCACGTCTTCGTGCACAAGTATATATATATACTTGTCATGCATCCCATACTATATTTCTCAGTAAGTCATGTTACATATTTGCCTTTAGCATTCTTTGTAACATGTAATTCCGGTTAAAAATATTTGCAATTGAAAAGAAAATGACATGCAAATATCTCATTAAAATCTGGGATAAAATTGCCAACATAATATGTGATTATCTTAAATTTTGTTTGTGAATCTCAAGTAACATTGATTGTGAAAATTGCGGATTTTCAATTATTTGTCAGAGTATAACACAAGGTAGTAGGATAAGGTGTCTACTGACATATTGGAGTTTGATTCCTACTACCGAGATATGTACTCCATAAATATGGAGATTAACTACAATGTGTTAACTTAGAATTTGAGATCAACACACACATATGACATGGAAGCATTAGCTTAACATTCAAGTTGTTCCTCTAGAGCATACTTGTTTATCAAATATATTTTACTACCATATATAGTAAAACGAATTCATACATGATCATCTCATGCTTCTTTCACATTGGTATTAGATAAAACTATGGAGCCTGCATCATGGAATAGCATTGTTGTGTGATATATGTCTATCAAGACAAAGTCCAGCATACATAATATTGATTGAGTTTCTCACAAAACTACTATAGGTTCTACTTCATATGATGATAATCATTTTCACCATGAATAACCAATGTCAAAATAGACATCTATGTTTTGGTGGTGAATGTAACATCTCCCATCACTTTGGGAATGAAGTCCAAAGCAATGACATAAGTATCATTTAATGTCTCAACATTGAATGTCTACCCTATGGTCATTACGAAATTACCCCGGCCATTAAAATGCTCAGTGGAAACATTTTCATTTATTTTAATTTACTATCACAGCAAAAAAAAAGTTGCATGATAATATCATGGCTAGAATATCCATCAATGGAATTCACGAAATTCACATCGGATGAGAGAAATTGGTTAAATTTATCTTTCTCTTAAAATCTCCATCAAGAAGATATATGATGTAAACACAATGTTAATAGTTTCTCAAACACTTTTGAGTATTTCTAGTACATTGTAGTTTTTTTTTTCTTTCTGGTGTCTACAGAATCAACTCCAAGTTGATATTTTGTGATCAGACAGTTGATACGAAGATCTGATTCAAAACCTCGAAATCACTTTACATTTTTTATGATAATACAATAAATTATCATTTTTATTTCAGGATAATAATATATCATATCTTCATATGAAGACTCATGTGATACACCCTACGGGTGATATACCAATACCTGAAATTCATATTAGTACTCAAAATACTAAGAATCTCAATGGTCACAAACAGAACCATGAGAAATCAATGTAAAGTGGAGGTAAAATGATAAACAAAATCATAGTAGACATAGTAAAAGGGATAAGATAACTATCAAGTTTATCAAATATGTTATTGTGTAAATCATTGTACGTAATAATGTTCCCTAGCATCTGGTTGAGTTATACTTTATATTCATTAAGTAATGTGAGTGAAAGGGGATAATTTGAAACATCTCTTTGATAAACACTAGAAAATAACCTGGATACGGATTGTACTTATAATTTTCATCAGAAAGATAACATAAGTCCACTCCGTTAGAAGATGCGCTCCTCCACAATATTAATTTTCTTGTGGAATAAGATTCCCAATACACTTTTGGGACTTCATTTTGTCTCATGACTATCCCAATATGTCATTTAGCCAATAATCATACTACTAAATGTGGTATGTTGTCCATTGATATCATGTTTCTCATACATGACATTTCAATGTATGAACTAAATTCATACTAAACTTTGTTGAGTACAAACTAATTTTTCAGGTTTTGATGAATCTAAGATTTTTCATAATCGCCTTGATCACCCATTATAGGGATAATGCGAAAAATTAGTGAAATTTTGTTGGTCAAAATTTACAAGTTGCAAAATTCTCAAATCATTAGATTTTATGAGCACCTAATGTACCATGAGATTTTTTTTTGTAAGTCTCTCACACTCCACTTAAATTACTTATTCAAAAAGATACTTGTTGACTATTCAACAACTATCTGGGTCATATAAGTATTACATGGTATTGATAGACACATCTAGTGGATGGTCTTACGTGGGTCTTTAATCTCCACAAATCCATGATTTTACTAAATTAATTGCTCAAATTATCAAATTAAGAGCAAAATATTATAACATATTGGTTAAACCAATACTAATATTGTTTTCACGAGCATTTGTGATTTTACTAAGTACCTCCGTGTACATATCCAGAATAGTGCAACTAAATTCTTTGTCAAAAGAATCAAACTAATTAAATGACCACTGCAACCAAATTTTGATATACCAATATATTGTTGGAGACATATGGTCTTACATGTCGTAGATCTAATCTAGATCACTACAGTTGCTTATCATACTGCTTCCCCTTGCAGTAAGTACGTGAAAATCAAACAAGTATTTCCCATCTGCGATAATTCGGTTATATACCGGTATCACCACCCCAACGTACATCATGGGCCCTCACATCAATTTGGGATCTATGTGATAAATAACTGAGGTATAATTGTTTATCCGTCAAATACCTCAAGACCCTAACAAGGGAGTTATTGATAGCCCGTACGCTGATTGCATTTGCAATAAGGATATTTTTGGCATTAGGGGGAGATTAGTACCACAAAGAATGCCGATTAATAAATAATAAATGTCATGGACTTTCAGTCCTTATATTCACGTACTTGAAAATCTGAACGATAAGTTCAGTCATAACTTTGCAACACATTGCAAATCTGCCACCTACATTTACTCGTGACAAATATGTCACAGAATCATATTATGCATGCAACCAATGTGCCAAAATAGTGAAGGTACCTAATGTAACCACTTTCCTCCGAAATGAGAGCAAAAGAGGGAGAAAATTGGCCACATGAGATATAAATTTTCACATGCTTTCGCGGAACAAAGGAAATTATATCCTCAACACGTAAATGTAGTTCAACCTCAAGTTGAATAACACATAGTGGATGCTCATCATCCAAACCCAGCATAAATGTGCACATAATTTTAAGTGTTGAGACATTGAAACACCTTGACTCCATTGTTTTGGGAAATCACGAGGAGTTCAAATATTTTAAACACATTTCCACAAATCTTATCGATTCAACATAATCATACAATAAAGACTACATTTTGTCGACAAATATATTTATTCTTAAAATTGCTGAAACCTTTAGGGCCCTGAACCAAAGTCCATGGCAGAGTGCCTAATGCATTCATATATTGGTTCAACTAGAAGGAGGCAATTGAATAAGAATAGCACTCACTCAACAAGGGAGGTATTTACCATTGTAATACCTATTCCTCATAAGCACCTTCCCTCTGGAAGACAAATGACTTTTTGTTAACAACAAAAAAAAAACAATGAGGTGGTGATAAAGTGAGGCTTGTAGCGCAAGGGTTCACGCAGAGACCCGACATCAATTATATATGATGTAACATACCCTATTGGTATAAGTGGAATTACGTTTCGATACTAATATTATTGGCAGTTATAAATAAACTATCCATGTAGTTGATGGATGTAGTGATTACATAATCATATGGGTCACTCAATTTGGATATCTATATTAAAGTCCTTAAGACTTATAAATCCAAATCCAAAATAAATAGCAACATATGTGTAATAATACAAAAGTCACTCTATGACTTAAAATAGTCAAACACAAATTATGTGGTACAATTGACTATAAGAGCTCCTTCTTATAAAGGATTACTCGTACAATAATGATTGCTTATATGTAGTCATAAACAAAATCCCTAATTGGATTCTACATGAACTTTGTATATATCGATACTTTTATCATCAAAGTCTATAATATACATGAAAAGTCCTTACAATCTTATCAAGACGGAGATTTGGATTGAACCAAGTATTAATCAAGTTTATAACTTGAGTATATTCCTTCGGAATACATATCTATCAGTCTTTACATGTCCATAAAATTTTGGAGAAATTAAATATGGATAAATAAAATCAAAGATACATATGGTCACAATATCCCTAACATAGATACAAATTCATTCATACATTGTAGTAGTGATGAAGTGATATTGGACCTCTTGTTCCATATCTCAATACAAACTACATCACGAATGCGAATGTTTTGTTGTCAACTTCAAACCCCAACTAAAAGGTTGGTGTAAGTAATATCCTCTGATATATTTAAGGCACAAATGTTCTTGATTAATTCTCTTAGGAATATCAAGATTTGACCATCATGTAATCTACGTTGGCTATAATTACCCGATCCCGAAAATGCCATATCATAGACTGAATTCAATGAAAGAGTCTTCTAAAATAAGAATACAAAATAGACTCTAACAGCTTCATATAATAATTGAACACATTCAAGATCATGTGGTTAAGATTCAACAGAATCACCCACCATTATCTATCAGATAATACCACTTGTATTGCTAAAATGCATAAGGGTTAAATTAATATTTTTCAAACTAGGGAGATAAACACTTTGCAAACATATCATGTGAAAATCTAATAGATTTATTCACAGTGTTTTACTGATTCCCATACTCATGAATTTAAGTTCATGGATTGGTGTGAGACAACTTTTAGATTTGCAAAGTTCAGGGGGAGTAAAACTCCCAAATTATAACCCGGTGATGATCATTAGATCATATATATTGTACTCTTTTTCCCTTAATGAGTTTTCCCTAATGGTTTCTCATAAAAGGTTTTTAATGAGACAATATAAATACAAGTGTCTAGATATGCCACATTGCTTTCTCCTTGTTTTTTCCCCATTGGGTTTTAAAGGAGTTTTCGGTGGCACATCATATTGCACTCTTTGCAATATTTATATGTCGTACCTCCAATTTTCCCCACTGAGGTTTTTAAAGGAAGTATATAAGGCATATTTATTGATCTCTAAACTCACTAATGAGATTTTTCCTTATCAAGGTTTTGCTCATATGAGTTCTCAAGAGACAATAATCTTTATATGTTGTATTATTTTCTTCTTATTTTTCCAACATGGTTTAAAGGAGTTTTAACAACATATCAAATACAACTCTCCTCATATTTTTCCCACAGGGTTTTTAGGGGAGAGATTTTAAAGATGATGACTTTCAAGATGATAGAATATTTACAAAGAGCACCGTTATTTACAAGGACATCCTCATATATAAGCAAGAAGACTTTCAAGACTATGCGAGAAGATCTTGAAGATTACACAAGAGATTTTTAAGAAACAGCGTTGTCCAAGGGGGAGTGTTAGAAGTAGGATAGCTTTGGTACTAAGCTAATTAGGCAGTTATTAAGATTAGCTTAGGTCCTAAGCTAAGTAGTCAGTTAGTTTTGTCCAAACGCTGTAATACCGAAGAGGTGCCTTTGTAACCGCCTTATTGGCGTCTGTTCGGTGGGTATATATACCCCCAACAATCATCAATGAAACATCACTTGATTCTCTCAATCATTGGTTCTAAATAATTACGATGGTACTTCACACGTCACAATGTTTGATGGGTCATAGGAGGTTTCTCTCAGGAGCATGGCATCGACTACAAAATGCCTTGCCCGGTTGTGGAGTCCTGCACCATTGGGGCTGACCTCTCTATTGATGGCTCCTCCTCTTGATCCATTCATCAACTAGATACAAAAAGAGAAAAAAGTTTCTTACTTGATAACCCAGCTGAGAGACGGCCTATAGTCCACGACCGCTAGGGTTGTAGACATTCATGCTCCCTCTCACGTTCCATGTTACAAAAATATTTGTATGGTTTAGAAAAGCTCCCAGTGCCCAGTTTCAATGTTTCACCCTTTTTGGTTCTGTAGCATCAAAGTGTGGTACCTCTCTATTTATCTTCAAATCTTTCCCACGCATGTGCCTATTTTTTTGTTGTTATATGTTGATGACATAATCATGATGCTACCGCTTTGCCACTTTCTTAGCCAAATCATCACATCTTTAGAACTGGAATTTTCGATGACCGATATTGGACCCCTTTCACATTTTCTAGGCATATCTATCACACAATCTACATCCGGCCTTCTTCTTTCTCAATGCCATATGCACTAGACATTATTCACTGCATTGCCATGGACAATTATAATATTGTCAAACCCCTACCCGTTTTGGATCTAAACTTTCTCTACATGTTGGCCTACCCTTCGATAATCCTACCCAATACCGTAGCCTCTTTTGTGCTTTGCAGTACCTACCTATCACTCGACATGATCTCTCATATGTCCCAACATACATGTCTTTTTACGCATGCCCACAAATATGCTTATTTTAATCTTTTCGAATGAATCATTTTGTATGTCAAAGGCACAATTGATAATGTTCGTGTACATTGCTCCATCTCAAATCATTCTTTCGTCGTTTCTTTTGATGTTGATTGGGGCAATTCCTAACACAAGAAGATACACATTAGGTCTCTAAATCTTTTCATCGTAACAATCTCATCTACTAGTCCTGTAGGAGACATTTACCTTCCACGATCCAATGTCAAATAGGAATATAAATCTCTTTTCCCATGTGTTGTAGAGAAATGTTGGATGCGACATATTTTGTGGGTTCTTCATGTGCCTATGTCAAAATCAACTATTTTATACATCAACAATGTGTCTCTTGAAGGAGATATGCCCTAGAGGCAATGATAAAGTGGTTATTATTTATATCTCTATGTTTATGATAAATGTTTATATATCATGCTATAATTGTATTAACCGAAACATTAGTACATGTGTGATATGTAGACAAACAAGAAGTCCCTAGTATGCCTCTTAAACTAGCTTGTTGATTAATGGATGATTAGTTTCATAATCATGAACATTGGATGTTATTAATAACAAGGTTATGTCATTGTATGAATGATATAATGGACACACCCAAATTAAGCGTAGCATAAGATCTCGTCATTAAGTTATTTGCTATAAGCTTTCAATACATAGTTACCTAGTCCTTATGACCATGAGATCATGTAAATCACTTATACCGGAAAGGTACTTTGATTACACCAAACACCACTGCGTAAATGGGTGGCTATAAAGGTGGGATTAAGTATCCGGAAAGTGTGAGTTGAGGCATATGGATCAACGGTGGGATTTGTCCATCCCGATGACGGATAGATATACTCTGGGCCCTCTCGGTGGAATGTCGTCTAATGTCTTGCAAGCATATGAATGAGTTCATAAGAGACCACATACCACGGCAGTAAAGAGTACTTGTCAGGAAACGAGGTTGAACAAGGTATGGAGTGATACCGAGATCAAACCTCGGACAAGTAAAATATCGCGTGACAAAAATTGGTATCGTATGTGAATGGTTCATTCGATCACTAAAGTCATCGTTGAATATGTGGAGCCATTATGGATCTCCAGATCCCGATATTGGTTATTGGTCGAGTGAGTACTCAACCATGTCCGCATAGTTCACGAACCGTAGGGTGACACACTTAAAGTTGGATGTTGAAATGGTAGTACTTGAATATGGAATGGAGTTGGAATATTTGTTCGAAGTCCCGGATGTGATCCCGGACATCACGAGGAGTTCCGAATGGTCCGGAGAATAAGATTCATATATAGGATGTCATTTTATGTGAATAAAATGTCGCGAAGGTTCTATGGAAGGTTCTAGAAGGTTCTAGAAAAGTCCGGAAGAACCCACCAAGGAAGGTGGAGCCCACATGGGACTCCACCTCCATGGCCGGCCAACCCTAGTGGGGAGGAGTCCCAAGTGGACTCCCCAGACGGCCACCCCCCTATGGGTGGAACTCCCACCTTGGTGGGAGTCCTAGCTTGGCTAGGTTTCCCCTCCTATGGAAGGTTTTTGTTCGGGTCTTATTCGAAGACTTGGAGACCAACTCTTGGGGTTCCACCTATATAATGAGGGCCAAGGGGAGGGGGCCGGCCACCTCAAACACCACCAAGGTGGCCGCACCCCATAGTGGCCGGCGCCCCCCCCTCCCCAAACCCTAGCCGCCCCGCTCCTCCACTTCCCGCACGCTTAGCGAAGCTCCGCCGGACTTCTCCACCACCACCGACACCACGCCGTCGTGCTGTCGGATTCAAGAGGAGCTACTACTACTGCCCGCGGAACGGGGAGGTGGACGTCGTCTTCATCAACAACCGAACGTGTGACCGAGTACGGAGGTGCTGCCCGTTCGTGGCGCCGTAACCGATCGTGATCAAGATCTTCTACGCGCTTGCAAGCGGCAAGTGAACGTCTACCGCAGCAACAAGAGCCTCATCTTGTAGGCTTTGGAATCTCTTCAAGGGTGAGACTCGATACCCCCTCGTTGCTACCGTCTTCTAGATTGCATCTTGGCTTGGATTGCGTGTTCGCGGTAGGAAAATTTTTGTTTTCTATGCAACGTTATCCTACAGTGGTATCAGAGCCGTGTCTATGCATAGATGGTTGCACGAGTAGAACACAATGGTTTGTGGGTGATGTCTACGTTCCCCCTCCTTTCCTGTAGACAGTGTTGGGCCTCCAAGAGCAGAGGTTTGTAGAACAGCAGCAAGTTTTCCCTTAAGTGGATTACCCAAGGTTTATCGAACTCGAGGAGGAAGAGGTCAAAGATATCCCTCTCATGCAACCTGCAACCACAAAGCAAGAAGTCTCTTGTGTCCCCAACACACCTAATAGGTGCACTAGTTCGGCGAAGAGATAGTGAAATACAGGTGGTATAAATAAGTATGAGCGGTAGCAACGGTGCCAGAAAATAGCTTGCTGGCGTGTAGTTGATGGTGGTAGTATTGCAGATAGTAACACAAGTAAACAGGAAACAAGCGTAGTAACTCAGCGGTATTTAGGAACAAGGCCTAGGGATTACACTTTCACTAGTGGACACTCTCAACATTGATCACATAACAGAATAGATAAATGCATACTCTACACTTTTGTTGGATGATGAACACATTGCGTAGGATTACACGAACCCTCAATGCCGGAGTTAACAAGCTCCACAATAATGCTCATATTTTAGTAACCTTTAGTGTAAGATAGATCAAAAGACTAAACCAAGTACTAGCATAGCATGCACACTGTCACCTTCATGCATATGTAGGAGGAATAGATCACATCAATATTATCATAGCAATAGTTAACTTCGCAATCTACAAGAGATCATGATCATAGCATAAACCAAGTACTAACACGGTGCACACACTGTCACCTTTACACACGTGCAGGAGGAATACAACTACTTTAATAACTTTGCTAGAGTAGCACATAGATAGTAGTGATACAAAACTCATATGAATCTCAATCATGTAAAGCAGCTCATGAGATCATTGTATTGAGGTACATAGGAGAGAGATTAACCACATAGCTACCGGTACACCCGAGCCTCGATGGAGAACTACTCCCTCCTCATGGGAGCAGCAGCGGTGATGAAGATGGCGGTGGAGATGGCAGCGGTGTCGATGGAGAAGCCTTCCGGTGGCACTTCCCGCTCCGGCAGGGTGCGGAACAGAGACTCTGTCCCCCGATCTTGGCTTCGCGATGGCGGCGGCTCTAGAAGGTTTTCCGTATCGTGGTTCTTCGTATCAGGGTTTTCGATCCAGGGGCTTTATATAGGCGAAGAGGCGGTGCAGGAGGGCTAACAGGGGGGCCACACCATATGGCGGCGCGGCCAGGGCCCAGGCCGCGCCGCCCTATCTGGGTCCACAGGCCCCCTCTCTGCTCTCGGGTGTTGGATGCTAGGAACCTGGGTCTTGATTTCGTCCGATTCCGAGAATATTTCGTTACTAGGATTTCGAAACCAAAAACAAACAGAAACGCACTTCGGCATCTTGTTAATAGGTTAGTTCCGAAAATGCACGAATATGACATAAAGTGTGCATAAAACATGTAGATAACATCAATAATGTGGCATGGAACACAAGAAATTATCGATACGTCGGAGACGTATCAGCATCCCCAAGCCAGTTCTGCTCGTCCCGAGCAGGTAAACGATAACAAAGATAATTTCTGGAGTGACATGCCATCATAAACTTGATCATATTGTAAACATATGTAATGAATGCAGCAATCAAAACAATGGTAATGACATGAGTAAACAAGAATCATAAAGCAAAGACTTTTCATGAATAGTACTTAAAGACAAGCATCAATAAGTCTTGCATAAGACTTAACTCATAAAGCAATAAATCAAAGTAAAGGCATTGAAGCAACACAAAGGAAGATTAAGTTTCAGCGGTTGCTTTCAACTTGTAACATGTATATCTCATAGATAATTGTCAATGCAAAGCAATATAACAAATGCAATAAGCAAGTATGTAAGAATCAATGCATAGTTCACACAAATGTTTGCTTCTTGAGGTGGAGAGAGATAGGTGAACTGACTCAACATAAAAGTAAAAAAGAATGGTTCTTCAAAGAGGAAAGCATCGATTGCTATATTTGTGCTAGAGCTTTGATTTTGAAAACATAAAGAGAGCATAAAAATAAAGTTTTGAGAGGTGTATGTTGTTGTCAACGAATGGTAGCGGTACTCTAACCCCCTTGCCAGACAAACCTCCAAAGAGCGGCTCCCATTTTATTTTATTTTTGGATGGCACTCCTTCCAACCTTTCTTTCACAAACCATGGCTAACCGAACCCTCGGGTGCCTGCCAACAATCTCATACCATGAAGGAGTGCCTTTTTATTTTAGTTTTATTATGATGACACTCTCCCAACCTTTGCTTACACAAGCCATGGCTAACCGAATCCTTCGGGTGCCGTCCAACAATCACATACCATGGAGGAGTGTCTATTTTTGTTAATTAATTTGGGACTGGGAATCCCATTGCCAGCTCTTTTTGCAAAATTATTGGATAAGCGGATGAAGCCACTAGTCCATTGGTGAAAGTTGCCCAACAAGATTGAAAGATAAACACCACATACTTCCTCATGAGCTATAAAACATTGACACAAATCAGAGGTGATAAATTTTGAATTGTTTAAAGGTAGCACTCAAGCAATTTAATTTGTAATGGCAGGAAATACCATGTAGTAGGTAGGTATGGTGGACACAAATGGCATAGTGGTTGGCTCAAGTATTTGGATGCATGAGAAGTATTCCCTCTCGATACAAGGTTTAGGCTAGCAAGGTTATTTGAAACAAACACAAGGATGAACCGGTGCAGCAAAACTCACATAAAAGACATATTGTAAACATTATAAGACTCTACACCGTCTTCCTTGTTGTTCAAAACTCAATACTAGAAATTATCTAGACTTTAGAGAGACCAAATATGCAAACCAAATTTTAGCATGCTCTATGTATTTCTTCATTAATGGGTGCAAGTATATGATGCAAGAGCTTAAACATGAGCACAACAATTGCCAAGTATCACATTACCCAAGACATTATAGCAAATTACTACATGTATCATTTTCCAATTCCAACCATATAACAATTTAACGAAGAGGAAACTTCGCCATGAATATTATGAGCTAAGAACACATGTGTTCATATGAACCAGCGGAGCGTGTCTCTCTCCCACACAAGCATGATGTAATCCAATTTATTCAAACAAAAACAAAGACAAAAGCACACAGACGCTCCAAGTAAAGTACATAAGATGTGACCGAATAAAAATATAGTTTCAAGAGAAGGAACCTGATAATGTTGTCGATGAAGAAGGGGATGCCTTGGGCATCCCCAAGCTTAGACGCTTGAGTCTTCTTGAAATATGCAGGGGTGAACCACCGGGGCATCCCCAAGCTTAGAGCTTTCACTCTCCTTGATCATAGTATATCATCCTCCTCTCTTGACCCTTGAAAACTTCTTCCACACCAAACTTTAAGCAAACTCATTAGAGGGTTAGTGCATAATCAAAAACTCACATGTTCAGAGGTGACACAATCATTCTTAACACTTCTGGACATTGCTCAAAGCTACTGGAAGGTAATGGAACAAAGAAATCCACCCAACACAGCGAAAGAAGCAATGCGAAATAAAAGGCAGAATCTGTCAAAAACAGAACAGTCCGTAAAGACGAATTTTAAAATGGCACCAGACTTGCTCAAATGGAAAAACTCAAAACTAATGGAAGTTGCGTACATATCTGAGGATCACTCACGTAAATTGGCATAATTTTCTGAGTTACCTACAGAGAATTAGACCCAGATTCGTGACAGACAGCAATGCTGTTTCTGCGCAGCAATCCAAATCTAGCATCAACTTTACCATAGAGACTTTACTTGGCACAAAATGATAAGGAGAGGTTGCTACAGTAGTAAACAACTTCCAAGACACAAATATAAAACAAAGTACTGTAGCAAAATAACACATGGGTTATCTCCCAAGAAGTTCTTTCTTTATAGCCGTTAAGATGGGCTCAGCAGTTTTAATGATGCACTCGCAAGAAATAGTATTTGAAGCAAAAGAGAGCATCAAGAGGCAAATTCAAAACAAATTTAAGTCTAACATGCTTCCTATGCATAGGAATCTTGTAAATAAACAAGTTCATTAAGAGCAAAGTAACAAGCATAGGAAGATAAAACAAGTGTAGCTTCAAAAATTTCAGCACATAGAGAGGCATTTTAGTAACATGAAAATTTCTACAACCATATTTTCCTCTCTCATAATAACTTTCAGTAGCATCATGAGCAAACTCAACAATATAACTATCACATAAAGCATTCTTATCATGAGTCTCATGCATAAAATTATTACTCTCCACATAAGCATAATCAATTTTATTAGTAATAGTGGGAGCAAATTCTAGCTATCATTATTATTCTCATCAAGTGTAGGAGGCATATTGTAATCATAATCAAATTTATCCTCCATAACAGGCGGTACTAAAAGACCAATATCATCATAAATAGGAGGCAAAGTATCAGCAAAGTAAATTTTCTCCTCAATGCTTGGGGGACTAAAAATATCATGCTCATCAAAGCCAGCTTCCCCAAGCTTAGAATTTTCCATATCATTAGCAACATTGGTGTTCAAAGCGTTCATACTAATATTACTACCAGCATGCAAATAAGATTTCATAGGTTTTTTAATTTTCGCATCAAAAAATCCATGTTTTAAATCAGAAATAGAATAAGAAGCTCATTGTTGTCCATTATGCCAAACTAGTGTAAACAAGAAACAAAAAGATGCAATTGCGGGATCTAAAGGAAATAGCTTCGAGCACAAACACAATGGCGCCAGAAAAGTATTGTTACCTGGCGGAGTATGAGTGCCTTTTTACCTTTCCTCCCCGGCACCAGAAAAGTGCTTGGCGCGTAGTTGACGAGGGAGGAAAAGTGCTTAGTTGCCGGGCTTGCCAATATGTGAGTGCCGTTTTTCCCTCCCCAACGGCGCCAGAAAAGTGCTTGATGTCTATGTTCCCCTCCTTTCCTGTAGTGTTGGGCCTCCAAGCGAGAGGTTTGTAGAACAGCACAGGTTTTCCTTTAAGTGGATTACCCAAGGTTTATCGAACTCAGGGAGGAAGAGGTCAAAGATATCCCTCTCATGCAACCCTGCAACCACAAAGCAAGAAGTCTCTTGTGTCCCCAACACACCTAATAGGTGCACTAGTTCGCGAAGAGATAGTGAAATACAATTGGTATAAATAAGTATGAGCGTAGCAACGGTGCCAAAATAGCTTGCTGGCGTGTAGTTGATGGTGGTAGTATTGCAGCATAGTAACACAGTAAAACAAACAAGCGATAGTAACTCAGCAGTATTTAGGAACAAGGCCTAGGGATTACACTTTCACTAGTGGACACTCTCAACATTGATCACATAACAGAATAGATAAATGCATACTCTACACTTTTGTTGGATGATGAACACATTGCGTAGGATTACACGAACCCTCAATGCCGGAGTTAACAAGCTCCACAATAATGCTCATATTTTAGTAACCTTTAGTGTAAGATAGATCAAAAGACTAAACCAAGTACTAGCATAGCATGCACACTGTCACCTTCATGCATATGTAGGAGGAATAGATCACATCAATATTATCATAGCAATAGTTAACTTCGCAATCTACAAGAGATCATGATCATAGCATAAACCAAGTACTAACACGGTGCACACACTCACCTTTACACACGTGCAGGAGGAATACAACTACTTTAATAACTTTGCTAGAGTAGCACATAGATAGTAGTGATACAAAACTCATATGAATCTCAATCATGTAAGCAGCTCATGAGATCATTGTATTGAGGTACATAGGAGAGAGATTAACCACATAGCTACCGGTACAGCCCCGAGCCTCGATGGAGAACTACTCCTCCTCATGGGAGCAGCAGCGGTGATGAAGATGGCGGTGGAGATGGCAGCGGTGTCGATGGAGAAGCCTTCCGGGGCACCCGCTGGGCGGTGCCGGAACAGAGACTCTGTCCCCGATCTTGGCTTCGATGGCGGCGGCTCTAGAAGGTTTTCCGTATCGTGGTTCTTCGTATCGGGGTTTTCGATCCAGGGGCTTTATATAGGCGAAGAGGCGGTGCAGAGGGCTAATGCCACACCATATGGCGGCGCGGCCGGGCCCGGCCGCGCCTATCATCTGGGTCCACAGCCCTCCGGCGCTCTCGGTGTTCTGATGCTTCCGGAAAATAGGAACTGGTCTTGATTTCGTCGATTCCGAGAATATTTCGTTACTAGGATTTCGAAACCAAAAACAGCTGAAACTGCACTTCGGCATCTTGTTAATAGGTTAGTTCCGAAAAATGCACGAATATGACATAAAGTGTGCATAAAACATGTAGATAACATCAATAATGTGGCATGGAACACAAGAAATTATCGATACATTGGAGACGTATCAGTGGGCGTTGATGCTCTTGTTATCTTTAGTTGAGTACTTTGCATCTTTATGGCATAGTGGGATGAAGCGGCTCGGACTAACTTTACATGACCGCGTTCATGAGACTTGTTCCTCGTTCGACATGCAACTTGTATTGCATAAGAGGCTTTGCGGGTGTCTGTCTCTCCTACTATAGTAAAGATTCAATTTACTCTTCTATTGACAACATTAGTATCAACGTTGTGGTTCATGTTCGTAGGTAGATTAGATCTATATCGAAAACCCTAAACCACGTAAAATATGCAAACCAAATTAGAGAGCGTCTAACTTGTTTTTGCAGGGTTTGGTGATGTGATATGGCCATAATATGATGATGAATATGTATGAGATGATCATTATTGTATTGTGGCAACGGCGGGAGCCTTATGGTTGTCTTTAAATTTCATGTTGAGTAGTATTTCAAAGTAGTTGTAATAGTTGCTACATGGAGGACAATCATGAAGACGGCACCATTGACCTTGACGCTACGCCGATGATGATGGAGATCATGCCCGAAGATGATGGAGATCATGTCCGTGCTTTGAAGATGAAGATCAAAGGCGCAAGACAAAAGGGCCATATCATATCACATATGAACGCATGTGATGTTAATCCTTTTATGCATCTTATTTTGCTTAGATCGCGACGGTAGCATTATAAGATGATCCCTCACTAAAATCTCAAGATAATAAAGTGTTCATCCTTAGTAGCACCATTGCCAAGACTTGTCGTTTCGAAGCATCTCGTGATGATCGGGTGTGATAGAATCAAGAAGTGCATACAACGGGTGCAAGACAGTTTGCACATGCGGATACTAAGGTGGCCTTGACGAGCCTAGCATGTACAGACATGGTCTCGGAACACGTGATACCGAAAGGTAGAGCATGAATCATATGGTTGATGAACACTTTGAGTGTTCGCCATTGAAATCACACCTTGTCTCGTGATGATCGGACTATGGTGTGGTGGATTTGGTTCGTGTGATCACTAAGACAATGCGAGGGATATTGTTTTGAGTGGGAGTTCACCTAGATTTTTAATTATGTTGAATTAAAATTTGAACTCAATTTGTCATAAACTTAGTCTAAACTATTGCAAATATATGTTGTAGAGATGGCGTCCCCAATCAATTTTAACCAGTTCCTAGAGAAAGAAAAGCTTAAGAGCAACGGTAGCAACTTCACCGACTGGTTCCGTCATGTGAGGATCTTCCTCTCTGGCGGAAATCTGCAATATGTGCTTGATGCACCGCTAGGTGACCCTCCTGCAGAAACTGAAACCGATGAAGTAAAAGCTGTTTATGCGACTCGGAAAACTCGGTACTCTCAAGTTCAGTGTGCCATCTTATGCAGTCTGGAATCCGATCTTCAAAAACGTTTTGAGCACCACGATCCTCATGAGTTGATGAAAGAGTTGAAGACTATTTTTGAGACTCATGCGGCCGTGGAATGCTATGAAGCATCGAAACAATTTTTCAGCTGCATGATGGAAGAAGGTAGCTCCGTTAGTGAGCACATGCTCGCCATGACCGGGCATGCGAAGAAACTCAGTGACTTGGGAATAGTGATTCCTAACAGACTGGGGATTAATCGTGTCCTTCAATCACCGCCACCAAGTTACAAGAACTTTGTGATGAACTACAATATGCAGAACATGAACAAGGAGTTACCTGAACTCTTTGGCATGCTAAAAGCTGCAGAGATTGAGATCAAGAAAGAGCACCAAGTGTTGATGGTCAACAAGACCACCAGTTTCAAGAAACAGGGCAAGTCTAAGGGAAAATTCAAGAAGGGTGGCAAGAAAGCTGCTACGCCTCCTATGAAACCTAAGAACGGCCCTAAGCCTGATGCTGAGTGCTATTACTGCAAGGAGAAGGGACACTGGAAGCGTAATTGCTCCAAGTATCTGGCTGATTTGAAGAACGGCCTTGTCAAGAAGAAGAAAGAAGGTATATCTGATATACATGTTATAGATGTTTATCTCACTGGTTCTCGTTCTAGTACATGGGTATTTGATACTGGTTCGGTTGCTCATATCTGTAACTCGAAACAGGAACTAAAGAATAAACGAAGACTACGAAAGATGAAGTGACGATGCGCGTTGGAAATGGATCCAAAGTCGATGTGATCGTTGTCGGCACACTTCCTCTACATCTACCTTCGGGATTAGTTTTAAGCCTAAATAATTGTTATTTTATACCCGCGTTGAGCATGAACATTATATCTGGATCTTGTTTAATGCAAGACGGTTATTCATTCAAGTCTGAGAATAATGGTTGTTCTATTTTTATGAATAATATCTTTTATGGTCGAGCACCACAAAAGAATGGCTTATTTCTGTTAGATCTCGATAGTAGTGATACGCATATACATAACATTGATGCTAAGCGAATTAAATTGAATGATAATTCTACTTATATGTGGCACTGTCGTCTTGGTCATATTGGAGTGAAACGCATGAAGAAACTCCATACCGATGGATTACTAGAATCACTTGACTTTGAGTCACTTGATAGATGCGAAGCATGTCTGATGGGAAAAATGACTAAGACTCCATTTTCTGGTATGATGATGCGAGCTACTGACTTATTGGAAATCATACATACCGATGTGTGCGGACCAATGAGCGTAGCATCGCGCGGTGGTTATCGTTATGTTCTAACCTTCACGATGATCTGAGTAGATATGGGTATATCTATTTCATGAAACATAAATCCGAAACTTTCGAGAAGTTTAAGGAATTCCAAAGTGAAGTAGAAAATCAACGTAACAAGAAGATTAAATTTCTACGATCTGATCGTGGAGGTGAATATCTGAGTTATGAGTTTGGCATGCATTTAAAGAAATGCGGAATACTTTCACAATTGACACCGCCGGGAACACCACAACGAAACGGTGTGTCCGAACGTCGTAATCGAACTCTCTTAGATATGGTTCGTTCTATGATGTCTCTTACGATTTGCCGTTATCATTTTGGAGTTATGCTTTAGAGACAGCCGCATTCACTTTAAATAGAGCACCATCAAAATTAGAAACGACACCGTATGAATTATGGTTTAATAAGAAACCTAAGCTGTGTTCTGAAAGTTTGGGGTTGCGAAGCCTATGTAAAGAAGTTACAACCGGACAAGCTAGAACCCAAAGCGGAGAAATGCGTCTTCATAGGATATCCTAAGGAAACTATAGGGTATACTTTCTATCACAAATCCGAAGGCAAAATATTTGTTGCTAAGAACGGAACCTTTCTTGAGAAAGAATTTCTCACTAAAGAAGTGACTGGAAGAAAAGTAGAACTCGATGAGATTGATGAATCTATACTCGTTGATCGGAGTAGCGCAGTACCGGAAACTGTTCCTGTACCGCCTACACCGCAACAGAGGAAGCTAATGATAATGATCATGAAACTTCGAACGAGGAAACCTCGCAGATCGACAAGGGAATGTACCACTCCTGATTGGTATGATCCTTGTCTAAATCTCATGATTGTGGACAACAATGGACCCTGCGACGTATGAAGAAGCGATGATGAGCCCAGATTCCAACAAATGGCAAGAAGCCATGAAATCCGAAATGGGATCCATGTATGATAACAAAGTATGGACTTTGGTAGACTTACCTAGCCGAAAGGCTGTCGAGAATAAATGGATCTTCAAGAGAAAAACAGATGCTGATGGTAATATTACTGTCTATAAAGCTCGACTTGTCGCAAAGGGTTTCCGACAAATTCAAGGAGTTGACTACGATGAGACTTTCTCACCCGTAGCGAAGCTAAAATCTGTGAGGATTTTGTTAGCAATAGCTGCATTTTTCGATTATGAGATTTGGTAGATGGATGTCAAAACGGCATTCCTTAATGGAGACATTGAGGAAGAGTTGTATATGGTACAACCCAAAGGTTTTGTCGATCCTAAAAATGCGACAAAGTATGCAAACTTCAGCGTTCAATCTATGGACTGAAGCAAGCATCAAGAGTTGGAACCGACGCTTTGATAAGGTTATCAAAGACTTCGGGTTTATACGGTGTCATGGAGAGGCCTGTATTTACAAGAAATTGAGTGGGAGCTCTGTAGCATTCCCGATATTATATGTAGATGACATATTATTAATCGGGAATGATATAGAACTATTAAGCATGTTAAAGGTTATTTGAATAATAGTTTTTCAATGAAAGACCTTGGTGAAGCATCATATATATTAGGCATCAAGATTTATAGAGATAGATCAAGACGCCTAATAGGGCTATCACAGAGTACATATCTGGACAAGATTCTAAAGAAGTTTAGAATGGACGAAAGTAAGAAAGGGTTCTTACCTATGTTACCAGGCAAGGTCTTGAATAAGACTCAAGGACCGGCTACGGCAGAAGAAAGAGAAAGGATGAGTAATATCCCCTATGCCTCGGCAGTAGGATCTATCATGTATGCCATGCTATGTACTAGACCGGATATAGCACATGCCGTTAGTTTGACTAGCAGATATCAAAGTGATCCAGGAATGGAACACTGGACAGCGGTCAAGAATATCCTAAAGTACTTGAAAAGAACTAAGGATATGTTTCTTTGTTATGGAGGTGACCAAGAGCTCGTTGTAAACGGTTACACCGATGCAAGTTGGAACACTGATCCTGATGACTCTAAGTCACAATCTGGGTACGTGTTTATATTGAATGGTGCTGCAGTAAGCTGGGCAAGCTCGAAGCAGTGCACGGTGGCGAAGTCTTCAACAGAATCGGAGTACATAGCGGCTTCAGAGGCTTCAGAAGCGGTATGGATGAAGAGGTTCATTGTAGAGCTCGGTGTGGTTCCTAGTGCATTGGACCCATTAATCATTTACTGTGATAACATGGGTGCCATCGCCAATGCACAAGAGCCAAGGTCACACAAGAGACCGAAGCATATCAAGCTGCGTTACCACTCGATTCGCGAGTACATAGAAGATGGAGAAGTAAAGATTTGCAAAGTACACACCGATCTGAATGTAGCAGATCCGTTGACTAAAGCTCTCCCTAGGGCAAAGCATGACCAACACCAGAATGCCATGGGTGTTAGGTATATTACAATGTAATCTAGATTATTGACTCTAGTGCAAGTGGGAGACTGAAGGAGATATGCCCTAGAGGCAATGATAAAGTGGTTATTATTTATATCTCTATGTTTATGATAAATGTTTATATATCATGCTATAATTGTATTAACCGAAACATTAGTACATGTGTGATATGTAGACAAACAAGAAGTCCCTAGTATGCCTCTTAAACTAGCTTGTTGATTAATGGATGATTAGTTTCATAATCATGAACATTGGATGTTATTAATAACAAGGTTATGTCATTGTATGAATGATATAATGGACACACCCAAATTAAGCGTAGCATAAGATCTTGTCATTAAGTTATTTGCTATAAGCTTTCAATACATAGTTACCTAGTCCTTATGACCATGAGATCATGTAAATCACTTATACCGGAAAGGTACTTTGATTACACCAAACACCACTGCGTAAATGGGTGGCTATAAAGGTGGGATTAAGTATCCGGAAAGTGTGAGTTGAGGCATATGGATCAACAGTGGGATTTGTCCATCCCGATGACGGATAGATATACTCTGGGCCCTCTCGGTGGAATGTCGTCTAATGTCTTGCAAGCATATGAATGAGTTCATAAGAGACCACATACCACGGTACGAGTAAAGAGTACTTGTCAGGAGACGAGGTTGAACAAGGTATAGAGTGATACCGAAGATCAAACCTCGGACAAGTAAAATATCGCGTGACAAAAGGAATTGGTATCGTATGTGAATGGTTCATTCGATCACTAAAGTCATCGTTGAATATGTGGGAGCCATTATGGATCTCCAGATCCCGCTATTGGTTATTGGTCGGAGTGAGTACTCAACCATGTCCGCATAGTTCACGAACCGTAGGGTGACACACTTAAAGTTGGATGTTGAAATGGTAGTACTTGAATATGAAATGGAGTTGGAATATTTGTTCGGAGTCCCGGATGTGATCCCGGACATCACGAGGAGTTCCGGAATAGAATAAGATTCATATATAGGATGTCATTTTATGTGAATAAAATGTCGCGGAAGGTTCTATGGAAGGTTCTAGAAGGTTCTAGAAAAGTCCGGAAGAAACCACCAAGGAAGGTGGAGTCCACATGGGACTCCACCTCCATGGCCGGCCAACCCTAGTGGGGGAGGAGTCCCAAGTGGACTCCCCCTTAGGGGGCCGGCCACCCCCCCATATGGGAGGTGGAACTCCCACCTTGGTGGGAGTCCTAGCTTGGCTAGGTTTCCTCCCTATGGAAGGTTTTGGTTCGGGTCTTATTCGAAGACTTGGAGACCAACTCTTGGGGTTCCACCTATATAATGAGGGCCAAGGGGGAGGGGGCCGGCCACCTCAAACACCACCAAGGTGGCCGCACCCCATAGTGGCCGGCGCCCCTCTCCCCAAACCCTAGCCGCCCCGCTCCTCCACTTCCCGCACGCTTAGCGAAGTTCCGGGACTTCTCCACCACCACCGACACCACGCCGTCGTGCTGTCGGATTCAAGAGGAGCTACTACTTCCGCTGCCCGCTGGAACGGGAGGTGGACGTCGTCTTCATCAACAACCGAACGTGTGACCGAGTACGGAGGTGCTGCCGTTCGTGGCGCCGGAACCGATCGTGATCAAGATCTTCTACGCGCTTTTGCAAGCGGCAAGTGGACGTCTACCGCAGCAACAAGAGCCTCATCTTGTAGGCTTTGGAATCTCTTCAAGGGTGAGACTCGATACCCCTCGTTGCTACCGTCTTCTAGATTGCATCTTGGCTTGGATTGCGTGTTCGCGGTAGGAAATTTTTTGTTTTCTATGCAACGTTATCCTACATCTCTAATGTAGATATCTTTTTAATTGGTTGCCGATGATAGTTGATATCAAGTTCCTATGGGATGAGGTTTCCATTGATGAAGTAGCATCTCTGCATTTTCCTGCCTTTTTCTATTTGTAGATATCTTTTTAAATTGGTTGTCGATGATAGTTAGTGACTCTCCGTCAATTCTCACAACAATAGATTAAAATACAGCTAGGAATCACAAGAGTGTGGAGACAAGGAAAATAAATCACGCAAAACATTCAATGTACTCTATGTAATCTGACCCGATGTTGTAAAGTTATAAGTACCATACAGAAAACGTGTCTTTATATTGCACCTCCGATTCTCACCATGGGATCTTTTGGATTTCACGTTTTAAAGATTATGCCATGTGTTATCTCCTGGAAAATGTATATGTATTTAATTGCCGTATAGTGGATCAATCATGAGACTAAACATTGACTAAATTAAAGCATTGCATGTCTTACATCATATCTATTATTTTATTTTTTGTGTTTTGTTTCTAAATATATTTCAACATATGGAACATTATTTGGACTTTTCTTTTGTATCCTTGTCGTACATAATTACACTCACTCAACCTAAGAGTGTGTGGGCTAATCAGTAAGGTTCATGCAATCTTTTGCATAGATGTGTTATTTGTAGAGCAAAATACAATAATGACATTACCGAGAACTCATATTCATAGGTACACACATACATAGTACTATTTAGAGGTCTATTTCTCATCAAATTATTTTTTCTTGTCGTTAACAACATAAAATTATAATGAAATATTCTAGCATGTTTGTGTAACTTAGTATTCTAATAGAATGGCCCAATATCTAAATCATGTGTAGGATACAACACTTGCATTTATAGTCATGTTTATCTAAATATCTTGTTAAAATACACAAAAGATGGAATACTCTAGAAAAGAATATTGTAAAAATTTTAGTTTTGAAAGGAAATTCACCACTGATTTGTATGAGACTGATGCTACGTAGTACGTACCTCTTCCACGTGCAAGAGAAAAAGAACAAAAGGAAAACGAGATTGCCGTCTTTTTTCCACGTGATGGTCTCCCATCCGTCGCACATAGTGCAACTTTTTTTTTTTTTTGCGGGGAGCACATTGTGGCAGATCGAAAGATTTTGCTGGTCTACATGTATGTAGCCGCTGTGGATGCGCCTTCCTCGCCCATTGCCATCCTAATTTGGTCACGCAACGTGCTGAACGAGACAATCAGACAAGCAAGCAGGTTCGACGTGAAAAATGCGTGCCGACGCGTTCCGCAGAAAACGCAGTGTACCGCGCGCACGTTAATTTCTCGACGGCCACGCACGGAAAGAGCGCAAATTTATACGGAGTAGTACTACAACACGTTCAGGTTAGTGGACTTTGTGGCCGGCAATGTGATGTCTCGTGTCATCGTGTGATACTAGAACAGAGCGGGCAAGCGGCCCTCCCACACGCACACGCATGCTTCCGGATGCAATACTCTCTTTAGATCACAAGATTACCAACTCATTGCTAGTTTATTGGTTGGTTTGCTCAACTACATGCAAGAACATCACATAACGGAAAACACTGGTCCAAATTTGGAACTTCGGAAGGATCATAGCATCTAGCAAAAAAATTGAGAAAAGGGCCAACAGGCCCCAACTTTATTACTGAAATTGAGAGTTTTTTTAGGTTCACAACCTGATACAGAGACATAGTAAAGCTGGCTAACTCCAGACTTCACCACAAATAAACCAAGCTAGGTCTAACTACCACCACACAAAAGTACCCATCAACCATACATCACATCTGCCACTTTATACCACATAACCTCCAGCACAATAACCTTTAAATACTAAAACTTTTCGTGTAAAAACTGAAACTCCTGAGACAACTACTAACATATTACAAACGAGTCACTGGCATTATTCATGAAGACGTCAGTCCCGCCTAGTTATCAATCCTCGAGGTAACTGGATCCCAACCGTGCCGACGACTGAACACCTCATGCGCCACCATCGCCATTTTACTGGCTCCTCGTTGCAACAGTCTTTGTAGCCCTTTTTCTGCAGAATTGCAATGCGATGTTGAATTTGATCCGAAAAGAGTGCAGAAGAGGCAGTAGAGGATGCCCTAGTTTGAACCATACTTTTTAGAAAGCAAGTTTTCTTGTTTTGTTGAAGAAGGCGAAGGGCATGTTTTGGCGAACCATAAACGGATGAACCGCTCTTAGCACGGCCAAATTAGCCTTATGTAATACATTTGACATACGATTTCGAGTTACCCTTTCGGGATTGAACAATTTCCTATTTTGATATGATTGAGAATAAAATGAAGCGAATGCGTAGGCGCAAGCCGAGTCAAACTAAGTTACATTCGTTCAAGAAATTGCATAATTAAAAAAAAACTACATTACTTGGGTCCCCGGGTCTAATCCCTTGAAAACATGATTTATTCCTTGTTTTCCACAAAGTCCAAATTAAAGCTGCAGTACCAATTAACAGTAACTTTCTATCTCTCCCGCACGAAGAAGAAAACCACCCTTGAAACAGATCAGAAAACGAGGAAGGCTTCGAATATATCCCTAGTGAGACACAGTATATATTCCACATGTATTTGGCTAAGCTGTATGCCGCAGCATGTATTAACTATGTCAGAATCTTGTGGGGCTTTATTAATTTAAAGTCGGGCACCTAGTGCCTTTTATCTAAAAAAAAACATGTATTTGGCTAGATGACAACTAAAAAATAAGTGCTCAACAGATTCTACTGCCCCGCAAAACTCGCATAACTGAGTCCCTTTTCAACTTTTTTTCTTTAGATTATCTCTTGTTAACACCCTATTTTTGATAACCAACCAACTAAAAACCTTTTATTCTCAACGGAATTTTTAAGGACCGCAGGAATTTATAAGGAAATCTAACTCTACACGCCATCAAACAAGAATAAAGAGATTTCACTCTGAAGACACCAGTTTTTGTTAACAACCACCTTACTCTATTCGGCGTTTCACTTAATCTCACATTACAACACATATTCTTAAGATTCTCCCACATATCCGTAGTTTCTACTTTAAGAAAGCGTCTAAATTTCATACATGACCAACCTTTAGTAAAGACGGTATTCACTGTAATATGATGACTAAACGTCAAATTATAAAGTCTGGGAAACATCAGATGAAGTGGTTTTTGCCCCAACCACCTATCCTTCCAAAACCTTGTTTTACAACCATCTCCTAAAACTCTTTCACAACAAGCATAAATTATATCTTTAACCGAAACAACACCTGACCAGAAATGAGAATTTGTAGGAGACGAACGACATTGAGTCAAAGTCTTTTTCTTCAAGTACTTATATTCTTAACATATATATTAGTAACACCTAAACCACCTTGCTCTTTTGGATGACACACATCCGTCCACCTTACCAAATGATACTTTCTAATACCCTGTTTCTCTTGCCATAATAATCTAGCTCGAAAAAAGTTATACCTCTTAATAACACCTTTTGGCACTCTAAAAAAGGACATCATGAATCTAGGAACATTGCTTAAACAAGTCTCCACTAAAATTAGTCTACTGCCAATCGAAATCAAATTTCCTTTCCAAGAAGCAGCTTTCTTTTCCACTTTATCCTCTGAATCCTTCCAATGACTATTAGCAAGTTTTTTATAATGCATTGGTACCCCAAGATACTTGAAAGGGAACTTACCAGTTTTACAAGTAAAAATTCTAGCAAATTATTCCTGTTTTTCTATTGCAGCACCAAAGCAATTTACCTCGCTTTTATAAAAATTAATTTTCAACCCTGTCAATTGCTCAAAAATACAAAGTATAAACTTAAGATTTCTAGCCCCTTCAAGATCCCCTTCTAGTAAGAAAATCGTGTCATCTGCGTACTGGATAATGGCTATCCCATTATCCAGCAGATCAGTAGATAAACCACATAAAAGCCCAATGTCTTGTGCTCTTTGAACTAGAACAGACAAGACATCAGCGGCCGTGTTAAACAACAAAGGAGAAAACGGATCACCCTGTCGTAAACCTTTTTTAGTTTGAAAATAAGGCCCTAACTTGTCATTTACCATGATACAAACCTTACCCCCTTGCACCACTTCTTTAGTCCAATTTATAAATTCTATCGGAAAACCTTTCATCTTCAAAATTTTAAACATAAATTTCCAGTTTATTTTATCATATGTCTTCTCAAAGTCGATTTTAAACAAAACACCAGATTTCTTTTTTCTATAAACATTATCAAAAATATACTGACCCTTAATGAAAGCAGATTGTGCTATGGATATGACTCTATCTGCTACCACCATAGCTCTATTATTAATCACTTTAGTGAAAACCTTAAAAATAACATTAGATAAGCATACGGGGCGATACATCTGAATACGGTCAGCACCATCCCCCTTGGCTAATAAGGTAATAATGTCGTAATTAAAACGCTGTATATCCAAATTACCATTATAAAATTCCTCAAACAAATGAAGTAATTCACTACAAAATGCATCCCAAAACTTCTCAAAAAATTCCGCGGGAAAACCGTCAGGACCAGATGCTTTATTACGCTCCATTTCAAAAACAGCTATCTTAATCTCCTCTAATGTAAAAGGCTCTTTTAATTTCTCTTTATCTTCAAGTGAAAGATAGTCAGGCAACTCATCTAATAAGGTAACAGGCATCAAATCAACAGCACCAAACAAGCTTTTATAATAATTAGTAGCATATTCAAGATTATTATCATCTCTAGTAATTAAACCTTCATCTTGTATGAATCTAAAAAAATTATTTCGTCGCTTACAACCACTAGCTTTCAGCATAAAATACTTTGTATTGCGATCCCCTTCAAGCAAATCCTTTTCCTTGGATCTTTGCTTCCACTTAATCTCTTCCTCCTTAAAATAACATTTAACTTTGCAATTAACTCTTTCCTAAGTTTATACTCTGCAGCAGATAACCCAAAAAACTCACTTCTCTTATCTATCCCATCTAGCTGATTAGACAAAGCAATTATATTCCTTTTATTTTCTCCTTCTATATTTAAATTCCAACCTTTCAAAATGTAGCGTTAACAAAGAAGTTATGCCAAAAATCTAAAATGTTCCTGCCTTTCTTAGTTTCTTGCCATATCTTTGGAATTAACTCAGAGATCTCAGGCTGTTGAAACCAGCATAATTCAAAATGAAAAAGACTAAATATTGACTAATTATATAGCATTGCATATCTTACATCATCATCTATTATTTTAGTTTTCATATTTTGTCGTGTAGAATATACTTCATGGTTTTGGAACATTTTTGCATTTTATTTTTGCATTTTTATTGTACATACGGACATAGACTATTGGCTCGTAGAGTACCACACACAACCTAAGAGTGTGTGGGCTAATCAACGAGGTTCATGCAATCGCTTCCATACATGTGTTGGTTGTTTAGCAAAATACAATAAAGATATGAACCAAGGACTCGTAAGCATAGTTACATACATATAATGAGTACTGTTTGAAGATCTATTGCACTTGTCAACGAAACTAATTTTACTTGTCTGTAGCAACAACAAATTATAATATATGTAAGTAATTTAGTAGAATGGCTCAATATCTAAAATCATGCCTAAGATACAACACATACATTTATAGCCATGTTTACCTGATGGAATAAGAAAATTATATCTTGTTATAAACACAAACGATGGAATAATCTAGATAAAGTAGCATTCCAAGTTTTGAGAGGAAATTCGCCACTGGTTTATCTGTGACTGATGCTACCTCCTGCGCGTGGAAGTATCCAGAATGCAAACGCAACGACAAGGAGAATGAAGATCAGGCCCGGAGCTGCCGGCCAGGTGCGGTGCGATTCGGCCGCGCAAACACCGTGTTGCGGAACGTCGCGGCACGGCAGCCGCGTGAGGACAAGCGTAAAGCCGTAAATGCAAGCACAAGGCCCACGCGAGTGTAGCGCGTGCTGATGCAGCATGGCAGATGGCACTGCCACCGCGCAGCCTCAATCTTGGACTTTGAGGACGGACGTGATCGGGCGCCTGAAATACTGGATGCGTTAAAATAATTTTACAGTGCTTGATTTGCGTTTTTTTGCACACACGGCAGACGACTCTTTTACCAGAAGCTCTGTATTTTCGCGTGAGAATAGCAGCGATTTACCGGACGCGCTAAAAATCAGGGCGCGCGACATATTTCGGTGCAAACTTGTTGAAACGTAGATCAAATGGATACAAATGCGATGAACTAAAAAAATATAGGAAAATACGAATAATATAAACTAAAAAAATATCTAGTCGTCGAACTTGATGCCGGAGTCTGATGAACTCGAAGAGGTGGACGAAATCAGATCTGCCCACTGAGGATCGTTGTCGTCGATGATGGTCGAGCCTTCCGTCTACGCCAAGATGAACGCATTGCGCGTCCGCTTGGCTTGCCTCGCCGCTTGCACTGCGGTCGCTGCCGCTTGAAGAACCTGTTCTCACGCCACGCTGCCATGGCACGCTCGTCCGCCGCGGTGATGGTGAGCCGACGCTGGCGGTGGCGCTGCCTCTCCTCGTCGGTTACAAGGCGCGGTGAAGGCGCCACCATCTCCGCTTAGGCGACGGAGTTGACGTCGTAGAAGTTGAGGTCGCGGCACGGACGGCCGGGTCGCCACACCGCCAAGTCGTAGACGTGGGTGACCACGTGCACGGTCTCGAACGTCCCGAGCGTTAGACAGTATCCGACGGCGTGGATCTCCGCGTTGAAGTTTCCCGCTGGCCGTGCACGCAAGTCGCGATAGCCGGAGGAGCTGCGGCGTGGAGGCGGTGGAGGGGGAGAGCAGCGCTTCGGCGGTGGAGAGCGGTGGAGTGGCGATTCGGCGATATGACTGTTGCGCTAGAGCTAACACGATAAATTTAGCGTGTGTTTTGCCGCTTTTTGCCGCACGCGGTAAACAATTTCATGCGTGCTCTATTTTCACGGGTCTAGTAAAAACACACTAGAATAATGGTTTTTTTTTGGCACAAGCGCATTTTACCGCGCCCTATTGGAGATGCTCTGAGGTTAGTCCTCATGGTAAGAACCAGGGAACTTCGTACAACACTAGCGCATCACAGCGCCTCTTGCATATCACGGAAAGATCTAAAACAGCAAAATAACCAAATTTTGCATTTTTGGGTGGAAAAAAACGTCCAAACCAGATTTATTAATACCGGAAAAGATATCCAACTCCTAAAATCTACGTCAAGAACCCCACATGGACAATTTTCAGCAGCCGATAGCAGAAAACGGTTGGATGGAGCGCGTGCTTTGCTGATTTTTGCCGCACGCGGTAAACAATTCCGTGCGTGCTTTATTTCCACGTGTCGGCACAAAGGAGGCGAGCATGCAGGTGGCCAAGAGGAAGAAGAACAGTGGGGGTAGGGAGAAAAAAATATATAAGATAAAAAAGAAAAGGAGTGTGGGCCCATATGATTTTGATGGGTTGTTTCCAGCATCTTAATCCGGGAAGGCAAAAAATTGCTACCGTAAACTGGTTTCCAGTGTATCTCAAAACGATTTGACAGTACGGCATTATAGGGGACCGCGGGGATCGCATTATAGGTGACCGCTAGAGATTCTCTAACACACGCCATCAACCCGCAGCCGGAGAGTAACCGCACCCATGGACACAATTCTAATATCCATAGAATTATAACAATTGTAATCTTACTCACAGAAAGGGTGATAATTATACAGGCGTTGGATTTTACATTAACAAACTCTCTTCTCGGTGGATCAGATATTCAGATAGACTGAATATTCCTTGCTTGTCCACCAAAGATTTCAACTCGGTTCATACTCTTAAGAAATACTGTAGTCTGTGACAGACACTTCAAAAAAAACTGTAGTTAAGACATCCATGTTTTTTTGAGGTAAAACAGTGGGAAAGGCTCCCACTGCAATTTATATATATATATATATATAATCAAACAGTACAAGCATATTTACAAGAAAAGAAACAGAAAAGAATTATACATCCGAGGCTAGCCAACTATCATAGAGAGTTTTGTGTTTCTTTTTCATCCTAAAAGATAGTAATTTCAGTTCTTCCATGTAGATGGCTTTCCATCCTTGAAAACTTGGTCTCTGTACTTTGAAGATTTTGTTGTTTCTTGTCATCCAAATAGCCCAGGAAGCTAGGATGATGATTTCCATTGAGAAAGGGAGCTTCAATTTGTCCTTTAAATCTTGGAAAGCCTCGTTAACAGAAAGATTTCTTTGTCTCATGGGGCAGATATAGTTCCAGCATTCTTCTGCAAAAGGACATGTCCAGAAAAGATGCTGAAGAGTTTCTTCTCTGTGACATTCCAAAGTGGCACAATTATAAGATGGTAAAATCATTCTTTTCCTTCTCAACAGATTTTTAGTGTTTAGTCTATCATTGAGCAGTAGCCAGAAGAAGAATTTATGTTTTGCTTGACAAGAAGATTTCCAAATCCCTGAGAAGAGAGGTACTGCTTTATATGCTTTTTTTGAAGAGAATTCATAATTTCCCCAAATATAGGTCCAGTTATCCTTTCCTCCTAGGATTAATTTTTACATAGCATTCTGACAAGTGATCTCGAAATCATTAAATTCTTCAAAAGCTTCTTGTGACAGTGGAAGGTTGAAGAGGTCCTCTGTGTATTCAGTAAAAATGGCTTCATTAACAGAGATATTGGTTTTCTTTGCAAATGTGACTAGGTGAGGAAATTTTTGGTGCAAACATTGATCATTCCATAAATCATCCCAGAATAACACAGTCTTCCCATCACCAATGTTACACTTAGCCAAGGCTTTGTAACTATCCAAAAGTTTCAAATGAGATTTCCACCAGAAGGATCCTATTAATCTCTGACCAGTAACAGCTCCAGAAGCATAATATGTGTTCCAAACTAAGTTAACCCAGGGTATGTCTTCTTTGTTAAAAAGCTTGTGAACATTTTTAAGGAGTAATGCCTTATTTTGCAGGTCTAGATTTAATACTTCAAGCCCTCCTTGCTATTTTGGCCTGCAGATCTTTTTCCAAGAAACCAGAGCCGAGCCTCTAGCTTGAACATCATCAGTTTTTTTCCTCCATAAGCAATGTCTCATATATTTCTGGACTTGTTCTTTTATTGTGACTGGGATATCCAGACAGCACATGAAAAAAATAGGCAGAGATGCCAGCACTGATTTAAGACATCCATGTAGTAAGATGTGCCGTAAATAAGCAGACTAACTATATTCGTGGTGTTGAAATTATACAGCACAGGAGCAGGGTTCAGAGGATTCCAGGACTGTAATCACCCGGAGGCGCGATAGTCTGCGCACTGAACATAAAACAGAGACTTGTAGATAGACAGAATTGCACAGGAGAATGTTAACAGTGTTCGTTCAGGTTCAGAAGCATCCAACTACATTAGAGATAACGAAAAATGACACGTGATCATTTCAAAAATCTGCGCACTAGACATACCCGCACTATTGTGAATTTTGACGCAGCCACTACATCATCTAAGCTAAAAAGTAAAAGTTCAGAACAAACTAGCTAAACTTGGCAGGAAAATTCACATGTGTTGGATAATCTGATTGATGATCTGCTGAAATAGCATATGGATAATGGACACAGGCTCACATACAAGAAAATACAGTCATTGTCGTGCATATGTTCGATATCAGTTAATCATCAACTTTTCGAGCACAATTATAAACTTACCAGAATTTGTGTTTTGTGTTGAGAGCGTGATGTGCTAATTTGATTGGATATTAGGTGCAGACAAATTGGCACTTGTATTACCGTGCACAGCTAAAGTTCTTAATAAATACTACTGAATGTTGTGATTAACACTTCATCAGAAAATAAACACTGCGGATGAAGACATGCATGGAAGTTATACTGTAACTATCTAGTTTTAACATTATTTATACAGCAAAAGAACAGGGTTCAGACTACGGAAACTTTGAGGATTTGTGAACTTGTGATCAGGAAGCAGAAGAAAAGCATCAAAGGATATGCACCCTGAACATAAAACATGTATTGATTGATAATGACATGTAACTAGTGCATCCACAGAACTGAACACAAGCATATCAAGGAGTTCGTTCAGGTTCAGAGGCAGACAACAAGATTAGTGATTACAATGAACGACGCTTACAAGGCATCATTTAAGCTAAAGACCAAACCAAATTAGAACACACTAGCTAAGACGGGGAGCAGTTTGCAAGTTGAAGAAAATATATTCTGGTAGGAGAAGTTCACGAGAAACTGCGGATTTAACATGTAAAACATACTGGTACAGTAATCAACTGGTCGATACATAAACTGGAGACGACCACCATAACATGCTATTCGTTTGTGTTCAGGACTACCAAGTCTACAACCAGATTACTTATGTCTGACGCCACCAACCATCATTTAAGCTGAAATTGGTAATAACAGAACGATGGCTAAATTGACAGAACAATTCACAAGCTAGATAATCTGATGCACCATTGGGCGAAATCTTATCCGATCAAGACCAGACAAGGGGAAAAGGCATTGAGGGGCACAAGTTTCAGATCAGATAAACATTCTTTTTTTCGGTTGCTGATGACAACAAGATGGTAACATCAGAACACGCCACTACAAGGACACCATGGAAGGAAGAAACATAGAATTTCTTACAACACTAGCACATCTCCATTACTCAACAACGGCTAAAACAAGAACCTAAGTCAGACCGATACACCCGCAAGTACAAGAACGAGAACGATCGTAGCCTAGGCCCTCTCGCCCCGGATGCGTCGCGCGAGCTGGATGTCCTTGGGCATGATGGTGACGCGCTTGGCGTGGATGGCGCAGAGGTTGGTGTCCTCGAACAGCCCCACAAGGTATGCCTCGGCGGCCTCCTGCAGCGCGGAGACGGCGGAGGACTGGAAGCGGAGGTCGGTCTTGAAGTCCTGGGCGATCTCGCGCACGAGGCGCTGGAAGGGGAGCTTGCGGATGAGCAGCTCGGTGCTCTTCTGGTACTTGCGGATCTCGCGCAGCGCGACGGTGCCCGGGCGGAAGCGGTGCGGCTTCTTGACGCCGCCGGTGGCCGGGGCCGACTTGCGCGCCGCCTTGGTCGCCAGCTGCTTGCGCGGGGCCTTGCCGCCGGTGGACTTCCTCGCCGTCTGCTTCGTGCGGGCCATGGCTTGGTGCGCTGCGTGCGGTGGGTGAGGAGGAGGAGGGGAGCGGGGTTGGGGATTTGGGGGCACTGGATTTGGAGTGAGGAGGAAGAAGGGGATGGGGCGGTTTTAAATAGGTGGATGGCGGCGTGGCGGGAATTTTTCGGTGATGGTGGCGCCGTTGGCGCGTCCGTTTTGGAATTTTGGGAGGGAAGGTGCGTGAGGAGCGTTGGATGGGTTGGATGTGGACGGTGGCGATTGGGTTTGGTGGGGGTGATCCGTGTGGAGAGGGATAGTGTGCTCTGGTTGGGCGGAGCCGGAGATGAGTCGAGCCGACCCTGGAGGCGTGCTCTCTTCCTGGGCTCCACTTCCTGCCCGCGTATTATGCAGGCCCGAGGCGCGATGATTTGCTCCTCGCCGCCAAATACATTTTGAGCGATCATCTCCTCGATTCAACTAAGAGTCGTCGTTATCTAGAAAATGTAGGATACTCCCTGTTTCATCAAACTTGTCTGAGATTTGACTTCCATGAAATGGAGGGGCTACGATAATTTGCAAAGCGCTTTTGACCGCTCAATCTTTCCTACTACTCCCTTCACCAGAATCACGATACATGATTTATTTATACAAAATTGATTGGTTATAAAGTACATGAATAGAGCGTCAGTGTTGCATTGCAGTGATGATTTGGATCGGCACGGGCAGGTCATAAGAGCCGAGATGACGTCTCCACCAAGTAACCCACCAAGTCCGCCGCCACCGCCACCACTCCCTCCGCCGTCTTCAACACCGTCGTAAACGGTTTCTTCTGGGGAACTGTCGCCGCAGCGGTTTTCCTTTCCATTCGAGATGGTCTTATTTCTCGTAGGGTCGGGATTCTGGTTCGGGATCGATTTGACAATCCGATTGCTTGATGTTGATCGGAATTTCATATGCGAAGCCGATCGCCATGATTTTGAGTTCGATTTTGGTGTTGCGCGGGAAATTAATGGAGTTCGAATCGTGGTCGGCCCAGTTCTGGGGTGCGGCGTGGACCGGAATTTCTTTGGCCGACCCCACCGCTGCGGAGCGCCCCTTGCACGAGTTTACAATGTGGTTAGGTTGGATCGGAACAGCAGAGCTTTGGATCCAGCGTCCATGGCGGCCTTTGGGAGAGACGGTGGGCTTCGGCCCAACACTGTGCATATGCATTAGAGATTTAATCAGTTCCCCCCAGTCCAGTTTCAGGCAAACACTAAAACAGCGGAGACCAGAGCGGTCGTCTTCGTCTCGCTCCCTCCGTCGCCCAGATCCACTTTTCCCTCCACCCAATCCACGCAGAGTTGGTCGAGGACGGTTGCCGGCAACCAGAGGTCGTTTGCGCAGGTCGTCACAACCCAGGATGGATTGGAGGTTCGGCGGCCCTCGCCGCTCTCCTCCGAGAATATCTTCACCATGCAACTACTTCGGATATCGTCCGAGGGCTAGATCTGATGCAGATCGACGTGATGAGAAACGTCGCTGGGAAGATGAGTGTCGCCGTGAAGATGAATGGCGGCGGGAGGAGGATAACCGGTGCAGAGAAGATGAGTGGCGTCTGGCGGATCAAGAGCGACTCCGATTTGAAGAACGGCGCAGAGTCGAGGAGCGTGGGCGGCTCGATGAAGAGCGTCACCGGGAGGCAACCCGGATCTCTGAGAAGACGGCACGCGTCGTGTTCTCGCGGAGAGGATCCGCAAAGAATATGAGATGAGGGCAAGAGATCGGTGGGCTCATCGTGCTGAGATGACTCCTGGCGCTTCTTCCAACCCTACCTCTGCTCGATCTGTTGATGTAAGTCCGATTACCTCATCACTACATCCTCTAATGTTGTTGTTGCAGATGTTGTAGCAGTAGCTCCTCATATCCAAACTCAGACTCGGTCAGGGGTAGTAGCAGACAACTCGCATTCTCTTGTTTCGTTGCCGGGAGCCGGTGGGGTCCTTTGTACCTCCACCTACTCCAGCTTCCTTGGTTTGTGCTGGTAGAAAGGTGGATAATACTACTAGAAACTCGTGCTTTAGCATCTGCAGTACCTATGGTGGTAGTCATCATGTTTCTATCTGTCAAGAGTGTGATCCTTGGAAATACAATGCCCCTTTTTTCGGCAGTGAGGAATTTGGTTCTGGCTTCTACTCAATCCATGTTGCTGAGGAAGATAACTATCCTGTTGATCAGTTTAATTATGGACATATCATTGTGGAGAAGGGTGAGGTGAATTGCAGGAATATTGAGCATGAGTTCCATGTCTGGGCTAAGTCTATGAAGATCAACTGGCGCTTTTTTGCCAAAGAAGTTTCTTCCACTGAGTTTAGGAGTAGATTCCCCTCTGCGAAAGCTATTGATGAATTGGCTCACTTTGGAAAGTTGTTCATGAGAACTGTACCTGGTGCTACATTAGCTTAGAGAAATGGTTTGGAGATATTGAACCAATATCTATCATGCAGGAGGCATGGTTTAGGATAGAAGGGATACCAATAAAGTTCAGGAACAAGTCAACAGTGTTTTATGCAGCCAGTCTTGTTGGAAGCCACTTGCTATTGATAAAAATTTCCTCAGGCATTTCTCTTATGTGAGAGTGAATATTGGCAGTCAGGACCTGGCTCTTGTTCCCAACTCAATAATTGGAGAAATCAAGAAGGGATTCTATGAGTTTGAGTATACCAGGGAGTTATTTGATCCCACCCCCAATGCTGGTAACAAAATTAGTGTGTCTGCTGATACTCAAGGCAACAAAGGCAATCAAGGTACATAAAAAAGGCAGAGAACTGGGCTACAAGATTCTGATGTTGGCTCCCAATCTGCTCCTCCCAAAGTCACTAGCAATTCACGCACTAGTAATCATAGACAGAACTCAGTTCAGATATCACCTACTCCAAGAAACAAGGACACTGGTAAGAGGAAGCTGTTTGAAGACGACTCTTCTGCAAATGTTTGTCAGATGGAGGGAGGGCCAGGCTCCTCTTCTACCGCCAATGATAAGTCCCCTGTTCTACCTGAGGTACACAAATAGGTGGTTGATGCGATGGCTTCTGTGCCATTGAAGGAAGGAGGAGGCTCTTCTAGTCAGAATGTTGATAATTCCTTTAGCAAGTTCATCAATTCTCTTGCCAAGTCGAAAAGTGATAAAGCTTTTATGATACAGAAAGCCTATAGTGGGATCTTAGACCCAATTGTTGAAAATGTGAATGAAGGAGCTGGACCGTCTGATGAAATGGTGGACTATGACAGCAGTGGATTTGATGAAAGCCTCAAACTATGATGTCCCCTATCTCACACAGGGTTAGGGCGTGCTTCCTCTTGCATTCTACCCCCTCTCTTAGGCATGAGAGAACTGCAGTGGTTATCCCTATTGATGGCTCTCAGCAGAAGCCTAACACACAAGAAGAACCTCTCTCTCAGGTTGATAATCCTCCTACTGACAATGAATCTCCAGGTGATGTCAATATTTTGATTGCTGGTGGTGGAGTACAACAGCCTGCGCCCAGGATGAGTTCCAGGGTGGAGTCTCTTGGAGTCCATAATACAAGAATCGACACTAGAGCTAGGGAGAATACTCAAGCCAGAAACATTCCAGGGCTCCATGGTGAGGAAGACGCCGCGGATATTTGTGCTGGCGCGGATAATCTCATGCGATTGACATCAATAGGAGGAAATGTTGAGACTGGGAATTCTGGCCCAGATCCTCCACTTCGCCTCGAAGATAAGAAGCCATACGAAGACAAGGAACCTAGAGACATTGTTTGAAGAAAGGCGCTGGGGAACTGCATGTGGATGTTGATTTTTGTGTTGCCTAGCTATCGTCTGATGCTCATTTGTTTTGTGGCTTGATCTCGGTGGGAGATCGTTTTCATATGTGCTGCCCTGTCATCGTTCCCTGTAATAAGGCTACAAGTTTGTTTATGTTGCTGTTTCGTCAGACGCTAGCATTAGGGCGGTGTTTCCTTTTATTTTGTGGTACTTGTAATCTGCCTGAACATGGTTTCGTTATCTCGCTGATAATGAAATTCGATCCCTTGTTGGATCGCTTGGATTTTTTTTGATTGTTTAGATTTTGATTTGACAAAGGTTCGTTTCATGTCGTATAATCGGGGGGAGCAGTTTGTACTACAGAATAAACATCCTGGAGTACCATGACAAAAATCGGGGAGTACTACTTGTTGCAGGGGCAGAATCATAATATGTACAATTATTATTGCAAAAACAACTAGACTTGGATTAAAATAGAACTAAATACTTCCTCCCTGAACCCTAATGGCGTTGAGGAATTGGAGCAACGACCGCGAGGTGACGACCATAAAATCACTATTCGGGTAGTACCTACTCCGAAGTACTTGGTGACAAAGGGAACGTGGATGTGTAAGGAGTCGCCAACCTTGCTTCCCAAGAAGTGCTAAATTGAAAAAATGTAAATCTTGAAATCCCATACCTCCGGTATTCCTGGGTTTTGCAATTTCGTCCCAGGCAAGCCACTACATTGTTTTCTTGTCCAAAGATCCATTCTACCAAAATTTAACGATGAGGGATTTTTTTGTTGGCATGTTCCTTTTGACAACAAGAACACCTGAATGTTGGTACAGCTTGGAGGATTGCTTAATCATGACCTCTTTCCCAGCATATGACATTAGTCTCTCCCTTCCCCGAAATCATGATACATGCTTTACTTATACATATTTGATTAGTTATTTTTTTATTTGAAAGACGTTCCATATCGGACTAACTAAGAGCCGGCGAATGTTTCGGTGAAATTGGCTAACAACGTCTTTCCGAAAGCAGCGGATTGTCCGATGACAACTCCGTAGGATATTTAGAGCCATCAAGATAAAGCCCCCCCTCTTTCGGTCCTAGTCTCACCGTGCGTCGCCCTAGTCTCACCGTGCGTCCTATTGGGAGATTTTCCTTCGCGGGGGCCTTTCTCACGTGTGCCCATGTCCCCTTTCTCACGTGTGCCCATGTCCTACCTTTACCTTGTGTCGCTAGACGCTAGCACCCACCTCCACATGTACCCTTGCGTCATAGACACCAAGAGGAAGACGAAGAGGCTATACACATCAAATGGAATACCAGGAGCCAATCTCGGAAACATACTAGAAGACCATTTATGTATCACCATTTGAGAATGAAAGAAAAAACTGTGGAAGTACAACCAACATCGCAAATATGTTGCACACGATTTATAGTAGGTGAAACGTGTGGGATGACAGTCCAATACGCTGACGGCTTCTCTTTCACCAGTGTGTGCCACACATTTGTCACGGCCTCAACTCATGTGTCACGGTCCCAAGATGCTTTTCGTGTACGATGTCCCAACGAAGAAGGTGCATGGGACATGTTGGAAGCTGACAAATTCATATTCCAAACATGCCCACATCCCATTTGCCCAAACTTAGGGCTGTAAATTTGCAATATAAGAGCATCTCCAGCCGCGTCCCCCAAACCGTCTCCCAAACCGCGCCGGATTTAGCGTTTTGGGGACGTGTTTTGTTCATGCCGCGTTTGGGGGACGTCGCTCCCCAGCCGCGTCCCCAAACGCCGCCCCCAAACATTAAAAGTACTTTTTTTTTGCTAGAAAGAAACTATTTAATAATATTCAAATCGGTTGAACATAAACAAATTATATATAAAACTTCGAAAAAATATAATTAAATACATATAAACTATCTACTTCTTCTTCTTCGCTGATGGCCCCGCCTCGTCGTCGTCATCGCACTAGTAGGAAAAGCCTCATCAGTGGCGCACGAAAATTCGATTCTGTGGCGCACTGCGGGTGCGCCACAGAAACGTCGCCACAAAAATAAGGTTTCTGTGGCGCACCAGGCCGTGCGCCACAGAATTAAGGTTTCGTGGCGCACTAGGCCCGTGCGCCACAGTAAGTAGTTCTGTGGCGCATGTGATGTGTCGCGCCACAAGAAGGTGCGCCACGAATTTAGTTTTGGTGCGCCACGAACAATCTACAGGTATACTCGATTTTGTGCTCCCTGGTGAATTATACAGGTTTTATACTGGTTTTATACACCGTATACAGGTTATGTACTGATATAATATAGACAGATATAATATGGACATATATAATCATCACATCATCATCACATTACTTAGAGCTCGATCGAGTTATACATATAGCTCCATACAACTCATAATCCATGCAAATTAATTAAGTTCTCATCATCTCTAGATACAAACGAAGTGACACCGGCCGCCGCCTACACTAGGATGAAATAGAGTACCGCCGCGACGATGGTGAGCAAGAGCGAGAGCACAAGGAAGGTCTTCATCTTGCTCTTGTTCGCTTGGTGCGCCCTCCACTTGGCAACCGCCTCGTGTCTAGTCGGGTACCCTTTGTAGCAGCTTGCCGCTGAACTTGTGCACTGTTTCTTGCACTCCTCCCACTCCTCGTACACTCCTGGAACCCGCCCCTCGAACACGACGTAGTATGTCATCTCTATGGACACAAGGCATATTAGTATATAACAATGGAAAGAGTTAGAGGGTTCACATGCATACATATTCAGAAGAATTAAAGCAATGAAATAATAATAAACCTAAAAGACATATAGCATCGGTATCACATAAGTAATCAAGTTCAACGACAACGACTACAATAGTAATTGAAGTCCAACAACGACGATCACCGTCTCGAGCAAATTAAGCAAGTTTAGTTTACAACACAGTACAAATTGTCCATCGATTCAAAGTAATGCTAAGCACACCGGTCTCGGTCAACGAGACTTCTTCTTGAGCGGCTTCGGGAACGGCTTGTACAAGCCCTTCGTCGTCCACGTCCTTCCATCACCCTGCCTATGTAGGCGTTCTTCGATATCCCTCTTCGTCATCACTCTGGCTGCGTGTAAGAGCCCCGATGAGTTGGATACATCTTGTAAGATAATTTCCGAGAGCTTTACTTGGATGCGATGGAAGTCTTCTCTAAGATCATCATCATTGATTTCCCCCGACATTTTAATGGGGTCTCGCTTACTAGGTGGCAGAGACATCATCTCTGCATCCTCGACAAACCCTTTAAGGTGATGGAGGACATAGAAGGCCTCCTTAATGCTGCTAGCTGGCTGCTTGATACAAGGGAAGTCGATCACGTGCTTGAACCCGAGCTTTTTAGTGTCCGGCCTGATATATTGCCCATTCTTGTCGAAGGTGCCTCCATTTTTGGCGTAGCCAAGGATAGCCTCATCGAGAACTCCCCTTATTCTCTTGTAGTCTTTCTTCGTCGTCGTACTCGACGAGTCGAAATACTGGGCTAGTGACCACTTCGGATCAGTATTTGTCCCTGCTCAACACATGCAATTGAAATGGAATGTTGGAAATGATCGGCAATGGAAGAAATATATAAGAAAGCATAAGTTACGACGGCCGTGAGCGGATGTGTACTTACTCGGGAAAGATAGGCAGAAGAATGGTGTTGCTCTCTTTGTACATGAGCATGAAGTTCTGGAGGTACCGCACCGCCTTGGTCCGTGTCTTTGAGCCGTCCTGGAGCTGGCTATCGCGCATGTAGTAGGGATCCGCTACCGCGATGTGGCGGGGTCTCTCTCTGTTGATCTTCATCTGAAGATTGATCGCGTATAGGCGGACCAAGTTATAGTCGAGCCGTTTCGAGTGAAATAGATTGAAGACGTCCTCGAACGCTATGAAGAAGATATCCGCGGGGTCTTCATTGACGAAGTTCTGGTCGGACGGCACCTTGACCGAGAACACCGGGTAATTTGGATCCTTCTCTTTAAGAAGGGTGCCCTCTAGATAATGAATAGTGTGCTGCAAAGGGAGCATTGGTCCACTTGCGAGGTGTTCCATGTCCTTAGATAGTATCGGTTTACCAGCTTCATGACACCGGGGCAAGCCATCCAATGTAGGTGGTACCATGTCGTCGGCCCGGATCCTCTTAGGAGCAGGCTGGCTCGAAGATGCGCCCTTCTTGGCTACTCTCTTCCTTGCCTTCTTCACCTGACCTACTGGGGGTGCTGGTGGTGCTTCGGTGCTGGTGGTGCTTCGGGTGCTGGTGATGCTTCGGGTGCTGCTGGTGCTTCTGAGGTGCTGGGGTTGATTTGGGTGGCTCCCCGATGATCGTCTTACGCAGCGTGTTAGGGCTGAAAACGGTAGCAGGCTTGACTTGAGCTGGATTGCCAGCCTCCGGAGGAGTGTCTTGAGAAAGACCCGTGAAGACCAGGCGCTGCTTCACTGTAGGGGGACGACCAAGTTGATCGCCGTGTGCGGAAGGCTTGTTCATCCATAGGAGGCATGTACATATCTTGGCTGCAGGCGCCAGTGTTGATGTAGGCATCGATGTCATCATCATCATCCACATCGTTGCCATCAAGTGGCGCCATGTCCTGGACCTTAGATGGTGGCGGTTGCGATGCCGCCGCTTGGCGTACCGTGCGTCTAGTTGACGGTCGTTGCGGTAGCGCTCCCAACAACTGTTTGTGGCGTGTGGTGGTGGCGGCGATCGTCGGTTCCTTCCGGGTGGCGGCGGCGACCGCCGGTTCCTTCAGGGTAGTGGGGGCGGCGACCGCCGTTTCCTTAAGGGTGTCGTCGGCGCTCGCGATCTTGGGCCGGATGATAGGGGAGGTGGCGCCGGTGCTTTTCTTAGCACTCGGAAGACCCCCCCCACGAATCTGGTTCTTCGGCCATTTCATAAGCCATGAGGTGCAATCCCCAAGGGGCAAAACGTCGCCTTCGTCTGTGCCCGGAGGTTGAAAGGGGGGATGGCGTAGCGGTACTCCGGCACTACCACTACCAACTTGACCTTCGCCACGTCTTCCGCCAATCTAGCGCCGTGCATAACGCGGGAAGCCATGACAAGGCCGCTAGCAACTTCCACCAACTTGCCGCCGGGCTCCACCATTTGCAGAAGTATGCATTGTTCATCCTGAGTCAGGGGCGCCATGTTGGGCATCGTGAGATGGCAGTCACGAAAGGCATATATAGTTAAAGAAGATGACGCGAAGGAGTAACTAATGAGTTTACCTCCTTGATGGCGTCGATCTCGGCTACTGTCGATACAAGGGCGGCGGTTGGGGGCGTCGATGCGACCAGTTGGAGCTGCGGCGGCGGTTGGAGCGGCGGCGTCTGGTGGAGCCCCGACGCCGGCGTCGGGTGGAGCGGCACCGTCGGCGACACGTGGAAGCTTGAGTTGCTGCCGCTGATGCTGGGCACATGTATCGGCCCCACTTGACCTCCCGCATTCCAAGCAGCTAACCCCTCCATCAACCCAGGGGGGATGATCTGCCGGATCTTCTCGTCCAATAACTTGTTCATCATCTCCGTGTTCTCCACAGGCTTTTCGGCCACCAGCTTCTCTAGTGACTCCACCTTCTTCTTCAGCTCCTGAACCTCGGATTTATCCTTAGCCGATGACCTCCTCTCCAGCTTTCTCGTCTTGGCATCCGATCCGTAGTACTCGGATAGCTTCATACTTGTGCCAAAGCCGGACACATGGCCACCCGACGTCGGTGGCTTGTCTAGCTCCCTCTCCTTGTATCTGTTCGTCGCCCTGTTGAAAGGCGTGTCCCACGGTTCCGTCGACCCCTGGGACGACGGGCCAACCATATCCTTCATCAACTCTTCATCCTTCAGACAAAGGAACTTAAGGTTAGCCCATTTGGCTTCATTGCCTAATAAGATGAGCGAAATAATATAGAACTATCCTTACCAGGTACTGCTCGAAATCCCTCACGTCTTGGTAATCCGTAATAAATTCCCCCGTCTTCCAGTCTAAGTAGTAGCGGGACCGGACAAAGTTCCTAGCCTGTACATCCTGGATTTTGTGCCAGGGGTTTTCTTTCCCCAGACGTACCATCTCGGCATCCTCCTTGTCCCAAGTTGGCTGTTTTCCTCGGTAACCGCCACTTTCGCAATGGTGGGTCCCTAAGTTCAAGTCCCGCATTTTCTTCCCCCAGGCGGTCCATTTTTTAACATCGTCACTCTGTAAGTAAGACTTGAATGCATTAAAGTCTTCTAAGGAGATCGACGGGTCTTTGCTACTTATCCTCTCCCAGCTTTCACCGGCCTCGATCTTTCTCTTCAGCCGGTTCTTCCAGCTGCTCAAGGCGGTGCTCATCTTCGTGAGATCTAAAGAGTCCACCTTCTTATTGAACGGCTCCGGGAACGTGTATCGTTGGTGAAGCTTCTGGAGGAGGGATTGGGCGATAGCCTCGTTCTCCTTGCTTCTGAGGTCCTGAGTTAGGATCGGCACGGTTTCACGGACGATGCACCCTAGTTGCATGTCGTACCCTTTGGCAACCCACGAAGGCTCCATCGGTAGGCCACTTTCGGAGACTACCGTGACAGCATCGGTGACGTTGGCGAGCACTTGCGGCCTCCGATCCCTCCTTGGCCTCCTCGCCGTCCTCTTCTTCTTACCCTCCTGAGGGTTGCCGCCGCTATCACCTTCCGTGCGGTTGGCCGCGTTCTCTTCACCGGTCGTCTCTTCAGCAGGCTCGGGCGGTCCCGGTCCTCCGTCGCCGGTCGGCGGCGCCCCCGGCCCTCTCCCTCGGAGGCGGTGTCCCGGCCCTCGTCGGTGTCGTCGGCGGCCCCCCGCCCTGATGACCACAAGTATAGGGGGTGTATCGTAGTATCTTCGATAAGTAAGAATGTCGATCCCAGCGAGGAGCAGAAGGTGTTGGTTTCGATGAAGGATTCACTGTAAATGCTCACAAACAAGTATTCAAGGGGTTTTGATGTAACAGATGAATAAAGTACGAGTAAGTAAAATGCAAGAGAAATAATTGCAGCGAGTGGCCCAATCCTTTTTAGCACAAAGGACAAGCCGGTTTGTTTACTTATAATGACCAAGCGTTCTTGAGGACACACGGGGATTTTAGTCTAGTACTTTCGCTTCATGTGGCTTAATAATCTTCATTGTTTTGATAAGTGTTGTGTGGGTGAACCTATGCTAATGCACCGCCCTTCCTAGGACTAATACAAACTTGTGATTATACCCCTTGCAAGCATCCGCAACTACAAGAAATTAATTAAGATAAATCTAACCACAGCCTTAAACTCTGAGATCCTGCGATCCCTCTTGCATCGATATACTAACGGGGGCTTAGGTTTCTGCCACCCGGCAACCAATTAGCAACCGAATACAAGATGCACTCCCCTAGGCCCATAAATGGTGAAGTGTCGTGTAGTCGACGTTCACACGACACCACTAGAAGAATGACACCACAACTTAAATATCATAACATTGAATATTACTCAACCATAATTCACTACTAGCATTTAGACTTCACCCATGTCCTCAAGAACTAAACGAACTACTCACGAGACATCATATGGAATACAATCAGAGGTGATATGATGATGAATAACAATCTGAACATAAACCTTGGTTCAATGGTTTCACTCAATAGCATCTATAACAAGTAGAGAATAATGCCGGGAGAGTTTCCCCTATCATACAATCAAGATTTAACCCGAATTGTTACAGCGGTGACGAGGTGCAGCGGTGGTGATGGCGGTGTAGATGGTGGAGATGATGATGATGATGATGGAGATGATGTCCCGCTCGATGACGATGGCGATGGCATCGATTTCCCCCCCGGGAGGAATTTCCCGATTCCCCGCCGCCGGAGAGCTCTTTTCTCTCGGGTTCTCCGCCCCGCAGAGGCGGCTGTAACCCTTCGTGAGGTCCTTTCTGTGGCTTAGGTTTTCGGGACGAAGGAGTACGCGAAGAAAAGGAGGCGAAAGGGCACGTGGGGCCCCCACACCACGGTGGCGCGGCAGCCATGGGCCGCGCCGGCTGTGGTCTGGGCCCACGTGGCCCCCTCTTCTTCCCCTTCTGGCTCCCTCCGTCATCTGGAAAAAATAGGAATTTACGTGAAATTTCCTTCCACAGTTGATCTTCCGAAATATTGCGTTCTGACGGTGCTTTTTCCAGCAGAATCCTGGCTCCGGTGCTTGATCCTCCAATGATGATGAAACATGCAAAATAGATGAAATAACATAAGTATTGTGTCCCAATATGAAATATATCAATGAATAACAGCAAATTATGATACAAAATAGTGATGCAAATTGGACGTATCAACTCCCCCCAAGCTTAGACCTCGCTTGTCCCCAAGCGAAACTGAGCTCGATAAACAAGACCACATGTTTATGGAGTGAAGAGTCGATAAATAAAATACGGACAAGAAGCATCATATTCATTCACACAAGACATTCTAGTAAACAACTTCCTCATATAACTCATCTTGAAATAGGTAAAGAGAAATCACAAGTAAAGGTGCATAAGAAATCATAATTGGTGATGGCAAACTTTGTTCTTGGTCAGAGAACTACTAACGGATTGTACTTCTAAGCAAAGCTTTCATATTAGATTTTATAGCTGAGCCTTCATATTCAAGCATAACAATCTCCTCATAATCATTGATAACTTCGAAGTCATATTCATTCAGAGAAAATTGGTACTAAACAAGAAAGTATAAAAGACATGATTAACTGAATCATAGCATAAATGATTAGTTCACAACAACTCAATTGCTTGCTTGAGATAGAGAGAAATAGGTTTACTGACTCAACATAAAAGTAAAAGACAGACCCTTCGCAGAGGGAAGCAGGGATTAAATCATGTGCTAGAGCTTTTCAAGTTTTGAAAGCATATAAAGAGCATAAAAGTAAGATTTTGAGCGGTGTTTGTTGTTGTCAACGAATGGTAGCGGGCACTCTAACCCCCTTGCCAAACGAACCTTCCAAGAGCGGCTCCCATGAGGGACGGCATCTCTACCAGCAAGGTAGATCATCCCCCTTCTTTTTGTTTACACATGTATTTTAGTTTTATTAAGGATGACACTCCCCCCAACCTTGGCTTTCTCAATCCATGGCTAACCGAATCCTCGGGTGCCTTCCAACATTCACATACCATGGAGGAGTGTCTATTGCAAAATTAAGTTGCTTACTGATAAATCAGAGCAAAACATGTGAAGAGAATTATTAATGAAAGTTATTAATTAGGGCTGGGAACCCCGTTGCCAGCTCTTATTGCAAAATTATTGGATAAGCGGATGTGCCACTAGTCCATTGGTGAAAGTCCGCCCAACAAGATTGAAAGATAAAACACCACATACTTCCTCATGAGCTATAGAACATTGACACAAATAAGGAGTAGTATAGTTTGAATTATTTAAAGGTAGCACATGAAGTATTTACTTGGAATGGCAGAAAATACCATGTAGTAGGTAGGTATGGTGGACACAAATGGCATAGGTTTGGTCTAAGGTTATGGATGTATGAGAAGCATCTCCTCTCGATACAGGTCTTTGGCTAGCAAGGTTTGATAGCAAGCATAAAGGTTGAGGGAAACAAACAAATATACATATGATAGAAACAATCATGCATCTTTCTCCTAAGCACAAGCAATTTTAACTTTAGAATACTAAGCATAGAGATAATAGAGTAATATATCTAAGTGTATTTCTCTCTTCTATTAAACATCAAGATGTTGTTGCTATTGACCAATGCTAAGTTTGCCAAAACCAAATAGATTTACTTGATGCTCCCAAAGTGATATCAATACTCATATCAAGAGTAATCATATAATGGAGATTGCAAACTAAAATAAGGTGTGCAAAAAGTAAATGATAAGACTTCTCATTAATATTCCATAACGATAACTCACACCAACGGATACATAGATAACTAACTAAGAGAGATACTTCCACATTGCATACTATTCCATAAGATAACTTCCCTATTCATGATATGACACTACTTGATAGTAAAAGATAGAGGTAATGATGATGTGATACCGCGGCACTCCCCCAAGCTTGGAACAAACCAAGGGGATGCCAATACCGATGATGAATTACTCCTTCGGTGATGATGGTGATGGATTCCTCTCGCGCTTCATAAGGACCTCCTTCAGCTTCAGCTTCTCAATTTTGTAATTCTGCATCAAGACTTGAAGAGACTCATTATTACCCGAGTGTGGCGGTGACGGCCTTGTGCTGGGATTTGAGTAATATTCCAGATTCTGCGAAGTCGCTGGTTCTCCTCCTGAAGTATCTCCACTTCCCTTTTGAGAGCACGATATTGATCACAAAACTCATCAGCAACCCGTATTGCTTCCTCCACACAAGGGAAAGAGTCGAGGTCCAGAGCAGGCGGAAGAGCCCTGCAAGTTATGAGAAAAGCAACGCCCAGTGTTAACCGATCCCACCAAGATTGGCTTACTCTTCGTAGTTTCCCACTCTCCTTTTGCTGATGCTATCTTCTCCTTCTCCTTATTGATCCTTTCATCCATCTCTTCCCTCCAAGGCCCCTTGTCTTTGTTGTTGGAGACCATGGTGCTTCTAGATCAAAACAAATCTGGCAGAAAACAGCTCGAAACAAAACACGGCGAGAAAACGATATTACGGACCTCTAGGGGTCCGGGGATTATATAGCAAAAAATTTCACGACATAAGGTAACAGATCGAACCGAGTCGGAAAGGGGCAACGAGGCGGCCAAACCATAGGTCGGCGCGGGCCCAGGGGCCGCGCCGGCCTATGGTGGCACCCCTCGTGCGTCCTTTCCACTCCGTTTCGAACTCGTAATTTTTCATATTTCCTAAAAACAGCAGAAATAATGTTCGGAAAGGTAACGCGACTTTTTATTACCTACTGTTACCTATTCAAAGTCGAGTTCGCGGATTGTCAATTTGTCCTTTGATGAAAGCCTCCGGTGTTTCCACTTGAATAATATCAACATCAACATTATAAGAATCACCCGAGATATAATGCTTGAGTCTTTGTCCATTCACCACTTGTGTGGCATTGCCTTGGAGAGAGCTAATTTTAATTGCTCCTGAACGATACACCTCCTCAACAACATATGGTCCTTCCCACTTCGAGAGTAATTTCCCTGCAAAGAATCTGAGACGAGACCGATACAATAGGACTTTATCCCCAACATTAAACTCTCTTTTGATAATCCTTCTATCATGCCATTTCTTAACTTTTTCTTTAAAGAGTTTAGCATTTTCATAAGCTTCACTTCTCCATTCATCTAGAGAACTTAATTGCAGCAACCTCTTATTACCGGCTAGTTTCGGATCTTTATTTAGTTCTCTAACAGCCCAATAAGCTTTGTGCTCTAGTTCTAAAGGTAAATGACAAGCTTTTCCATAAACCATTTTATAAGGTGACATTCCCATAGGATTTTTATAAGCAGTTCTATAAGCCCATAGTGCTTCTTTCAATTTGCTAGCCCAATTCTTCCTAGATTTATTAACAGTCTTACCTAAGATAGCTTTAATCTCTCTATTTGATAATTCTACTTGACCACTAGTTTGAGGGTGATAAGAAGAAGCAATTCTATGATTAATACCATACTTAGCAAGAGTTTTTCTAAAACCTCCATGAATAAAATGAGAACCTCCATCAGTCATAATATATCTAGGTATTCCAAATCTAGGAAATATAACATCTACAAGCATTTTTATAGAGGTCTCACCATCAGCACTCTTTGTAGGTATAGCTTCTACCCATTTAGTAACATAATCAACAGGACAAGTATATGAGTGTTACCATCTGAAGAAGGGAAAGGACCCATGAAGTCGAATCCCCAACAATCGAATGGTTCAATAACAAGAGTATAATTCATAGGCATTTCATTGCGTCTAGAGATATTACCAACTCTTTGACATTCATCACAAGATAAAATAAATTTCCTTGCATCTTTGAAGAGTGTTGGCCAATAAAAACCTGATTGTAGAACCTTTTGCGCGGTTCTATCTCCAGCGTGATGTCCTCCATAAACACTACCATGACATTTATTCAATATCTCCTGTTGTTCATATTCAGGAACACATCTTCGCATAATACCATCCACTCCTTCTTTATATAAGTGTGGGTCATCCCAAAAATAATGCCTCAAGTCATAAAAGAATTTCCTCCTTTGCTGAGCTGAAAAGGTTGGAGGCAAATACTTCGAAACAATAAAGTTAGCATAATCTGCATACCAAGGGCTCTCTCGCGAGCTCACCTTTATTACAGCCAATTGTTCATTTGGAAAACTATCATTAACAGGAACAGGATCATAAGCAATATTTTCCAATCTAGACAAATTATCAGCAACAGGATTATCAGCACCTTTCCTATCTATAATATGTAAATCAAATTCTTGCAACAGAAGTACCCATCTAATAAGCCTTGGCTTAGCATCTTTCTTTGTCATAAGGTATCTAATTGCAGCATGATCAGTATGAATTGTAACTTTCGAATCAACAATATAGGGTCTAAACTTATCACAAGCAAAGACTACAGCTAACAATTCCTTTTCAGTTGTAGCATAATTTCTTTGAGCAGCATCAAGAGTCTTACTAGCATAATGAATAACATTTAATTTTTTATCTACCCGCTGTCCAAGAACAGCGCCTACAGCAAAATCACTAGCATCACACATAATTTCAAAAGGCAAATTCCAATTAGGAGGTTCGACTACAGGAGCAGTTGTTAAGGCTTTCTTTAGAGTTTCAAAAGCTTCCTTACAATCATCATCAAAAACAAAAGGTACATCTTTTTGAAGAAGATTAGTAAGAGGCTTTGAAATTTTAGAGAAATCTTTAATAAATCTCCTATAAAACCCAGCATGACCAAGAACACTACGAATACCTTTAACATCCCTCGGATAAGGCATCTTCTCAATTGCTTCAACTTTAGCTCTATCAACTTCAATACCTCTCTCGGAAATTTTATGTCCCAATACAATTCCTTCATTAACCATAAAGTGGCATTTCTCCCAATTAAGAACAAGGTTAGTTTCTTCACATCTCTGCAAAACTTTATCGAGGTTTCGCAAGCAATTATCAAAAGAATTCCCATAGACAGAAAAATCATCCATGAACACCTCTACAATACTTTCACAAAAACCATGAAAAATAGCAGACATGCATCTTTGAAAAGTAGCAGGAGCATTACATAAACCAAAAGGCATACGCCTATAAGCATAAGTTCCATAAGGACAAGTAAACGTGGTTTTCTCTTGATCTTTAGCTTTAACAGCAATTTGTGAAAACCCAGAATAACCATCAAGAAAGCAAAAATGAGTATTTTTAGATAACCTTTCTAGCATTTGATCAATAAAAGGTAAAGGGTAATGATCTTTCTTAGTAACTTTATTAACTTTTCGAAAATCAATGCACATTCTATAACCTACAACTATTCTTTGAGGAATAAGCTCATCATTATCATTAGGCACAACAGTCATTCCTCCTTTCTTAGGAACGCAATGCACAGGACTAACCCATCTACTATCAGCAATAGGATATATAATACCAGCTTCAAGAAGTTTTAATACCTCATTCCTTACCACCTCTTTCATCTTTGGAATTAGACGACGTTGATGTTCAACAACAGGCTTTGCATCTTCTTCCATATTAATAGCATGTTGGCAAATAGAAGGAGAAATCCCTTTCAAATCATCAAGAGTATAGCCAATAGCTCCTCGGTGTTTCTTCAATATTTCCAATAACCTTTCTTCCTCAATCTCTGAAAGCTTAGAACTAATAATAACAGGATATATTTTCTTATCATCAATATGATCATATTTAAGATTATCAGGTAAAGGCTTTAAATCAAAAACAGGAACTTCCTTTGGTGGCGGTGTTGTACCCAAATCTTCCACCGGTAAATCATGCTTGAGAATAGGTTGGCGAAGAAAAATTTCCTCAAGCTCATCTCTTTCTTTCCTAAAAGCTTCACTTTCACTATTCTCCAAATGTTGCTGCAAAGGATTATTAGGAACAAGAACAATAGATGCCACTACAAGAAAAGTTGCCATGGCCGACGAAGTTGAAGTCGCGCCGTGGTTGCTGGTGTACCATGGCCGATGATTTTGGTCCCTCCGTGGTGCATGTCAAAACTTTTTTTTTCTCGTTTTTGAGGCCACCTAGCCCGACGAAAGCGGCCAAAACGTGGCGTATGGTGGCCCGGGACGTGGTGCATCTCGAAATCTCGGGTTCGCCGGCCGAGTCAACGCAAATCCGCACCGCCGAGGGATGTAGGGCCCAGATGGCAGCCTCTCTGGCATTGTTTTTTTCTAGATCGCGCCATCTCGTTCAACGTTCTCCGATCGAGCCGTTTACGATGCGGGATCATGGGTCCCGATGTCATCCTCTATGAACCAAAATTCTTTCTATTCTTGGATTTTTTTGACCCCCTTTCTACTTCCTTTTTCTTTTGATCCCTTGCCGCCTTGGAAACGTTGAGACCGCTGCTACTAAATGGGACCCGCATGTCATCCTCTATGTGCAATCAACTTTCTTTTCTTGGAGTTTTTTTTGGCACCTCAAATTTGGTCACTTGCCTTTTTCTTTCGATCCCCTGCCGCCTCTCAAACGGTGATACCGCTGCTGCTAACTGGACCCGCATGTCATCCTCTATGTACTATAAAACTTTCTTTTCTTGAATTATTTTTGGCACCTCATATTTGGTCACTTACCTTTTCTTTCGATCCCCTGCCGCCTCTCAAACGGTGATACCGCTGCTGCTAAATGGGACCCGCATGTCATCCTCTATGTACTATAAAACTTTCTTTTCTTGGATTTTTTTGGCACCTCATATTTGGTCACTTGACTTTTTCTTTCGATCACCTGCTGCCTCTCAAACGGTGATACCCTGCTGCTAAATGGGACCCGCATGTCATCCTCTATGTACTATAAAACTTTCTTTTCTTGGATTTTTTTGGCACCTCATATTTGGTCACTTGACTTTTTCTTTCGATCCCCTGCTGCCTCTCAAACGTTGATACCGCTGCTGCTAAATGGGACCCGCATGTCATCCTCTATGTACTATAAAACTTTCTTTTCTTGGATTTTTTTGGCACCTCATATTTGGTCACTTGACTTTTTCTTCGATCCCCTGCCTCTCAAACAGTGATACCGCTGCTGCTAAATGGGACCCGCATGTCATCCTCTATGTACTATAAAACTTTCTTTTCTTGGATTTTTTTGGCACCTCATATTTGGTAACTTGACTTTTTCTTTCGATCTCATGCCACGTTTGAAACGTTGAGGACCTGCTGGCTCATGGACCCGCATGTCATCCTCTGTGTGCTATAAAAGTTTCCTTTGTTGGATTTTTTTTCACCCTCTGATTTTTGCCTTGCCTTTTTCTTTTGATCCCCGCCCCTTTGAAACGTTGAGTAAGCTGTTGGTTCAAGGGACCCGCATGCCATCCTCTATGTCCATCAACTTTCTTTTCTTGGATTTTTTCACCCCTAATTACTAGCTACTTTCTTTTTCTTTTGATCTCAAGCCGCATTACAAACATTGAGACCGCTGCTGCAAAATGGGACCCACATGTCATCCTCTATGTACAATAAATCTTGGATTATTTTTGGCTCTGATATTTGGTCACTTGCCTTTTTCTTTCGATCTCATGCCGCCTTTGAAACGTTGAGTAAGCTGGCTCATGGGTCCCGCATGTCATCCTCTACGAACAATAAAAGTTTCCTTTCTTGGAGTTATTTTTTACCCCTAATTTCTGGCTATTTGCCTTTTTCTTTTGATCCCCGCCCCTTTGAAACGATGAGGACGCTGTTGGCAGGTCGGTCCCACATGTCATCCTCTATGAACAATAAAAGTTTCCTTTGGTGGATTTATTTTTGACCCCTAATTAATTTCTGGCTATTTCCTTTATTTTTCTTTTGATCCCCTGCGCCTTGGAATTGTTGAGAATGCTGCTGCCTCATTTCTTTTGGTCCTGTGCCGCCTTGGAAACGTTGAGACCGCTGCTACAAAATGGGACCCGCATGTCATCCTCTATGTACAATAAAGTTTCTTTTCTTGGATTATTTTTGGCTCCTGATATTATGTCACTTGCATTTTTCTTTCGATCTCATGCCGACTTTGAAACGTTGAGGATGCTGCTGCCTCATGGGTCCCGCATGTCATCCTCTCAGAACGATAAATGTTTTCTTTTCTTGTATTTTTTTACCAACTGATTTTTGGCTTTTTTTATTTTCGATCCCCTGCCGCCTTTGAAACGTTGACTCCGCTTCTGGCTCATGGGTCCCCGATGTCAGCCTCCCCGTACAAGAAACATGTGATATTTTATTTTGCAGACAATAAACGTTGTATTTCGCTCTGAGCTATTGCAAACGGATAAATTAAATCTTTATATCTACATAAACAAACTTATATGTTGAATCTCCTTGTTTTTTGTTTTTGCGAAGCATAGGACTTTCCTTTTTTTTTTGAGAAAAATCCGACCTTTCCTGTTTTGGAGTGGGCTGAAATTGTACGAGTCAAAAGGCCCAGCAGGATAGTTCGAAGGCCCAGATGTCCAGATACAGCCCAATTGAAATCTTTCTTTTCTTGGATTTTTCACACCCTGATTTCTGCTACTTCATTTTTCTTTCGGTCCTGTGCCGCCTTGGAAGCGTTGAGACCGCTGCTACAAAATGGGACCCGCATGTCATCCTCTATGTACAATAAAGTTTCTTTTCTTGGATTATTTTTGGCTCTGATATTATGTCACTTGACTTTTTCTTTCAATCTCATGCCGACTTTGAAGCGTTGAGGAAGCTGCTGGCTCATGGGTCCCGCATGTCATCCTCTATGAACAATAAAAGTTTTCTTTGTTGGATTTATTTTTTTCCCTAATTTCTGGCTATTTGTCTTTTTCTTTTGATCCCCTGCCCTTTGAAACGATGACGACGCAGCTGGCAAGTCGGTCCCACATGTCATCCTCTATGAACAATAAAAGTTTCCTTTGATGGATTTATTTTTGACCCTAATTAATTTCTGGCTATTTCCTTTTTTATTTTGATCCCCTGCCGCCTTGAAATAGTTGAGGATGCTGCTGCCTCATGGGTCCCGCATGTCATCCTCTCAGAAAGGTAAATGTTTCTTTTCTTGAATTTGTTTACCAACTGATTTTTGGCTTATTTTTTCTTTCGATCTCCTGCCACCTTTAAAACATTGACGACGCTGCTGGCTCATGGGTCCCCAATGTCAGCCTCCCCATACTGCAAATCCTCTTTCTGCAAAGGTTGTATTTCTAGATAGATAAGGTGGATTCGAATCTGCCATGGTTCAGGCAGCTCAGGTAAGCCTTCTTGCACTAATTAATGGAAGTAGTGTATCGCAAGGTCAAGACATGTGGCTCGGTGTAATGAATCTATATGAATCATGTTGTGGGTTCAATCTGATAGTTCTCTAACAGGTCAGCCAAAATAGAAATTAAGTTTTTTTCTAAAAGGGAAATGCAAATTAAGATGAACACAAACATTAGTTATCATAATAGCTGATCATACATACATACTTGCTAAGAGCAAAAGCTTGCCAGAGTTTTACCACCCATACAATTAATTAGCAGTTCAGATAAGATAACCTTATATAAGTATAACTACAAATGCATTTGCTAAGGGCTCATGGGACAACAGAACTAGACAACCGCGAACTTTATGACCAGCATGTCACAGCGGCATCGAAAGATCTTGACCTTCAACTTTGATCCAATGCGAAGTTTGGCACCGTCAATGAACTTTTTCCACCTGGAAGTAACAGCCAAGCGGCCATCTGTGGGACTGACAGAGTACCGTCCCTCCACGGTGAGACCTTCACTCTCCATGACGAGGGATATCTTGCCCCTTCGGCCAGCATTGAGATCCTTGGAGATACTTTTAGGCAATTTCTGATTCAAAGCAAGAGATACCACCAAAAATTAGTCAATGGCACCAATGCACTGAACCATGTGAGACTTTGAGCAGAGAAGACATCAAGATAAGAGCAGTTATGCTGTCATATACTCACGAACATAGCCTTCAGATGCGTCCTGGTCACCACACGGGTGGCCACAGCAATGAGCTGAGACCTCGGTGATCTGGCTGGGGCAGGTGCATGAGCCTGGGCTGGTACACGAGCTGGTGCTGATGCAGGAGACTGCTGGGCAGGTGCAGTAAACGGTGCCTCTAGAGGAACCGGTGCTGATGCAGGAGACTGTTGGGCAGGTGCAGTAAACGGTGCAGCTAGAGGAACCAGTGCTGATGCAGGAGCCTGCTGGGCATGTGTAGTATATGGGGCCTCTACAGGAACCAATGCTGATGTAGGGGACTGCTGGGTAGATGCAGTAAACGGAGCTGGTACAGGAACCGGTGCTGATGCAGGAGAGTGGGAAGCCGGTGCCGGTGCTGGTGTGGTTGCCCTTTGTGACATCCGCTCCTGTTCCGTCAGGGGATCTGCAGCTTTGATCATGTTAAACCCAGCAAGCTAGAACAGAGGGAATGGTTTAGAACAACTGCTCAGAATGCAGTTATCAAAAGATATGAGTAGAAAAAAGTTACATATTATATATTTGGAAGTGTCTCCAACTCTGTAAGCAGTTACGTATATCTGCCCGTTTGAGTTTCTGATCCTCAGCTCGTCGCCCTTCTTCAGACCGTAGTCAAAAGCAAACTTTCTCCAATCATGTCCATACAAATATGTGATGGCCTGCGTCTTGTAGACATACACCTCATAGACCGTGTAGGTGTTCATCAATTTGCCATTGCCATGCATAGTGAAAGATCCTTCATGCGGACACATCTGGTTAATCATTGGACGAAGTTCACAAGGTACAGTCTGCATGTGAAAATTGATACAAATGTAAGAAGCAGGAAGACTAAAAACAAGACTTTACTATATGCCAATTCATGCTAAACCACTGAGAATACATACCTGTAACTCTGTGAAGGAGCTACTAGAAAGGTAGATAGAGCCATAGGAGGTGTTATATGCGGGGTATGTACATGGGCCCGCCATATTCCCGCAAGCTCGGCATCGGGATGGTGAAGGAAACATGGGAGGTACTACTGGTGCGTAGCGCTGAACGTAAGTGGAAGAATTAGGTTGTGTAAAGTGCATAGTTCAGAGCAATGCAAATGTTGACAAGCAAGTGCATAACACTATGTTACAAACTGAACAGTGAAAAATTAGTGTATGATGAATATAAGCATGCTAATTTGGTGTTTCCGAATTCCAAAAAGCATTAGACAGAGCCAGTGATAATATCAGACATAAATCATGGCATGTATATGTGGCTTAAGAAAATATACCCGAACCCTTGGATGGTTACGGCCCGGCTGGTCCTTGGACTTGAGCTTATATAAGCATCCAGAAGGTGGGGCTGACAGTAACTTGGTGGCAGCCTCTGCAGATGCCTCATCAGCAGCAGTTGCAATCCTTTTGACCAATGAAGGCTTAGCAGTTTCAGTCTGCATATAAAAATTGAAGAGCAACAGACATCAGCAGTGATATATAAAATGAATCTATGAGACACTGATGCATATAGTGCTGGATGTAAGTGGAAGAATAGGTGTGTGTGTTTCTGAACTATTGGTAAGCATTAGACAAAGCCGGCAATAAACAGACAAAAATCAAATCATGTATGAGGATTAAGAAAATATACCTGCTTACTGAAAAGGGTACCACCCAGCTGGCCCGTGGCCTTGTGCTTGAGGAGGTTTTCAGAAGATGGTGGCAGCACCATCGTCTTCACAGCAGCCTCATCAGGATCATTTTTTATCCATTTGAGTAGAGGAACAGAAGTTTCATCCTGCATATGAATAGCAACAGAACTCATCATTGATATTTAATAAATCTATGAGATAGACTGATGCAAATAGTGCGGGGTGTAAGTGGAAGAATAGGGTTGTGCATAGAGAACAGTTGACAACAATGCAAATGATTACAAAAGAAGCCAATGGAAATCAACAGTTTATATACTGGATGAGACAGACTGAAAAGTGAAAAATTAGTGTATGATGATTGTAAGCAAACGCAGTGTTTCTGAACTTTTGGTAAGCATTAGACAAAGCCAACAGTAATTAAACAGATAATAATGAAATCATGTATGTGGATTAAGAAAATATACCAGATTCATTAAAAGGTCACCACCCAGCTGGCCCATGGCCTCGTGCTTGTAGAGGTTTTCGGAAGATGGTGCCGGCACCATCGTCCTCACAGCAGCCTCATTAGCCCCATTTTGCATCCACTTGAGTAAAGGCGCAGCAGTTTCAGCCTGCATAAGAATGGGAACAGATCTCAGCAGTGATATTGAATGACTCTGAGACAGACTGATGCATATAGTGCTAGATGTAAGTGGAAGGGTATGGCCGTGTATGGACAACAGTTCACAACAATGCAAGGGTGTGTTCGGTTCTGAAACAGCGTGGAATGGAATGGAATGGTTCCATTTCAGAGGAATGGAATGGTTACATTTTTGTTCGGTTGGGAAAAATGGAGAGCAGAAGAGATCGAGGTTAAACTAACCAATTGTCTCAAAATTGTAATTAACAATTGCAAATGACATTTTAATCTCAAAGTCGTAATTAACAGCGCCTAATGGTGCTCTTTTAATCTAAAAATCGAAATTAACATCATTTTATGTTGGGTTAGGGGAACTGGAGTAGATGAACATTACTGTATGATGATTGTAAGCAAACGAATTTGGTGTTTCTAAACTTTTGGCTTCGAGATCTTATGGGTTTCAACTCTAGCCTACCCCAACTTGTTTGGGACTGAAAGGCTTGGTTGTTGTTGTTGTTGTTGTAAACTTTTGGCAAGCATAGAAAAAACCGACAATAAACAGAGAAAAATCAAGGCATGTTTTGTGGATTAAGAAAATATACCATATTCATTAAAAGATCACCACCCAGCTGGTGCGTGGCCTTGTGCTTGTAGAGGCATTTAGAAGATGGGGGCGGCATCAACATACTGGCAGCCTGATCAGCCGCAGTTTTGATCTTCCTTTTGAGTAAAGGCCCTAAAGTTTCAGTCTGCATATGAATAGCAAAACAAAAGGCAGACCTCAGCAGTGATATTGAATTACTGTATGAGATAGACTGATGCATATAGTGGATGCTCTTAGCCTTTTGCAGCGTGAACACTAGCTATGGACAGACAAAAAAACTAGTTAACTCAGCTTTGTCTAGATATGAATGTACTACCACCATCCAAAAGCTTAAGCCTTATTTATTTTTGAGAAATCAAAACAAGCAAAGTTTGACCAAAATTTTAGAACATTCTATCAACAAATATAATACTGTGTAGATACCGTAGGAAAATATATTTTATTATCTATTTAATGATATTAATTTTGTATTTTGCATGTTACTGATTTTTGGTAAAAGCTTAGTCAAACATGGTATAGTTTGACTTTCTAAAAATAATATAAGCCCAAAGCTTTGGGATGGAGGCAGTAGTATCTAGAGCTAAAACACATCTAGATACATCCGTATCTACAGATAGTTGAGTCAATTAATTTGGATCTGAGGGAGTATCAGATTCAGACTACATCATGGTAAGTTGGTTAAAAAAATTACCCCTGGGCGGTCCCTGCCCAGCTCGGCAGTGGCATTTCGCTTCTTGTGCTGCAGATCGGGCCATGCTCCTGCAGCAGGTGGGGCGCTATTCTCGTTCCCCATAGCCTCAGCACGGAACCTGGAGGTACCAACCTGATACAGAGAATATAGAGCATGGTGTCACAGAGGCTTTACGCACAAACAGCTGAAGACATGTGCTACTTTAAGCATATTCCAGAACAGGAACAGATTGAGGATGCAGAGACCAGAGAGACACTTAAAAGGTAAAGAGTGGATAAGCAAACGGAGTACCTGCTTCGCGGGGCTGGGGACGCAGCTCAGGCTCAGCCAACTGCCCACATGCGTGGTGGCCTTACGCTCCATTGCCCCCACCGCCGAGGTCTTACCTTTCCTGTACAAGCTGACAAAAGATACAGTGAGGATCAGCAGAAACTACAAAGGTTGCAAATGTCGACAAATAAAGGAAGAACACCCCAATCCAAGCAAAGGTAGCCCCCGCCCCCCACCCCCATCAATCACTCCCAGCTCGAGGGTGACCAGAAAGACACCCCTTTGCCCAGAATAGGAAAGAGATGCGCAAGATATCGAGGAGAGGAAAAAAGAACCGATCTCGAGAAAGGAGAGAACATTACTAGTCCTACCTAATCCGCTTGGGCTAGATGCAGCTTGCCCCTCCAAGCTGGATGCCTGGACGGTGGAGGCGAAAGGAGGGGATCGAGCTAGCGGCTTGCATCCGTCGGCAATCGGCACTCGATCGGGAGAGAAGGGGTGCTACATAAAGGGGAGGGGTAACATATTTTATTACACAGTGAACTTACTGATGTGACTAGTCATTACATGTCTCACTGAAACTAGGGCCCATAGTGTGGCACCCCAAATTTACTTGAAGCTGCCCGGCGGGACGCATTGGCGCGTCAAGAAACCCCCGAATTGTAGCGGGGAAATGAAACATTTCACAAAAATTCGAAATTCAAGCACACCGCCACGCGCCAAGCACGCGGCTGTTCCTTCCTCTTCCTCGGTTCCTCCTCCCCTATCCGAAAAAACCCCAAATCCCAAGCTCAAACCAAAAAAAAAACAAAAAACAAATCCCCTGGCCGCCATGCATGTCCTCGTTAACCCGCTGGAGATCGTTCCCGGACGATGCGGACCACCCGCCCTGAGATCCAGAATTCCGTCCACCTCGAGGCACTGCGTGCTGTCTCGCAGCAGCGGCTTGAGGGCGCTGAAGAGGAAGTTCCGCCGGAAAGTGCTCATGGCAACCGTGCAAGCTCACCGGCGTGCTGTATCCCGAGAGGAACTGGTCAAAGCTTTGCTATTCGCCACACAAAAAAATTGCGGGCCAAGATCTGGTCAAAGCTTCGTCGATGGCTTGCCGCGAGAGGCTTGGAGTCCAGAGTCAATAAACTAGCTGCTCGAGGACTTGGGCGGTTTACACGGATTCATATTAACTGACTCAAGTTTGTTAGTCTAGTTAACAAATGCATCTAGATACATCCATATCTAGACAGAATTGAGTCAATTAATATGAATCAGAGGGGAGTACCTGAAAGTGTTTCATGCTACCAACTAATGCGCTGGCAGGAATCGCTGTAGAAGTAATTGTGCTACTACTCGTACGATGAACTGATTGTGTGGGTGTCGAATTTTGCAACGCGATCATCCACTGAATGCTTAATCTAGCGCCAAAGGCGTACAAATCATAACATACTACAGCACCAGAACATAAGAGTACGAATCATAAAGTAGCTCAACATTTTGCATCAGGGCTGGGTGGTCCTGAGACTACCGGGACGCCCCTGATGATCTCCGGGTGTGCATCCTCTTCAACGCAAAGCTGTGTACTCGGTCCACGGCCTCCTTCTGTAGGCTGGATAATCTCAGGTGCAGGACCTTCGTCTATGAGAGGCTCGTCATCAGTACCATCCACAGGTGCATCAGGGCTGGGTGGTCTTGAGACTACCCGGACGCCCGTGATGATCTCCGGGCGTGCATCCACTTCAACGCAAAGCTGTGTACTCGGTCCACGGCCTCCTTCTGTAGGCTGGATAATCTCAGGTGCAGGACCTTCGTCTATGAAAGGCTCGTCATCAGTACCATCCACAGGTGCATCAAACTGAGATTCATCTTCAAATCTCCCATCAAACTGAGAGACCTCTTTAACTCTATGCTTCTGCAATTAGTACATCAACCGATTAGACAAACATCTAAGGGATGCAACCTGAACAAATGCCGTTTTACATATTTACCTTCTCATCTGGCACAGCACATGTCCCAGAGCTGAAACCCGTTTCCTGAAGCAAGCGCTTTTTCTCTCCTTCCCGTCCATCCATCTGCAACAAGTTAAATTTGAGTACAGAACCTTGCACAGCAATGCAAACTATTGATTGAAACAGCGGCAGCATCAATATAAATAATTAACTACATATGCCAGCACACATACAGTGTGAGCAAGATCTGCTTCTCCTGCTAAAGGATCATTATATGGTTCACCATGCTAAACCCGCCTAACATATGTGCGGTCCATCCCAAAAATGTGTAAATGATCTGCCACTACAGGGTGAGGCCTCTTCTCACCATTCATACATGTGCAGCGCGGGCAATACACGTCCAGGTTGTGACCATCATGAGCTCTAATAAACCCCATAAAGGGTTGAACACCATTTATATATGAAGGGGAACATAAGTGTCCATGCAGTTTCCAAGTTCTGTCCATCTGTTTAATTATGAGATACAGTGGTTGGTGATTAATTTAAGGCGAAGTAGGAAATGTATATCCATCGAGTACAAAACTATACTACATGATTATGCATTTCAGCAATCATGTCGAGTACAAAACAAAAAATGCCCATCGACATTTTAGCAAACAGATCGTGTACAAAACTCTGCCATGGCATTTCAGCAAATTAACGGATCGAGTGCAGAACTGACTCTATATGCCCACGCAAATGAACAAATTGATCGATGACAAATCGAGCGGAAAACTATAAAGTGCCAATTAGTTCGAGCATACTGACGAATTTTTTTAGCAGCATCAAGAAAATATAAATCGTTAGGCTGTCTTGCCCGATACATGATTGAGCTAGAGATAGCAGCCCTACCGTGGATCAACTTGACCGCCGGTGCGTCTCGAGAAGAACGACGGGGAGGGGAAGCTTCTTCTTCGCACGGACGGGACGGGGAGGGGAAGCTCTTCGCACGGACGGGGATAAGTTGTGTACGGGTGGGTGGGGGGTCATGCGGCCGGGCCGCCGGGGTGATAATTAAGGTCGGTAGGTGGCGTTTAATGGAGTTGCGTGTGTAATTTGCCGTGCACAAGGTTGAGGAATAGGCGGTTCCCTTTGCCGCGCGCACAATTCAAACTATCCCGCCCATGTAGTTTAAATTCGCCATATTTTCGTTAAATCGACATAAAGTCATGTGAGTGGGGGAAAATTAGCAAAGTTGCTTGAAAAATAGTAAAACTCTGGAATTATCCTTTAAATATGCTCTACTTCGTGTGAAAATCGGGGTGTGGAAGCATGTTGAGCTGTTTTATTTGTACTTTCTTCATTAAAACTCCCATTTTATGCACTTTGGATGGAAAGAAATCATTTGTACATAAATTTTGACAACGCCATTTGCAAACACTAATTGTTTACATGCCAAGATGCACCCATCCACCAAATATATATGTGGCAAAAGTTTATCACAATCTAGCAGATATGCATAATTAGTGAGGGACCCCTTTTGATTTTGTGCAATTTCCACTAATTAGGTAGAGATCGAGAAGGGTTAATTAATTAGGCCATGTTAGGGGTTATGTGTTTTAGATTAGGTTGTGTGGATTCAAATACAACTTCTTTATTTGTGTGCTATGATTAATCAAAACTAGATCGATCGACTGCGCACACATTATTAGAGGCGCATGCCTTTGCGCACAAAGTGCATGTGTGTGTTGTTGGCCACCAACGAGAGAGAGAGAGAGAGAGAGAGAGAGAGAGAGAGATAGAGGTAGAGAGAGCTACATACGAGAGAGCGATTGAAATCCCCAAATTAAACACATATATATGCATGGCACATTTAATTTAATTAGAGGACCGCGAGGCACCCCTGGCCTGCTTGATGCATAATTAAGTGTCATTGGCCTATATATATAGGGTTTAATTAGGGTTTAGGGTTTAGGGTTAGGAGGTTAGGGTTTAGGGTTTAATGTTTATGGTGTTTAGGGTTTAGGGATTAGGGATTAGGGTTTATTTAGGGTTTAAGGTTTAGGGATCATCGATCGAGTGCGCACACACACATTATTAGAGGCACACGCGCCTTTGCGCATAAAGTGCATGCGTATATGTGTGTGTTTTTTGGCCACCAACGACATATAGATGATCGAGAGAGAGAGATTGAAATCCCCAAGAATATGTTCAAATATATATTAAAATATATGCACGAATTAATGCATGCATGGTAGGCCATGCATGCACACTAATTATATATATATTATGAGGAAACTTAATCAAATGTGTTTTCATTCGAGAGAACTTGTCAAAATTCAAGTTAATTAATTTATCATCGATAATTATATAATTAATTAATGAATCTCAGGGAGATGTTATACAACATATGATCGATATATAGGCCATGTATATATTAATTGGTTTTAATCTACCGTTTTTGCTAGCTAGCTGCATGCTATATATAGAGCATGTTTTTATTAGATCGGGTTATAGCTAGTATAGTTTAGGGTTATGTGTTTTAATTAACTAGGGTTTGATTAGCTAGGGGTTAGTTATATATATATGGTTTAGGGTTAATGCATGTCACATTTAATTTAACTAGAGGACCGCGAGGCACCCCTGGCCTGCTTGATGCACAATTAAGTGTCGTTGGCCTATATATAGGGTTTAATTAGGGTTTAGGGTTAGCTAGCTGGGTTTAGGGTTTAGTGTTTTGGGTGTTTAGCTAGGGTCTAGGGTTTAGGGTTTAGTGTTTACTGTGTTTAGAGGGTCTAGGGTTTAGTGTTTAGGGTGTTTAGGGTCTAGGGTTTAGGGTCTAGTGTTTAGGGTCTATGGTTTAGGGTTTAATTAGTGTTTAGGGTGTTTAGGGTTTAGGGTTTAGTGTTTACGGTGTTTAGGGTCTAGGGTTTAGGGTTTAGTGTTTAGGGTCTAGGGTTTAGGGTTTAATTAGTGTTTAGGGTGTTTATAGGGTTTAGGGTTTAGGGTTTAGGGTTTAGGGTTTTAGGGTTTAGGGTTTAGGGTTTAGGGTTTAGGGTTTAGGGTTTAGGGTTTACGTGTTTAGGGTCTAGGGTTTAGGGTTTAGTGTTTAGGGTGTTTAGGGTCTAGGGTTTAGTGTGTTTAGGGTGTTTAGGGTTTAGGGGATTAGGGATTAGGGTTTTAGGGTTGTTTAAGGTTTAGGGATCATCGATCGAGTGCGCACACACATTATTAGAGGCACCCGCGCCTTTACGCATCAAGTGCATGCGTATATATGTGTGTTTTTTGGGCCACCAACGATATATAGATGATCGAGAGAGAGAGAGAGAGATTGAAATCCCCAAGAATATGTTCAAATATACATTAAAATATATGCACGAATGCATTGTAGGCCATGCATATGCACACTAATTATATATATATTATGAGGCAACTTAATCAAATGTGTTTTCATTCGAGAGAACTTGTCAAAGTTCAAGTTAATTAATTTATCACGATAATTATATAATTAATTAATGATTCTCAGGGATATGTTATACAACATGATCGATATAGGCCATGTATATTTTAATTGGTGTTAATCTACGGTTTGCTAGCTAGCTGCTATATATAGAGCATGTTTTTATTAGATCGGGTTATAGCTAGCTAGTATAGTTTAGGGTTATGTGTTTTAATTAAGTAGGGTTGATTAGCTAGGGTTAGTTACATATATATGGTTTAGGGTTAATGCATGGCACATTTAATTTTATTAGAGGATCACGAGGCACCCATGACCCGCTCGATCGATGCACAATTAAGTGTCGTTGGCCTATACATAGGGTTTAATTGGGGTTTAGGATTAGCTAGGGTTTAGGCTTAGGGTTAGGGTTAGGGTTAGGGTACGTTTAGGGTCTAGGGTTTAGGGTTTAGTGTTTAGGGTGTTTAGGGTTTAGGGATTAGGGATTTAAGGTTTTAGGGTTGTTTAAGGTTTAGGGATCATCGATCGAGTGCGCACACACATTATTAGAGGCACCCGCGCCTTTACGCATAAATTGCATGCATATATATGTGTGTTTTTTGGCCACCAACGATATATAGATGATCGAGAGAGAGAGAGATTGAAATCCCCAAGAATATGTTCAAATATACATTAAAATATATGCACGAATGCATTGTAGGCCATGCATGCACACTAATTATATATATATATGAGGCAACTTAATCAAATGTGTTTTCATTCGAGAGAACTTGTCAAAGTTCAAGTTAATTAATTTATCACGATAATTATATAATTAATTAATGATTCTCAGGGATATGTTATACAACATGATCGATATAGGCCATGTATATTTTAATTGGTGTTAATCTACGGTTTGCTAGCTAGCTGCTATATATAGAGCATGTTTTTATTAGATCGGGTTATAGCTAGCTAGTATAGTTTAGGGTTATGTGTTTTAATTAAGTAGGGTTGATTAGCTAGGGTTAGTTACATATATATGGTTTAGGGTTAATGCATGGCACATTTAATTTAACTAGAGGACCGCGAGGCACCCCTGGCCTGCTTGATGCACAATTAAGTGTCGTTGGCCTATATATAGGGTTTAATTAGGGTTTAGGGTTAGCTAGCTGGGTTTAGGGTTTAGTGTTTTGGGTGTTTAGCTAGGGTCTAGGGTTTAGGGTTTAGTGTTTACGGTGTTTAGAGGGTCTAGGGTTTAGTGTTTAGGGTGTTTAGGGTCTAGGGTTTAGGGTCTAGTGTTTAGGGTCTATGGTTTAGGGTTTAATTAGTGTTTAGGGTGTTTAGGGTTTAGGGTTTAGTGTTTACGGTGTTTAGGGTCTAGGGTTTAGGGTTTAGTGTTTAGGGTCTAGGGTTTAGGGTTTAATTAGTGTTTAGGGTGTTTATAGGGTTTAGGGTTTAGGGTTTAGGGTTTAGGGTTTTAGGGTTTAGGTTTAGGGTTTAGGGTTTAGGGTTTAGGGTTTAGGGTTTACTGTTTAGGGTCTAGGGTTTAGGGTTTAGTGTTTAGGGTGTTTAGGGTCTAGGGTTTAGTGTGTTTAGGGTGTTTAGGGTTTAGGGGATTAGGGATTAGGGTTTTAGGGTTGTTTAAGGTTTAGGGATCATCGATCGAGTGCGCACACACATTATTAGAGGCACCCGCGCCTTTACGCATCAAGTGCATGCGTATATATGTGTGTTTTTTGGGCCACCAACGATATATAGATGATCGAGAGAGAGAGATTGAAATCCCCAAGAATATGTTCAAATATACATTAAAATATATGCACGAATGCATTGTAGGCCATGCATGCACACTAATTATATATATATTATGAGGCAACTTAATCAAATGTGTTTTCATTCGAGAGAACTTGTCAAAGTTCAAGTTAATTAATTTATCACGATAATTATATAATTAATTAATGATTCTCAGGGATATGTTATACAACATGATCGATATAGGCCATGTATATTTTAATTGGTGTTAATCTACGGTTTGCTAGCTAGCTGCTATATATAGAGCATGTTTTTATTAGATCGGGTTATAGCTAGCTAGTATAGTTTAGGGTTATGTGTTTTAATTAAGTAGGGTTGATTAGCTAGGGTTAGTTACATATATATGGTTTAGGGTTAATGCATGGCACATTTAATTTTATTAGAGGATCACGAGGCACCCATGACCCGCTCGATCGATGCACAATTAAGTGTCGTTGGCCTATACATAGGGTTTAATTGGGGTTTAGGATTAGCTAGGGTTTAGGGTTAGGGTTAGGGTACGTTTAGGGTCTAGGGTTTAGGGTTTAGTGTTTAGGGTGTTTAGGGTTTAGGGATTAGGGATTTAAGGTTTTAGGGTTGTTTAAGGTTTAGGGATCATCGATCGAGTGCGCACACACATTATTAGAGGCACCCGCGCCTTTACGCATAAATTGCATGCATATATATGTGTGTTTTTTGGGCCACCAACGATATATAGATGATCGAGAGAGAGAGAGATTGAAATCCCCAAGAATATGTTCAAATATACATTAAAATATATGCACGAATGCATTGTAGGCCATGCATGCACACTAATTATATATATATTATGAGGCAACTTAATCAAATGTGTTTTCATTCGAGAGAACTTGTCAAAGTTCAAGTTAATTAATTTATCACGATAATTATATAATTAATTAATGAATCTCAGGGATATGTTATGCAACATGATCGATATAGGCCATGTATATTTTAATTGGTGTTAATCTACGGTTTGCTAGCTAGCTGCTATATATAGAGCATGTTTTTATTAGATCGGGTTATAGCTAGCTAGTATAGTTTAGGGTTATGTGTTTTAATTAAGTAGGGTTGATTAGCTAGGGTTAGTTACATATATATGGTTTAGGGTTAATGCATGGCACATTTAATTTTATTAGAGGATCACGAGGCACCCATGACCCGCTCGATCGATGCACAATTAAGTGTCGTTGGCCTATACAGAGGGTTTAATTGGGGTTTAGGATTAGCTAGGGTTTAGGGTTAGGGTTAGGGTTAGGGTTAGGGTACGTTTAGGGTCTAGGGTTTAGGGTTTAGTGTTTAGGGTGTTTAGGGTTTAGGGATTAGGGATTTAAGGTTTTAGGGTTGTTTAAGGTTTAGGGATCATCGATCGAGTGCGCACACACATTATTAGAGGCACCCGCGCCTTTACGCATAAATTGCATGCATATATATGTGTGTTTTTTGGGCCACCAACGATATATAGATGATCGAGAGAGAGAGAGATTGAAATCCCCAAGAATATGTTCAAATATACATTAAAATATATGCACAAATGCATTGTAGGCCATGCATGCACACTAATTATATATATATTATGAGGCAACTTAATCAAATGTGTTTTCATTCGAGAGAACTTGTCAAAGTTCAAGTTAATTAATTTATCACGATAATTATATAATTAATTAATGAATCTCAGGGATATGTTATACAACATGATCGATATAGGCCATGTATATTTTAATTGGTGTTAATCTACGGTTTGCTAGCTAGCTGCTATATATAGAGCATGTTTTTATTAGATCGGGTTATATCTAGTATAGTTTAGGGTTATGTGTTTTAATTAAGTAGGGTTGATTAGCTAGGGTTAGTTACATATATATGGTTTATGGTTAATGCATGGCACATTTAATTTTATTAGAGGATCGCGAGGCACCCATGACCCGCTCGATCGATGCACAATTAAGTGTCGTTGGCCTATACATAGGGTTTAATTGGGGTTTAGGATTAGCTAGGGTTTAGGGTTAGGGTTAGGGTTAGGGTTAGGGTACGTTTAGGGTCTAGGGTTTAGGGTTTAGTGTTTAGGGTGTTTAGGGTTTAGGGATTAGGGATTTAGGGGTTTTAGGGTTGTTTAAGGTTTAGGGATCATCGATCGAGTGCGCACACACATTATTAGAGGCACCCGCGCCTTTACGCATAAATTGCATGCATATATATATGTGTGTTTTTTGGCCACCAACGATATATAGATGATCGAGAGAGAGAGATTGAAATCCCCAAGAATATGTTCAAATATACATTAAAATATATGCACGAATGCATGGTAGGCCATGCATGCACACTAATTATATATATATATTATGAGGCAACTTAATCAAATGTGTTTTCATTCGAGAGAACTTGTCAAAATTAAAGTTAATTAATTTATCACGATAATTATATAATTAATTAATGAATCTCAGGGATATGTTATACAACATGATCGATATAGGCCATGTATATATTAATTGGTGTTAATCTACGGTTTGCTAGCTAGCTGCTATATATAGAGCATGTTTTTATTAGATCGGGTTATAACTAGTATAGTTTAGGGTTATGTGTTTTCATTAAGTAGGGTTGATTAGCTATGGTTAGTTACATATATATGGTTTAGGGTTAATGCATGGCACATTTAATTTAATTAGAGGACCGCGAGGCACCCCTGGCCTGCTTGATGCACAATTAAGTGTCGTTGGCCTATATATAGGGTTTAATTAGGGTTTAGGGTTAGGGTTAGGGTTTAGGGTCTAGGGTTTAGTGTTTAGGGTGTTTAGGGTTTAGGGATTAGGGATTAGGGTTTCAGGGTTGTATAAGGTTTAGGGATCATCGATCGAGTGCGCACACACATTATTAGAGGCACCCGCGCCTTTGCGCATAAAGTGCATGCGTATAGTTTAGGGTTATTTGTTTTAATTAAGTAGGGTTTGATCAGCTAGGGTTAGTTACATATATATGGTTTAGGGTTAATGCATGGCACATTACATATAGTTTAAATCTCAAGAATGTTTATACATGATAGGCCATATGTGCAAAGGAATTTTTTTCCTCGTGAACTTGTCAAAATTCAAGTTTATTAGTGCCAATGGAAACTAGTCCAAAAAATTACATAGAGGACCAAAAGTACTAGACAATAACTAATAGAACCTGCAACTTTACAAAAAGGACCCCAAAACATATAGAAGAAAATCAATCGAGTCCTTCTCGACCGCACATCAGATCTCTGCTCCGCATCCTTTCCAGCAACTCCGTCGCCGGGGACGCACCACTTGGGACGGTGTCGCCGGTAGTCGCCAGGACGAAGGAGAAGAAGGGCCTCAGCAACGGCATATTGGCTCTGAGAAGGGTCGCTGAAAGTCCAAGATGTGCACGGGCAAGACGGATGACGCCGTCGTATGCCCCGAGCTTGTGAACTTTAGCAGCTTGACTTCCCCATTGGCCAGATCTGAAGCACTGACCAAAGCAAGCCTCACCGTTAGCGCCATCACATTGATGGCACCAGATCGGGGTTTGGCCGGCAAGATCCGCCAGATTCACCATAGGCCAGATCTGAAGCCGATGACGAGATCCCCGACTCCATTGCGCCATTCTGCTCATGGGAAACACTGGATCTAAGCTTACAACAACACTAACTCCCTCGGATCCAAATTAGCTGACTCAACTTTGCTTATCTAAATATGGATGTATCCACACATGTTTTTACTCTAGATACATACACGTCTAAGGAAAGTTGAATCAATTAATTTAGTTCGAGGGTGTACAATATACAGAGAGAAGTCGGCGTCGTCTCGGCCGGCGAGGCCGCCGGAGAGAAGGGGAGAGGAGCCGGGGAGTGGGAGAGACTCGAGAGAGAAAGAGAAGAGGAAGAAATGAGAGCTCCCTGGGGAAGAACATTATTTTTGTCGTTCTGCTCGTAGCTTGAAACTGAAAATTTCGGCCACGCGCCAAATCATCCCGCCGCATCCATTCGAAAATCCCGTGACCAGTTTTACCCTTTTAACCCTGGTCCGGAAGCTACAACCCACCGACCATGGAGGGCTCATTCGGTAACAATGAAATATCTTGCCTAGATCCCGAACCCTCCCCACAGGCCCACACCCACCCACCAACCATTCGCCCCATTAGCTCAAAAATACTCTCACACGCCAAAGCTCTGACTCTCTACAGTACTAGATCTGCTTCGCCGCCGGCATACTCCTCCACAGCGTAGCCTTGATCGTGTTGGCTGTCCACCCACCTGATCCGCTCCCCGCCGCCCTCGTCACCGACGGATCTGCTTCACCGCCGACCTCGCCACCGACGGATCTGCTTCACCGCCGACCTCGCCACCGACGGATCTGCTTCACCGCCGACCTCGCCACCGACTACCTCGCCGCAGCGGCTGTATCAACTTCACCGAATACCTTGCCAGCCAACCAGATCTGCTTCACTAACGCCCGCTTCTACTGAAACAGGGTCGATTCATCGTCTCCCGCTTCGCCGCCAATGCAAGTTGCCGCCCGTCCACCCCGCAGCTTGGTTAGTACGCTGGCCCGTTAGATCGCGGTGTTTCTTTAGCCATGTTTTGTGTAGTTATTTGCAGATCTCATATGCCGTTAACTTTCTTGATGTGTTGCTTCGCATGAAGTTTGTTTAAATGTTGTACAGTACAAAAGCATTATCCGGTCGCTACCATCCTGTTCATTCTACTGACACCTGTGTGCATCCACATATTTATAGCCTTGTACCCATTCATTTGCTGCCAACTGTTTTTGTACTGCATGCTATTGTCGCACTGCTTTTATAGTCGTGCTATGGGCATTTCCAATCTGCTTGTTCTTATACCACGTCATTAGCTCACCGCTAGCTGTTTTCTCGTGTCTGCTATTCTCACACTGCTTTTATAATCATGCTATGTGCATTTCCAATCTGCTTGCTCTTATACCTCGTCTTTAGCTTATATAGTTATTGTTGCGTGCATGTCTGGTCTTTGTATTATCGTAGACTGACTTGTCAATGTTATTTTTCCTTGGGATTGATCATGCGAACCACTTATTAGAACATCCAACATTAACAGCGGGGACGCTAGGTAAGGTTGGAATCTGAGTTCGTGGTTGGTAATTTTGGCAGTTTACTTCCGTTATTATCTATAACCTATATGCATTGTTCCTTATGCAAGAGATTAACACTTGGAACCCTGCCATAGCAATGCCATTCATGCTTTACTATGTTTCTGCCTATTTGATATGCTTGTCTTGGAGAAACTTCGAGGGTGATTTGAACCTGACATTTGGTCATTCTTAATGCCAGTTTACTTTATGTGTAAAACCTTGGCATTACCCTACTCTAAATCTGAATGTCTGAAATTCGTATCTCATGCAAAGCAACATCTAGTTGGTTTTAATCTGATATCTGGTAACTATTGGCTTATTCATTTGGCAGCTCAAGTTTTTTGTTATTTGAAACCAGCTGACTTGGTCTTAAATGTGATATCTAAACACAGATTAAGGACAATGGAGCAGGAGGATTAGCATTTCACTTGATGGCTGAACCTAAAATGATAGGCATGTTGACCACGACTAGTGCACGCAAGAGAAGGACCTGCAGTGAGCCAGTATGTGCTTAGTACATGCATCTTATCTTATCTTGTGCTTATTTCTGCTACATGCTGTTATCTGATCTCTACATTGCGTAATACATGTTTGAATAGTTAATTGTTGTAACTATGTTTACAATGTTACCAGAATGCAGTTTTAATGAAGCAGTCATCATTAGAAGATAGTCGCCAAAAAAGGATCTGTAGCGACCCTGTGCAACATTATGATGTAAGTTTGTGCTTAGTACAAGTTCCATACATGTCTTATTTATGCAACTTGTTATTATCTTATATCTACATTGCATAATAAATGTTTGCATAGTTCATCGTTTAACTCTTTTTGCATTATTATCAGAATGCAGTTGTGATGAAGCAATCTTCATTACCAGTGAGGCCCACAAAAAGTTCTGATCTTTCTTCTGATGCATCTTCTCATAGCCGTCAACCTAGACCATTTCTTTCATCAGACAGTAAATATCTCAAGGCTGTACTTTATAAAAGACATGGTATTGCTGCTTTAAGATCTGTAGCTGATATGTTGACAAAGAGTACACAAGATTCAATCAAGGCGATTGCCAAATGTCAACGTGTTATTGATGATGCTAATAGAAGTCCTCAATGATTCTATGTAATTTTTTTATTTGGGCACATTAATTGCCTTGTAATTTTCCTATTTGTTTTATTTGTGTATGTAATTGTGTGTATCATTGAAATCAGATTTTAGGCTCATGAAATTTAATGCAAGTTGACTAGTCAAACAAGTAGGGCCCTACAACAGATTGGGCCGGCCCACTTACAGTAGTGTGGGACCCACTTTCATTTTGGGCCGGCCCACTTCTTTAGTAGGCCGGCCCGGTTACACGATAATGGGCTCCACATGCTTATTGGGCCGGCCCACTTGCTCTATGGTGGTCCCACATGGTAAATGGGCCGGCCCTTTAATAGGAAGGTGGGACCCACCTGTGTTTTTGGCCCGGCCCACTATCTTGTTGGGCCGGCCCACTTTCTATATGGTGGACCCCACATACCAAATGGGCCGCCCACTTTCTATATGGTGGACCCCACACACCAAATGGGACGGCCCTTTAATAGGAAGGTGGGACCCACTGTGTTTTGGCCCGACCCACTATCTTGTTGGGCCGCCACTTTCTATATGGTGGACCCCACATACCAAATGGGCCGCCCATTAACAGAATGGGACCCACTGTGTTTTTTGGCCCGCCCGCTATCTTGGTGGGCCACCTATATGGTGGGCCCCACACACTAAATGGGCCGGCCCTTTAACAGAAAGGGACCCACCTGTGTTTTTGGCCCGCCCACTATTTTGTTGGGCCGCCCACTTGCTATATGGTGGACACCACGAACTAAATGGGCCGACCCTTTAACAGAAAGTGGGACCCACGTGTTTTGGCCCGGCCCACTAGCTTGTTGGGCCGGCCCACTTGCTATACGGTGGACCCCACACACTAAATGGGCCGGCCTTTTAACAGAAAGTGGGACCCACTGTGTTTTTGGCCGACCACTTGCTTTTGGGCCACCCGCTGTGTAAGGTGGACCCACATGTTAAATGGGCCGGCCCATTTAAGTTTTGACCAGTCAACCTTAGAGGTTAGGCCCGGCCCACTTAACTAATGGACCAGCCCACCTATATAGTTGACCGGTCAAACTATGTCATCTGGCCCGGCCCGCTTAAGACGTGGCAGGCCTCGTGTCCTACCATCTACCACGGGGTTTCAGCGGTTAACGCCGATCGGGGTTAACGGCGTCGCCACGTGTCGGTTGCATGACGTCGCAGCCAACGGGCTCCCGAAAACACTTCCGCAACGGTCCGATTTTCCAGGCGAAGGGCGCCAAGCGCGACGGACCGAAAAAATCGTCGTTGGACTTTGCTGACGCAGTTTCGACAACGGAACCCATATCGTCGGGTTAGGGCCCATAGGCGACGAAAAATGCCCCTTAGTTGACGATTTTGGGACGTTGTCTATCAGAACTTTTCTTGTATGCACACTGCTCCATTTTAAAATCATTACTAGGCAAGTCAGCTTTATAAGGAGTTTTGGTAAATTTAGAAAAGTTAAATTCATAAGGTTCACCAAAATCTAGTCAAAATTTTCTCTTTCTTACAATCTATAATAGCTCCACAAGTATTTAGAAAAGGTCTACCAAAAATGATAGGACAATGATCACTAGCAGCAGAACCAAGTACCAAAAAGTCAGCAGGATATTTAATCTTACCGCATAGAACTTCCACATCTCGAACAATACCAATTGGAGAAATAGTTTCTCTATTAGCCAGATGAATAACCACATCAATATCTTCAAGTTCACAAGAACCAATTTCGTGCATAATCTCCGTGTAAAGCTCATAAGGAATAGCACTAACACTTGCACCAATATCACATAAACCATAATAGCAATGACGGATGAAGCCTGGTGATCAGAAGGGTACGTGCGCACGCATCCGCGAAGCGACACGTGTCCAATTGGTCAAACCCCATTACCCCATCCCGCCTATTACTGTAGCAGCTTAATTAGTGGTTAAACCGGATAGGAAAATCCCCCACCTAACCAGATCGGAATGACCAGAGGTCTTCTCCTACCTCGGCTTCCGACCACCAGCGGGGCGCCTCCCCACCTAACCAGATCGGAACGCGTAGGACGCACCTCCACCAGATAGCTCAAGCGCGCGCCGCCCGCCCCAGCAATCACCATGTGCGTCGGCCGCCGCCAGGACCTTGCAGCGCCTCACTCCGCCGCCCACGCTATCCTCGCCTGGTCCCACCCCGCCGCCGGCCGCTCCCACGCGCGCGCCCTTGCTGCCCGCCCACGCATCCAAGCCGCACCACTCTCCCGCACTCCAACAGGCCCACGAGCGCCTCCGCCCAACCTCGCTCGTGGCCGGAGAGGATAACTCCGGAACCGTCGGTGGAGCCAGCCCCGTCGCCCGCTCGACCTCACGCGCCTGACAATGGCAGCGCTGTCGTCCGTCGTTGACTCGATTTGGAAAGTCCCAGCGTCTATTCGAGCTCTGGTCGACGGCGGGGGGGGCTAAGTGAACAGCTAGCGACGCCATGGATCTGCGTTCGCACAGGACGGCGGCGTTGAGACTCGACGGTGCACATGGACGCCATCAAGCGGCTCTGCCATCAGACGGCGACGGTTTGGTGGGGTCAACGCCCGTGGAATCGCGTTGCATAGAGATAAATCGATGGTAGAGGAGGGGTGAAGCTGATCTTGCACCGGCAGCGGCGGTGGAGGCCGGCTAGGTGTGGAGCGCGTTGGGTCCGGCCGGCTTGCTTGGCGCTGATTTTTCTCCGACGGCGGCAAACGCTGATTGGGTCCGACGAGGATGGTGGAGGCCATGTTGTTGAGGAGCGGTCGGGAATCCAACAGCTATTGGGTGATTAGCTTTTTTTTTGGTAGAGACGGGGATTAGCTATTGGGATTCCTGTACACGATGTGGGACACGGTCAAAGCGCGACCTCAATGAGTGTGAATCTAGGCGTAGATCTAACGGCAGCCCACACGTGCGTAGCTACCCATGTGTGTACCAAATCCACTCTCATAGCAATGATCACCAATTCTAACAGATAGCATAGGAACACTAACTTGTTTGGGTTTATTAGGATGTGAAACAATATTAGAAGCATCTTCACAGAAAATAATATGACCATCCTCCACATTTTCAGTCACAAGATCTTTAACTATTGCAACAACAGGTTCAATTTTAATTTGTTCTTCAGGTTCTTTAGGTTTCTTTTCACTTTTATTAACCGCACTATATATGACAGAGTACTCCTTCATTTTAGCAGGGAAAGGAGTTTTTTCAATATAAGCTTCAGGAATAACATTATCAACAGTTTCAATCACTACACATTTGTTTACAGATGAATCAACTTTATCTTTATATGGTTCATAATACTTATCAAAATTCTTCTTAGGCAATTTATAATGAGAGGCAAAAGCTTTATAAAGATTTGCAACAACTTGAGAATCAAGACCATATGTAGCACTCATATTACGAAATTTATCAGTATCCATAAAAGCTTCAATGCATTTATAATCATAAATTATACCTGATTCTCTATCTTTGTCGTTCTCCCATCCTTCGGTATTTTCTTGGATCCGATCAAGAAGGTCCCTTTTAAACTCTTCTTTGTTGCGTGTAAATGATCCAGAACAAGAAGTATCCAGCAAGGTCTTGTCTTGAAAAGAAAGTCTTGCATAGAAATTATCAATAATAACATTACCAGGAAGCTCATGAATGGGGCATTTGAGCATTAAAGACTTCAATCTCCCCAAGCTTGGGCAATACTCTCTCCATCATGAGGCCAGAAATTATATATGCGGTTCCGATCTTTGTGAATTTCACTTGGAGGATAAAATTTGGAATAAAATAAAGGCACAATGTCCTCCCAATCAATAGAATCACCATTCTTCAGCAATTTATACCAATGCGCCGCTTTACCAGACAGCGATATAGTGAATAGTTTCTTCCTAACTTCATTCATAGAAATACCTGCACATTTGAATAACCCGCATAATTCATGCAAAAACAGTAAATGATCACCAGGATGGACAGTTCCATCCCCTTCATAGCGGTTATCCATAACACGTTCAATAATTTTCATAGGTATTTTATATGGTACTACTTCCTCACCTGGCGCTTCATCCACTACCGTTGCAGTAGTAGTAGATTTCCCAAATAGAAATTGAAGAGAAGATCTCTCCATAATGACTTATAGCAGCAGGCAGAAATAAAATCAGCACAAACAGTAAAGGTTTTCCTTACCAATTCCGCTTACCAATAGCGCTTCACTCCCCGGCAACGGCGCCAGAAAATAGTCTTGATGACCCACAAGTATAGGGGGTGTATCGTAGTATCTTCGATAAGTAAGAATGTCGATCCCAACGAGGAGCAGAAGGTGTTGGCAGCAGTTTCGAGGAAGGATTCACTGTAAATGCTCACAAACAGTATTCAAGGGGTTTTGATGTAACAGATGAATAAAGTACGAGTAAGTAAAATGCAAGAGAAATAATTGCAGCGAGTGGCCCAATCCTTTTTAGCACAAAGGACAAGCCGGTTTGTTTACTTATAATGACCAAGCGTTCTTGAGGACACACGGGGATTTTAGTCTAGTACTTTCGCTTCATGTGGCTTAATAATCTTCATTGTTTTGATAAGTGTTGTGTGGGTGAACCTATGCTAATGCACCGCCCTTCCTAGGACTAATACAAACTTGTAATTATACCCCTTGCAAGCATCCGCAACTACAAGAAAGTAATTAAGATAAATCTAACCACAAACTTAAACTCTGCGATCCCTCTTGCATCGATATACTAACGGGGGCTTAGGTTTCTGTCACTCCGGCAACCCCGCAATTAGCAACCGAATACAAGATGCACTCCCCTAGGCCCATAAATGGTGAAGTGTCGTGTAGTCGACGTTCACACGACACCACTAGAAGAATGACACCACAACTTAAATATCATAACATTGAATATTACTCAACCATAATTCACTACTAGCATTTAGACTTCACCCATGTCCTCAAGAACTAAACGAACTACTCACGAGACATCATATGGAATACAATCAGAGGTGATATGATGATGAATAACAATCTGAACATAAACCTTGGTTCAATGGTTTCACTCAATAACATCTATAACAAGTAGAGAATAATGCCGGGAGAGTTTCCCCTATCATACAATCAAGATTTAACCCGAATTGTTACAGCGGTGACGAGGTGCAGCGGTGGTGATGGCGGTGTAGATGGTGGAGATGATGATGATGATGATGGAGATGATGTCCCGCTCGATGACGATGGCGATGGCGTCGATTTCCCCCTCCGAGGGGAATTTCCCCGGCGATTCCCGCCCGCCGGAGAGCTCTTTTCTCTCGGTGTTCTCCGCCCCGCAGAGGCGGCCGTAACCCTTCGTGAGGTCCTTTCGTGGCTTAGGTTTTCGGACGAAGGAGTACGCGAAAAAGGAGGCGAAAAGGCGTGGGGCCCCCACACCACGGGTGGCGCGGCCAGGCCATGGGCCGCGCCGGCGTGGTGGCCACATGGCTCCCCTTCTTCCCCTTCCGGCTCCCTCCGTCATCCGGAAAATAGGAATTTACGTGAAATTTCCTTCCACGCTGATCTTCCGAAATATTGCGTTCTGACGGTGCTTTCAGAATCCTGGCTCCGGTGCTGATCCTCCAATGATGATGAAACATGCAAAATAGAAGAAATAACATAAGTATTGTGTCCCAATATGAAATATATCAATGAATAACAGCAAATTATGATACAAAATAGTGATGCAAATTGGACGTATCAGCCCTCTCCATCGGAGGCGGCGTCCCGGCCCTCTTCCTCATCGCCGGGCGACTCGGCGGCGGCCTTCCGGGGCCGCTCGTAGCCCTCCCAGAAGTCCTTGTTGGCCTCTCTCGCTTCTTCGTTCTGGCTCATGGGCTTAGAAGTGCTGCCCGACATGTTTATTTGCACTTCATTAAAAAGAGGCAAAAAGTTAGTACAAAAGTCAACCAAAAAATTCGGCATGACCTTTGCTATTTTTTCTACGTAGGAGTGCCATTTCTCAACCGAAACGGAAATTAATCAACGCTTCGGGAGAAATGGGCAACTCAATGAAATCCCTGCAAAAATATTCATCATATACACCATATATCCAACATATCCACCATATATCCACCATACAAAGTTGCCCACCATCTACAATACATCAAACAAAAGCCAACATAAACCTGGAGCATCTATCAGCATATTTTTTTTAACCTGGAGCAGTACAACAACAATGACCTTCTTAACACTACAAAAGCCAACATAAACCTGGAGCATCTATTTCAGCTTATATTCACCATATATCCAACATATCCACTACAACCTGGAGCACTTCAAGTTTTTAACTAGTAGCTACTGCCAACATGTGACCATGAGCATCATTTATTTCCTAGCATCTGCATGGAAGCATTACATAAACCCTACTGCATTGTATTGAAAAACCTACTGCATTGTTCATTTTATTGAACCATGTACATCAACAGAGTAGTAGCAGCTTCATTTTAATTTTCATTTAAACAAACTTCATTCTTTTTCAGAGAGAACTTCAAGAACTTTAACCTATAAAATTCCAGAGGTAATTAAACAAACCTGTAGCTAGCAATAAAGAACATCAACATATAAAATTCCAGAGGTAATTAAATAGCAGAAGCTTGAGCATCATATGGTAATGCTAGTGACTTACAGTAGCATTTCATGTACTAGTAGCATAATTATCTTGAAACCCCAAGTAGTAATTCAAAATCAACAAATCCTAGGCAGTAGCATTTCATTTTATTAACCCAAGCATTTTCATTTTCTAAACCTAAATTTTATACTGCCAACAAATCCTAGCATCAATTCAAAATCAACTAGGCAGTAGCATTTCATTTTATTAACCCAAGCATTTTCATTTTCTAAACCTAAATTTTATACTGCCAACAAATCCTAGCATCAATTCAAAATCAACTAGGCAGTAGCATTTCATTTTATTAGAAAACCTACTGCATTGTATTGAAAAACCTACTGCATTGTTCATTTTATTAAACCATTAGCTCTAGTGCAAGCAATGAATTTAAAAAAACAGCAAGCAATGAATTAAAAAAATAGCAAGAACTTTATTAGCTCTAGTGCAAGCAATGAATTAAAAAAACAGCAACCAATGAATTAAAAAAATAGCAAGCAATAAATTAAATAGCATTTGACTGCATCATTTGCATTTACATTTAAACCAGTAGCATCATTTGCATGAACAAGAGAACCTAAATCAATTTCTAGCTTGTACATTTCATCATTTCATCATAGCATCATTTCATCATTTCCATTTAAACCAGTAGCATCATTAGCTTTAACCAATAATTGCTAACAAATCCTAGCAATAACATATACATACTACACTACAGCATGCCACCAAAGTAGCTAGATATAGGTCATTTGTTTCTACATTTATTTTGCTACAACATTATTCTTGATAGCAAGTAGCTTTTTATCTGCTAAGTTTCTACTGCATTCATTTGCTACAACATTAGCTTGTTCATTTTTATTTGCTACTGCATTCATACTAACCCTCTTTGTTAATTCATATCAAAATTCATACTGACTCTCTGTTAACCCTCTTTTAAACATTGTCAAAATTCTTATCATCTGTCTAAATCAAAATTCATACTGACCATCAAATTTCTATTTGACTAACACATCAAAATTCATAAATTGAATGTCCACATAAGCTACACCAGCACTACATCAAAATTCATACTGACCATCAAAATTCTATTTGACTATATGTATATGCAACATTGTCAATTGCTCAATCAAAATTAAGTACATCACCAGCAAGAAGTTAAGCAAATTGAGAACCAAATTGAGAGGCATAGGGGAGAGGGAGGGAGGCACAGGGGAGAGGGACAAGTGAGTGGGGACGGGGGAGAGGGCCTCTCACCGAATGGCGGCGGCGCAAGGTTGCGATGGTGGCGGCGTTGTCCTCCTCGTCCTCCTCCTCTGCGGCGGCGTGGCGGTCCTCCTCCTCCTCGATCTGCGGCGGCGGCTCGGGCTCGGGCGTCCTGCTCGGCGGCGGCGGCGTGGCGGTCCTCCTCCTCCTCGGCGGCGCTAGGCGGTGGCGGTCCTCCTCCTCCTCGGCGCTAGGCGGTGGTTGCGAGAGCACAGTGGGCGCGCGCTAGGTTTTGGCTCGTCGGGGAAGAAACTGCTGTTGTGAGGGGGAAGAAAGGTTCGAGTCGATTATTTCACCAAGTGTCTAAATTCTGTGGCGCACCCCTCCATGTGCGCCACAGAATTAAGCATTCTGTGGCGCATCAACTATGACATGCGCCACAGAATTCCTTAATTCTGTGGCGCACCTAAAGGGGGTGCGCCACAGAATTTAGACACTTAGCAAAACAAAATGGTTTACTGCTGTGTACTGACAGTTACTTAGCACTAGCCCAGTGGTTAAGGTCAATGTTAGCCCATTAGTAGCCAGGTTCGAACCTTGGCTGCTACACAATTTTTCTTTTTTTTTCATATTTTAGTTACATTTCAATAAATAACACAACATTATTTAGTAATTAGTAGAGTATTATAAATTACTTGTCTCATACAAACATGTACGTTCTTGTTTCTCTCGCACACACATGCATGTACTTGTCTAACACACACTCACACACATGTGATAGACCAAAAAAAGATCTTCTTCGTCCCGGCTCCGAGCTCTAGCTAGCGTCTCTTCGCAATCTTCTTGCCCTTTCGGTTGTTGGCGGTTGAATACTTTATACCGGCCACCTTGAGATTTCTTCGCGTGAACGGACAACCTTTAGAGGGTAGGGAGGTCTTCCTTCTTACTTTACTAGTAGTAGGCATGTCGAAGTGCCTGTCGAATTCCTCCTCAATCTTCGGGTCACCGTTCTTGTCCAAGTCTTCCTCGTTGGCGTCTCCTTGCATTCCTATGATGCTCCTCTTGCCCCTCCTCACGACAACACGGCTAGGCCTCGACGGATCGGTGATGAAGAAGCATTGGTCAACTTGGCTACCGAGTACCCATGGCTCATTTTTCGCGGATGCGTTCTTCGATTTTGCATCGGGTATAACCATGGTTGTGAAATATCGGCCTTCTTTTTCGACCTTCTTGGCCCATCTCACACGAAACATTGGCACCGTCTCTCCACAGTAATTGAGCTCCCATATCTCCTCGATCCTTCCAAAAAATCTTTCCTTGACATTAGTCTCGTCATCGGCGTATGACAGCATAGTTACTCCTGAGTTTTGATTTTCACTATTTCTGTCCTTTTCCTCGGTGTAGAATCTGTAACCGTTGATGTCGTACCCCTGATAGGTCCTTACGTTATGCCCGGGTCCCTGTGATAAGGTGTATATGAGTTTTTCATCTTCGGTAGAAGGCCTTTTTCTCTGTGCTTCAACCAGTTGAGTTTGCTTGAACCAACGCGTGAAGCTGGAGTTGTGCTTTTTGGTTACGTCTCCCATCTTCCTCGGCCGGCCCATATCGATGTAATTCTGCTCGACCATGCTTTTGTGCTCTTGCACGAAAGGTTCGATCAGTTTTAAGTGTTGTAGCGCGACCCGGTGAGCCCTGTCAAAGTCGTCGCGTCGATTGTCAATGCCGACATGGACTGAGCGGTAGCCCTCGCGGTGACCGACTCCAGCGAGCCTCCCGAGGTGCGTCCTGGGGGGTAGACCAACATGATCCTCGTCGTCCTCGGTGCTTAGATAATTCTGGCAGAAGGAGATGCACTCGTAGGTTAGAAACCCCTTGGCCATGCTTGCGTCTGGACGGGCCCTATTGCGAACGTATCCTTTCATGACACCGTTCTGCCTTTCGAAAGGCATCATGTTGTGGAGGAACGTTGGGCCGAGCTGCTTGATGTCTTCAACAACATGGAGAAGGAGATGGACGCATATATCACAGAATGCAGGCGGGAAGTAAATCTCGAGCTCACATAGTATCACCACGATCTCATCCTGTAACATCTTGAGCTGCCTCACGCCGATCGACTTCCTGGTGATAACGTCAAAAAAGTTGCAAAGGCCAAACAGCGTATCACGGACGTGCTCGTCCATTATGCCTCGGATCGCAACGGGAAGTATCTGCGTCATTAGCACGTGGCAATCGTGAGACTTCATCCCGGTGAACCTCTTCTTCGCTACGTCCAGATATCTGCTTATATTCCCCGAGTAACCGTGAGGAACTTTCACTCCTACGAGGCACCTGAAAAACTGCTCGAGCTCCTCCGGACTCGTTGTGAAGCAGGCAGCGGGAAGCAGCACCGCGTTCTTCTTAGCCCTTTTGCGGAGACGTTGAGTCCCTTCCGTCTGATCATCATCATCATCGTCATCGTCAGTATCGGGGGCTTGAAGATCTTTCCTGATGCCAAAATGTTTAAGATCGTATCTTGCTTTCGGTCCATCCTTGGACTTTTCTGAGTTGCAAAGAGTGCCAAGCAGACTCTCGGTAACGTTCTTCGTAATGTGCATGACATCGAGGCTGTGGGGCGTGTGGAGGACCTTCCAGTACTCCAAGTCGTGGAAAACAGACCTCGCTTTCCATACACCGAGCAGCGGCTCTGGCTTCGGTCGCTTCTTTCCCGGCGCTGGGCACTCCTTCCAATTTTTCAGAAGATCATCGATTTCTGCGCCGCTCCTCGGGCGTGGGGGTCCATCGGGCTCATCTTTACCATTGAACAGATCACCGCGTTTTCTCCACGGGTGATCCAAGCGAAGCCACCTTCGAGCACCTGGGTACACGGTTTTCGAGGACCCGGGATCCCTTGGTAGTTGTAGATGCGGGGTCTCGTCCATGCACTTCACACAGCCGTTGAATCCGTGGCCGACCTGGGCAGATACATATGCGTAACCAGGATAGTCCGTGACCGTCGTGATCAACGCGGCTCTCATATCGAAATAAGTTCTAGTGTAGGCGTCCCACGTACGGGGTGGCATCTTCCACAACGTGTCTAACTCCTCTTTCAGCAGCCCGAGATACAAATGCATGTCGACACCTGGTTGTTTCGGCCCCTGAATGAGAATACTCAGGTGTATGTACCTTTGCTTGGTGCACAGCCACGGGGGTAGGTTGTAAGGCCATACAAACACAGGCCAGGTGCTATGCGTGCTACTCTGGTTGCCGAACGGATTGAGTCCATCGGTGCTCATACCCAGCCTGATGTTCCTTGCGTCGCCCCCGAACCTAGGGAAGGCGATGTCCAATGCTTGCCACTGTCCAGCGTCTGAAGGGTGTGTCAGCATATAGCCCATCTCCGGATCTTCTTCGGGCTTCTGCCTTTCCGCGTGCCATTGCATGAGCTTTGCTTCCTTAGGGTCCACGAAATACCGCTGCAGACGGGGAGTGATAGGAAAGTACCATACCACTTTTCGAGGTACCTTCTTGTTCCCAACCTTGTACCGTCCGTGGCCGCACACCGGACATGTGGTTCTGTCCTTGTACTCGCACCTATAAATCACACAATCATTAATGCAGGCGTGGTATTTTTCGTGCGGTAGGTCAAGGGGACACACGACTTTCTTGGCCTCCTCGATACTACTTGGCAATGTGTTCCCCTCCGGGAGACGATCGTGCCAGAATTTTAAGTTCTTGCTGAAGCTGGAATCGGTCCACTTGTTCTGCGTCTTCATCTGCAGGTAATCAAGCGTTACATGCAAGCGCGTATCCTGCGGACGACACCCAGGAAAGATCGGAGTCATCCCGTCTTTCTCCATTTGCGACAGCTTGGCTCTCTCTCTAGCTGCAACTCTATCGTTGCTCGTCTCCTGGAGGAGAAGATCTTGAACATGAGAGTCCCGCAAGGCTGAAATTAGCGGGGTCGCGCCGGAATCTTCTTCTTCATCATGATGATCTTCTCCGCCGGCATCTTCTTCTTCATGATGATCTTCTCCGCCGACTTCTTCTTCATGATGATAGTCTTCTTCATGATGATAGTCTTCTTCATGATGATAGTCATCTCGCTCGACATGGTCTTCATGCGCACCATTTGATGGGGCCGGCCGCGCCTGGTTGTCTTGCATGAAACCGCGCCTCAGCAGGTGCTCCTCCAGTTGTCCGGAATCAGGGTTGATCCAGCGCTCGAGTTTGCATGATCGACACGGACATCTTATCTGGCGCCTATTGTTCCGAATCATGTCCTCCTTCGCGTCTATCTTGTATCTAGAGATTCGAGCGGAACTCATCGAGAGGACCATGCTTGCCTGCAAATGGTATACATAGAACAGGAAATTAGAACCGCAATAAATGCACACACATGCATGGGCCGTACCTCTCCTCAAGGTATTACATGGAGCGGAAAAATTCGGCATGACCTCTCCTCAAGGTAGGACATATGGGTAGTGCAAAATTTGCCGAAACGGAAATGAATCAACATTTCGGCAAACATCCATGCACCACACCGGCACACACACAAGCGCTTCACCTGCAACAAGCATCCATACACACGACCGCCACACAAGATCTACAAGCATATGCATGTCTCCTCCAAGCATATGTATGTCTCCTCCAACTACTCACCTTGTAGATTCGATACCGAGACGAGACCGCGATCGATTAGTTCGAGAGGAGGAGAGAGTATGGAGAGCCTTCTCGTCAACTCCAATTAAGTATCAACCAAAGTAAGTGCAATAAATACCCAAGCAAGTGAAAAGTAGAGCCAAAATGGTATGAGAGAGAAGGGGGGACGAGCTAGATGGAGGAAGAAGAATGGCTTGTGTAGTGTGGTAGGTGGGAGGTTGGCTCACTTTTATAGATCTGGTTCGCTAATTCGTGGCGCACCGAACAGTGCGCCAGAATACCTTATTTCGTGGCGCATTAACGCAGCTGCGCCACGAACGGCTTATTTTTGTGGCGCACTTTTGCCATGCGCCACAGAATAAGTTATTTCGTGGCGCACGAGGTACGTGCGCCATAGAAATAGTAAAACCAATGATTGGGGGTGACAGGTTGTGGGGCCCGCCAAGTTTTTGTGGCGCGGTTGTTTAATAAAATTAAGCGTTCATCATTTTGCGCCACAAAATAAATTTCGTATTTATTTTCTCTTTATAAGGTCCGCCTACTAGTGTCGCGGTGGCGCTTCCTGCTCGTCACCTCTTCCGAAGAGGCGGTGTCGGCGCCCGACGCGTCGTCGTCGCCGGTGCTCGTCGGCTGCGCCTTGGCCTTGGCCTTGGCCTTGGCCTTGGCGGCCTTGTCCTTGGCCGCCTTCGCCTTGGCCGCCTTCGCCTTCGCACGGGCCACCGCCGCCGCCGCGGCCTCGCTCTCTTCTTCCTCCTCCTCCCAGCCCAGCCATTCCTCCTCGCTGTCAACTGGCGGCGGGGAATCGTCGCCGCTGCTCGGCGTCCTGGCTTTGTCCCACCAATGGCGCCAGCCAGCAGGCTTTCCCTCGCTGGAGGTGTCGGACGGGAGCTGGGAGATGTAGCTCATCGTCGCTGGAGGTGTCGGATGGAGGCTTGGATGAATGACGGCGTATGTACGGGTCTTATTGAGCGCGGATGAACGGCGGCGCAGAAGTCGAAGAGAGCAGCGGTTGCTCTTCCGAGGAGTCGGCGCTCCATTCCGGCGGGGTTGGCGCGTCGTCGACGCGGTTGCCAATGCGACGGTTCCGCTTCCTGGCAACTGCACCGTCGCTACGTATGTGGCGGTTGAGCGTCCGAGCCGCTGACGAGTCGGCCCCGTGCCTCTCATTTTGTTGTGTCCGGCGTGCCCGGTGCGTCCCCTGTGGGACGGGGACGGGCTCGGGACGCCGGACACCGTATCGGGCCGTGCCGGACAAAAAGGCTTTGGCGCGCGGCTGGGAACGTTTTTTTGTCCGGCGCGCCCCAAATCCCTTTGGGGGACGCGGCTGGAGATGCTCTATTGCAACCGAGCAACAAGACTAAAATGCAATAAAATAACGGATGTCTCATAATTCCATAAACATTACATTACCTGCTTCGATAGGATAAATAGTTCACATCTGGTAGACACCTAACCATTACATTACCAGGTTCCATTGGCATGCCGTTTACTATCGACACACCAACAATTAGGCCACACGACCTACGTGCTTACATGCCACCAAAATAACAGGCTCAGCATGCTGCCACTGGCATGGTGGATATCAGGCTATCAGCTAATGATGTGCATATCAAAGTCCAAAACGTTAACCTATAGAGTATAGACAGTTATTCTGCACGAGACTGTCAGTACTTACTAACTCTCCTGCCACCCACCCTAATACCCACAAAGGCACAAACTACATGCGGTCTACCAATCGTTGGCAAGCAAGTACCCGGGGAGGTCCCGTATGTTCACCCTCGACGAACTAACCTCGCACATTATCTTCCACCTTAGGTGTGTCACTTCCCTCTGCATATTGGTTCCCATCACAAACTCAAAACCGCTTTTTAGCTCCGACCCATCAATTTGAAGAACCTGGCAACGATTACGGTCAACAGTCAAAACACTTCCATCGTGAAGTTCCCTTGTTTTGGGATGACAGGCTATAGCACCCTGTCCAACTGCTAAAGGCCGAGCAAGGTCAGTCGGTACACCTTCTCGAACAACAGACTGAAGTTCAGGATACTGTTGTCCAACTGACTCATGATACTGAGAAAGCTTTTCTCTCTCCTCCTGTAGAAACTGCTTCGAGAATCGACGTGGCTTTCCAAAAGAACTGCAAAAAATAGACTCAGAAAACGAACAGAAGCTAAAGCAAACAAAACAATTGCATGATGACAGACCTCGTAATAACACCCCACTCAACACGAGTCAGCTTTGGCCCATGTCCTAGCTCAACTTGATTCAGGCACTTGACAAATTCATTCTTCGCTGACTCATGACCCAACTTAACATGATTCAGGTACTCGGCAAAAAAATCGTTCTTGGAAAACCATGGGTAATCAATTTCAGTGCAGCACCATTCAGACATGCACCATCTCCGGAGCTTGTCCTGCAAGAGGTCAGGGTAAATATAAGTTGTAACTTTTAAACCTTGCAAATGATGAGATGAATTGACCAGCGAATTTTCTTGACAAAACATCCAACCTTAAGATCAACAACGCTATTCACTGGGTTGGTAATATTGTTGCAGGAATCATCAGCAACCTCAGAGGGCTTATACTCTGGAGCAAGTGCTTTCAAAATGCCTAATTTGTGACTGCTTACAGCCTTCGACATCGAGACAGATTTCTGAGTTAATGCAATTTGTGTTACATCCATATTATCCATGGCTTCTACTTCCGAAATAGCGCTCCCATCATTATGTGGATCTTGCTGCTCTACTTCAGAAATAGTACTCCCATCATGGTGTGGATCTTTCATAAGTCTAGCACTTTTCCTAGTAACCATCTCATTATTTGCAATTCCTGACAGCCTTTTAATCCTCTTCCTTTTTATGGAGTTAGCATTTTTCTCAAATAATGGTACTGTTGCAGGAGCACTAGGCTTGTCATCGGATTCATTGTCTTGGCTTCCCTTAATGTGCGCTGATGATTCTGAAAAATTTACACAAACCGTTGATAAACTTAGCATATCAATCAAAAGTTAATTCTGCTAAATCACATTTTGTACATAATTTTTGTGGGATTTTCACATGATGGTCTGACGCAATTTGTGGACCTCTTAGCAGTATGCACAGTATCTAGAAGTCTTGTTGTTGAAAATAGAAGCCGAAAAATGGAATTAAGTGTGTTGCAGGTAAAATAGATGTAGTCATGCAGAGAAAATCTTTGTTTAGAGTATACATCCAAGGCAGAGCACAACTACAGTGTTGCCCGGAAACTAGTCGACGACGTATGCAGGTGCTTCACTGCGTCCATTTCTTTTAGAAAACATAAGGCTGCACCAGTGGCGGCGCGGCCCATGCATATTTGGAGCTGTGGGGGTCCATAAATGGTCCTTGTATGAAGGAGCGTGGTAGGCGCATTTTTGAAGGAAAAGCCATGAATATTGCTGCTCTTGTCCAGCACATAAGAGAGGAGGTGAATCAGGTCCAAACTGCCCACTTGTTGTAGGAGTTTGGGCTGAGTAGGCTCAGCTGTGAGCAACCTTTTCTTTTTTGTTTGTCTTTCTCAGAGGTTGTCCAGGTTGTTGGCTCTCTGATAAAATTTGCCTATTGGCTTGTAAAGTTTCCCCCTTCTATAAATGAAAAGGCAGAGCTCCTGCGGTTCGGATCAAAAAAAAGAAATTGGAACTTATGCAGAACTCCTTTAAGGTTAGACTCCACAGAAGATTATAACTATATAATGGACCCCACAGATAATCAGCTCTGAGTCCACCGCTGTACAGCACTGTCTATCATGTAGCCTAATCCCTATGACTCTGTCTAAGAACTCTGTATCTCCACACAAAAACATTGTCAAGAAGAGTGAGATAAGCAAATAAATACAATTGCAAGAGCTCAAGTGCTAAACTGCTAAACTCTCCATTGCATGGTTCCACCGCCACACCACATAATCATTAGATAAATAAATACTATTAAATGTTAATGGATAAGATAAGGTGAACAGGAATTAAATAATGAAAATATAGCTTGCAACTTCTGAAATTAGATCCATAGTATGAGATAAGACTAACCGGTTTCAGCATTGGAAAAAGGTCGTAGAATATTTACAGGTCCATCAGCTAATGTATGTAATGCATCGAGAGCTGCAGTTTCATCTGCAAAACAAAGTCCAATCATGCGATCAGGACCAAAGGTTTGTGCCATAGATATGTAAGCAAGAATTCTAACAAGTTATCCTTACACCTTATAATTTTTCCTATATATTTGATCAGACTTTAGAAAGTTCGACCCTGACCAAAGCTACTATATAGATTGAAACAGAGGGAGGATCAAGCATTACAAAACAAAATAAATAATATATGGGCGCAAAGCAAAGCCGAACAGATGGAAGTTTGTATGACAACATAGTTATGTTTGAGTTTCCCATGGTAGGGAGATTGATAGTTTATGGTGGTTGACCATGACAGCATAGGACATACCTACGTTTCACCACACAATCAAGAAAATAGTGTACTGTACATACATATAAGAAGAAACTCCACCCATTGTCCATCTTGATGGAATGCTATTGTCATTCGATAATATGAATATGTCTATATTGTATACGATAGTTGAGAAGTACTGCACTGTACAACTTTATAACAGGAGACAGGAACATACGATCACTCGATCTTCCAGGTGTTTGAGAAACCTGAGGTGAGCCTCCTCTTTGACAGACCTCTGCCAGAGCTAGAGCAGCTATATGAGCACCTTCATCCTTGCCATTAATAAGTTTTGATTGTCTATTTTCTGAACCTATCTTGTCATCTTGGTGGTACATGCTTGCAACAGGCACTCGTGGAGTCCTTTTTCCAACACCACATGGTATGTTTCAATACCTCAATTTAAATTTTCTTTGTTCAAGGAAATTAAAAATTGTAACATTGTTTTTATGATTAAACAGTGCCAGATTTCGTCACTAAGTAGTTGAAACAAAAAAAACTTTGCCCATACTTGAATTTTTCTTTTCTTCTAACACATTTAGATTTGGTGTTGAAATTACCTCTAGGAATTTTCTCCTTCAACAAAGAAAGGCATCCATAGCTCGATGAATCAGGCTGAGATTGCAATAGATCAGGGCAATGTGTATCAGATGTCTTCGACATAGACTGAAGTTCGGAAAGATCAGGCTTCTGTGGATTCCTAGAAGTTTCCGGTGAACCGTTACTCTCACAATCACTGTAACTTCCATCCTATAGTTCAGATCAGATATCCTTGGTTACAAACATTCTAGATAAACGCAATAAAATGATATATCATACTGGCAGAATATTTTTCTGAAGTGTAACCCAAGGCTGCGCATATGCCACCATAAGTTCTAGGTCTACCATTACACTACTTCACAAATCACAAGAACACCCATATGCTGTAATCTTATACGGGATAAATTCATTTCATTGACGATATTGAAGTAACACCTCGAGAATGTTGCTTGCAGATGTCAACCTTTATAAACATAAAATAGCTTAATGTGGTCAACACAAATGACTATTACAATCTTGATAGTTGGAGCTCCTAAGCATTTCATACTGCTATATTACTAGAAGCAACAAATAGTTCTTGTTTTCAGAGTCTGTACTCTGTATTTGATATAGTTTTTGCATATATCAAGGATAACCTCACATTCAGTACAGTACTTTTATGGGATTCCCAAACCATGCTTGACTTTTTTCCCACACAAATATAAGATGTCTAGAGATATTGAATAATCTTTGACAGTACACACTAGTGCACCACATACAGTATCAAGAAAATATCAGTTCAGAATATTACACAATAAGAAAAATAAGAAAATAAAGTGCATGTGAGAACAAAAATACTGGTTTGTTGATTGACAAAATTATATTATACATATATGCTTAGTTATCATAATTGTTTCATTAGAAAGTGCTTTAGCATCGATGCTACTGGCATATTAATAGAAAACACACAATATATCATATCATACAAAGTAGTGCCCATATGGCAGACAATAGTAGCACACAATTTTACAATAACACTCAGCTGGCACTAAACCTTCGGTAAAATCAGAGGCTGGCATTTTTTGCCCAAGTCATACCACTGGCCTGTAATTTGGAGCCGACATTGCAAGCCTTTACAAATGTGTGGACTTAGACAGACCAAAAATTGATTTAAGAAACTGAAGACACTGCAGAGTGCAGACACTTACTCGCACTCTACTTCTATGTACAACTGTTGCATCCTTATCATTCCAATCTTCATTAATCTCGGCATTGCGCTTGATTAGGTTTCTCAGTTTTCTTGTGGAAACCATTGGTAGTCACAGAACTACCTGAAATACAATTACTGGAGATTAGATGGTCTAGCTCTTAGATGAAAATTGCAAAGGGGAATCGGAAAAACAAAAGATAAGCAGGAAGGCTAACAATACATCTGCAATAAAACATGCATTACATACACAACCTTCATGAACTAATGTTTTATATATAAGGAAAATTAGGGTCTTTACTCTGTACTATTACAAGAACCACTATCTTGCAAGCTCGATGATAAAGAAGGCGTGCATTTAAGCGTGCCTAGGTGCTAGGAGACAGCAGAACACCTAGCCTAAAGTGCTGCATAGTACGTTACATTGCTGGCGCACATGCAAGGAAGAACTTCTCGATTTAATGTTACAGCTCCGAGCCTCGGCCCACACGCACGGGAATCAGACAATAGATCAGCAACCAATACAATGCAGAAGAGAGACATCCAGTGCGCGGGAGTAGGAGGCAATACCTCGACGCGGGAGGACGTCTGCGCCTGGAGACTTCCTCGGGCGGTGGTGGGGATGGGGCTAGGGTTGGATGGCTCGAGGGGAACTGGGGAGGGAGCTCGATCGGGATAGCACGGAGGTGCAGACCCCTCGATGAATTGGTGGGGATAGGTGCAGTGTAGCTCACTGCAGCTGAGAGGGGGAGAGGGGATTCTAGAAGGGGAGAAATGCAGGGTGTGAGGAGGGAGGGCGGAGAGGCGGAGGAAGGAGAAATTATATGAAAAATTGTGAGTGCTCATGAAGCATGTCCCTACAACATCCTAAAATTTCATATCCAAAACGACATGGACACTGAGAAGCAAATCAGCATGAATAGTGCTTTGTCTTTTTGTGACACTAGATAGCACTATTCATGCTGATTTTCTCTTTTTTGTTTCTCAGTGTCCATGTTGATTTTGGATATAAAATTTTGGGATGTTGTAGGGACATGCTTCATGAGTACTCACATTTTTTCGTATAATTTTTTGACACGTATAAAATACGTTTTTTTTGTATGATAGTACGGTAGCATGTAAAAGCGTGGTAGCACTAGATATCTTCTCGCGGAGGAAGAAGCAGCCAGGGGCGGCAAATCCTATACACCGACCAGAGCCGCTACCAAAGGTGATATTGGCCCGGCCCGTTCTATTTTTTCTATTTCTTTTTTTTGTTTCTTTTTTTTTTTTTTTTTTCTGTTTCTTTTTTTGTTTCTTTTTCTTTTTTGTTTTGTTTTTTTCTGTTTCTTTTTTATTTCTGTTCAAATTTGAAAATTGTTTAAATTCAGAAAATTTTCAAAATTAAAAATTGTTCAAAATTCAAAAATTGTTCAAATTTTAAAAACGTTCAAATTTGAAAACTGTTCAAATTTGAAAACCGTTCAAATACAAAAAATGTTCAAATTATAAAAGTGTTTAAATTTGAAATTCGTTCGAATTTGAAAAATGTTCAAATACAAAAAATGTTTAAATTATAAAAGCGTTCAAATTTGAAATCCGTTCAAATATATAAATCGTTCAAACTTGAAAAAATGTTCAAATTTGGAAAATGTTCATAACTAAAAATGTTAGTTTTTGGAAAAAAATAAATTTTACAAATTTTTAAAAATGTTCAAATTTGAATTATGTCCATATCCGAAAATGTTCAAATTTCGAAAAAAAATTAAATCAAAATCTGAATATATTTAAAATTTCAAACATTTCGACTCTGAACAGATTTTGAAATTTGTTCTCCGAAAATATTTTTTTAAAGTTAGATATTAAAAAAGAAAAATATTAACAGAAAAGAAACAGCAAAAAAAAGAAGAAAAAACGTACCTACTCTTAATGGGCCGCGGCCCAACCCACCGACCTGGTCGCTTGGGTGTGCGGCGCCCCGTACATGCCGACCTGGTCGGTGTACAGCAGCCCCCGCCAGGGGCCCTGGGCTCGGGAAGAAAATGTTGCACGATGACACTTTTTGATGGGCCGCCGTCAGCGCTAGCCTAATATGGCCCGTTGGAATATCAAGCAGCCTGCCAGATTTTTCTATTAAAAAAAAGACGCTGCCGCCAGAACATGTGGATTAGACAAAAATAACTTTTTTTACTTAGCATAAAATAATCTTATCTCGAAAATAATTTAAGTACTTTTTTATATGACGTTGTGCCCTGCGATGTCATTCAGAGTGATGCTTTATAGCATTGTTGCTAAATCGAATTTCATTGTGGGAAATTAGGATTTCATGAGGAAGGAAAAGGCAAATTCAATAAGAAAAGGGGGATGAAGCAAGCATCACACATGTAAGACCTATATAGATTAGGGAAGAGGAGCTTCAGAGGAATCATGACCACGACTCCTTTCATTAAGGAATTTTTTTTTGCTTAGAGGGTCGTGCTACTGAGTATGATTCTGTCGGGACGGAAGTCATGCAAAAGGACTATTTGTAGATTATTTCTAAGATAGGGCTTGTTTTGTCTAAATTTTTGAGAAATGGTTATTAATTTTTTTTTTCAATTACCCAGAACATAATGAGTAAAAGGTGCATGTTGGCCTGCTTACTACAAAGAGGGCATTTGTTTAGTAAATCACAATCAATTTTTCTAGACTAACATATGATAAGAATCAACACTTTGTTCTCATCCCACCTCACTACTCAGCCTAATAGGTTCTCTCCCCCACCACAATTGGGTGTGGCATCGATGAAGGAGACCCGCAAGACGAGCTCCACCGCCACAAATCCACAACATTGTTCTGGTCGTCGAACACCAGCATGACCCTCGAAAGCCTCACACTACGAATGCTCAGTGAACTCGTAAAGTGTGTTCAAGTTTCCCTTGTGGTCATCGCTCCCAATGGTCTGAACTTGTTCATTGAGACCAGCTCAAGAAATTTAATATAAAATAGTAAGCTTTTACTTTTTAAACCGCATAACCAAAGTATACTTCCACCTAATTACATAAATGTCAACATATGGTACTTCATACAATATCTAGAAAACATGTCAAATATCATTGCTAAAACAGTAAATGTAGAAATAAAGAAATAAACTGACATCCGCCTCATGTTCTACTTGGATACAAGTTAACTTTTGTGCTTCTTAGTCTTCCGGATTTTGTGATATTGATGTGTTGTATCGACCATTAGTGCACAAAAAACAACTATGAAACATAAATGGGAGTCACTTGAAGACATTCTCGTATCAACCCCCGGGTTGACAGGACAAACATCGGGGAGCAGGAGGCGCTAAATCGAGGCTCTTGTTGTTGGAGTGGACCGACGTTCGTCCGACAGGGCTAGGCAACATGCTGGGACGAAGTTGGCATACATATCTCCTAGTGTTGTATGCGTGTCATGGACTCGTAGGGATGAGTAGATACAATATCGTGGTCTGATGTTATTTCCTCATCAGTCAGCTGCATCCAAGCCGAGATAGCATGACAAGAGACCAGACATTGTACGCGATGGGAACTGGCAACCTTATTTTCTTCTACCTAAAGCACATACCTATAGCATAACCCTGAGTGTGGACTCACAAAATTGGGATGCGAGTGATCAAATCGCACAATCCTGTAAAAGGGAATGTCCTTCGACCCGAGGGTGTAGCGACTGTTTTTTTTTTTTTGCATTGTTCATATCAGAGACCAATCCTCTCTCTTTGGCATCAACACTGAAACAAGTAGACTTATTACCACAAAATATTGTATATGTTGATGCAAATATGGGAGATATCACAATTACTAAAATATAAATCAGTTGTATCTCGGCAAGTTGGTCTAAAATCTTGCGAAGAAAGCAAGAAATCCACTAAGTTGCTGAAAGGACACGGATGTCGCCTAGAGGGGGGGTGAATAGGCGATTTAAAACTTTTACGAGATGGGCTTAACAAATGCGGAATAAAACTAGCGTTTACTTTGTCAAGCCCAAAGCCTATAAACTATGGTTCACCTATGTGCACCAACAACTTATTCTAAGCAATGGTTCACCTATGTGTACCAACAACTTATGCTAAGCAAGACAAGCAACTTATGTGATAGCACGATATATATATAACTTCAAGCACGATGGCTATCACAAAGTAAAGTGCATAAGTAAAGAGCTCGGGTATAGGAATAACCGAAGTGACGCGGAGACAACGATGTAGCCCGAAGTTCACACTCTTGCGAGTGCTACTCTCCGTTGGAGCGGTGTGGAGGACAAGTCACTCCAAATGCACGAGGGCCACCGTATTCTCCTCGAGAATTCCCACCAAAAGGGATGTCCTCGATCCACTATGGGACCTTAGGAAGGTCACCGAACCCGCACAAAGCTTGGGGCTATCTCCACAACTTAATTGGAGGCTCCCAACAAATTGCCACAAAGGCCTTGCCCTTGAAGATTCTCCACAACTTAATTGGAGTCCCCAAGAACACCACAAAGATGCCACAAAGGCCTTGCCCTTGAAGATTCTCCACAACTTAATTGGAGTCCCCAAGAACACCACAAAGATGCCACAAAGGCCTTGCCCTTGAAGATTCTCCACAACTTAATTGGAGTCCCCAAGAACACCACTAAGATGCCACAAAGGCCTAGAATCCGTCTAGGGTTCCAAGAACCCAAGAGTAACAACCTTCTTGCTTTCACCTCCACGAATCACCGTGGAGAACTCAAACCGATGCACCAAATGCAATGGCAAGAACACCACAAAGATGCTCAAGTCCTTCTCTCTCAAATTCCAACAAAGCTACAAAAGCTATTGGGGGAATAAGAGAGGAAGAACAAATAAGAGGAGGAACACCAAATTTCTCCAAGATCTAGATCTAGTGGATTCCCCTCACAAAGAGAGGGATTTGATTGGTAGGAATGTAGATCTAGATCTCCTCTTCCTTTTCCCTCAAAAAGATTCAAGAAGCATAGGAGGAGTAGAGGGAAAGGGAAGCTCTCAAGGTCAACAATGGTGGAGAGCACAAAGGGGAAGAGGTAGCTGCCCAAGGAGGAAGAAGGGGGGCTTAAATACCCCCTCCCATCGAAATATGACCGTTTGGGTCAGCTCAGGCCGGATTTTCCGGGCCGGATATTTGCAAAATATCCGGGCCCCGAAAAACGGCTAAGGACATGAGAAAACTGCTCTCAGGATGGGGGCCGGACATTTGGCCGGATATTTGCCCGGATTTGTCCAAAAACCGGATTTTTCCGGGGGGCCGGATTATCCGCCCCAAACTTGGGCCGGAATATCCGCCCCCCTGAAAACTGGCAGAAACATCAAACTGAAACGGGCATAACTTTAGCATCCGGACTCCGATTTTGATGATCTTGGGCTTGTTTTAAAGCTAGGAACAAGCTCTACAAGATCATGCAGGAAACCATCATAGTCCAACAAGGGAGGATAGAAACAAATGATGAAAGGTTTGACCTATCTAAAAAAGACATACCGGTAAAACCTCCAATCTTGAAAATGCAACAAGTTGCCCGTGCAAAAACCATTCTTGATGAACTAGAGCTTGTCATGAGAATAAGCACAAGCTCTAAATCATCACATGGATAAGATCCAAATAATAACCAAGAAAGATGATGCAAGGATGCAAAGGTTTGAGCTCTCTCCGAATGATACGATCGAGTTACTCACTCGAGAGCCCTCTTGATAGTACGGCAACTAAACTATAAACCGGTCTCCAACTACACTATGAGACCGGTGAGAAAGAAACCCTATCAAGAGCAAACCTTATACTTGCGCATTCCACTTGAGCTTGATGACGACGATCTTGACCTCAACAAGATGGAACGCCTTTCTTGCTTGTGCTTGCTTGACGAAGTCTTGTAGATTGCTCCCCCATAAACCACCATGGGAGAGCTTCTTCTTCGGCGCATCTTCACATATCCATGATCACCATATGGATGGCAAGACTCAAGCAAAGGATCTCTTCGAGATGGCTCATCTTGAACTTGCACATCATTTCTTCATTCTTCATCATGTTGATGTCTTGAAGTAACTTGAGGGCTCACTTCATCTTCATCTTCAAGACATACTTGACACTTGATATCCTTCATCAATTTCTTCTTATTGCAACCTTGAAGCCAACATATGGTTCAAGAATTGCCTATGGACAACTCCTACAAATATAACTCAATGCAAACATTAGTCCATAGGGATTGTCATTAATTACCAAAACCACACATGGGGGCTCCATGCACTTTCAATCTCCCCCATTTTGGTAATTGATGACAATCTCTTTGAGAGGGTTTATATAAGGAATTTAAGTAACAAATAAGTTGAATCTATAGAGCAAACTCCCCCATAATATATGCATGTGTGAATGATCTTGACTTTCATTGCATATATTGGCATTCAAAGCCTAGTGGAGTTTCCTCTAAATATTCAACTATGCAAAGCAACAAGATGCAATGCAATAAAGGCACATGCTTAAGCACAAAGCAAAGACATAACCAAATTCCCTTAAACCCTCCAAACTTCTCCCCCATTGGCACCAATTGCCGAAATGGGTGAAAAATTTAGAAGGCCAATATAGTGAGAGTTCCTCCATAGCGTGTGCATTTCTCATAATTTGAGTGGAATCAAATGCACATATCCAATTACGAATATTCGGAAGGAGTCACACCATAGATAGGATCAAAGATTGCAAAAAGATAACAAAGTCAAGAAGCTTCAACAAATGAAGCAAGCAACCAAATGAACCACAAAGAAGATACCAAAAGAAAGAAAGATATTATGATAAGATCAAGAAGATTGCTCTAAATAATATGAGGAAGCTCCCCAAGGTTTGTGCACAAAACAAGACAATTTGCATTGGAGTATAAAGTGCACAAACATGGAATCATCACTCCCATAATATCATTAAAAAAAAATATACCAAGTGAATCAAACTCTAATGATCACCAAAAGATAGTGCTCTAAATTAAATGAGGAAGCTCCCCAAGGTACATGCATAAATTAAAATGTTGTATTTGAATACAATATGCATAACATGGAATCCTCACTCCCTCATTACCATTTAAAACACAAACATTTGGAATAGATCATAGATAGAGAAATAAGCTTAACACTTGCAACAAACAAATAGTTGAGCAACAAGTAAGAGGCACCATTATAAAAAGGCTCAACCAAGAGGATATGTGAAAGGCATGATAAAGCATATTATAAGACTATTACAAGGATGAGCAAAAAGCATCATCATAGTCTTCAATGAATTATATTGCTTAGCATGACCAATCAACACGCAATAAATAAATAAGATATCAAAAGGAGATGTATCATCTCTTATGTGTATAAGTTTCTCTAAGTGGGCAATATCACAAAGATATTTATCCACAAAGAAACATGCACACATAAAATAGATACGCAAGAAAAATAGTATGATATCCAAGACGAAGTCATGCAATATACCAATAAGAATTTTTGCTTAATAGCATGGCCAAAGGCTCAATTTTATCTTATTGTACATTCATGAACTTCAACCACAAACAACTAAAATACATCACAAATATCAACAAGGGATAGAAGATAGTTGGGATGCATTTGAGAAAGGCAACAAGTATCACAAACGGGGATACCAAAAGAAGTAACTAAATTTGCACTTTCATCTATATTGCACATGTGAGAGCCTTGAGGAATTGATATGCAACAAAATTGCTAGATAGGCATAGTTGGGATGGATGAATCATGAGCATGATTTAAAATACTTCCCAACAAATGCACTCATCTCAAATTACTCACATTCACAATAAAGAGGTTTCATTAAGACTTTTGCAAGAAGCACAACATTTGCAAATCAAGAGATTCATGCCAAGATGCAACCATAAGGTTGGATACAACAAAAGTATGCATGAGAAGATACTTGTTACCAAGATAGCATTGGTGTGGATGTAGTAGATATGTGTTCGTTGATCATCCTATCTTGCCTCACGTTACCATTGAGTCACCACTTCTTTCCAAGAGTGAGACAAGCATTCAATGCATATCCATTGTACCTAACACAAAGGTAAGTACAAAATGGTCCCCAAACTAATTGGGTCCGAAGTAGTTAGACACACTACAACATATAGGACAAACTCCACAATTCTATGTGCATATAGATATGAAATTGAATTTCATGCACATCTTAGTCAAATTAGGATTTGATGGAGTTTACCCTATATATTGGATCAAAGAAAGTGACACATGCCATAAGATATACATATATTAAATATGCATGCACAATACTTTCAAGAACCAAAGGAAGATACAATTTGGACAAAACACCAAATAAACCAAGAGACAATGGTTGCCCAAATTATATCAAAGAATCAAATCAACACAAGATTGACTCCAAAGACTTATCTCATTATAAGAAGCTAATTAAACCTAAACACAAATGAATGAGATAACCAACTCCCAAGAGAGCAAGGTTCCAACAAATAAACCAAACCCTCGACACTTTTTATGATGGCACAAAGTACCAAAAAGAAAATTTATGACTCCCAAAACCAAATTTTTGATAAAGATCAAGAGATGTTAAGCATTCTAACAAATATAGGAGAGCTCCCCCAAGATTAGTGCATTATCTAGGATTTTGCATATGAATACTAAATGCACAAAACTAGGATCATCACGCTACCTAAATCTACTAAAATGCTAAGAAAGTTTGAATAGACAAATTAGATCCATAAGATGCAAGGAAGACACATGGGAGTCAAAGCACAACACATTCATGGCAATAAATAAGACAATTTAAACACAAGAGCCAATGTAAATATGATCAATAAATTTCTACCCAATAATAGATTGCCAATTGTCCTAGGACAAGAGGTATTAGGAAATATTTTCCGGTGGTATTTTGTAAGTATATGTAAGATCATTTTTACACCAAATAAAGCATATGGTAAAAGATAAGAGTTAACCAACATGCAAAGAGAGTTTCTTGATAGCTTCAATTAGTCATACCAACATGCAAAGCAATTAATAGTATTCATACCAACATGCAAAGAAATTAATAGTATTCATACCAACATGCAAAGCAATTAATAGCATTCATACCAACATGCAAAGCAATTAATAGTATGACTTGAAGCACATGGTTTTACAAAAATGTATTGAGGGACACATTGTGAAAAACCATGCCAAGAAAAACTTTCACAAATAAGATCCACAAAGATATTAGCAATGAAGCCATTTAAGCAAATTGGAACTTGTTTGAGAAAACATGTCACATATGAGAGACAATTTACAATATCAATTCTATGTGACACAACCTCAAATGTTCACATTTCCTAGGCTTGTAATATGCACAAAGCTTATTACTCCCCCATAATGTGATAAGGAATTTATTTTCACAAGAGGCAAATAAGATCCAACTAGAGATATTAATGGACATTAGAATTTGAATTTCTCATGAAGATGACATACCACATAGAGACTAGATAATCTTGCAATATCAATTCTAAGTGATATTCCTCATGTACACACATTGTTAGGATTGTGAAATTCCTAAAGGCATATCACTCCCCCAAAATGTTATAGTCCATTAATCTCTCATAAGAGCCATATAAGATACAACAAGATGCAAAGAGGCTCCAACACAAGCACAAATACATGGTGTGCAACCTAACATACATAGACTTGATTTCTCAAGAAAAACAAGTAGGATGCACAACATATACAAACACATGTTAGGAACAAAACTAACACATGCAAAGGGGCGAGTAACTTTCAATATAAATGAGTTGAGCACATGTTACCGCAAGGAGGAACATTGGGTGTATGATAGAAGTAAGATAACCAAAAGACTTGGCTTGAGATAATATAAATGATGAAGATCCCTTAATTCTTCATGATGTAGCCAAGTCTCCAATGCCCTCCAACAAGCACCTATTGATCAAGTTTTGGATTGTTGGTCCCCAACTAAGTTGGGTCCTAAGAGGTTAGTCACAATAGGCTTGGCAACCCAAATGGTTCTTTTCTTGACACCACTTTGAGCACCAACAAATTTGGCAAACACATTGCCACCCTCATCCTTACGAAGAGAATAAACATCATCAACGGTGATAGAGTTGGATGAGGTACCAATAGTGCAAAAGGAGGAGATGTGGCCCTTCTCGCGGCATATGTAGCAAGTTCTTTTCTTCTCCTTCTTCTCACTAGATTTCTCCACAATGGGAGCATTGACTTGATTCTTCTTGGGAAGTGACATTTCTTCAACTTGAGGTTGAATATGAGTTTGAGCTTGAGGCCGCTTCCCTTTTTGCTTCTTCTTCAAAGGGCAAGATCTAACATGGTGCCCTTCAATTTTGCACTTGAAGCAAACAATCTTGGCCGGGTCTTTGACTTGTACTTGGCCCTTGTTGTTGTTGTTGTTGTTGGACTTTTTCTTGTTGTTGGATTTGAATCCAAGTCCACTCTTGTCATTGGGGGATTGTTGCACACTTAACATCGTGTCAAGTTTGCATTTCCCTTCATGACTCTTTACCAAGTCATTCTTCAAAGAAGTGACTTGAGCCTTGAGCTCTTTGATTTCCTCTACATGGTTAGTAACAACACAAGTACTAGAGGAAGTAGAATCTTCATTGTTAGAGCAACAAGGCAAGGAAGATAATTCATCACAAGATTTAGCAATATTATGAGTGGATGAATTACTAGGACTAGCACATGGTAATATAGCATTTTGAGTAGTAGTGCTAGTATCCACATGAGGCTCACAAGGTGTTTCCTTTGATATGATAGCCTCATGAGCTAACTTTAGCCTATCATGAGAGGCTAGAAGATCCTCATGGGAGCTAGAAAGCTTTCCATGATTTTCTTCCAATTTCCCATAATTGCTAGTTAGCAAATCAAGTTGAGCCCTTAGCTCAACATTCTCCTTCAAGGTAGATGCTTCACAAGAAGTAGAGTTAGTAGCACAAACATCATTATCAATAGCAATAGGAGAAGGCAAGTTGGCATGCACTTTTAGATAAGAAGCTTTAAGTTGCTCATGCGACTCGGTGAGTTTGGTGAGCGCACTCTCAATGACCCTTGAGCCCTTTTTGAGTTGCTCAAAATCCTCAAGGAGTTTAGCATTAACAAACACAAGCTTATCATTTTTTAGCTTTAGTTCATTTGCCATCTCAAGAGCTCTATCATGGTTTTCCTTTTCTCTAGACAATTCTAGAGCAAAGGTCTCCTCAAGAGCTTCCTTGATGGTTTGTTCTTCTTCAAGTTCATTCTTTAATGATGCTACATCATCGGCATACTCTCGTTCAAGAGCACCCTTTTTATCAATGGTGTTCTCATGCATCCAAATAAGTTTTTGGCTCTCAATGGCGGTAGTCAAGATTTCAAAGAAGTGAGTGCTAGCAATTTTATCTTTGCAAATAACCTTGAATACGCTCTTACCCTTATCGCGTAGAGAGACAACCCAATCCTCTTCTTCATATTCATCCTCATCCTTATCACCACGAGACATATTAGGATCCATGGTAGGAGGTACCGTGGAACCCTTGGCCATAAGGCATATATGAGGACCGTGAGATAAAGAGGAGGAGTTACTTGAGGCTCCTTTCAAGATCTTGTCTTGACCAATAGAATCTTTGGTTTCCTCTACATTGTTAGACACACAACAACTAGAGGAAATAGAAGCATTTTTATCATGGCCACAAGACAATGCAAGCATATCATCATTAGATTTATTCAAGCAACTTACACATGATATGCAAAGACTATCAACACAAGCATGTAAAACATTTCTAGTGCTAGATGTGTTTGAGTCCGTAGATGAAGCATTACAATGAGATAGAGATGAAGAATCATCAATAGTAAGCTCAATATCAACATTGCAATTTTCACCACCACTCACCATATCATTACCTTGTGTCTTACCACACTTGGGTGAAGTGGAAGAAGATGAGACCTCATCACGGCCGGAAGTGGAAGCAATACAATCATCCTTAATAATATTGGACACATCATATTTATCTTGAATCTTTGTCCATAACTCATGAGCGCTCCAAAAAGGCAAGTATGGAAAGAGACCTACATCTCTCAAAGCATTCATAAGAACATAAGAAGCTTGAGAATTGAGATATAAATTTTTCTCATCCTCTAACGATAGATTTTGTGAATCCATAGGAGGAGAAAAACCTATATCTACAATTTTCTCCATATGAGGGTCAATGTCCCGAAAATGACTAAGCATGCAAATTTTCCAAACATCATAATTTGTGCCATCTAATATAAGAGTGTTATCGTGCACTAATCCTCTAGCCGACATCTTTACTCTCAAGGCGGTGAAGCCTAAGAATGAGAGACCTTGCTCTGATACCAATTGAAAGGACACGGATGTCGCCTAGAGGGGGGTGAATAGGCGATTTAAAACTTTTACGAGATGGGCTTAACAAATGCGGAATAAAACTAGCGTTTACTTTGTCAAGCCCAAAGCCTATAAACTATGGTTCACCTATGTGCACCAACAACTTATTCTAAGCAATGGTTCACCTATGTGTACCAACAACTTATGCTAAGCAAGACAAGCAACTTATGTGATAGCACGATATATATATAACTTCAAGCACGATGGCTATCACAAAGTAAAGTGCATAAGTAAAGAGCTCGGGTATAGGAATAACCGAAGTGACGCGGAGACAACGATGTAGCCCGAAGTTCACACTCTTGCGAGTGCTACTCTCCGTTGGAGCGGTGTGGAGGACAAGTCACTCCAAATGCACGAGGGCCACCGTATTCTCCTCGAGAATTCCCACCAAAAGGGATGTCCTCGATCCACTATGGGACCTTAGGAAGGTCACCGAACCCGCACAAAGCTTGGGGCTATCTCCACAACTTAATTGGAGGCTCCCAACAAATTGCCACAAAGGCCTTGCCCTTGAAGATTCTCCACAACTTAATTGGAGTCCCCAAGAACACCACAAAGATGCCACAAAGGCCTTGCCCTTGAAGATTCTCCACAACTTAATTGGAGTCCCCAAGAACACCACTAAGATGCCACAAAGGCCTAGAATCCGTCTAGGGTTCCAAGAACCCAAGAGTAACAACCTTCTTGCTTTCACCTCCACGAATCACCGTGGAGAACTCAAACCGATGCACCAAATGCAATGGCAAGAACACCACAAAGATGCTCAAGTCCTTCTCTCTCAAATTCCAACAAAGCTACAAAAGCTATTGGGGGAATAAGAGAGGAAGAACAAATAAGAGGAGGAACACCAAATTTCTCCAAGATCTAGATCTAGTGGATTCCCCTCACAAAGAGAGGGATTTGATTGGTAGGAATGTAGATCTAGATCTCCTCTTCCTTTTCCCTCAAAAAGATTCAAGAAGCATAGGAGGAGTAGAGGGAAAGGGAAGCTCTCAAGGTCAACAATGGTGGAGAGCACAAAGGGGAAGAGGTAGCTGCCCAAGGAGGAAGAAGGGGGGCTTAAATACCCCCTCCCATCGAAATATGACCGTTTGGGTCAGCTCAGGCCGGATTTTCCGGGCCGGATATTTGCAAAATATCCGGGCCCCGAAAAACGGCTAAGGACATGAGAAAACTGCTCTCAGGATGGGGGCCGGACATTTGGCCGGATATTTGCCCGGTTTTGTCCAAAAACCGGATTTTTCCGGGGGGCCGGATTATCCGCCCCAAACTTGGGCCGGAATATCCGCCCCCCTGAAAACTGGCAGAAACATCAAACTGAAACGGGCATAACTTTAGCATCCGGACTCCGATTTTGATGATCTTGGGCTTGTTTTAAAGCTAGGAACAAGCTCTACAAGATCATGCAGGAAACCATCATAGTCCAACAAGGGAGGATAGAAACAAATGATGAAAGGTTTGACCTATCTAAAAAAGACATACCGGTAAAACCTCCAATCTTGAAAATGCAACAAGTTGCCCGTGCAAAAACCATTCTTGATGAACTAGAGCTTGTCATGAGAATAAGCACAAGCTCTAAATCATCACATGGATAAGATCCAAATAATAACCAAGAAAGATGATGCAAGGATGCAAAGGTTTGAGCTCTCTCCGAATGATACGATCGAGTTACTCACTCGAGAGCCCTCTTGATAGTACGGCAACTAAACTATAAACCGGTCTCCAACTACACTATGAGACCGGTGAGAAAGAAACCCTATCAAGAGCAAACCTTATACTTGCGCATTCCACTTGAGCTTGATGACGACGATCTTGACCTCAACAAGATGGAACGCCTTTCTTGCTTGTGCTTGCTTGACGAAGTCTTGTAGATTGCTCCCCCATAAACCACCATGGGAGAGCTTCTTCTTCGGCGCATCTTCACATATCCATGATCACCATATGGATGGCAAGACTCAAGCAAAGGATCTCTTCGAGATGGCTCATCTTGAACTTGCACATCATTTCTTCATTCTTCATCATGTTGATGTCTTGAAGTAACTTGAGGGCTCACTTCATCTTCATCTTCAAGACATACTTGACACTTGATATCCTTCATCAATTTCTTCTTATTGCAACCTTGAAGCCAACATATGGTTCAAGAATTGCCTATGGACAACTCCTACAAATATAACTCAATGCAAACATTAGTCCATAGGGATTGTCATTAATTACCAAAACCACACATGGGGGCTCCATGCACTTTCAGTTGCAAACATCACTTGTTGTCACTTTCAGACCAGGTTAGATCAATCTGACAGTTTTGTTTACATAGGTCCATATCTATTCTTGCTATTAATTGTCACTAAGTCATTACATCGGCAATCCCATAGCCAACGAGCATCTCCATAACTTCATAGGTTCTCACCTTTCAGGATGGACAACACCTTCCGACTGCCACACCTAGGGTACATTTGGTTCTATGACAACGCTAGCCCAACCAAAATATTGGCACGCCAATGACGTTCATTTGTTGATTGGTTGGGGTCTAATTATTTGACGAGCCCAAGCCAGCTCGTACATGCTGGTGTATTTTGACGTCAATCCATGGGCGAGCAAAGGGCGGTGGAATACTGCACCATAATTTTGGCTGTCTAATTTTGGGAGGGCACTTCAAGGCTCAATCCAAACAGACCCCTAGTCTTGGGCACCATCACTACCCATCTCGGCATTAATTTGCGGTAGGAGTGGCTCGTCTCCGTGCGAGTAACAACTCATAAATTTATATTTTGGAAAGAAGTTAAATCTTGGCATTTATATTTTGGTAAGACTAGGTATTAACTAAACTAAACAACATAATTTGTTTTACTTATTACATGTTATTTTAATTTGTTACATGTGAATCGGGATTTTTTTTAACCTTGTTCCTTCTACGCATGCCTATTGTGCATATGACTATGTGGATCATTAACTTGTAGAGTAGCCCATCCAATATAGGAGTATGTGAGCTCATTTAGGAGAATAATATATTCTTTAGTAAACATACATGTGTTGGTTCCAGAGTAAAATACAGTCAAGGCTTTTAGCGAGGATCCATATAGTATATACCAAACATTGTATGCTCATTTAACACACTAAGTGTACTAGTAGGATGATCCAATATCTTTTTTAAATGGATGGTGCGGTACCTAAATCATGCCTAAGGTCCAACAGATATATGTATAGTCATGTTTACTAATGCCAACATAAAAATATCTTTCTAGAAATATGATAAATGGAACACTTATGTGAAATGTCATTTATTTTTGGAAAAGTATTGTGTAGCAATACACAAAAATCAGATCATTCTTTAGAAAATTTTGGCTATAAGAAACAGTGCGTTTTGTTCAATACATACACGATGCAATCGCAAAATTGCACATACAACTTTTTTATTCTATTTATTTGTAGACAATGTAACGGTTGGTGAACAATTGAGCTATCACTATTAGTTTCATTGTCAGCAATAGGTACTCCCTCCGGTCCATAATAAATGCCGGGACTTTAGTTTACATTTGAACTAAAATAAACTAAAATTCAGATACTTATTAGTATATCTATTGTACAAGGACATGTATCGGTACCACAAAAACATGAAGTGGACCAAATCAGAAAATCTCATGCTCAATATGCATTAAAAATATCCCTCTTCATATTCTTGCAAAGAACCCAAGTTCAAATCTATATTCTCTCTGACATGAGAAATTTACTTCGGATCTCGGGAGCATATGCTCCCACCACCCAAAAGCATATTTTTTTTAATTGTCAAAAAATTCCAATAATATTTTAGTATGTACATCTCGACAATCTATGTGTGTTCTACACTATCATGAAAGCCGATATTTTTTTAGGTCGATGTAAAAAGACAAAACATATCTCACAAAAATCCTTACTTTAATCACCAAATTTAGTCTCTTTTACACAATGCAAGCGACAAATCAGTTTTTCATGGAAATACTTTGTGGGCACGTAGCATGTGAAGGTATAAATGTGGATCTTTCGTTTGATTTTTTTGGACATTTAAAAAAATGTATCAAAGTTGCAAATTAAAATGGAAGGGAGCATACCAAGAGCCAAAACATCACTCCCAACTAACATTCTTTATATTTTCTATGGACGGAATTAATGCAATGTGTACATGGTATAGTAGCAAAGGAAGAGTAAAGAGGATACGATATTGATGCAAAAAATATGAAATGTTTATCACCGGTATAGATGGAGCCTTTTAACGTCCTCATGACACAACAATTCCCTTTTCATGTGTGTGTTAGAACAAACAGACACCCAATATTTTGAACCGTGTGCGCGCAGTACAGGTAGCCCCTGTGTAGATACAACGCATATGGAAATGCTTTCTAGAACATAACATTAAATTTGCACAAGGTGGACTTCGGAGAAAGCATCAGCGCATACGTCCACTAGCGCAAACGGTTGGAGGATAAACCTTTGTGTGTAAACTTTTTGCGGCAATTCCTTTAATGCGCTCGTCTCGTATTCTGGGGTTGCCTCTTGGTATTCCGATGACGCGTGTAGCCTCTTTACCTTCAATCACACTAATCAAATGTAATCTTTTTCACATTAGATCCTAGTACTATAAAATCCTAAGATTACAAGAAGATCATCTTCCCAGCCTCTCTCCTCTCTATGGTTCGATCTCTTCCAAACTTCTACACGCACCAAATTTCAAGAACACCAAAGCCTCTGCACCAATGGCGTTCGTGCCACCCTCCAGGGAGCAAAGTATTTATGAGTAGGACATGTCCTTCTACGTCACACCTTTACCCTCCATGCAGTGAGGGTGGAGAGGTGGATCCGCCGGATGAAGGAGCAATACCTCGAAGTCGCTCCGACTGCGAGTACGTCGTCGTGAAGCCAGGTATCCAGAAGAAGCTTCCCAATAGAGGAGAGGCAACAGACCGTCGTCCTCGAACTCTGCGTCACCAGCGAGGTTGTCGTCTTTCAAACTGTGCACGATGATGTAGTGTCGGAGGCCCTAAGGAAATTCTTTGGCAATGATTGTATCAAATTCTGCGGCGCTACTGTCGCCAATGATGTGAAGATGCTCGAGTACTATGGCATCACAGCAATTCCTAGGGCACGTGGCCTCCAAAGGATGATCCCAAACCCGACGACTAACTATCATCCTTCTCTATATGCTCTGTACAACCATTATATTGGGACATGACTCGTGAAGAAGGATTGCAATTCTAACTGGTCCGAGTTTTCATTGTGCTTTGATCACGTCAAGTATGCCACTCTTGATGCTCTCCTCGACTTCGAGATAGCTAGGAGACGCACTGGAGTCTACTCAACTACAATAGCATTCGGGATCGGCTCAATGTATAGATGATGTAATGTACCATTGATCATTCTATGCAATGAAGTTATATATTTTAATGAATTATGATTTATGAATATTGTTAAGAAATTTTAAATGTATGCATTTTTTTTACTTCCTTGCAATGTAGAACTGCACTTTACACCACACACGGTTTTCTTACAACGTGTGATATGTACCACAACATGTAAGCATGACATTGTGCATCACACACTATTCTGCGTTGTATAATCGTGTGTGATAGACATCAGTTCCTCCAACAGCGCAGACGATACATCCTCTCTAAACATGTGCGTTATGTGGGCCCGTCTTGTCGGACATTGATGCGCGTAGATGTACACGTCCGTTGGGAACCCCAAGAGGAAGGTGTGATGCGCACAGCAGCAAGTTTTCCCTCAGAAAGAAACCAAGGTTATCGAACCAGTATGAGCCAAGAAGCACGTGAAGGTTGTTGGTGGAGGAGTGTAGTGCGGCGCAACACCAGTGAAACCGGCGCCAACGTGGAACCTGCACAACACAATCAAGATACTTTGCCCCAACGTAACAGTGAGGTTGTCAATCTCACCGGCTTGCTGAAAACAAAGGATTAAGCGTATCGAGTGGAAGATGGTGTTTGTTTGCAAAGAACAGTAAAAACAATGATTGCAGTAGAATGTATTCAGATGTAAAAGAATGGACCGGGGTCCACAGTTCACTAGTGGTGTCTCTCCAATAAGATAACTAACATGCTGGGTGAACAAATTACAGGTGGGCAATTGACAAATAAAGATTCAATACATATCAATGATGATTACTATGTGATTTAATCAGGGCATTACGACAAAGAACATAGACCGCCATCCAGCATGCATCTATGCCTAAATAATCCACCTTCGGGTTAGCATCCGCACCCCCTCCAGTATTAAGTTGTAAACAACAGATAATTGCATTAAGTATGGTGCGTAATGTAATCAACACAAATATCCTTAGACAAAGCATTGATGTTTTATCCCTAGTAGCAACAGCACATCCACAACCTTAGAACCTACTGTCACGATCCCAGATTCAATGGAGGCATGAACCTACTATCGAGCATAAATACTCCCTCTTGGAGTTACAAGTATCAACTTGGCCAGAGCCTCTACTAGCAACGGAGAGCATGCAAGAACATAAACAACACATATGTGATAGATTGATAATCAACTTAACATAGTATTCTAGATTCATCGGATCCCACCAAACACAACATGTAGCATTACAAATAGATGATTTTGATCATGTTAGGCAGCTCACAAGATCTAAACAATGATAGCACAAGCGGAGAAGACAACCATCTAGCTACTGCTATGGACCCATAGTCCAAGGATGAACTACTCACGCATCAATCCGGAGGCGGGCATGATGATGTAGAGCCTCTCCGGTGATGATTCCCCTCTCCGGCAGGGTGCCGGAGGCAATCTCCTGAATCCCCGAGATGGGATTGGCGGCGGCGGCGTCTCGGAAGGTTTCCGTATCGTGGCTCTCGATACAAGGGTATTCGCGACGAAGGCTTTAAGTAGGCGGAAGGGCAGGTCAGGGGGCGTCACGAGGCCCCACACACCAGGGCCACGCGGCCAGGGCCCAGCGCGCCGCCCTGTTGTGTCGGCACCTCGTGGCCCCACTTCCTTTCCCCTCGGTCTTGGAAGCTTCGTGTAAAAATAGGACCACAGGCGTTGATTTCGTCCAATTCGAGAATATTTCCTTACTAGGATTTCCAAAAACAGCAGAAAACAGCAACTGGCGCTTCGGCATCTTGTTAATAGGTTAGTGCTGGAAAATGTATAATAATGATGTAAAGTATGTATAAAACATTCAAGTATTATCATAAAAGTAGCATGGAACATAAGAAATTATAGATACGTTTGAGACGTATCAGCATCCCCAAGCTTAGTTCCTACTCGCCCTCGAGTAGGTAAACGATAACACAAATAATTTCTGAAGTGACATGCTACCAACATAACCTTGATCAACATTATTGTAAAGCATATGAGATGAATGGAGTGATCTGAAACAAAAGATTGCTAACAAAAGATGATGACTAAACAAATGAATCATATAGCAAAACTTTTCATGAATAGTACTTTCAAGACAAGTATCAACAAGACTTGCATAAGAGCTAACTCATAAGCAATAAATTCTTAGTAGGATGCATTGAAGCAACACAAAGGATGATTAAGTTTCAGCGGTTGCTTTCAACTTGTAACATGTATATCTCATGGATATTTGTCAACATAGAGTAATATAACAAGTGCAATAAGTAAACATGTAAGAATCAATGCACACAGTTAACACAAGTGTTTGCTTCTAAGATAGAAAGAAGTGGGTAACTGACTCAACATAAAGTAAAAGAATGGCCCTTCGCAGAGGGAAGCATTGATTACTATTTTTGTGCTAGAGCTTTTGTTTTGAAAACATAGAAACAATTTTGTCAGTGGTAGTAATAATTCACATGTGCTATGCATAATACTTCCTACAAGTTGCAAGTCTCATGCATAGAGTACTAATAGTGCTCGCACCTTGTCCTAATCAGCTCGGATAACATGGATTATCATTGCATGACATATGTTTCAACCAAGTGTCACAAAGGGGTACCTCTATGCCGCCTGTACAAAGGTCTAAGGAGAAAGCACGCATTGGATTTCTCGCTTTTGATTATTCTCAACTTAGACATCCATACCGGGAGAACATAGACAACAGATAATGGACTCCTCTTTTAATGCCGAAGCATTCAACAACAAATAATATTCTCATAAGAGATTGAGGTTGTATGTCCAAACTGAAACTTCCACCATGATACATGGCTTTAGTTGGCTGCCCAATGTTCTTCTCTAACATATGCATACTCAAACCATTTGATCATGAAATCGCACTTACTTCAGACAAGACGAACATGCATAGCATCTCACATGATATCCAACAAAGATAAAAAAGTTGATGGCGTCCCCAGAAACATGGTTACCGCTCAACAAGCAACTTATAAGAACTAAGACACATGACTACATATTCATCACCACAATAGTTTTTAAGCTATTTGTCCCATGAGCTATATATTGCAAAGATAAAGGAATGAAATTTTAAAGGTAGCACTCAAGTAATTTACTTTGGAATGGCAGAAAAATACCACATAATAGGTAGATATGGTGGACACAAATGGCATGGGTTTTGGCTCAAGGTGTTTGGATGCACGAGAAGCATTTCCTCTCAGTAGAAGGTTTGGGCTAGCAAGGTTGTTTGAAGCAAACACAGGTATGAACAGGTACAACAAAACTTACACAAGAACATATTGCAAGTATTATAAGACTCTACACTGTCTTCCTTGTTGTTCAAACACTTTACGCAAAAATATCTAGACTTAGAGAGACCAATCATGCAAACCAAATTAAACAAGCTCTATGGTAGTTCTTCATTGATAGATTAAACTACATGATGCAAGAGCTTAAACATGATCTATGAGAGCTCAAACAATTGCCAAGTTATTCCAAACCATGTGCAGCATTTTCTGATTCCAACCAAATAGCAATTTAATGAAGCAATTTCAGCCTTCGCCATGAACATTAAAGCACAATTAAGAACACAAGTGTTCCATATGAAAAAGCGGAGCGTAATATATCCAATATAAGGATGATGGGATCCAACTTTATTCAAACCAAAACGAAAATAAAAGCAAACCGACGCTCCAAGTAAAGAACATAAGATGTGACGGAATAAAAATATAGTTTCACTAGAAGTGACCTGATAATGTTGTCGATGAAGAATGGGATGCCTTGGGCATCCCCAAGCTTAGATGCTTGAGTCTTCTTAAAATATGCAGGGATGAACCACCGGGGCATCCCCAAGCTTAGACCTTTCACTCTTCTTGATCATAGTATATCATCCTCTTCTCTTGACCCTTAAAAACTTCCTCCACACCAAACTTCAAGCAAACTCATTAGAGGGTTAGTGCATAATTAAAAATTCACATATTCAGAGGTGACACAATCATTCTTAACACTTCTGGACATTGCACAAAGCTTCTTAAAGTTAATGGAACAAAGAAACTCATTCAACATAGCAAAAGCGGCAATGCGAAATAAAAGGCAGAATCTGTCAAAAACAGAACAGTCCGTAAAGACGAATTTTGCAGAGGAACTTAACTTGCTCAAACGGAAAAACTTAAAACTAATAAAAGTTGCGTACATATCTGAGGATCACGCACGTAAATTTTCAGATTTTTTCGACTCCTCTACAGAGAGATCTGCGCGAATTCGTGATAGACAGCAATGCTGTTTCTGTGCAGCAATCCAAATCTAGCATCAACTTTAACATAGAGACTTTACTTGGCACAAAAACATGATAAGGAGAGGTTGCTACAGTAGTAAACAACTTCCAAGACTCAACAATACAGTAAATAAAATAAAACTTGGGTTATCTCCCAAGAAGTGCTTTTCTTTAACGCCTTTCAGCTAGGCGCAAAAAGTGCAAATCAAGTAACATCAAGAGAAGAAGCATCAACATCATAATTTGTTCTAATAATAGAATCAAAAGGCAACTTCATTCTTTTTCTAGGGAAGTGTTCCATACCTTTCTTGAGAGGAAATTGATATTTAATATTACCTTCCTTCATATCAATAACAGCACCAACGGTTCGAAGAAAAGGTCTTCCCAACACAATAGGACAAGATGCATTGCATTCAATATCCAAGACAACAAAATCAACGGGGACAAGGTTATTGTTAACCGTAATAAGAACATTATCAATCCTCCCCAAAGGTTTCTTTTTAACATTATCAGCGAGATTAACATCCAAATAACAATTCTTCAATGGTGGCAAGTCAAGCATATCATAAATCTTCTTAGGCATAACAGAAATACTTGCACCAAGATCACATAAAGCATTACATTCAAAATCATTGAATTTCATCTTAATGATGGGCTCCCAACCATCTTCTAACTTCTAGGAATAGAAGTTTCAAGTTTTAATTTCTCTTCCCTAGCTTTAATGAGAGCATTTGTAATATGTTTTGTAAAAGCTAAATTTATAGCACTAGCATTAGGACTTCTAGCAAGTTTTTGTAAGAACTTTATAACTTCAGTAATATGACAATCATCAAAATCTAAACCATTATGTTCTACAGCAATAGAATCATTGTCACCAATATTTTGAAAAATTTCAGCAGTTTTATCACAAGCAGTTTCAGCAGTTTCAGACAATTTTGCATGCTTTGTACTAGGAGTAGAAACATTGCCAACACCAATTATTTTACCATTGATAGTAGGAGGTGTAGCAACATGTGTAGAATCAACATTACTAGTGGTGGTAATAGTCCATACTTTAGCTATATTATTTTCTTTAGCAAGTTTTTCTTTTCTTCTCTATCCCACCTAGCATGCAATTCAGCCAACATTCTAATATTATCATTAATTCGAACTTGGATGGCATTTGTTTTAGCAAACCTAGCATCTTTAACTTCCTCAGGCATAACTTTCAGTTTTAAAAGATCAACATCAAGAGCAAGACTATCAACCTTAGAAGCAAGAACATCAATTTTACCAAGCTTTTCTTCAACAGTTTTATTGAAAGCAGTTTGTGTACTAATAAATTCTTTAAGCATCACTTCAAGACCAGAGGGTACACTCTTATTATTGTTGTAAGAATTACCATAAGAATTACCATAACCATTACCATTATTAAAAGGATATGGCCTATAGTTGTTGTTACCATAATTATTCCTATAAGCATTGTTGTTGAAATTATTACTCTTAATGAAATTCACATCAACATTTTCTTCTTGAGCAACCAATGAAGCTAAGGGAACATTATTAGGATCAATATGAGATCTACCATTTGCAAGTATAGACATAATAGCATCAATCTTATCACCCAAAGAAGAGGTTTCTTCAACAAAATTTACCTTCTTACCTTGAGGAGTTCTTTCAGTATGCCATTCAGAGTAATTGATCATCATATCATCAAGTAGTTTAGTTGCGGCGCCCAGGGTGATGGACATAAAAGTACCTCCAGCAGCTGAATCCAATAGGTTCCTCGAGGAAAAATTCAATCCTGCATAAAAGGTTTGGATGATCATCCAAGTAGTCAGTCCATGGGTAGGGCAATTCTTTACCAAAGATTTCATTCTCTCCCATGCTTGAGCAACATGTTCATTATCAAATTGTTTAAAATTCATAATGCTACTTCTCAAAGATATAATCTTAGCAGGAGGATAATATTTACTAATAAAAGCATCGTTACATTTAGTCCATGAATCAATACTATTCTTAGGCAAAGAAAGCAACCAATCTTTAGCTCTTCCTCTTAAGGAGAAAGGAAACAATTTCAGTTTTATAATATCACCATCTATATCCTTATACTTTTGCATTTCACAAAGTTCAACAAAATTATTAAGATGGGCAGCGACATCATCAGTACTAACACCAGAAAAATGCTCTCTCATAACAAGGTTTACTAAAGCAGGTTTAATTTCATAGAATTCTGATGTAGTAGCAGGTGGAGCAATAGGACTACATATAAAATCATTATTATTTGTGCTAGTGAAATCACACAACTTAGTATTTTCAGGAGTACCCATTATAGCAGTAATAAAAGTAAACTAAGCAAGTAGAATAAAGACAAGTAACTAATTTTTTTGTGTTTTTGATATAGAGCAAACAAGACAGTAAATAAAATAAAGTAAAGCAAGACAAAAACAAAGTAAAGATATTGGATGTGGAGACTCCCCTTGCAGCGTGTCTTGATCTCCCCGGCAACGGCGCCAGAAAAAGAGTTTGATGCGCGTAGATGTACACGTCCGTTGGGAACCCCAAGAGGAAGGTGTGATGCGCACAGCAGCAAGTTTTCCCTCAGAAAGAAACCAAGGTTATCGAACCAGTAGGAGCCAAGAAGCACGTGAAGGTTGTTGGTGGAGGAGTGTAGTGCGGCGCAACACCGGTGAAACCGGCGCCAACGTGGAACCTGCACAACACAATCAAGATACTTTGCCCCAACGTAATAGTGAGGTTGTCAATCTCACCGACTTGCTGAAAACAAAGGATTAAGCGTATCGAGTGGAAGATGGTGTTTGTTTGCAAAGAACAGTAAAAACAATGATTGCAGTAGAATGTATTCAGATGTAAAAGAATGGACCGAGGTCCACAGTTCACTAGTGGTGTCTCTCCAATAAGATAACTAACATGCTGGGTGAACAAATTACAGGTGGACAATTGACAAATAAAGATTCAATACATATCAATGATGATTACTATGTGATTTAATCAGGGCATTACGACAAAGAACATAGACCGCCATCCAGCATGCATCTATGCCTAAATAATCCACCTTCGGGTTAGCATCCGCACCCCCTCCATTAAGTTGTAAACAACAGATAATTGCATTAAGTATGGTGCGTAATGTAATCAACACAAATATCCTTATACAAAGCATTGATGTTTTATCCCTAGTAGCAACAGCACATCCACAACCTTTGAACCTACTGTCACGATCCCAGATTCAATGGAGGCATGAACCCACTATCGAGCATAAATACTCCCTCTTGGAGTTACAAGTATCAACTTGGCCAGAGCCTCTACTAGCAACGGAGAGCATGCAAGAACATAAACAACACATATATGATAAATTGATAATCAACTTAACATAGTATTCTAGATTCATCGGATCCCACCAAACACAACATGTAGCATTACAAATAGATGATCTTGATCATGTTAGGCAGCTCACAAGATCTAAACAATGATAGCACAAGCGGAGAAGACAACCATCTAGCTACTGCTATGGACCCATAGTCCAAGGATGAACTACTCACGCATCAATCCGGAGGCGGGCATGATGATGTAGAGCCCCTCCGGTGATGATTCCCCTCTCCGGCAGGGTGCCGGAGGCGATTTCCTGAATCCCCCGAGATGGGATTGACGAAGGCTTTATGTAGGCGGAAGGGCAGGTCAGGGGGCGTCACGAGGGCCCCACACACCAGGGCCACGCGGCCAGGGCCCAGGCCGCGCCGCCCTGTTGTGTCGGCGCCTCGTGGCCCCACTTCCTTTCCCCTCGGTCTTCGGAAGCTTCGTGTAAAAATAGGACCCTGGGCGTTGATTTCGTCCAATTCCGAGAATATTTCCTTACTAGGATTTCTGAAACCAAAAACAGCAGAAAACAGCGGCGCTTCGGCATCTTGTTAATAGGTTAGTGCCGGAAAATGTATAATAATGATGTAAAGTATGTATAAAACATTCAAGTATTGTCATAAAAGTAGCATGGAACATAAGAAATTATAGATATGTTTGAGACGTATCAGACATTCGCAACCCTTGCTACTATCTTGCATAAATTAGGGCCAACATCGTTCTTATCCATTCTAACCTCACTCCACAAACCATAGTCGTGCCCCGTCTTTAGAACCACACTACGGCCACCTAGTCCACAGAAAAGTACCTAGTCGGCGAGGCGGAAAAAACTTTCTGGCCCGAGATCTTCCTCGCAAGAATGATGATGAACTCCCATGCGTCACATTGGCAGTGGAATCGCGACGATCCACGTGTTCAGAGGGTAGATCTTCCAGTGATACCTTCGGTCAAGCCAGATTATCCTCGACCTCCGCCGTGGCCACGACAGTGCGAGACTGTGCCTTAATCCTACCGCAGGTTTACATTGTTAGATTTTGCATGTTTGCCTTCTATTTGTAGCTCGGATCTACTCCAAGCGCCGATCTTTTTGTGGCAAGATTGGATTATATAGTCAGCTAGATCCATATTTTATTCATGAGTTAAATCCATTATTTGTTTAGTTCAGTACTAATGTGTTACTTAGATCTGCATATGCACCGGACCTCTTAGTATATTGTGTATGACGATCTGATTTGTAATCGTAATTAGCTTACGCTTTGCTATATGTTATTGTCTATGGAAAGATTCGGTTGTTAGATCTAAATGTTATTGTGTGTTATAGTTAGCCAGCTTGATTGATACATTATTGTGTATATGTCATTGTGTAGGAAACCACAATTAGGTTAAGCTTGATCTACATGTTATTTGGCTTCCATTAATGTTTTTTTCATTCTATACTTGTGTAATAGGGATCTTATTTTGGTAACACTGCATACAAAGATTAAAAAAGGAAAGGAAAGGTGTGCAATATTTATGTTGTCACTATGCCTTTCTCTTATTGTACTCAACTTCCTCCGTCCACGGCATTCGCAGTTGCATGTAAGTCACTAATTAATTCAATTTGCAGATCAAATAATCTTTTCTATTTATGTTTCTTATTCTCACATTGAGTAGCATTTTATACTATATTTTCATATTGTTTTAGCAATATTAGTAAAACTGAGCAAGGACAAATGGATAAACCTCAAGATTTTATCCTTGCAGTATACATCACCATCACGAAGACAAAGAGGTGACCAAGAAAAACTACAATTTCTCTTTTTTGTGTATCTTTCTCGGTTGTAGAGCTATATGATAAAAGCTATGTCGCAAATATATGTATACATATGATATATCAGATGTGGAATCAAGTTAATCAAGATTTGCTACTGTATTTTCATGGGTGTTCAGGGGCATACATCTGCCATTATCACGGTTCTGCAGGTACAAATAATCGGTGCAGAATAAAAAAAAAACGTTTACACTATTAGCAATCATCATAGGTGGGAAACGATATAGGCTGAACACATACAACGAAACAATAATAGTCGTTTGCGATTATAAATAACACAAACACTTGGTGTACAAAAGTCGTTTGTGATGACTCTTCGTATCGCAGATGATTATAGAAACAAGATCGTTTGCGAAAGTTTGCCCCATCTCACTCGAGTTTAGAAACCGTGTGCGCTGTAGAGGCTCGTCGCCCACACTTAGTGATGGTCAGGTTAATTTATTACGTGTGAGAGATAATTTTTGCCGTGTTTGAAGGTATGGTGTGTACTAGTGTATGCTCCAAACAAACTTATGACTTATCGCCATGGTCGAGGGTTGGAAAGTCCTATGCTCCAAACAAACTTATGACTTATCAAAGAGGCCTTTCAACATAAGAAAATACAACTTCACAAAGAAACCGTGTATATATCGCAAAATTTGTTCTCAACACACAATTCATACGATGGACAACCATAAAACAACGCATTGATAACAACAAAAAAGGAAAGCCAGAAATGGCATTACAAATAGAACTTTCCAGAGCAACTGGTCATCGGTGATCCATGACCAGAGCCGGTAAAAGAGGAGAAGCCTCAAATATATTCCCATAGATAGATGTTCAAAGAAACGTGAAAAACTGTATGATCATCGTCATTGATCGTGGAGACGTGAAAGCCATTGATCGGCCAGCTGACTACATGCCTTGTTCAACGAGGTAGTCGCCAAGCCTCTCCACCACCATGTTGCACTGCCCAGGGGTCATGGGCTCGTCGTAGATGCCGACGACCAGCGCCTGCCCGGTCTTCTTGATGGTTATGCCTCCTGCTCCCTACAGACCGAATCAATGGCAAATTGATTAACATAACGAAGAGGAAGGATCGATCGATCAGCGAGAGCATGTAGTATAAGTTAGGAAACTCGAGAGATGCAAAACAGTTTCGTACCTTCTTGCCACGGATGACCGCGCCGGGCTCACCCTGGATGACCATGTACTTGGCACCTGCGACGAACATTCCGGTGGGGGCGAGGTGCCCCGGCTCGTCGAAGTCCTTCATGATGCCGGTTATCTCCTCAGGCTTGAACTGGACAACCACGCAAAATTAACCAGCACCGTGAGACCTGAACTCGATCATAGTGATCCAGAGAATGTGGCAAGGTGTGTGCGACGACGATCACCTGGGGGAAGGCAGTGCTCTGTGCCCAGACGGTGCCGTCGTGGCCGAGGATGGCGGCGGAGGCGAGGTGGTGGCCCTCGATCTCGCACATCAGGTGCTCGTCGACGTACGTCTGCCACGACATCTTCGGTCCTCTCTCGTTTGCTTACCGGAACGGCGAGGGGAGATCGGAGAGGGTACTGCTCGGGGTGGATCGATCGAAGGTGTCGAGTTCGAGCTTTGGATTTAATGGTGGAGGACATAAATAGGGAGGGGATGGAAACGGAAGACCGGATCCCCGCGTCCTCCCAGCCACCCGTTCACCTCTTCGCGCCCTTACACCTCGCCGTCTTTCAAGGCGACCGATGCTGTGATTGGTCAGAGCACATCGCTCGGTGTTGCAGGCATATTCGGGCATGCCACTCCAAAACGAGTGCTCTTCTACCATCGTGCATGCATGTATCATGTATATACGACATTTAGATGCAATTCCGTTGCAGTGGCATATTGGGCGTAGCCTTTGCATGTTTCTATTTTTGGAGACGAAATCTGGCTGCGATGCATTTTTTTTTATTGATGAGCATAACCACGAGGTTTATTTATCCATCACTAACGCCTGAGCAAATGTGTGGATGGGCTGTAACTAAACAGCAGGCTTTATGGGCTTTATGGCCAGAGTACTTACTAATCAGCCTAGTTGTGGCCTGTCGTGCTTCTAGGCCATATCTTTTGAAAAAAGCTAAATACACTACTAGTTCTAAGAGTTGTAGTTTACTTGCAGTTTAGTTCTAATAGTTGTAAAATGGAGTCAGGTAGTCTCAAAAGATATCCAAATGTGCAAAACTAGTCCCAAGTTATTTAGGTGCTAACACGTGGCTTCGGTACTTTTGCAAAATGATCCCTACACATTTTCTATACAACGTCGTCTTTGCTGAAGCCTAACGGATGTGGGTCCCATATTTTACCTCGTCGATTGGATTCAGTCAAACAATCAACATAACTTATTTTTCATTATCTCACTTACAATTAACATTGTAGGTGAACAATGACTCAATCATCATGTTCAGAGTATCACGTTTCTACAAAAGCACATTTAGATTTCAACGCTAAGAAATACTAGACCTAAATCTAACTAAGAGGCACAACATCACGTTGGGGAGAACTCTTAGCAAACTACTCCCTATTACTTCCAGAGATAGACAGAATGATACCGTATAGTTTCGTCGGGAGATCGTCTTATGCATTCTTTCGTCCAAAGGGCTATTTCTATAAAAATCACCAAAACATAATAGAACAACACCGCCTAGTAAGCAGAATATGAAACTCTCTATCTGATCTGGACGGAGAAACTATGTATTCCGTTTGGCGATTTTTTTAAATAATACAGTCTTTGTTTATTCTAGAAATAATACTCGATTTGAAGAATTTCCATCAATAATACATCGGGTTCGCGGAACCCGAGTATTAAAAATCGGGGTTCAGAAATCTGAGTGGTAGGGAATCTGCGGCAGCCGCATGAAGTCAGGCTTCTCCACCCCGAGTCCGTGCCTAGTGCGCGCTATCGGCCACGCGCGAGCCGAGTGCGCGTTGTCAGCCTATCGGCTGGGCAGCAGCAGGCCTATCGGTTCGGAGGATCCCGAGGCCAGGGAATCAGGTTCCATGACCCCGAGTCGGGTTCCCTGACCCCGAGTCACGCCGACTATTAAAATCGCGCTACCGACACTGCTCTTCTTCCTCCTCTCTCTCAGCTCGGTTCATCTGGTCTCTCTCTCTCTCTCTCTCTCTCTCGTTTTTGCTCTCAACTCCACCTCTATTTCTCTCATTTAACAACGATTTGTCCAACATTTTGTTGTTACTTTACCACCAAATGTTGTAGAATCACCTGATATATAGATGGGTTAGTTTTTGAGGCGTTTTCGTGGAGGTGTTGTTGGAGGTGGTGGTGGCGGAGGAGCTGGTGGTGGTGCCGGTGGTGTGATACGTCTCAAACGTATCTATAATTTATTATGTTCCATGCTACTTTTATGACAATACTTGAATGTTTTATACATATTTTACATCATTATTATACATTTTCCGGCACTAACCTATTAACAAGATGCCGAAGCGCCAGTTCCTGTTTTCTGCTGTTTTTGGTTTCAGAAATCCTAGTAAGGAAATATTCTTGGAATTGGAAGAAATCAACGCCCAGGGTCCTATTTTTACACGAAGCTTCCAGAAGACCGAGGGGGAAAGGAAGTGGGGCCACGAGACGGCCACACAGCAGGGCGGCGCGGCCCAAGCCCTGGCCGCGCCGGCCTAGCGTGTGGGGCCCTCGTGTGGCCCCCTGACTTGCCCTTCCGCCTACTTAAAGCCTTCGTCGCGAAACCCTCTATACCGAGAGCCACGATACGGAAAACCTTCCAGAGACGCCGCCGCCGCCAATCCCATCTCGGGGGATTCAGGAGATCGCCTCCGGCACCCTGGGAGAGGGGAATCATCACCGGAGGGGCTCTACATCATCATGCCCGCCTCCGGATTGATGCGTGAGTAGTTCATCCTTGGACTATGGGTCCATAGCAGTAGCTAGATGGTTGTCTTCTCCGCATGTGCTATCATTGTTTAGATCTTGTGAGCTGCCTAACATGATCAAGATCATCTATTTGTAATGCTACATGTTGTGTTTGATGGGATCCGATGAATCTAGAATATTATGTCAAGTTGATTATCAATCTATCATATATGTGTTGTTTATGTTCTTGCATGCTCTCCGTTGCTAGTAGAGGCTGGCCAAGTTGATACTTGTAACTCCAAGAGGGAGTATTTATGCTCGATAGTGGGTTCATGCCTCCATTGAATATCGTGACAGTAGGTTCTAAGGTTGTGGATGTGCTGTTGCTACTAGGGATAAAACATCAATGCTTTGTCTAAGGATATTTGTGTTGATTACATTACGCACCATACTTAATGCAATTATCTGTTGTTTACAACTTAATACTGGAGGGGGTGCAGATGCTAACCCGAAGGTGGATTATTTAGGCATAGATGCATGCTGGATAGCGGTCTATGTACTTTGTCGTAATGCCCTGATTAAATCTCATAGTAATCATCGTTGATATGTATTGAATCTTGATTTGTCAATTGCCCATCTGTAATTTGTTCACCCAACATGTTAGTTATCTTATTGGAGAGACACCACTAGTGAATGGACCCGGTCCATTCTTTTACATCTGAATACAATCTACTGCAATCATTGTTCTCTCTTGTTATTTGCAAACAAACACCATCTTCCACTCGATACGTTTAATCCTTTGTTTTCAGCAAGCCGGTGAGATTGACAACCTCAGTATTACGTTGGGGCAAAGTATCTTGATTGTGTTGTGCAGGTTCCACGTTGGCACCGGTTTCACTGGTGTTGCGCCGCACTACACTCCTCCACCAACAACCTTCACGTGCTTCTTGGCTCCTACTGGTTCGATAACCTTAGTTTCATACTGAGGGAAACTTGCTTCTATACGCATCATACCTTCCACTTGGGGTTCCCAACGGACGTGTGCTTCACGCGTATCAAGCTAAATTTCTGGCGCCGTTGCCGGGGAGCATAGCTTTATTTGCAAGTTCACTTGGATTGATATTGTTCGCTGCAAATCCTCCATCATGGGTAAACCTCGCGATACTAAAGTCGCCATATTACCATCCACTACAAGAAAAGGTACAACTCTGAGTACCTCTGCTGCTCTTGATTCACCATCTGTGATAAGTCAACTTGTTTCACCACCACAAGCTTCACGTGTTGGTATTTCTGCTGAATCTGAAAATTCCTCTGATAATTTTGATGATGCTTCTACTGTGCTTGATAATACTGGTTCATTAGGTCCTTTTCTAGATGCTACAATTGCTAGGTCTAGACAAATTGAAAATACTGAAACTCCTAATGAAAATACTGTTACACCTGTTAATTCACCTGAGATTGATGATCTTGATGAAGATTATGTGGAACTTGATGATGATTTTATTGATAAATGCAATGCTACTACTAGTACAAGTAACCTTAAAAAGCTTATTGCACAACATGCTGTTAGATATAAACTGTCTCCTGATCCTAAATTTGCCACATCTCCTATAAACATTAAGGATAAAGATTATGATTTTTATCTTGATTTATCTCATATATCTATTGTTGAGAAAACACCCTTTTGTGGTACTGAAAAAGAGAGTGTTGTAGAACATATGAATGAGCTTTCTACTTTAAGTAGCTTGTTTTCTGATGATGTTAAGATGCGTACTTATTTTGTTACTAAGATTTTCCCTTTCTCATTAAAGGATGATGCTAAGATTTGGTATAATAATTTGCCTCCTGATTCTATTGATAGTCCAAGTTGTTTGCTTGATGTTTTCTTTCGAAAATATTTTCCCGCTAGTGCTCAACATATTGCTCTGCAGAGAATTTATAGTTTTGATCAAGAAGATGGAGAGAAATTGCCTGAAGCTTGGGCAAGATTTTGCTCTCTTATTAGAGCTCGGCCTGGACATGATTTGGAGAAGCATGATTTACTTGATATATTTATAGTGGACTAACCATTGAGTCTAGGGCATACCTGGATAGTTGTGCTGATTGTGTTTTCAGGAAAAGAACTCCGGACGAAGCTGAAGAATTATTGGCTAAAATAAGCAAAAATCATGATGATTGGTCTACACCTGAACCAACCCCGACACCAATATTGAAGAAGAGGGGTATGATTGAATTAAATGATGAAGATATGAGGGAAGCCAAGAAATCTCTTATGGAGAAAGGTATTAAATCTGAAGATGTGAAGAATTTGCCTCCTATAGAAGACCTATGTAAGATAATTCCCCCTTCATCCACAATTGAGGTACATTCCCTTCAACGCTTTGATAGAGGAGATATCCCTTATTCAAAACCTCCTGATCAATGTTTAGATGAATTTGATAATTATATTGTTAAGCAAAATAATTTTAATATGAGAGTAGAGAATCATCTAATGGAAAATTCTCAAGCTATTAGTAAATTGCATGATATTGTGGAGAGAACCTCCAATGATGTTAAGATGCTTGTTAAACATTTTAATATGATTCAAACTCAAATTGATCAACTTACTAAAGTGCAAAATGACTTGTTAAAAAATACTCATGAAGAAAAACATGCTTATGAAGTAACAACTAGAGGTGGTGTTTCTACCCAGGATCCTCTATATCCTGAAGGGCACCCCAAAAGAATTGAACAAGATTCTCAACGAACTAAAGAAACTAGTAGTCCTTCTAAGAAAAAGAAGAAGAAACATAAAACTGTTGTAGAATCCTCTGAACCTGTTAATGATCCTAATAGTATTTCTATTTCTGATGCTGAAACTGAAAGTGGTAATGAACATGATGAAGATAATGATAATAATGATACTCCTGATAAAGAAGAAATTGAAAAAGAACCTGAAAAGCATGCTAAAAATAAGAAGTACACTAAAGAAGATTTTATTACAAAGAAACATGGTAATGAAAGAGAACCTTGGGTTCAAAAGCAAATGCCTTTTCCTGCTAAGAAACTGAAATCAAAGGAGGAGGAACATTATAATAAATTTTGTGATTGGATGAAACCTTTATTTTTGCAAATCCCTTTGACTGATGCTATTAAATTGCCTCCTTATTCAAAGTATATGAAAGATATTGTCTCTAACAAAAGGAAAATTCCTAATGAGGAGATTTCTACTATGCTCGCTAATTACTCTTTCAATGGTAAGGTTCCAAAGAAGCTTGGAGATCCAGGTATACCGACTATTCCTTGTTCCATCAAGAATAATTATGTTAGAACTGCTCTATGTGATTTGGGAGCAGGAGTTAGTGTAATGCCTTTTTCTCTTTACAAGAGACTTGATTTAGATAAGTTGATACCAACTGATATATCTTTGCAAATGGCTGATAAATCTACTGCTATTCCTATTGGTGTATGTGAAAATGTTCCTGTTCAAGTTACTCAACATTGCTTAATATTAACTGATTTTGTTGTGTTGGAAATGCCTGAAGATGATAATATGTCTATTATTCTTGGAAGACCCTTTCTTAATACTGCAGGGGTTGTTATTGATTGCAATAAAGGAAAAGTTACTTTCAATGTTGATGACAAGGAACATACCGTCTATTTTCCAAAGAAGATTGATAAAGTATATGGAGTTAATACAATTTGTAATGTGAAAACTATCAAGGTGGTATCATTTGATTGTCCTATATACGAGCCTAAAGAAGAATATCGAACTCTTGTGATTGGATCCATATCAATTCAATATAAGGTAACATGATTGATTTGAGGTTTATTTCTTCTCATGTCATATAAAATTTATTTGGTAGCAAGACTTGATCAACCTTGTTAACAAGTATATTTTAATGCATGAGAGAGCTAAACAACACTTCTTTCTTCCTCCACTTGTCTTACTTGCTGTAGCACTTTAAGTTTTGCAATATGCTTTAGTCGTTTAAGATTTTGGAAATTATTTTCCTGCGCTATAATAATCACTTTAACACCCAGAAATGTGCATTTTTCGAAGTTCTAAAAAATTTACAAAAATTATACTGGTAGTCTTATTTTTCGAAGGGGCATCCTGGGCAGCACTGGGATGACCGTGGGGCACCCCAGGTGGCACCCCACCCGGCGCGGCCGGCAAAGGCGCGCCACGTTGTGTGGGGCCCTCCTTGCCCCACCACTTCATCTCTTCCTCCCATTCTCTTCTCTCTCCCGAAAAAACTCGCACCAGCTTTCTCTCACTCGTGTTTCTGCTCAAGAACTCAAGATTTCTCGATCTCTTTGCTCAGCCCAGATTTCTGTCTGAAATTTGGCACATTTGCTCTTCGGTATGTGACTCCTTTGATTATCCAATTAGAATTTTGTTTGGTTGAGTATATATTGAATATTTTGCTGCTGTAGGTAACATGTTTAGTGAGCTTGCATGCTTGTTCTAAGTGGTAGAAACTAGTTTTGATACATGTTTAGTACTCTAGCAAGTTCCTATAGTAGTTTCCCTCAATTATATACCTTGAAATCAAATTTTATAATGATTGTTGAAAAATTTCAGAAAAGGAAAATGGACAACTACAACTTTGGAGAGGTGTTCGAAAGAGAAACGACAAGCACGGGGAGGCCCTCGAGGGCATCCACTCGGATTAGACGATCCTATAATGAGGACGTCATTGCACCGAGCTTCGAACCCGAAGAAGACAATGGAGCCCCTAATGCTTCATCTTTCCCATGTTATAACTTTTTGAGCAATGCAGGGTTGCTGGATGATTTCTTGACTCTCGTCGGTAAGGCGGGTTTAACCACCTATATGGAGGATGAGAGGAAGCAATACTACATGCTCACTAAAATCTTTGTGGAGAGCTTCAAGTTCAACAACAAGCACTTTCACCCGACAGTTGCATTCAGGATCTATGGTAATCCTATTACTATGAAGTTGAAGGATTTTTGTACTGCATTGGATATTGCCCCTGTAGGTACAACAAAGAAGATCGAGGACAACCCCAAGGCTTTGCTGGAGCTCTATCGAGAAATCACCAATGACGATTGCCGCACCATTCAGCGTGGCAAGATAAGAAACATCCAACTCCCTGCCATTAAGTATTTTGCTTATTACCTTGCTACTAGCATTCTTGGTAGGGAGAATACTAGTAATATTTCTAGTTATCATCTTGCTTTCTTAATTGCTGCACTCACTGGAGAGACACCTTATCATCTTGGTGCTCTTGTTGCTCGCCGTTTGTCTAACAAGGGGCCTATTTTTGGAGGAATAATTGCATCGCGTATTTTGGCACATCTAGATCTTCCTCTTGACCCTACTGATGTGGAACTAACCCCTGCTAGGTTAGATATTGCTGCTATGAAGAGTCACCAATTTGTTACAACTGACTCTAGTATGGATAATATTGTCTATAGAATGTTATTTGCTGACGGGGATGAGAGGGAAGTCCTCTTGCCCCAAACCGATTTGTTCAGTGTTGACAGGACACCATGGTCGCGCTCTAAGGAGGAGGTGGATGAGCAACTGAAGATACAAGGTTTCCACCAGCAGCATGACTCCGAGGACGCCGAGCCCTCCTACGACTACACCGTCACGTATCCTGTTGCTTCTTCCAGCACATACCCAGAACAGGGTCCTTCTTCGTCATACTACGGAGATACCACTTCATGGGGACCGTGGGAATGAACTCCACTTAGGACAAAAGCCTAAGCTTGGGGGGAGGTATACCGGCATCACTCATTCTTTGCATATTATGGTTGCTGGATACTTGTATATACTTGTTTAGTTTCTTAGAGTGGTTTTCTAATGAGAGGAGATGATATTTGGGGAAGTGCTGTCCAAAAACAGATTCTGGGCTGTTACCAAAAAAATTCGTGCGCACAGCCAGAACGTTATTTTGAGTTGAAATTTTTTGAGCATGTTCCCCAGGTTGTTATCTAACTTTCATTAGTTTAACACTTTTGAACTGAGCAACGCAAGATTTTTGTAAAAATCGATTTCTGTACTGCTGTCAGGTTTGGCAGATTTCTGCCATCCTGCTTTTCTGTGTTTGTTAGTTTGCATTCTCTTGTTTTTGCTTTGTTTCTTTCCTAAAACACAAAAAGACCAAAAATATTTCTGTTGTTTCTCTTCACTATTTGTTTATTTGTTTCTTTGCTTTTATTTTACTTTATTTGCTATCGTTGGTTTGCTATGAGAAAATCCAAAAAGATTTTGCTTTGTTTGCTTGTTTCCTTTTGTTCTTGATTCTAACCCGAAAACACCAAAAATATTTGTTGTTCTTCTTTGGTTTTGTAAAGTTCATTAGGGAGTTCAGAGGTCTCCGGTGGTTGGAGCTTGGTTTCATTCCATATTATTATTCAAGCTGCACAAGTGAAAGGCAATAATGACGATCTACGGCAACTTGACTGTGGTGAGAGGCTGGTATGAACTCTATTTGTTTTCATTTTTGTACATATACTCATCCATGTGAGCATGCTTAGTTGGTTCATGTGAGGTATATGTCATTTAATGAAAGTCTAGTAGTTCATGATCTCTCATGATTAGTTCCAATCTATTAATAATGAGTAGCATGTCATGAATATTTGCTTGCATTGTTTTATTCATAGATCGGTATGACATTGTGGTATCCTCCTCTGAATAATTCACTTGAATCGACTTGGCACATGCTCACGCATGCATATGACTAAACAAAAGTCAATTAAGCCTCGATGATTTGCTTTGCTTCAGAGTTCTTGTATCACTTTTATGCCTCCGTTAATTTTATTTTGTCGCAAGCATGATTATGACGGTTATTGCTCTCTTGATTGTCGCTTCCCAGTCTATTGCTAGCCTTCACTTGTACTGAGCGGGAACGCTGCTCGTGCTTCCAAATACCTTAAAACCAAGTTGTTCCAAAGTGTCCACCATAAATACCTATGCATGGCATTTCAAACCATTCCAAGTAAATTCTCATGTGCTACCTTTAAACCTTCAAACTACTTCTCAATTTGTGTTAATGTTTTATAGCTCATGAGGAAATATGTGGTGTTTTATCTTTCAACCTTGTCATTTACTCCGGACAGACTTTCACCAATGGAATAGTGGCACATCCGCTTATCCAATAATTTTGCAAAAAGAGCTAGCAACGGGGTTCCCAGCCCCAATTAATTAACCTTCATTAATAATTCTCTTCACGTGTTTTGCTCTGATTCATCAGTAAGCAACTTAACCTGCAAATAGATACTTGATGACCCACAAGTATAGGGGGTGTATCGTAGTGTCTTCGATAAGTAAGAATGTCGATCCCAACGAGGAGCAGAAGGTGTTGACAAGCAGTTTCGATGAAGGATTCACTGTAAATGCTCACAGACAAGTATTCAAGGGGTTTTGATGTAACAGATGAATAAAGTACGAGTAAGTAAAGTGCGAGAGAAATAATTGCGAGTGGCCCAATCCTTTTAGCACAAAGGACAAGCCGGTTTGTTTACTTATAATGACCAAACGTTCTTGAGGACACACGGGGATTTTAGTCTAGTGCTTTCGCTTCATACAGCTAATTAATCTTCATTGTTTTGATAAGTGTTGTGTGGGTGAACCTATGCTAATGCACCGCCCTTCCTAGGACTAATACATACTTGTGATTATACCCCTTGCAAGCATCCGCAACTACAAGAAAGTAATTAAGATAAATCTAACCACAGCCTTAAACTCTGAGATCCTGCGATCCCTCTTGCATCGATATACCAACGGGCTCGGGTTTCTGTCACTCCGGCAACCCCGCAATCAGCAACCGAATACAAGATGCACTCCCCTAGGCCCATAAATGGTGAAGTATCGTGTAGTCGACGTTCACACGACACCACTAGAAGAATGACACCACAACTTAAATATCATAACATTGAATATTACTCAACCATAGTTCACTACTAACATTTAGACTTCACCCATGTCCTCAAGAACTAAACGAACTACTCACGAGACATCATATGGAATACAATCAGAGGTGATATGATGATGAATAACAATCTGAACATAAACCTTGGTTCAACGGTTTCACTCAATAGCATCAATAACAAGTAGAAATCAACACCGGGAGAGTTTCCCCTATCAAACAATCAAGATCCAACCCAAATCGTTACAGCGGTGACGAGGTGCAGCGGTGGTGATGGCGGTGTAGATGGTGGAGATGATGATGATGATGATGAGATGATGTCCAGCTCGATGACGATGGCGATGGCGTCGATTTCCTCCTCCGGGAGGGAATTTCCCCGGCGGATTCCTGCCCGCCGGAGAGCTCTTTCTCTCTGGTGTTCTCCGCCCCGCAGAGGCGGCTGTAACTCTTCGTGAGGTACCCTCTGTGGCTTAGGTTTTCGGGACGAAGGAGTACGCGAAGAAAAGGAGGCGAAAGGCTGGGGCCCCACACCACATGGTGGCGCGGCCAGGCCATGCGCCGCGCCGCCATGTTGTCTGGGCCCACCTTGGGTTTTTTTTGTGTACAACTAATTTTTTTGTGTTTTGTTTAGGTGCAGCAAACAAAGTAGTAAATAAAATAAAGCAAGACAGAAACAAAGTAAAGAGATTGAGAAGTGGAGACTCCCCTTGCAGCGTGTCTTGATCTCCCCGGCAACGGCGCCAGAAATTTGCTTGATGCGCGTAGATGTACACGTCCGTTGGGAACCCCAAGAGGAAGGTATGATGCGCACAGTGGCAAGTTTCCCTCAGAAACCAAGGTTTAATCGGACCAGTAGGAGTCAAGAAGCACGTTGAAGGTTGATGGTGGCGAAATGTGATGCGGCGCAACAACAGGGATTCCGGCGCCAACGTGGAACCTGCACAACACCAAGTACTTTGCCCCAACGAAACAGTGAGGTTGTCAATCTCACCGGCTTGCTGTAACAAAGGATTAACCGTATTGTGTGGAAGATGATTGTTTGCAAGAAAAACAAGTATTGCAGTTGTATGCGATGTAAAGAATAGGACCGGGGTCCACAGTTCACTAGAGGTGTCTCTCCCATAAGATAAAAGCATGTTGGGTGAACAAATTACAGTCGGGCAATTGACAAATAGAGAAAGGCATAACAATGCATATACATGATATGATAAATATAGTGAGATTTAATCGGGGCATTACGACAAAGTACATAGACCGCCATCCAATGCATCTATGCCTAAAAAGTCCACCTTCAGGTTATCATCCGAACCCCATTCGGTATTAAGTTGCAAAGCAACAGACAATTGCATTAAGTATGGTGCGTAATGTAATCGACAACTACATCCTTAGACATAGAATCAATGTTTTATCCCTAGTGGCAACAGCACATCACAACCTTAGAACTTTCTGTCACTGTCCCAGGTGTCAATGAAGGCATGAACCCACTATCGAGCATAAATACTCCCTCTTGGAGTTAAGAGCAAAAACTTGGCCAGAGCCTCTACTAATAACGGAGAGCATGCAAGATCATAAACAACACATAAACAATAGATTGATAATCACCATAACATAGTATTCTCTATCCATCGGATCCCGACAAACACAACATATAGTATTACAGATAGATGATCTTGATCATGTTAGGCAGCTCACAAGATCCAACAATGAAGCACAATTAGGAGAAGACGACCATCTAGCTACTGCTATGGACCCATAGTCCAGGGTGAACTACTCACTCATCACTCCGGAGGCGATCATGGCGATGAAGAGTCCTCCGGGAGATGAATCCCTCTCCGGCAGGGTGCCGGAGGATCTCCTGAATCCCCCGAGATGGGATTCGCGGCGGTGGCGTCTCTGGAAGGTTTTCCGTATCGTCGCTCTCGTGGGGGGTTTCGCGACGGAGGCTATTTGTAGGCGGAAGGGCAGGTCAAGAGGCGGCACGAGGGCCCGATGACGGGGCGCGCGGCCGGGCTGGGCCGCGCCGCCCTGTCGTCTAGCCACCTCGTGGCCCCACTTCGACTCTCCTTCGGTCTTCTGGAAGCTCCGTGCAAAAATAGGACCCTGGGCGTTGATTTCGTCCAATTCCGAGAATATTTCCTTACTAGGGTTTCTGAAACCAAAAACAGCAGAAAACAACAACTGGCTCTTCGGCATCTTGTTAATAGGTTAGTTCCAGAAAATGCGTAAATACGATATATAATGTGCATAAAACATGTAGGTATCATCAATAAAGTAGCATGGAACATAAGAAATTATCGATACGTTGGAGACGTATCAAATAACAATCTGAACATAAACCTTGGTTCAACGGTTTCACTCAATAGCATCAATAACAAGTAGAAATCAACACCGGGAGAGTTTCCCCTATCAAACAATCAAGATCCAACCCAAATCGTTACAGCGGTGACGAGGTGCAGCGGTGGTGATGGCGGTGTAGATGGTGGAGATGATGATGATGATGATGATGGAGATGATATCCAGCTCGATGACGATGGCGATGGCATCGATTTCCCCCTCCGGGAGGGAATTTCCCCGGCGGATTCCTGCCCGCCGGAGAGCTCTTTTCTCTCTGGTGTTCTCCGCCCCGCAGAGGCGGCTGTAACTCTTCGTGAGGTACCCTCTGTGGCTTAGGTTTTCGGGACGAAGGAGTACGCGAAGAAAAGGAGGCGAAAGGGGCTGTGGGCCCCCCACACCACATGGTGGCGCGGCCAGGCCATGGGCCGCGCCGCCATGTTGTCTGGGCCCACCTTGGGTCCAGCTGGCTCCCCCTTCTGGCTTCCTTCGTCATCGGAAAAATAGGAATTTACGTGTAATTTCCTTCCACAGTTGATCTTCCGAAATATTGCGTTCGACGGTGCTTTTTCCTGGCTCCGGTGCTTGATCCTCCAATAATGATGAAACATGCAAAATAGATGAAATAACATAAGTATTGTGTCCCAATATGAAATATATCAATGAATAATAGCAAATTATGATATAAAATAGTGATGCAAATTGGACGTATCAATACTCCCCCATGGTATGTGAATGTTGGAAGGCACCCGAGGATTCGGTTAGCCATGGCTTGTGTAAGCAAAGGTTGGGGGAGTGTCATCCATAATGAAACTAAAATGCATGTGTAAACAAAAGAGAAGAGGGATGATCTACCTTGCTGGTAGAGATGACGTCCTTCATGGGAGCCGCTCTTGAGAGTCTGGTTGGCGAGGTGGTTAGAGTACCCACTATCATTCGTTGACAACAACAAACACCTCTCAAAATAATTTTACTTCTGTCTTTGAAAAAATGAAAAGCTCTAGCACATGTTAATCCCTGCTTCCCTCTGCGAAGGGTCAATCTTTTACTTTTATGTTGAGTCACCATCCTTTCTTTGAGCACCTTCTTGAGAGCATAACTGTCATTCTTAGTATAATATGCTTGTCTCAAAATATGATCAGTTGTGGTATAACTTTGATGCTTTTATCTTTGACAAATTTACTTCTAGTCTTTCTATGAACTTCAGAGGTGCCTGGGCATTTATGTTTTGCTGTACAAATACAGGCAAGCGAGATACCACTTTATCATATCTTTCTATGAACATTGCAATCCTGCTTATGGAAGTGTTTCATGATGCTTGTTATTAGTTTGTTGGTATCTCTTTCATGATTGACATAGCTATTAGATGACTTTATTTGCATGTACCTTATTATGAATTGCTTAAGCACTTGCCATATCATGAGAATATTTACATCATATGAACAAATGTGTTCGTGAAAGTTCTTTTATCGCACTCAGTTGTTAACTGAATTGCTTGAGGACAAGCAATAAGCTAAGCTTGGGGGGAGTTGATACGTCCAAAACGTATCTACTTTCCCGAACACTTTTGCTATTGTTTTGCCTCTAATTTGTGTATTTTGGATACAACTAACACGGACTAACGCTGTTTTCAGCAGAATTGCTCTGGTGTCTCGTTTTTGTGCAGAAATCCAACTTTCAGGAAAATCCTCGGAATTTATGCGAAAGGTCCTATTTTCCCAGAATATTGACGGAGCCAGAAGGGCAAGCCAGGTGGGGGCCCGAGGCCCCCACACACTAGGCCGGCGCGACCCAGGAGGGGCGCGCCGCCCTACTGTGTGGCCGCCTCGGCTGGCCCCCGACGCCCTCCTTTGGACTACTTAAAGGTTTCGATCTAAAAACGCGAGACGGGAAGTCGAAGTCGCCAGAAACCATCCAGTACGCCACCGCCATCACGAAACTCCGTCTCGGGACCAGAAACTCCGTTCTGGCACTCCGACGGGACGGGGAATGGAGGGGATCATCGCGCCATCACCACCAACGCCTCTCCATCGACCAGCCATGTTTCCCCCATCCATGTGTGAGTAATTCCCCCGCTGTAGGCTGAAGGGGATGGTAGGGATTGGATGAGATTGATCATGTAATAGTCACAAGATTGTTAGGGCATGGTGCCTAGTATCCGTAGATGTTACTTTTATGATATTGTTGCAACTTTTTATGCTTAATGCTTGTCACTAGGGCCCGAGTGCCATGATCTCAGATCTGAACATGTTATTGTTTCATCATGATATGCATTGTTTTATGATCTTACCTGCAAGTTGTATACACACGTTGTTGTCCGGAACCCGAGGCCCCAAAGTGACAAGAATTGGGACAACCGGAGGGGAAGGCGGTGATGTGAGGATCACATGTGTTCACGGAGTGTTAATGCTTTGCTCCGGTACTCTATTAAAAGGAGTACCTTAATTTCCAGTAGTTTCCCTAGAGGCCCGGCTGCCACCGGCTGGTAGGACAAAAGATGTTGTGCAAATTTCTCATTGCGAGCACGTACGACTATATATGGAACACATGCCTATGGATTGATTAGTACTTGGATACCGCTTTATTATTATCTGCAAATGCCCTACCATGATTGTTATATGAATTCTCTCATCCATGCAACGCCCGTTCATCCATCCCTGTGCCTACAGTATTTTAATCCTGCTGTTTACTATAATCACTACTGATGTCTTTATTTCACTGCTGTTGTTATTTCACTATTCCTACTACTATAAAACTGCTACTGATAAACTCTTGCGAGCAAGTCTGTTTCCAGGTGCAGCTGAATTGACAACTCCGTTGTTAAGGCTTACAAGTATTCTTTGTCTCCCCTTGTGTCGAATCAATAAATTGGGTAATACTTCCCTCGAAGACTGTTGCGATCCCCTATACTTGTGGGTCATCAAGACTATTTTCGGCGCCGTTGCCGGGAGATCAAGACACGCTGCAAGGGGAGTCTCCACATCCAATCTCTTTACTTTTTTTTGTCTTGCTTTACTTTATTTTATTTACTATCTTGTTTTCTACATATTAAAAACACAAAAAAATTAGTTACTTTACTTTCTGTTTTATTTACTTGCTCTATATCAAAAACACAAAAAAATTAGTTACTTGTCTTTATTCTATTTGCTTAGTTTACTTTACTACTGCTACAATGGGTACTCCTGAAAATACTAAGTTGTGTGATTTCACTAGCACAAATAATTATTATTTTATATGTACTCCTATTGCTCCACCTGCTACTACAACAGAATTCTATGAAATTAAACCTGCTTTACTGAATCTTGTTATGAGAGAGCAATTTTCTGGTGTTAGTACTGATGATGCTGCTGCCCATCTTAATAATTTTGTTGAACTTTGTGAAATGCAAAAGTATAAGGATATAGATGGTGATATTATAAAACTGAAATTGTTTCCTTTCTCACTAAGAGGAAGAGCTAAAGATTGGTTGCTTTCTTTGCCTAAGAATAGTATTGATTCGTGGACTAAATGTAAAGATGCTTTTATTAGTAAATATTATCCTCCTGCTAAGATTATATCTTTGAGAAGTAGCATAATGAATTTTAAACAATTTGATAATGAACATGTTGCTCAAGCATGGGAGAGAATGAAATCTTTGGTAAAGAATTGCCCTACCCATGGACTGACTACTTGGATGATCATCCAAACCTTTTATGCAGGATTGAATTTTTCCTCGAGGAACCTATTGGATTCAGCTGCTGGAGGTACTTTTATGTCCATCACCTTGGGCGCCGCGACTAAGCTTCTTGATGATATGATGATCAATTACTCTGAATGGCACACTGAAAGAACTCCTCAAGGTAAGAAGGTAAATTCTGTTGAAGAAACCTCTTCTTTGGGTGATAAGATTGATGCTATTATGTCTATGCTTGCAAATGGTAGATCTCATATTGATCCTAATAATGTTCCTTTAGCTTCATTGGTTGCTCAAGAAGAAAATGTTGATGTGAATTTCATTAAGAATAATAATTTCAACAACAACTATAGGCCATATCCTTTTAATAATGGTAGTGGTTATGGTAATTCTTATGGTAGATCTGTTTTGCCTAATGAGGAAAAGATATTGGAAATTGAAAGAACTACTAAGAGCTTTATGCAATCGCAATATGAGAAAAATCAATTGTTTACTAAAACTATGAATGAACAATCTGCCTTGTTGAAAAATATAGGAAATCAACTTGAAAATTTGAATGTGAAAATTTCTGGTTTGCAAACTAAACTTACAAATGCTGAAAATCGAATCTCATATATGTCTGAATCACAATCTTCTTTAATTAATAAAATGGCTGCTAAACCTGAGGATAATGATACAAAATTTTCTGCTACAACAAATGCCATCCAAGTTCGAATTAATGATAATATTAGAATGTTGGCTGAATTGCATGCTAGGTGGGATAGAGAAGAAAAAGAAAAACTTGCTAAAGAAAATAATGTAGCTAAAGTATGGACTATTACCACCACTAGTAATGTTGATTCTTCACATGTTGCTACACCTCCTACTATCAATGGTAAAATAATTGGTGTTGGCAATGTTTCTACTCCTAGTGCAAAGCGTGCAAAATTGCCTGAAACTGCTTGTGATAAAACTGCTGAAATTTTTCAAAATATTGGTGACAATGATTCCATTGCTGTAGAACATAATGGTTTAGATTTTGATGATTGTCATATTACTGAAGTTATAAAGTTCTTACAAAAACTTGCTAGAAGTCTCAATGCTAGTGCTATAAATTTAGCCTTTACAAAACATATTACAAATGCTCTCATTAAAGCTAGGGAAGAGAAATTAAAACTTGAAGCTTCTATTCCTAGGAAGTTAGAAGATGGTTGGGAGCCCATCATTAAGATGAAATTTAATGATTTTGAATGTAATGCTTTATGTGATCTTGGTGCAAGTATTTCTGTTATGCCTAAGAAGATTTATGATATGCTTGACTTGCCACCATTGAAAAATTGTTATTTGGATGTTAATCTTGCTGATAATGTTAAAAAGAAACCTTTGGGGAGGATTGATAATGTTCGTATTACGGTTAACAATAACCTTGTCCCCGTTGATTTTGTTGTCTTGGATATTGAATGCAATGCATCTTGTCCTATTGTGTTGGGAAGACCTTTTCTTCGAACTGTTGGTGCTGTTATTGATATGAAGGAATGTAATATTAAGTATCAATTTCCTCTCAAGAAAGGTATGAAACACTTCCCTAGAAAGAGAATGAAGTTGCCTTTTTATTCTATTATTAGAACAAGTTATGATATTGATGCTTCTTCTCTTGATGTTACTTGATTTGCACTTTCTGCGCCTAGCTGAAAGGCGTTAAAGAAAAGCACTTTTTGGGAGATAACCCATGTTTCATTTTATTTACTGTATTTTTGAGTCTTGGAAGTTTTTTACTACTGTAGCAACCTCTCCTTATCATGTTTTTGTGCCAAGTAAATTTTCTATGTTAAAGTTGATGGTAGATTTGGATTGCTGCGCAGAAACAGCATTGCTGTCTGTCACGAATTCGCGCAGAAGTCTCTGTAAAAAAATCAAAAAATCTGCAAATTTACGTGCGTGATCCTCATATATGTACGCAACTTTCATTAGTTTTGAGTTTTTCCGTTTGAGCAAGTTAAGTGCCCCTGCAAAATTTGTCTTTACGGACTGTTCTGTTTTGACAGATTCTGCCTTTTATTTCGCATTGCCGCTTTTGCTATGTTGAATGAGTTTCTTTGTTCAATTAACTTTCAGAAGCTTTGTGCAATGTCCAGAAGTGTTAAGAATGATTGTGTCACCTCTGAATGTGTGAATTTTAATTATGCACTAACCCTCTAATGAGTTTGCTTGAAGTTTGGTGTGGAGGAAATTTTCAAGGGTCAAGAGAAGAGGATGATATACTATGATCAAGAAGAGTGAAAGGTCTAAGCTTGGGGATGCCCCGGTGGTTCATCCCTGCATATTTTAAGAAGACTCAAGCATCTAAGCTTGGGGATGCCCAAGGCATCCCCTTCTTCATCGACAACTTATCAGGTCACTTCTAGGGAAACTATATTTTTATTCCATCACATCTTATATTCTTTACTTGGAGCGTCGGTTTGCTTTTATTTTTGTTTTGGTTTGAATAAAGTTGGATCCCATCATCCTTATATTGGAGATATTACGCTCCGCTTTTTCATATGGAACACTTGTGTTCTTAATTGTGCTTTAATGTTCATGGCGAAGGCTGAAATTGCTTCGTTAAATTGCTATTTGGTTGGAATCAGAAAATGCTGCATATGGTTTGGTAACTTGGCAATTGTTTGAGCTCTCATAGATCATGTTTAAGCTCTTGCATCATGTAGTTTAATCTATTAATGAAGAACTACCGTAGAGCTTGTTTAATTTGGTTTGCATGATTGGTCTCTCTAAGTCTAGATATTTTCTGGTATAGTGTTTGAACAACAAGGAAGACAGTGTAGAGTCTTATAATGCTTGCAATATGTTCTTGTGTAAGTTTTGCTGTACCTGTTCATACTTGTGTTTGCTTCAAACAACCTTGCTAGCCCAAACCTTGTACTGAGAGGAAATGCTTCTCGTGCATCCAAACACCTTGAGCCAAAACCCATGCCATTTGTGTCCACCATATCTACCTACTATGTGGTATTTTTCTGCCATTCCAAAGTAAATTACTTGAGTGCTACCTTTAAAATTCCATTCCTTTATCTTTGCAATATATAGCTCATGGGACAAATAGCTTAAAAACTATTGTGGTGATGAATATGTAGTTATGTGTCTTAGTTCTTATAAGTTGCTTGTTGAGCGGTAACCATGTTTCTGGGGACGCCATCAACTTTTTACCTTTGTTGGATATCATGTGAGATGCTATGCATGTTCGTCTTGTCTGAAGTAAGTGCGATTTCATGATCAAATGGTTTGAGTATGCATATGTTAGAGAAGAACATTGGGCCGCTAACTAAAGCCATGTATCATGGTGGAAGTTTCAGTTTGGACATACAACCTCAATCTCTTATGAGAATATTATTTGTTGTTGAATGCTTAAGCATTAAAAGAGGAGTCCATTATCTGTTGTCTATGTTGTCCCGGTATGGATGTCTAAGTTGAGAATAATCAAAAGCGAGAAATCCAATGCGTGCTTTCTCCTTAGACCTTTGTACAGGCGGCATAGAGGTACCCCTTTGTGACACTTGGTTGAAACATATGTCATGCAATGATAATCCGTGTTTTCCGAGCTGATTAGGACAAGGTGCGAGCACTATTAGTACTCTATGCATGAGACTTGCAACTTGTAGGAAGTATTATGCATAGCACATATGAATTATTACTACCGTTGACAAAATTGTTTCTATGTTTTCAAAATAAAAGCTCTAGCACAAAAATAGTAATCCATGCTTCCCTCTGCGAAGGGCCATTCTTTTACTTTATTGTTGAGTCAGTTTACCCACTTCTTTCTATCTTAGAAGCAAACACTTGTGTTAACTGTGTGCATTGATTCTTACATGTTTACTTATTGCACCTGTTATATTACTCTATGTTGACAAATATCCATGAGATATACATGTTACAAGTTGAAAGCAATTGCTGAAACTTAATCATCCTTTGTGTTGCTTCAATGCATTCTACTAAGAATTTATTGCTTATGAGTTAGCTCTTATGCAAGTCTTATTGATGCTTGTCTTGAAAGTACTATTCATGAAAAGTTTTGCTATATGATTCATTTGTTTAGTCATTATCTTTGTTAGCAATCTTTTGCTTCAGATCACTCCATTCATCTCATATGCTTTACAATAATGTTGATCAAGATTATGTTGGTAGCATGTCACTTCAGAAATTATTTGTGTTATCGTTTACCTACTCGAGGGCGAGTAGGAACTAAGCTTGGGGATGCTTGATACGTCTCAAACGTATTGATACGTCGCAAACGTATCTATAATTTCTTATGTTCCATGCTACTTTTATTACAATACTTGAATCTTTTATACATACTTTACAGCATTATTATACATTTTCCGGCACTAACCTATTAACAAGATGCCGAAGGGCCAGTTGTTGTTTTCTGCTGTTTTTGGTTTCAGAAATCCTAGTAAGGAAATATTCTCGGAATTGGACGAAATCAACGCCCAGGGACCAATTTTTACACGAAGCTTCCAGAAGACCGAAAGGGAGACGAAGTGGGGCCACGAGGTGGCGACACAGGCGGCGCGGCCTGGCCCTTGGCCGCGCGGCCTGTTGTGTGGGCCCCTCGTGACGCCCTTTGACGTACCCTTCCGCCTACAAATAGCCTTCGTCGCGAAACCCCATGTACCGGGAGCCACGATACGGAAAACCTTCCAGAGACGCCGCCGTCGCGAATCCCATCTTGTAGGATTCAGGAGATCGCCTCCGCACCCTGCCGGAGAGGGGAATCATCACCGGAGGAGCTCTACATCATCATGCCCGCCTCCGGATTGATGCGTGAGTAGTTCATCCTTGGACTATGGGTCCATAGCGGTAGCTAGATGGTTGTCTTCTCCGCTTGTGCTATCATTGTTATAGATCTTGTGAGCTACCTAACATGATCAAGATCATCTATTTGTAATGCTACATGTTGTGTTTGGCGGGATCCGATGAATATAGAATATTATGTTAAGTTGATTATCAATCTATCATATATGTGTTGTTTATGTTCTTGCATGCTCTCCGTTGCTAGTAGAGGCTCTGGCCAAGTTGATACTTGTAACTCCAAGAGGGAGTATTTATGCTCGATAGTGGGTTCATGCCTCCATTGAATCTGGGACAGTGACAGAAAGTTCTAAGGTTGTGGATGTGCTGTTGCTACTAGGGATAAAACATTGATGCTTTGTCTAAGGATATTTGTGTTGATTACATTACACACCATACTTAATGCAATTATCTGTTGTTTACAACTTAATACCGGAAGGGGTTCGGATGATAACCTGAAGGTGGATTATTTAGGCATAGATCACTACAAGAAAAGTTCTGATAGACAACGTCCCAAAATCGTCAACTAAGGGGCATTTTTCGTCGCCTATGGGCCTAACCCGACGATATGGGTTCCGTTGTCGAAACTGCGTCAGGCAAAGTCCAACGACGATTTTTTCGGTCCGTCGCGCTTGGGCGCCCTTCCGCCACGGAAAATCGGACCGTTGCGGAAGTGTTTTCGGGAGCCCGTTGACTGCTGACGTCATGCAAACTGACACGTGGCCAGTTAACGGCGTTAACCGCTGAAACCCCGTGGTAGATGGTAGGCCCACACGAGGCCTGCCACGTCTTAAGCGGGCCGGGCCAGATGACATAGTTTGACCGGTCAACTATATAGCTGGGCTGGTCCATTAGTTACGTGGGCCGGGCCTAACCTCTAAGGTTGACTGGTCAAAACTTAAATGGGCCGGCCCATTTAACATGTGGGGTCCACCTTACAAAGCCGGGCCCCCAAAAAGCAAGTGGGCCGGGCCAAAACACAGTGGGTCCCACTTTCTGTTAAAAGGCCGGCCCATTTAGTGTGTGGGGTCCACCGTATAGCAAGTGGGCCGCCCAACAAGCTAGTGGGCCGGGCCAAAACAGTGGGTCCCACTTTCCAGTTAAAGGGTCGGCCCATTTAGTTTGTGGGGTCCACCATATAGCAAGTGGGCCGGCCCAACAAAATAGTGGGCGGGGCCAAAAACACAGGTGGGTCCCACTTTCCTGTTAAAGGGCCGGCCCATTTAGTGTGTGGGGCCCACCATATAGCAAGTGGGCCGGCCCACCAAGATAGTGGGCGGGCCAAAAACACGGGTGGGTCCCACATTCCTGTTAATGGGCCGGCCCATTTGGTATGTGGGGTCCACCATATAGAAAGTGGTAGGCCCAACAAGATAGTGGGCCGGGCCAAAACACAGTGGGTCCCACCTTCCTATTAAAGGGCCGGCCCATTTGGTGTGTGGGGTCCACCATATAGAAAGTGGGCTGGCCCAACAAGATAGTGGGCGGGCCAAAAACACAGGTGGGTCCCACCTTCCTATTAAAGGGCCGGCCCATTTACCATGTGGGACCACCATAGAGCAAGTGGGCCGGCCCAATAAGCATGTGGAGCCCATTATCGTGTAACCGGGCCGGCCTACTAAAGAAGTGGGCCGGCCCAAAATGAAAGTGGGTCCCACACTACTGTAAGTGGGCCGGCCCAATCTGTTGTAGGGCCCTACTTGTTTGACTAGTCAACTTGCATTAAATTTCATGAGCCTAAAATCTGATTTCAATGATACACACAAGTACATACACAAATAAAACAAATAGGAAAATTACAAGGCAATTAATGTGCCCAAATAAAAAAATTACATAGAATCATTGAGGACTTCTATTAGCATCATCAATAACACGTTGACATTTGGCAATCGCCTTGATTGAATCTTGTGTACTCTTTGTCAACATATCAGCTACAGATCTTAAAGCAGCAATACCATGTCTTTTATAAAGTACAGCCTTGAGATATTTACTGTCTGATGAAAGAAATGGTCTAGGTTGACGGCTATGAGAAGATGCATCAGAAGAAAGATCAGAACTTTTTGTGGGCCTCACTGGTAATGAAGATTGCTTCATCACAACTGCATTCTGATAATAATGCAAAAAGAGTTAAACGATGAACTATGCAAACATTTATTATGCAATGTAGATATAAGATAATAACAAGTTGCATAAATAAGACATGTATGGAACTTGTACTAAGCACAAACTTACATCATAATGTTGCACAGGGTCGCTACAGATCCTTTTTTGGCGACTATCTTCTAATGATGACTGCTTCATTAAAACTGCATTCTGGTAACATTGTAAACATAGTTACAACAATTAACTATTCAAACATGTATTACGCAATGTATCATCAGATAACCAAGTCAGAGGTGGGCCGCGATCAAGATGGACTTGAAGATATATGCGTGGACAGATATGTGAATCGGCCTTGTGTATCAAGTTTGGGCTAGTTGGCCCGTGTATCTTTATAGTAGGTTACGTAGAAATTAGAGTTTATCTCGTGCACGGTTTAGTGCACGCCCACATTAGAAAGTCCGCTGGACTATAAATATGTACCTAGGGTTTATGGAATAAACAACAACCAACGTTCAACACAAACCAATCTCGGCGCATCGCCAACTCCTTCGTCTCGAGGGTTCCTCCGGTAAGCACCATGCTGCCTAGATCGCATCTCGCGATCTAGGCAGCACGAGCCTGCCTAGTTGTTCATGCGTTGCTCGTACTGAAGCCTTTTTGATGGCGAGCAACGTAGTTATCGTAGACGCGTTAGGGTTAGCATCGTTCTTAGCATCATATGCTCGCGTAGTGCAACCCTTGCGCGTCTAGCCGTCCTTGTGCCTCATCATGGGTGCAGGGGCGGCACCCCGCTTGATCTTTATTTAGTAGATCTGATCCGTTATGGTCGCTCCTTGATTCATCAAGGATTAGTTTAATATCTGCAATAGTTAGGCCTTACAAAGGGTTGGAGGATCCAGCGGCATGCAGGGTGTAGTTTGCTGCCCCTAGACAGGACGTTCCGAGGATCAACCTAGTGTTGGTTTTTAGGCCTTGTCTAGGGCTGGCTTACGTTTACCGTGCGTGAGCGCGAGGCCCAATCGTGAGTAGGATGATCCGATTATGCGGTGAAAACCCTAGATCGTCGTGGATCTCATATGCTTTATCTTGATCAAGCAGGACCACCATATATTCGGCCACCTTGGACGAATCATGGGTGGATCGGCTCCATGAGCCGATTCACAGGACAACCTGAGAGCCGATCGAGGCTCGTATTTAACGTGTACGTGTGTGCCCTGCAAACTAAGCGAGGCATCATCCACACCTTCCTGACCGGGTATAGGTCAGGTGGCACGCCCTTGCGACCCGCATCGGCGCGCGACCAGGAGGCTTTGCGGGCCGTCTCTGAGGGACTGGGGCCAGCCGCAGCCCAGTCATTCCGGCTCTACGGTGTTGGCCGTCACTGCCCGCCGGTGGGTTTCGACGTCAACACATTCTGGCACGCCCGGTGGGACACATCTTCAACGACAACCATCTCGCCATCCACATCAGAGATGGCGAAAAGCACCCCGGTCGAGTACGAGGATCGGAATGGCAAAGTCAGGGCCCTCTGCGAGGCCGACCTCATCGGCCCTTCCCACGACGCCCGCTACCGTGGCGTCAACACTCGATCTCAGCCACTCCATAAGGGAACCAGGGTTCTCTTTCGATGCCAATATGGCAGGGTTCGTGATTCACCATGACGCGGACAAAGCGGAAAGCAGCCATACTCGTGGCAAGAGAAAGACGAGGCCGCTCCACGTGACCGGCCCGAAGACGACAATAAACGATACCTGGCCAAGGAGGAGGCGAGAAGCATGCGGTATCCACGCCCATTATCCGTGCATCTCCTCAGCAAATATGATCAGCCATACGACCGACACCGCCCCGGCGAAGACGACCAAAGAATTCATCGGTCCGATGCAGGCGGGAGGTATCGTCAAGACAACAGCTATGACGACGGGTACGAACGTCGTGACAATGTGGACAGGCACTGGGACTGCCCCTTCTTCAGATACTGCTGGGATTCCGGAATGAGCCGATTGCCAACAATCGGCAATTGCCCAGAATGCAAACAAAAGGAGAAGGGTGCAGCTAAGTTATCCGTGTTCGAGCGCCTGGGGCCTCTCCCGCCTTGGGGCAGGCATACCGAGTCCGTTCAGATGGAAGATCACGAGGAACTCGAAGGCGGTGATGAAGAGGATAAGTATCATCGGCCAAGATGGTGTCCTGACGGGCTCAGCCGCTCCCAAAAACGTAGGGTTCAGCGACTACGTGCGTTGGAAGAAGCCGAAAGGTTATATCTGCACGCGCTGAGGAAGGCGCGGCCTGACCTGGCCGTCAAAATTCAGCGAACCTTGGATGAGGAAGGTCGGCCACAAAGAAAAGAGTGGCGCCCCAAGCAAAAGAAAGCCGATGACGAGACATCGGCTGGCACCAACATGGTTTTCATCCTTCCTGCGGAATTTAGCGCTCCAAGGTTATATGAAGCACCTGTGGCACAACTGGACTGCGGCCCACGGCCGGTCATCTTCGAGAAGCCGCGAGAAAGGAGTTACAGGCATCTGAAGGCCCTGTATTTACGAGGCTACATCAATGGACAGCTTGTCAATAAGATGTTGGTGGACACCGGAGCGGCAGTCAACATTATGCCATACTCTATGCTGCGGCGGTTGGGACGCTCCACCTCGGATTTAATCAAAACCAATGTAACATTGAGCGATTTCAACGGCCAAGCATCTGACGCGCAAGGGGTTCTAAACGTGGATCTGACCGTAGGAAGAAAGACTATCCCTACGACGTTCTTTGTTGTCGACAGCAAAAGTACATATGCTGTAATATTAGGGAGGGATTGGATCCACGCCAACTGTTGCATTCCATCCACGATGCACCAATGCCTGATTCAGTGGGATGGAGATGAGGTGGAGGTCGTCCACGCCGATGATTCAGCCGAGATTTCAACAGCCGGTATGGGCATTTGGGAGGCATCAGGTCAAGAGCCACTCTCGGGCATCAATTTGGACGACTGCGAACGCATCGATGTGACAAAGAACGGGGTAAGGCTGGTTCTATCCACCGGACTGACCGTATAACGAGAACAACATCGATGAGCAAAGGTGGTGAGGCTGATCCTTGCGATCGGCCCCAAAAATTTTGTGGAGGAACATTACAAAACCTTCACCAAGCGCGCAATGTGGAGGCCGATTCCAGCAATCGGCCAAAATTATCCCCACCATCTATTTTGCCTGGGAGCGACATTTGACCCAGCAGGGGCTACCTAAAAAGCCGATATCATCAATTTTCTTGACAGAATCGGCTCGGGGGGGCATCTAGATGGATTAAATACATGTGAGGCAACATTATCAAGTATGGGGGCCGACGCACAAGTTGGCCGTGGAAAAGTTGAAAATTTTTGAGCACAGCCGATGCACGGCCATCGACTTAAGGGCATCAACCACCTTGCGACCGTCACACGAAGGAGCTTAAGGGAACAGTCATCAGGCAGCGAGGCTCCACTGAAGGGCGAATATGCCGGCGGCTCTTCTCAGTAGAATATGTGTCGACAATATCGGGTCGCGGCCCCGCGAAGCAGTATGTCTCTTCTGGGACCAGGAGAATAGTCGATGATGAGGCGATCGGCTACGGCATGTCACGACCACAAGGTGGGAAAACATCAGGAGACGTCCTCACCAAGAGCTGCATCAGCCTGCCAAAGATAATGAGCCAATATTATCGACGAAACGCAGGACTTGAACGGGAGAAGCTCAGGGAGACAGTTGGCCCTGAAGGGTCCTTCACTATAGTAGGCCGATTTTTCCCAATCGGCTGGCCCTGCATCCCAGCTTGCCTGAAGAATGATGCTGAGGTCGCCAGAAACATCAGTTTCTACATACAAGCCAATTGAGTGACACGCACGGGGCTTTGTTGTGGGCACCTGCCCGGAACCAGATGGCCAGCCCGCTGGATTGGCTAGCAAGGCTCATGATCTTGCTTGAGGTCTCATGGGGCAAAGCCGATGCTAGACCGTTGACTCAAGGGGTATGGTGGTTACAGGCAAAGATCTCATGGAGCGTCCATCACCAAATCGGCAGTGTTCGCGCAAGCCTGCGGGTCAGTCTAGGGTCATGAGGACAACCGATGATCGTCCGATGATCTTGATGAGCCGAACCATTCGAGCCGAGCTATCTGCACCAGAAGCTGCATCAGTTCGCCCGAGATGATGAGCTAATTAGGACAGCAAGGTGGTTCCTCGGAGCTGCTGACCTTTCCAGAATCTGCCAGGGGCTGGCTCCTTGAGCCTAACACAGTGATACAGTCGGGAAACCGATGGTGGCCCAATCAGCTGGTCTGCTTTTATCCTCGCCTGGACTAAGGCTCGGGGGGCAGCTCGCCCTTAAGGTTCCTTGTTCTATGGAGCCGATTTGGTTGAAATCGGCTTGCTCTGCATCATAACTCGTCAAGAGAGGGTGAATTATTGCAGACGGGAGTGGCTGGAGGTAGTGGAAGGAAGCAACGATCGCTGACGGACTTTGGACCAGGTGTGACTACGAAGAGATGAGGCATTATCAGGACAGTGGCAAAGAGGATCCGGTAGATGAGAATGCCGCTGAGGTCCATTAGTCCGTGTGGTTGAGTCTGCATTTCCAGGATCTAGGATTTGCGCGATTGCGGCTCGTCCTAGGGGTGGAGGTCTGGATGGATCTACCTCGAGTTTATCATGAGAGTCCGATGCATTGCCATCGGCTCCTTAAAGCACCGACCAGGTTGGCAATCGGCAAGCACGGTATAAAGGGCAATCGGCTAAATTATCATAAAAAAGGGCGACAAGATCGAGTTGGGGAAGTTCTCCATTGATTAACTAGAGTTCTTACATAAAGAGCTGATTGCTCTCAAAAGAAGATCCTAGGGGCTACATTGCCCGTCTACTACTGATGGCCCTGAGCTAAGATCCTATCTAGGGGCCGTTGCTGCCTTCGTCGTCGTCGCCATCATCGCCGTCGTCGGCGCTGCTCCCAGCCGGCTCGTCGTCGCTGCTGTAGCGACCGCCGGCAGGACCTTCGTTGTCCTCGTCTTCTTCATCAGCGTCGTCGTCGTCGCTGTCGAAATCGCTGAGATTGCCGGGCCAGGGGCAGTGGCGCTTGGCCGGCGGCTCATCGGAGGAGCTGTCATCTTCTTCCTCCTCCTCCGGCCTCTCCTCTTCGGAGGAGGGGGCCCCGTCCCAGGGAAGGTGGTCGTCGTCGCTTTCCTCCACCGCCTCCTCCCTGGCAAGGAAGGAGAGGTCGCTCTCCCCGTCGGTCAGGGACTGGTCGTCCTCCGACCAGGTGGAGAAGTCGTGGCTTGGCTCATTCCCGGCCTCGATGGCGCGGCGAATGTTGGCCGCGTGGGCTTCCTCCGGTTTCCATTCCGGCGTCGGCTCGCGGAAGGGGGAGGACTGCGCAGAAAGGTCTGACGAAGAGGAAGACATGGTGGCACAGGAGGGTTTTTTCTTTGGAAGTACTAGTGCCTGGAGGATGAGGAAGAAAGCTACAGGGAGTGGCCGAATAAAAGGGGGAATATCTGGTTTAATGCCTAAGCAGTTCCCGAGAACGTGGTGCCAGAACCGTCAGGTCGTGCAGAGAAGGCGAGGAGGCAAGACGTCATCATGAAGGAAACTGCGACGGTTCTGCCACGACATGACCCGGCGAAAGAAAGCGTAATGATTTTGGAAATGTCATTTCCAAAACCAGGGGGGCATGTGTTATCACCAGAATTTGGCCAAGTCAGAGGTGGGCCGCGATCAAGATGGACTTGAAGATATATGCGTGGACAGATATGTGAATCGGCCTTGTGTATCAAGTTTGGGCTAGTTGGCCCGTGTATCTTTATAGTAGGTTACGTAGAAATTAGAGTTTATCTCGTGCACGGTTTAGTGCACGCCCACATTAGAAAGTCCGCTGGACTATAAATATGTACCTAGGGTTTATGGAATAAACAACAACCAACGTTCAACACAAACCAATCTCGGCGCATCGCCAACTCCTTCGTCTCGAGGGTTCCTCCGGTAAGCACCATGCTGCCTAGATCGCATCTCGCGATCTAGGCAGCACGAGCCTGCCTAGTTGTTCATGCGTTGCTCGTACTGAAGCCTTTTTGATGGCGAGCAACGTAGTTATCGTAGACGCGTTAGGGTTAGCATCGTTCTTAGCATCATATGCTCGCGTAGTGCAACCCTTGCGCGTCTAGCCGTCCTTGTGCCTCATCATGGGTGCAGGGGCGGCACCCCGCTTGATCTTTATTTAGTAGATCTGATCCGTTATGGTCGCTCCTTGATTCATCAAGGATTAGTTTAATATCTGCAATAGTTAGGCCTTACAAAGGGTTGGAGGATCCAGCGGCATGCAGGGTGTAGTTTGCTGCCCCTAGACAGGACGTTCCGAGGATCAACCTAGTGTTGGTTTTTAGGCCTTGTCTAGGGCTGGCTTACGTTTACCGTGCGTGAGCGCGAGGCCCAATCGTGAGTAGGATGATCCGATTATGCGGTGAAAACCCTAGATCGTCGTGGATCTCATATGCTTTATCTTGATCAAGCAGGACCACCATATATTCGGCCACCTTGGACGAATCATGGGTGGATCGGCTCCATGAGCCGATTCACAGGACAACCTGAGAGCCGATCGAGGCTCGTATTTAACGTGTACGTGTGTGCCCTGCAGGAAACTAAGCGAGGCATCATCCACACCTTCCTGACCAGGTATAGGTCAGGTGGCACGCCCTGCGACCCGCATCGGCGCGCGACCGAGGCTGCTTCTCTGAGGATGGGCCAGCATTATCATTCTGGTAATGTCATAGTTGTATTTCAACATGTATTACGCAATGTAGAGATCAGATAACAACATGTAGCAGAAATAAGCACAAGATAAGATAAGATGCATGTACTAAGCACATACTGGCTCACTGCAGGTCCTTCTCTTGCGTGCACTAGTCGTGGTCAACATGCCTATCATTTTAGGTTCAGCCATCAAGTGAAATGCTAATCCTCCTGCTCCATTGTCCTTAATCTGTGTTTAGATATCACATTTAAGACCAAGTCAGCTGGTTTCAAATAACAAAAAACTTGAGCTGCCAAATGAATAAGCCAATAGTTACCAGATATCAGATTAAAACCAACTAGATGTTGCTTTGCATGAGATACGAATTTCAGACATTCAGATTTAGAGTAGGGTAATGCCAAGGTTTTACACATAAAGTAAACTGGCATTAAGAATGACCAAATGTCAGGTTCAAATCACCCTCGAAGTTTCTCCAAGACAAGCATATCAAATAGGCAGAAACATAGTAAAGCATGAATGGCATTGCTATGGCAGGGTTCCAAGTGTTAATCTCTTGCATAAGGAACAATGCATATAGGTTATAGATAATAACGGAAGTAAACTGCCAAAATTACCAACCACGAACTCAGATTCCAACCTTACCTAGCGTCCCCGCTGTTAATGTTGGATGTTCTAATAAGTGGTTCGCATGATCAATCCCAAGGAAAAATAACATTGACAAGTCAGTCTACGATAATACAAAGACCAGACATGCACGCAGCAATAACTATATAAGCTAAAGACGAGGTATAAGAGCAAGCAGATTGGAAATGCACATAGCATGATTATAAAAGCAGTGTGAGAATAGCAGACACGAGAAAACAGCTAGCGGTGAGCTAATGACGTGGTATAAGAACAAGCAGATTGGAAATGCCCATAGCACGACTATAAAAGCAGTGCGACAATAGCATGCAGTACAAAAACAGTTGGCAGCAAATGAATGGGTACAAGGCTATAAATATGTGGATGCACACAGGTGTCAGTAGAATGAACAGGATGGTAGCGACCGGATAATGCTTTTGTACTGTACAACATTTAAACAAACTTCATGCGAAGCAACACATCAAGAAAGTTAACGGCATATGAGATCTGCAAATAACTACACAAAACATGGCTAAAGAAACACCGCGATCTAACGGGCCAGCGTACTAACCAAGCTGCGGCGGGGTGGACGGGGGCGGCAACTTGCATTCCAGCGGCGGCGAACGCGGGAGACGATGAATCGACCCTGTTTCAGTAGAAGCGGGCGTTAGTGAAGCAGATCTGGTTGGCTGGCAAGGTATTCGGTGAAGTTGATACAGCCGCTGCGGCGAGGTAGTCGGTGGCGAGGTCGGCGGTGAAGCAGATCCGTCGGTGGCGAGGTCGGCGGTGAAGCAGATCCGTCGGTGGCGAGGTCGGCGGTGAAGCAGATCCGTCGGTGACGAGGGCGGCGGGGGAGCGGATCAGGTGGGTGGACAGCCAACACGATCAAGGCTACGCTGTGGAGGAGTATGCCGGCGGCGAAGCAGATCTAGTACTGTAGAGAGTCAGAGCTTTGGCGTGTGAGAGTATTTTTGAGCTAATGGGGCGAATGGTTGGTGGGTGGGTGTGGGCCTGTGGGGAGGGTTCGGGATCTAGGCAAGATATTTCATTGTTACCGAATGAGCCCTCCATGGTCGGTGGGTTGTAGCTTCCGGACCAGGGTTAAAAGGGTAAAACTGGTCACGGGATTTTCGAATGGATGCGGCGGGATGATTTGGCGCGTGGCCGAAATTTTCAGTTTCAAGCTACGAGCAGAACGACAAAAATAATGTTCTTCCCCAGGGAGCTCTCATTTCTTCCTCTTCTCTTTCTCTCTCGAGTCTCTCCCACTCCCCCGGCTCCTCTCCCCCTTCTCTCCGGCGGCCTCGCCGGCCGGAGACGAGGCCGACTTCTCTCTGTATATTGTACACCCTCCGAACTAAATTAATTGATTCAACTTTCCTTAGACGTGTATGTATCTAGAGTAAAAACATGTGTGGATACATCCATATTTAGATAAGCAAAGTTGAGTCAGCTAATTTGGATCCGAGGGAGTTAGTGTTGTTGTAAGCTTAGATCCAGTGTTTCCCATGAGCAGAATGGCGCAATGGAGTCGGGGATCTCGTCATCGGCTTCAGATCTGGCCTATGGTGAATCTGGCGGATCTTGCCGGCCAAACCCCGATCTGGTGCCATCAATGTGATGGCGCTAACGGTGAGGCTTGCTTTGGTCAGTGCTTCAGATCTGGCCAATGGGGAAGTCAAGCTGCTAAAGTTCACAAGCTCGGGGCATACGACGGCGTCATCCGTCTTGCCCGTGCACATCTTGGACTTTCAGCGACCCTTCTCAGAGCCAATATGCCGTTGCTGAGGCCCTTCTTCTCCTTCGTCCTGGCGACTACCGGCGACACCGTCCCAAGTGGTGCGTCCCCGGCGACGGAGTTGCTGGAAAGGATGCGGAGCAGAGATCTGATGTGCGGTCGAGAAGGACTCGATTGATTTTCTTCTATATGTTTTGGGGTCCTTTTTGTAAAGTTGCAGGTTCTATTAGTTATTGTCTAGTACTTTTGGTCCTCTATGTAATTTTTTGGACTAGTTTCCATTGGCACTGATAAACTTGAATTTTGACAAGTTCACGAGGAAAAAAATTCCTTTGCACATATGGCCTATCATGTATAAACATTCTTGAGATTTAAACTATATGTAATGTGCCATGCATTAACCCTAAACCATATATATGTAACTAACCCTAGCTGATCAAACCCTACTTAATTAAAACAAATAACCCTAAACTATACGCATGCACTTTATGCGCAAAGGCGCGGGTGCCTCTAATAATGTGTGTGCGCACTCGATCGATGATCCCTAAACCTTATACAACCCTGAAACCCTAATCCCTAATCCCTAAACCCTAAACACCCTAAACACTAAACCCTAGACCCTAAACCCTAACCCTAACCCTAAACCCTAATTAAACCCTATATATAGGCCAACGACACTTAATTGTGCATCAAGCAGGCCAGGGGTGCCTCGCGGTCCTCTAATTAAATTAAATGTGCCATGCATTAACCCTAAACCATATATATGTAACTAACCATAGCTAATCAACCCTACTTAATGAAAACACATAACCCTAAACTATACTAGCTATAACCCGATCTAATAAAAACATGCTCTATATATAGCAGCTAGCTAGCAAACCGTAGATTAACACCAATTAATATATACATGGCCTATATCGATCATGTTGTATAACATATCCCTGAGATTCATTAATTAATTATATAATTATCGTGATAAATTAATTAACTTTAATTTTGACAAGTTCTCTCGAATGAAAACACATTTGATTAAGTTGCCTCATAATATATATATATAATTAGTGTGCATGCATGGCCTACCATGCATTCGTGCATATATTTTAATGTATATTTGAACATATTCTTGGGGATTTCAATCTCTCTCTCTCGATCATCTATATATCGTTGGTGGCCAAAAAACACACATATATATATATGCATGCAATTTATGCGTAAAGGCGCGGGTGCCTCTAATAATGTGTGTGCGCACTCGATCGATGATCCCTAAACCTTAAACAACCCTAAAACCCCTAAATCCCTAATCCCTAAACCCTAAACACCCTAAACACTAAACCCTAAACCCTAGACCCTAAACGTACCCTAACCCTAACCCTAACCCTAACCCTAACCCTAAACCCTAGCTAATCCTAAACCCCAATTAAACCCTATGTATAGGCCAACGACACTTAATTGTGCATCGATCGAGCGGGTCATGGGTGCCTCGCGATCCTCTAATAAAATTAAATGTGCCATGCATTAACCCTAAACCATATATATGTAACTAACCCTTGCATAAAAACAAAAATTTTCCTACCGCAAAGCGAATAAAACCAACAGATCTAATCTATGGAACACCCAAGATCCAATCTACTAGATCTAAGCAACGAGATGGAGATGAGACTAACCCTCGAAGATTCCAAAGCCTACGAGATTAATCTCGTTGTTGGTGTAGACGATCGTCCCCGGTGCTGCAATCCGGCAGCACTTCCGTACTCGGTCGCGCGTACGGTGTCGATGAAGCTCCTTCCTCTCCCGTTCCAGCGGGCAGCGGAGGTGTGGTAGATCTCCTCCAACGTCCAGCAGCACGACGGCGTGGTGGTGGTGGTGGAGGAAGAAAACTGCAGGGCTTCGCCTAAGCCCGGAGCAGCGTATGGTGGAGGGAGAGGCGGCCAGAGGAGGAGGCAATGGGGGGATGGGATGGCCGGCCACCCCCTCCCCTCTTTATATAGGGGGCTGGCCGGCCAGGTGGCCCCCCTTCCCACCTAGGGTTAGGGGGGGCGGCGGCCAAGGGGGGAGAGGGCTTTCCCCTCCCCCCCAGGGAAACCCTAGGGGGTTGGCCGGCCTGGGCCTTGGGGGCCAAGTGCCCCTGGCCCATTAGGCCAGGGAGCATCCCCTCGGCCCACGGTGGGCCTCCCGGGTCGTGGGCCCCATGGTGGAACCTTCCAGAACCTTCTAGAACCTTCCAGTCAACACCGGAACAGTCCCGAACATTTCCGAAAACCCAGAAATCAACTTCCCTTATATGAATCTTATTCTCCGGACTCTTCCGGACCTCCTCGTGACATCCTGGATCACATCCGAGACTCCGAACAAACTTCGTCTCCATACCATACTCAAATCTACTTATGCGACATCGAACCTTAAGCGCGTCACCCTACGGTTCGCGAACTATGCAGACATGGTCGAGACTCCTCTCCGAGCAATAACCAATAGCGGGATCTGGAGATCCATAATGGCTCCCACATATTCAACGATGACTTAGTGATCGATTGAACCATTTACATACGATGCCAATTCCCTTTGTCTCGCGATATTTTACTTGTCCGAGGTTTGATCATCGGTATCTCCATACCTTGTTCAACCTCGTTACCGACAAGTACTCTTTACTCGTACCGTGGTATGTGATCTCTTATGAACTATTCATATGCTTGCAAGCTAATTAGATGACATTCCACCGAGAGGGCCCAGAGTATATCTATCCGTCATCAGGATGGACAAATCCCACTGTTGATCCATATGCCTCAACTCACACTTTCCAAATACTTAATCCCACCTTTATTGTCACCCATTTACGCAATGACGTTTGATGTAATCAAAGTACCCTTTCGGTGTAAGTGATTTACATGATCTCATGGTCGAAGGATTAAGACAACTATGTATTGAAAGCTTATAGCAAATGAACTTAATGACTTGATCTTATGCTACGCTCATTTGGGTGTGTGTCCATTATATCATTCAACTAATGACATAACCTTGTTATTAATAACATCCAATGTTCATGATCACGAAACCATGATCATCTATTAATCAACAAGCTAGTTATACAAGAGGCTTACTAGGGACTCCTTGTTGTTTACATAACACACATGTATCAATGTTTCGGTTAATACAATTATAGCATGGTATATAAACATTTATCATAAACACAAAGATATTATAATAACCACTTTATTATTGCCTCTTGGGCATATCTCCAACAGTCTCCCACTTGCACTAGAGTCAATAATCTAGATTACATTGTAAGGTACCTAACACCCATGGCATTCTGGTGTTGGTCATGCTTTGCCCTTGGGAGAGCTTTAGTCAACGGATCTGCAACATTCAGATCCGTGTGTACTTTGCAAATCTCTACTTCACCATCTTCGATGTACTCGCGAATCGAATGGAAACGCAGCTTGATATGCTTCAGCTTCTTGTGTGACCTTGGTTCCTTTGCATTGGCGATGGCACCCGTGTTGTCACAATAAATGACTAGCGGGTCCAATGCACTAGGAACCACACCAAGCTCAACAATGAACCTCTTCATCCATACCGCTTCCGATGAAGCCTCTGAAGCCGCTATATATTCAGATTCTGTTGAAGATTTCGCCACCGTGCATTGCTTGGAACTGCTCCAGCTTACTGCCGCACCATTCAATATAAACACGTACCCAGACTGAGACTTAGAGTCATCAGGATCGGTGTTCCAACTTGCATCGGTGTAACTGGTTACAACGAGCTCTTGGTCACCGCCATAACAAAGAAACATATCCTTAGTCCTTTTCAAGTACTTCAGGATATTCTTGACCGCTGTCCAGTGTTCCATTCCTGGATCACTTTGATATCTGCTGGTCAAACTAACAGCATGTGCGATATCCGGTCTAGTACACAGCATGGCGTACATGATAGAGCCTACTGCCGAAGCATAGGGGATCTTGCTCATCCTCTCTCTTTCATCTGCCGTAGCCGGACCTTGAGTCTTACTCAAGACCTTACCTGGCAACATAGGCAAGAACCCTTTCTTGCTTTCATCCATTCTAAACTTCTTTAGAATCTTGTCCAGATATGTACTTTGTGAAAGGCCTATTAGGCGTCTTGATCTATCTCTATAAATCTTGATGCCTAAAATGTATGCTGCTTCACCAAGGTCTTTCATTGAAAAAGACTTATTCAAATAACCTTTAATGCTGCCTAAAAGTTCTATATCATTCCCAATCAATAATATGTCATCTACATATAATATTAGGAACGCTACAGAGCTCCCACTCACTTTCTTGTAAATACAGGCCTCACCATGAGTCCGTATAAAACCAAAATCTTTGATCACTCTATCAAAGCGTAGGTTCCAACTCCGGGATGCTTGCTTCAGTCCATAAATGGAACGCTGAAGTTTGCATACCTTGTCAGCATTTTTAGGATCGACAAAACCTTTGGGTTGTACCATATACAACTCTTCCTCAATGTCACCATTAAGGAACGCCGTTTTGACATCCATCTGCCAAATCTCATAATCGAAAAATGCAGCTATTGCTAACAAAATCCTTACAGACTTTAGCTTCGCTACAGGTGAGAAAGTCTCATCGTAGTCAACTCCTTGAATTTGTCGAAAACCCTTTGCGACAAGTCGAGCTTTATAGACAGTAATATTACCATCAGCATCTGTTTTTCTCTTGAAGATCCATTTATTCTCGACAGCCTTGCGGCTATCAGGTAAGTCTACCAAAGTCCATACTTTGTTATCATACATGGATCCCATTTCGGATTTCATGGCATCTTGCCATTTGTTGGAATCTGGGCTCATCATCGCTTCTTCATACGTCGCAGGGTCCTCATCATTGTTGTCCACAATCATGACATTTAGACAGGGATCATACCAATCAGGAGTGGTACGTTCCCTCGTCGATCTGCGAGGTTCAGTAGCTTCCTCGTTCGAAGTTTCATGATCATCATCATTTGCTTCCTCTCCTATCGGTGTAGGCTGCACAGGAACTTCTTCCGGCACTGCGCTACTCTGATCTATGAGAGAAGGTTCATCAACCTCGTCGAGTTCTACTTTTCTTCCAGTCACTTCTTTAGTGAGAAACTCCTTCTCAAGAAAGGATCCGTTCTTGGCAACAAAGATTTTGCCTTCGGATCTGTGATAGAAAGTATACCCAATTGTTTCTTTAGGGTATCCTATGAAGACGCATTTCTCCGCTTTGGGTTCTAGCTTGTCAGGTTGTAACTTCTTTACATAAGCATCGCAACCCCAAACTTTAAGGAACGACAGCTTAGGTTTCTTCCCAAACCATAATTCATACGGTGTCGTTTCAACGGATTTAGATGGTGCCCTATTTAAAGTGAATGCGGCTGTCTCTAAAGCATAGCCCCAAAACGATAATGGCAAATCGGTAAGAGACATCATAGAACGAACCATATCTAAGAGAGTTCGATTACGACGTTCGGACACACCATTGCGTTGTGGTGTTCCCGGCGGTGTCAACTGTGAAAGTATTCCACATTTCTTTAAATGCATGCCAAACTCATAACTCAGATATTCGCCTCCGCGATCAGAACGCAGAAACTTAATCTTCTTGTTACGTTGATTTTCTACTTCACTTTGGAATTCCTTGAACTTCTCAAAAGTCTCGGACTTGTGTTTCATAAAGTAAATATACCCATATCTACTCAGATCATCCGTGAAGGTTAGAACATAACGATAACCACCGCGCGATGCTACACTCATTGGTCCGCACACATCGGTATGTATGATTTCCAATAAGTCTGTAGCTCGCTCCATTGTACCAGAAAATGGAGTCTTAGTCATTTTTCCCATTAGACATGCTTCGCATCTGTCAAGTGACTCAAAGTCAAGTGACTCAAGAAGTCCATCGGAATGGAGTTTCTTCATGCGCTTCACTCCAATATGACCAAGACGACAGTGCCACATATAAGTAGAATTATCATTCAATTTAATTCGCTTAGCATCAATGTTATGAACATGTGTATCACTACTATCGAGATTTAACAAGAATAAACCATTCATCTCAGGTGCATGGCCATAAAAGACATTATTCATATAAATCGAACAACCATTATTCTCAGACTTAAACGAATAACCGTCTTGCATTAAACAAGATCCAGATATAATGTTCATGCTCAACGCAGGTACCAAATAACAATTATTGAGGTTTAAAACTAATCCCGAAGGTAGATGTAGGGGGAGCGTGCCGACGGCGATCACATCGACCTTGGATCCATTTCCAACGCGCATCGTCACCTCGTCCCTTGCCAGGCTTCGTTTATTCCGCAGTTCCTGTTTCGAGTTACAAATGTGAGCAACCGAACCAGTATCAAATACCCAGGCACTACTACGAGAACCAGTAAGATAGACATCTATAACATGTATATCAAATATACCTTTCTTCTTGGCATGGCCGCTCTTCAGATCGGCCAAGTATTTGGTGCAGTTCCGCTTCCAGTGCCCCTTCCCCTGGCAGTAGTAGCACACAGTCTCAGGCTTAGGACCAGCCTTAGGCTTCTCAGGAGGCGCTGCAACTTTCTTGCCGCCCTTCTTGAAGTTGCCCTTGTTAGGCTTGCCCTGCTTCTTGAAACTGGTGGTCTTGTTGACCATCAACACTTGGTTCTCCTTCTTAATTTCTACTTCAGCAGACTTCAGCATGGAGAAGAGTTCAGGTAACTCTTTGTTCATGTTCTGCATGTTGTAGTTCATCACGAAGTTCTTGTAACTTGGTGGCAGTGATTGGAGGACACGATGAATACCCAGCTTGTTAGGGATCACAATCCCCAAGTCACTGAGCTTCTTCGCATGTCCGGACATGGCGAACATGTGCTCACTAACGGAGCTGCCCTCTTCCATCATGCAGTTAAAGAACTGTTTCGAGGCCTCATAGCTCTCCACGGCTGCATGAGTCTCAAAGATAAGTTTGAGCTCACGCATCATCTCACATGGGTCGTGGTGCTCAAAACGCTTTTGGAGCTCTGCCTCTAAACTGCACAGGATGGCACACTGAATTTCGGAGTACCGAGTTACCCGAGTCTCATAAACATTCTTTATGTCCTCGGACACTGCAGGAGGTGGTGGGGGACCTAGCGGTGCTTCGAGCACAAATTGCATGCTCACGCCAGTGAGGAAAATCCTCACATGACGGGACCAGTCAGTGAAGTTGCTACCATTGCCCTTAAGCTTTTCTTTCTCTAGGAACTGGTTAAAATTGATGGAGGGGGCGCCATGATCTACAACATATTTGCAAAGAGTTTAGACTAAGTTTATGATAAAATGAGTTCAGTTTTAATTCTTAAATTAACTAGGTGAACTCCCACTCAAAACAACATCCCTCGCATTGTCTTAGTGATTACACGAACCAAATCCACTACACCAAGTCCGATCTTCACGAGAAAAGATGTAGTTTCAAAGGCGAACACTCAAAGTGTTCATCATATCATTCATATGACTCATGCTCTACCTTTCGGTATCCCGTGTTCCGAGACCATGTCTGTACATGCTAGGCTCGTCAAGGCAACCTTAGTATCCGCGTGTGCAAATCTGGCTTGCACCCGTTGTATGCACATGTAGAGTCTATCACACCCGATCATCACGAGATGCTTCGAAACGACAAGTCTTAGCAACGGTGCATACTAAGGATGAACACTTTATTATCTTGATATTTAGTGAGAGGGATCATCTTATAATGCTACCGTCGCGATCTAAGCAAAATAAGATGCATAAAAGGATTAACATCACATGCAATTCATAATGTGTGATATGATATGGCCTTTCTTCTTGTGCTTTTGATCTCCATCTCCAAAGCACGGACATGATCTCCATCATCACCAGCATGGCGTCAAGGTCAGTGGCGCCGCTTCATGGTTGTCCATCACTTATAGCTACTATAACAACTACTTGGAATAAAGCTATTACATGATGAATAGACACGCAGGTCTTTAACAAAAATTAAAAACAACCATTAGGCTCCTGCCGGTTGCCATAATACATCAATGAACATCTCATACATCGAATATAATCATCATCACATAATGGCCATATCACATCACCAAACCCTGCAAAAACAAGTTAGACGCCTCTAATTTGGTTTGCATCTTTTACGTGGTTTAGGGTTTTCGAGTAAGATCCAATCTACCTACGAACATGAACCACAACGGTGATACTAGTGTTGACAATAGAAGTGCAAATTACAATCTTCACTATGGTGGGAGAGACAGACACCCGCAAAGCCACTTATGCAATACAAGTTGCATGTCAAGCGTGGAGCAAGTCTCATGAGACGCGGTCATGTAAAGTTAGCCCGGGCCGCTTCATCCCACCATCCCGCAAGAAGCAAAGTACACAAACTAAAGCAACAAAAGCATCACCGCCCACAAACCATTGTGTTCTACTCGTGCAACAGATCTATGCATAGACGTGGCTCTGATACCACTGATGGGGTTCGTTGCATAGAAAACAAAAATTTTCCTACCGCAAAGCGAATAAAACCAACAGATCTAATCTATGGAACACCCAAGATCCAATCTACTAGATCTAAGCAACGAGATGGAGATGAGACTAACCCTCGAAGATTCCAAAGCCTACGAGATTAATCTCGTTGTTGGTGTAGACGATCGTCCCCGGTGCTGCAATCCGGCAGCACTTCCGTACTCGGTCGCGCGTACGGTGTCGATGAAGCTCCTTCCTCTCCCGTTCCAGCGGGCAGCGGAGGTGTGGTAGATCTCCTCCAACGTCCAGCAGCACGACGGCGTGGTGGTGGTGGTGGAGGAAGAAAACTGCAGGGCTTCGCCTAAGCCCGGGCAGCGTATGGTGGAGGGAGAGGCGGCCAGAGGAGGAGGCAATGGGAGGATGGGGTGGCCGGCCACCCCCTCCCCTCTTTATATAGGGGGCTGGCCGGCCAGGGTGGCCCCCCTTCCCATCTAGGGTTAGGGGGGGCGGCGGCCAAGGGGGGAGAGGGGCTTTCCCCTCCCCCAAGTTGATCCCCCCCAGGGAAACCCTAGGGGGTTGGCCGGCCTGGGCCTTGGGGGCCAAGTGCCCCTGGCCCATTAGGCCAGGGAGCATCCCCTCGGCCCACGGTGGGCCTCCCGGGTCGTGGGCCCCATGGTGGAACCTTCCAGAACCTTCTAGAACCTTCCAGTCAACACCGGAATCCCGAACATTTCCGAAAACCCAGAAATCAACTTCCCTTATATGAATCTTATTCTCCGGACTCTTCCGGACCTCCTCGTGACATCCTGGATCACATCCGAGACTCCGAACAAACTTCGTCTCCATACCATACTCAAATCTACTTATGCGACATCGAACCTTAAGCGCGTCACCCTACGGTTCGCGAACTATGCAGACATGGTCGAGACTCCTCTCCGAGCAATAACCAATAGCGGGATCTGGAGATCCATAATGGCTCCCACATATTCAACGATGACTTAGTGATCGATTGAACCATTTACATACGATGCCAATTCCCTTTGTCTCGCGATATTTTACTTGTCCGAGGTTTGATCATCGGTATCTCCATACCTTGTTCAACCTCGTTACCGACAAGTACTCTTTACTCGTACCGTGGTATGTGATCTCTTATGAACTATTCATATGCTTGCAAGCTAATTAGATGACATTCCACCGAGAGGGCCCAGAGTATATCTATCCGTCATCAGGATGGACAAATCCCACTGTTGATCCATATGCCTCAACTCACACTTTCCAAATACTTAATCCCACCTTTATTGTCACCCATTTACGCAATGACGTTTGATGTAATCAAAGTACCCTTTCGGTGTAAGTGATTTACATGATCTCATGGTCGAAGGATTAAGACAACTATGTATTGAAAGCTTATAGCAAATGAACTTAATGACTTGATCTTATGCTACGCTCATTTGGGTGTGTGTCCATTATATCATTCAACTAATGACATAACCTTGTTATTAATAACATCCAATGTTCATGATCACGAAACCATGATCATCTATTAATCAACAAGCTAGTTATACAAGAGGCTTACTAGGGACTCCTTGTTGTTTACATAACACACATGTATCAATGTTTCAGTTAATACAATTATAGCATGGTATATAAACATTTATCATAAACACAAAGATATTATAATAACCACTTTATTATTGCCTCTTGGGCATATCTCCAACATATATATGTAACTAACCCTAGCTAATCAACCCTACTTAATTAAAACACATAACCCTAAACTATACTAGATATAACCCGATCTAATAAAAACATGCTCTATATATAGCAGCTAGCTAGCAAACCGTAGATTAACACCAATTAAAATATACATGGCCTATATCGATCATGTTGTATAACATATCCCTGAGATTCATTAATTAATTATATAATTATCGTGATAAATTAATTAACTTGAACTTTGACAAGTTCTCTCGAATGAAAACACATTTGATTAAGTTGCCTCATAATATATATATAATTAGTGTGCATGCATGGCCTACAATGCATTCGTGCATATATTTTAATGTATATTTGAACATATTCTTGGGGATTTCAATCTCTCTCTCTCTCTCGATCATCTATATATCGTTGGTGGCCCAAAAAACACACATATATATGCATGCAATTTATGCGTAAAGGCGCGGGTGCCTCTAATAATGTGTGTGCGCACTCGATCGATGATCCCTAAACCTTAAACAACCCTAAAACCTTAAATCCCTAATCCCTAAACCCTAAACACCCTAAACCCTAAACCCTAGACCCTAAACGTACCCTAACCCTAACCCTAACCCTAACCCTAAACCCTAGCTAATCCTAAACCCCAATTAAACCCTCTGTATAGGCCAACGACACTTAATTGTGCATCGATCGAGCGGGTCATGGGTGCCTCGTGATCCTCTAATAAAATTAAATGTGCCGTGCATTAACCCTAAACCATATATATGTAACTAACCCTAGCTAATCAACCCTACTTAATTAAAACACATAACCCTAAACTATACTAGCTAGCTATAACCCGATCTAATAAAAACATGCTCTATATATAGCAGCTAGCTAGCAAACCGTAGATTAACACCAATTAAAATATACATGGCCTATATCGATCATGTTGCATAACATATCCCTGAGATTCATTAATTAATTATATAATTATCGTGATAAATTAATTAACTTGAACTTTGACAAGTTCTCTCGAATGAAAACACATTTGATTAAGTTGCCTCATAATATATATATAATTAGTGTGCATGCATGGCCTACAATGCATTCGTGCATATATTTTAATGTATATTTGAACATATTCTTGGGGATTTCAATCTCTCTCTCTCTCGATCATCTATATATCGTTGGTGGCCCAAAAAACACACATATATATGCATGCAATTTATGCGTAACGGCGCGGGTGCCTCTAATAATGTGTGTGCGCACTCGATCGATGATCCCTAAACCTTAAACAACCCTAAAACCTTAAATCCCTAATCCCTAAACCCTAAACACCCTAAACACTAAACCCTAAACCCTAGACCCTAAACGTACCCTAACCCTAACCCTAAAACCCTAGCTAATCCTAAACCCCAATTAAACCCTATGTATAGGCCAACGACACTTAATTGTGCATCGATCGAGCGGGTCATGGGTGCCTCGTGATCCTCTAATAAAATTAAATGTGCCATGCATTAACCCTAAACCATATATATGTAACTAACCCTAGCTAATCAACCCTACTTAATTAAAACACATAACCCTAAACTATACTAGCTAGCTATAACCCGATCTAATAAAAACATGCTCTATATATAGCAGCTAGCTAGCAAACCGTAGATTAACACCAATTAAAATATACATGGCCTATATCGATCATGTTGTATAACATATCCCTGAGAATCATTAATTAATTATATAATTATCGTGATAAATTAATTAACTTGAACTTTGACAAGTTCTCTCGAATGAAAACACATTTGATTAAGTTGCCTCATAATATATATATAATTAGTGTGCATGCATGGCCTACAATGCATTCGTGCATATATTTTAATGTATATTTGAACATATTCTTGGGGATTTCAATCTCTCTCTCTCTCGATCATCTATATATCGTTGGTGGCCCAAAAAACACACATATATACGCATGCACTTGATGCGTAAAGGCGCGGGTGCCTCTAATAATGTGTGTGCGCACTCGATCGATGATCCCTAAACCTTAAACAACCCTAAAACCCTAATCCCTAATCCCCTAAACCCTAAACACCCTAAACACACTAAACCCTAGACCCTAAACACCCTAAACACTAAACCCTAAACCCTAGACCCTAAACACCGTAAACCCTAAACCCTAAACCCTAAACCCTAAACCCTAAACCCTAAAACCCTAAACCCTAAACCCTAAACCCTATAAACACCCTAAACACTAATTAAACCCTAAACCCTAGACCCTAAACACTAAACCCTAAACCCTAGACCCTAAACACCGTAAACACTAAACCCTAAACCCTAAACCTAAACACCCTAAACACTAATTAAACCCTAAACCATAGACCCTAAACACTAGACCCTAAACCCTAGACCCTAAACACCCTAAACACTAAACCCTAGACCCTCTAAACACCGTAAACACTAAACCCTAAACCCTAGACCCTAGCTAAACACCCAAAACACTAAACCCTAAACCCAGCTAGCTAACCCTAAACCCTAATTAAACCCTATATATATAGGCCAACGACACTTAATTGTGCATCAAGCAGGCCAGGGGTGCCTCGCGGTCCTCTAGTTAAATTAAATGTGACATGCATTAACCCTAAACGTACCCTAACCCTAACCCTAACCCTAAACCCTAGCTAATCCTAAACCCCAATTAAACCCTATGTATAGGCCAACGACACTTAATTGTGCATCGATCGAGCGGGTCATGGGTGCCTCGCGATCCTCTAATAAAATTAAATGTGCCATGCATTAACCCTAAACCATATATATGTAACTAACCCTAGCTAATCAACCCTACTTAATTAAAACACATAACCCTAAACTATACTAGATATAACCCGATCTAATAAAAACATGCTCTATATATAGCAGCTAGCTAGCAAACCGTAGATTAACACCAATTAAAATATACATGGCCTATATCGATCATGTTGTATAACATATCCCTGAGATTCATTAATTAATTATATAATTATCGTGATAAATTAATTAACTTGAACTTTGACAAGTTCTCTCGAATGAAAACACATTTGATTAAGTTGCCTCATAATATATATATAATTAGTGTGCATGCATGGCCTACAATGCATTCGTGCATATATTTTAATGTATATTTGAACATATTCTTGGGGATTTCAATCTCTCTCTCTCTCGATCATCTATATATCGTTGGTGGCCCAAAAAACACACATATATATGCATGCAATTTATGCGTAAAGGCGCGGGTGCCTCTAATAATGTGTGTGCGCACTCGATCGATGATCCCTAAACCTTAAACAACCCTAAAACCTTAAATCCCTAATCCCTAAACCCTAAACACCCTAAACACTAAACCCTAAACCCTAGACCCTAAACGTACCCTAAAACCCTAACCCTAAACCCTAGCTAATCCTAAACCCCAATTAAACCCTCTGTATAGGCCAACGACACTTAATTGTGCATCGATCGAGCGGGTCATGGGTGCCTCGTGATCCTCTAATAAAATTAAATGTGCCATGCATTAACCCTAAACCATATATATGTAACTAACCCTAGCTAATCAACCCTACTTAATTAAAACACATAACCCTAAACTATACTAGCTAGCTATAACCCGATCTAATAAAAACATGCTCTATATATAGCAGCTAGCTAGCAAACCGTAGATTAACACCAATTAAAATATACATGGCCTATATCGATCATGTTGCATAACATATCCCTGAGATTCATTAATTAATTATATAATTATCGTGATAAATTAATTAACTTGAACTTTGACAAGTTCTCTCGAATGAAAACACATTTGATTAAGTTGCCTCATAATATATATATATTAGTGTGCATGCATGGCCTACAATGCATTCGTGCATATATTTTAATGTATATTTGAACATATTCTTGGGGATTTCAATCTCTCTCTCTCTCTCGATCATCTATATATCGTTGGTGGCCCAAAAAACACACATATATATGCATGCAATTTATGCGTAACGGCGCGGGTGCCTCTAATAATGTGTGTGCGCACTCGATCGATGATCCCTAAACCTTAAACAACCCTAAAACCTTAAATCCCTAATCCCTAAACCCTAAACACCCTAAACACTAAACCCTAAACCCTAGACCCTAAACGTACCCTAACCCTAACCCTAAACCCTAGCTAATCCTAAACCCCAATTAAACCCTATGTATAGGCCAACGACACTTAATTGTGCATCGATCGAGCGGGTCATGGGTGCCTCGTGATCCTCTAATAAAATTAAATGTGCCATGCATTAACCCTAAACCATATATATGTAACTAACCCTAGCTAATCAACCCTACTTAATTAAAACACATAACCCTAAACTATACTAGCTAGCTATAACCCGATCTAATAAAAACATGCTCTATATATAGCAGCTAGCTAGCAAACCGTAGATTAACACCAATTAAAATATACATGGCCTATATCGATCATGTTGTATAACATATCCCTGAGAATCATTAATTAATTATATAATTATCGTGATAAATTAATTAACTTGAACTTTGACAAGTTCTCTCGAATGAAAACACATTTGATTAAGTTGCCTCATAATATATATATAATTAGTGTGCATGCATGGCCTACAATGCATTCGTGCATATATTTTAATGTATATTTGAACATATTCTTGGGGATTTCAATCTCTCTCTCTCTCGATCATCTATATATCGTTGGTGGCCCAAAAAACACACATATATACGCATGCACTTGATGCGTAAAGGCGCGGGTGCCTCTAATAATGTGTGTGCGCACTCGATCGATGATCCCTAAACCTTAAACAACCCTAAAACCCTAATCCCTAATCCCCTAAACCCTAAACACCCTAAACACACTAAACCCTAGACCCTAAACACCCTAAACACTAAACCCTAAACCCTAGACCCTAAACACCGTAAACCCTAAACCCTAAACCCTAAACCCTAAACCCTAAACCCTAAACCCTATAAACACCCTAAACACTAATTAAACCCTAAACCCTAGACCCTAAACACTAAACCCTAAACCCTAGACCCTAAACACCGTAAACACTAAACCCTAAACCCTAAACACCCTAAACACTAATTAAACCCTAAACCATAGACCCTAAACACTAGACCCTAAACCCTAGACCCTAAACACCCTAAACACTAAACCCTAGACCCTCTAAACACCGTAAACACTAAACCCTAAACCCTAGACCCTAGCTAAACACCCAAAACACTAAACCCTAAACCCAGCTAGCTAACCCTAAACCCTAATTAAACCCTATATATATAGGCCAACGACACTTAATTGTGCATCAAGCAGGCCAGGGGTGCCTCGCGGTCCTCTAGTTAAATTAAATGTGACATGCATTAACCCTAAACCATATATATATAACTAACCCCTAGCTAATCAAACCCTAGTTAATTAAAACACATAACCCTAAACTATACTAGCTATAACCCGATCTAATAAAAACATGCTCTATATATAGCATGCAGCTAGCTAGCAAAAACGGTAGATTAAAACCAATTAATATATACATGGCCTATATATCGATCATATGTTGTATAACATCTCCCTGAGATTCATTAATTAATTATATAATTATCGATGATAAATTAATTAACTTGAATTTTGACAAGTTCTCTCGAATGAAAACACATTTGATTAAGTTTCCTCATAATATATATATATAATTAGTGTGCATGCATGGCCTACCATGCATGCATTAATTCGTGCATATATTTTAATATATATTTGAACATATTCTTGGGGGATTTCAATCTCTCTCTCTCGATCATCTATATGTCGTTGGTGGCCAAAAAACACACACATATACGCATGCACTTTATGCGCAAAGGCGCGTGTGCCTCTAATAATGTGTGTGTGCGCACTCGATCGATGATCCCTAAACCTTAAACCCTAAATAAACCCTAATCCCTAATCCCTAAACCCTAAACACCATAAACATTAAACCCTAAACCCTAACCTCCTAACCCTAAACCCTAAACCCTAATTAAACCCTATATATAGGCCAATGACACTTAATTATGCATCAAGCAGGCCAGGGGTGCCTCGCGGTCCTCTAATTAAATTAAATGTGCCATGCATATATATGTGTTTAATTTGGGGATTTCAATCGCTCTCTCGTATGTAGCTCTCTCTACCTCTATCTCTCTCTCTCTCTCTCTCTCTCTCTCTCTCGTTGGTGGCCAACAACACACACATGCACTTTGTGCGCAAAGGCATGCGCCTCTAATAATGTGTGCGCAGTCGATCGATCTAGTTTTGATTAATCATAGCACACAAATAAAGAAGTTGTATTTGAATCCACACAACCTAATCTAAAACACATAACCCCTAACATGGCCTAATTAATTAACCCTTCTCGATCTCTACCTAATTAGTGGAAATTGCACAAAATCAAAAGGGGTCCCTCACTAATTATGCATATCTGCTAGATTGTGATAAACTTTTGCCACATATATATTTGGTGGATGGGTGCATCTTGGCATGTAAACAATTAGTGTTTGCAAATGGCGTTGTCAAAATTTATGTACAAATGATTTCTTTCCATCCAAAGTGCATAAAATGGGAGTTTTAATGAAGAAAGTACAAATAAAACAGCTCAACATGCTTCCACACCCCGATTTTCACACGAAGTAGAGCATATTTAAAGGATAATTCCAGAGTTTTACTATTTTTCAAGCAACTTTGCTAATTTTCCCCCACTCACATGACTTTATGTCGATTTAACGAAAATATGGCGAATTTAAACTACATGGGCGGGATAGTTTGAATTGTGCGCGCGGCAAAGGGAACCGCCTATTCCTCAACCTTGTGCACGGCAAATTACACACGCAACTCCATTAAACGCCACCTACCGACCTTAATTATCACCCCGGCGGCCCGGCCGCATGACCCCCCACCCACCCGTACACAACTTATCCCCGTCCGTGCGAAGAGCTTCCCCTCCCCGTCCCGTCCGTGCGAAGAAGAAGCTTCCCCTCCCCGTCGTTCTTCTCGAGACGCACCGGCGGTCAAGTTGATCCACGGTAGGGCTGCTATCTCTAGCTCAATCATGTATCGGGCAAGACAGCCTAACGATTTATATTTTCTTGATGCTGCTAAAAAAATTCGTCAGTATGCTCGAACTAATTGGCACTTTATAGTTTTCCGCTCGATTTGTCATCGATCAATTTGTTCATTTGCGTGGGCATATAGAGTCAGTTCTGCACTCGATCCGTTAATTTGCTGAAATGCCATGGCAGAGTTTTGTACACGATCTGTTTGCTAAAATGTCGATGGGCATTTTTTGTTTTGTACTCGACATGATTGCTGAAATGCATAATCATGTAGTATAGTTTTGTACTCGATGGATATACATTTCCTACTTCGCCTTAAATTAATCACCAACCACTGTATCTCATAATTAAACAGATGGACAGAACTTGGATACTGCATGGACACTTATGTTCCCCTTCATATATAAATGGTGTTCAACCCTTTATGGGGTTTATTAGAGCTCATGATGGTCACAACCTGGACGTGTATTGCCCGCGCTGCACATGTATGAATGGTGAGAAGAGGCCTCACCCTGTAGTGGCAGATCATTTACACATTTTTGGGATGGACCGCACATATGTTAGGCGGGTTTAGCATGGTGAACCATATAATGATCCTTTAGCAGGAGAAGCAGATCTTGCTCACACTGTATGTGTGCTGGCATATGTAGTTAATTATTTATATTGATGCTGCCGCTGTTTCAATCAATAGTTTGCATTGCTGTGCAAGGTTCTGTACTCAAATTTAACTTGTTGCAGATGGATGGACGGGAAGGAGAGAAAAAGCGCTTGCTTCAGGAAACGGGTTTCAGCTCTGGGACATGTGCTGTGCCAGATGAGAAGGTAAATATGTAAAACGACATTTGTTCAGGTTGCATCCCTTAGATGTTTGTCTAATCGGTTGATGTACTAATTGCAGAAGCATAGAGTTAAAGAGGTCTCTCAGTTTGATGGGAGATTTGAAGATGAATCTCAGTTTGATGCACCTGTGGATGGTACTGATGACGAGCCTTTCATAGACGAAGGTCCTGCACCTGAGATTATCCAGCCTACAGAAGGAGGCCGTGGACCGAGTACACAGCTTTGCGTTGAAGTGGATGCACGCCCGGAGATCATCACGGGCGTCCGGGTAGTCTCAAGACCACCCAGCCCTGATGCACCTGTGGATGGTACTGATGACGAGCCTCTCATAGACGAAGGTCCTGCACCTGAGATTATCCAGCCTACAGAAGGAGGCCGTGGACCGAGTACACAGCTTTGCGTTGAAGAGGATGCACACCCGGAGATCATCAGGGGCGTCCCGGTAGTCTCAGGACCACCCAGCCCTGATGCAAAATGTTGAGCTACTTTATGATTCGTACTCTTATGTTCTGGTGTTGTAGTATGTTATGATTTGTACGCCTTTGGCGCTAGATTAAGCATTCAGTGGATGATCGCGTTGCAAAATTCGACACCCACACAATCAGTTCATCGTACGAGTAGTAGCACAATTACTTCTACAGCGATTCCTGCCAGCGCATTAGTTGGTAGCATGAAACACTTTCAGGTACTCCCCTCTGATTCATATTAATTGACTCAATTCTGTCTAGATATGGATGTATCTAGATGCATTTGTTAACTAGACTAACAAACTTGAGTCAGTTAATATGAATCCGTGTAAACCGCCCAAGTCCTCGAGCAGCTAGTTTATTGACTCTGGACTCCAAGCCTCTCGCGGCAAGCCATCGACGAAGCTTTGACCAGATCTTGGCCCGCAATTTTTTTTGTGTGGCGAATAGCAAAGCTTTGACCAGTTCCTCTCGGGATACAGCACGCCGGTGAGCTTGCACGGTTGCCATGAGCACTTTCCGGCGGAACTTCCTCTTCAGCGCCCTCAAGCCGCTGCTGCGAGACAGCACGCAGTGCCTCGAGGTGGACGGAATTCTGGATCTCAGGGCGGGTGGTCCGCATCGTCCGGGAACGATCTCCAGCGGGTTAACGAGGACATGCATGGCGGCCAGGGGATTTGTTTTTTGTTTTTTTTTGGTTTGAGCTTGGGATTTGGGGTTTTTTCGGATAGGGGAGGAGGAACCGAGGAAGAGGAAGGAACAGCCGCGTGCTTGGCGCGTGGCGGTGTGCTTGAATTTCGAATTTTTGTGAAATGTTTCATTTCCCCGCTACAATTCGGGGGTTTCTTGACGCGCCAATGCGTCCCGCCGGGCAGCTTCAAGTAAATTTGGGGTGCCACACTATGGGCCCTAGTTTCAGTGAGACATGTAATGACTAGTCACATCAGTAAGTTCACTGTGTAATAAAATATGTTACCCCTCCCCTTTATGTAGCACCCCTTCTCTCCCGATCGAGTGCCGATTGCCGACGGATGCAAGCCGCTAGCTCGATCCCCTCCTTTCGCCTCCACCGTCCAGGCATCCAGCTTGGAGGGGCAAGCTGCATCTAGCCCAAGCGGATTAGGTAGGACTAGTAATGTTCTCTCCTTTCTCGAGATCGGTTCTTTTTTCCTCTCCTCGATATCTTGCGCATCTCTTTCCTATTCTGGGCAAGGGGTGTCTTTCTGGTCACCCTCGAGCTGGGAGTGATTGATGGGGGTGGGGGCGGGGGCTACCTTTGCTTGGATTGGGGTGTTCTTCCTTTATTTGTCGACATTTGCAACCTTTGTAGTTTCTGCTGATCCTCACTGTATCTTTTGTCAGCTTGTACAGGAAAGGTAAGACCTCGGCGGTGGGGGCAATGGAGCGTAAGGCCACCACGCATGTGGGCAGTTGGCTGAGCCTGAGCTGCGTCCCCAGCCCCGCGAAGCAGGTACTCCGTTTGCTTATCCACTCTTTACCTTTTAAGTGTCTCTCTGGTCTCTGCATCCTCAATCTGTTCCTGTTCTGGAATATGCTTAAAGTAGCACATGTCTTCAGCTGTTTGTGCGTAAAGCCTCTGTGACACCATGCTCTATATTCTCTGTATCAGGTTGGTACCTCCAGGTTCCGTGCTGAGGCTATGGGGAACGAGAATAGCGCCCCACCTGCTGCAGGAGCATGGCCCGATCTGCAGCACAAGAAGCGAAATGCCACTGCCGAGCTGGGCAGGGACCGCCCAGGGGTAATTTTTTTAACCAACTTACCATGATGTAGTCTGAATCTGATACTCCCTCAGATCCAAATTAATTGACTCAACTATCTGTAGATACGGATGTATCTAGATGTGTTTTAGCTCTAGATACTACTGCCTCCATCCCAAAGCTTTGGGCTTATATTATTTTTAGAAAGTCAAACTATACCATGTTTGACTAAGCTTTTACCAAAAATCAGTAACATGCAAAATACAAAATTAATATCATTAAATAGATAATAAAATATATTTTCCTACGGTATCTACACAGTATTATATTTGTTGATAGAATGTTCTAAAATTTTGGTCAAACTTTGCTTGTTTTGATTTCTCAAAAATAAATAAGGCTTAAGCTTTTGGATGGTGGTAGTACATTCATATCTAGACAAAGCTGAGTTAACTAGTTTTTTGTCTGTCCATAGCTAGTGTTCACGCTGCAAAAGGCTAAGAGCATCCACTATATGCATCAGTCTATCTCATACAGTAATTCAATATCACTGCTGAGGTCTGCCTTTTGTTTTGCTATTCATATGCAGACTGAAACTTTAGGGCCTTTACTCAAAAGGAAGATCAAAACTGCGGCTGATCAGGCTGCCAGTATGTTGATGCCGCCCCCATCTTCTAAATGCCTCTACAAGCACAAGGCCACGCACCAGCTGGGTGGTGATCTTTTAATGAATATGGTATATTTTCTTAATCCACAAAACATGCCTTGATTTTTCTCTGTTTATTGTCGGTTTTTTCTATGCTTGCCAAAAGTTTACAACAACAACAACAACAACCAAGCCTTTCAGTCCCAAACAAGTTGGGGTAGGCTAGAGTTGAAACCCATAAGATCTCGAAGCCAAAAGTTTAGAAACACCAAATTCGTTTGCTTACAATCATCATACAGTAATGTTCATCTACTCCAGTTCCCCTAACCCAACATAAAATGATGTTAATTTCGATTTTTAGATTAAAAGAGCACCATTAGGCGCTGTTAATTACGACTTTGAGATTAAAATGTCATTTGCAATTGTTAATTACAATTTTGAGACAATTGGTTAGTTTAACCTCGATCTCTTCTGCTCTCCATTTTTCCCAACCGAACAAAAATGTAACCATTCCATTCCTCTGAAATGGAACCATTCCATTCCATTCCACGCTGTTTCAGAACCGAACACACCCTTGCATTGTTGTGAACTGTTGTCCATACACGGCCATACCCTTCCACTTACATCTAGCACTATATGCATCAGTCTGTCTCAGAGTCATTCAATATCACTGCTGAGATCTGTTCCCATTCTTATGCAGGCTGAAACTGCTGCGCCTTTACTCAAGTGGATGCAAAATGGGGCTAATGAGGCTGCTGTGAGGACGATGGTGCCGGCACCATCTTCCGAAAACCTCTACAAGCACGAGGCCATGGGCCAGCTGGGTGGTGACCTTTTAATGAATCTGGTATATTTTCTTAATCCACATACATGATTTCATTATTATCTGTTTAATTACTGTTGGCTTTGTCTAATGCTTACCAAAAGTTCAGAAACACTGCGTTTGCTTACAATCATCATACACTAATTTTTCACTTTTCAGTCTGTCTCATCCAGTATATAAACTGTTGATTTCCATTGGCTTCTTTTGTAATCATTTGCATTGTTGTCAACTGTTCTCTATGCACAACCCTATTCTTCCACTTACACCCCGCACTATTTGCATCAGTCTATCTCATAGATTTATTAAATATCAATGATGAGTTCTGTTGCTATTCATATGCAGGATGAAACTTCTGTTCCTCTACTCAAATGGATAAAAAATGATCCTGATGAGGCTGCTGTGAAGACGATGGTGCTGCCACCATCTTCTGAAAACCTCCTCAAGCACAAGGCCACGGGCCAGCTGGGTGGTACCCTTTTCAGTAAGCAGGTATATTTTCTTAATCCTCATACATGATTTGATTTTTGTCTGTTTATTGCCGGCTTTGTCTAATGCTTACCAATAGTTCAGAAACACACACACCTATTCTTCCACTTACATCCAGCACTATATGCATCAGTGTCTCATAGATTCATTTTATATATCACTGCTGATGTCTGTTGCTCTTCAATTTTTATATGCAGACTGAAACTGCTAAGCCTTCATTGGTCAAAAGGATTGCAACTGCTGCTGATGAGGCATCTGCAGAGGCTGCCACCAAGTTACTGTCAGCCCCACCTTCTGGATGCTTATATAAGCTCAAGTCCAAGGATCAGCCGGGCCGTAACCATCCAAGGGTTCGGGTATATTTTCTTAAGCCACATATACATGCCATGATTTATGTCTGATATTATCACTGGCTCTGTCTAATGCTTTTTGGAATTCGGAAACACCAAATTAGCATGCTTATATTCATCATACACTAATTTTTCACTGTTCAGTTTGTAACATAGTGTTATGCACTTGCTTGTCAACATTTGCATTGCTCTGAACTATGCACTTTACACAACCTAATTCTTCCACTTACGTTCAGCGCTACGCACCAGTAGTACCTCCCATGTTTCCTTCACCATCCCGATGCCGAGCTTGCGGGAATATGGCGGGCCCATGTACATACCCCGCATATAACACCTCCTATGGCTCTATCTACCTTTCTAGTAGCTCCTTCACAGAGTTACAGGTATGTATTCTCAGTGGTTTAGCATGAATTGGCATATAGTAAAGTCTTGTTTTTAGTCTTCCTGCTTCTTACATTTGTATCAATTTTCACATGCAGACTGTACCTTGTGAACTTCGTCCAATGATTAACCAGATGTGTCCGCATGAAGGATCTTTCACTATGCATGGCAATGGCAAATTGATGAACACCTACACGGTCTATGAGGTGTATGTCTACAAGACGCAGGCCATCACATATTTGTATGGACATGATTGGAGAAAGTTTGCTTTTGACTACGGTCTGAAGAAGGGCGACGAGCTGAGGATCAGAAACTCAAACGGGCAGATATACGTAACTGCTTACAGAGTTGGAGACACTTCCAAATATATAATATGTAACTTTTTTCTACTCATATCTTTTGATAACTGCATTCTGAGCAGTTGTTCTAAACCATTCCCTCTGTTCTAGCTTGCTGGGTTTAACATGATCAAAGCTGCAGATCCCCTGATGGAACAGGAGCGGATGTCACAAAGGGCAACCACACCAGCACCGGCACCGGCTTCCCACTCTCCTGCATCAGCACCGGTTCCTGTACCAGCTCCGTTTACTGCATCTACCCAGCAGTCCCCTACATCAGCATTGGTTCCTGTAGAGGCCCCATATACTACACATGCCCAGCAGGCTCCTGCATCAGCACTGGTTCCTCTAGCTGCACCGTTTACTGCACCTGCCCAACAGTCTCCTGCATCAGCACCGGTTCCTCTAGAGGCACCGTTTACTGCACCTGCCCAGCAGTCTCCTGCATCAGCACCAGCTCGTGTACCAGCCCAGGCTCATGCACCTGCCCCAGCCAGATCACCGAGGTCTCAGCTCATTGCTGTGGCCACCCGTGTGGTGACCAGGACGCATCTGAAGGCTATGTTCGTGAGTATATGACAACATAACTGCTCTTATCTTGATGTCTTCTCTGCTCAAAGTCTCACATGGTTCAGTGCATTGGTGCCATTGACTAATTTTTGGTGGTATCTCTTGCTTTGAATCAGAAATTGCCTAAAAGTATCTCCAAGGATCTCAATGCTGGCCGAAGGGGCAAGATATCCCTCGTCATGGAGAGTGAAGGTCTCACCGTGGAGGGACGGTACTCTGTCAGTCCCACAGATGGCCGCTTGGCTGTTACTTCCAGGTGGAAAAAGTTCATTGACGGTGCCAAACTTCGCATTGGATCAAAGTTGAAGGTCAAGATCTTTCGATGCCGCTGTGACATGCTGGTCATAAAGTTCGCGGTTGTCTAGTTCTGTTGTCCCATGAGCCCTTAGCAAATGCATTTGTAGTTATACTTATATAAGGTTATCTTATCTGAACTGCTAATTAATTGTATGGGTGGTAAAACTCTGGCAAGCTTTTGCTCTTAGCAAGTATGTATGTATGATCAGCTATTATGATAACTAATGTTTGTGTTCATCTTAATTTGCATTTCCCTTTTAGAAAAAAACTTAATTTCTATTTTGGCTGACCTGTTAGAGAACTATCAGATTGAACCCACAACATGATTCATATAGATTCATTACACCGAGCCACATGTCTTGACCTTGCGATACACTACTTCCATTAATTAGTGCAAGAAGGCTTACCTGAGCTGCCTGAACCATGGCAGATTCGAATCCACCTTATCTATCTAGAAATACAACCTTTGCAGAAAGAGGATTTGCAGTATGGGGAGGCTGACATTGGGGACCCATGAGCCAGCAGCGTCGTCAACGTTTTAAAGGTGGCAGGAGATCGAAAGAAAAAATAAGCCAAAAATCAGTTGGTAAACAAATTCAAGAAAAGAAACATTTACCTTTCTGAGAGGATGACATGCGGGACCCATGAGGCAGCAGCATCCTCAACTATTTCAAGGCGGCAGGGGATCAAAATAAAAAAGGAAATAGCCAGAAATTAATTAGGGTCAAAAATAAATCCATCAAAGGAAACTTTTATTGTTCATAGAGGATGACATGTGGGACCGACTTGCCAGCTGCGTCGTCATCGTTTCAAAGGGGGCAGGGGATCAAAAGAAAAAGACAAATAGCCAGAAATTAGGGGAAAAAATAAATCCAACAAAGAAAACTTTTATTGTTCATAGAGGATGACATACGGGACCCATGAGCCAGCAGCTTCCTCAACGTTTCAAAGTCGGCATGAGATTGAAAGAAAAAGTCAAGTGACATAATATCAGGAGAAAAATAATCCAAGAAAAGAAACTTTATTGTACATAGAGGATGACATGCGGGTCCCATTTTGTAGCAGCGGTCTCAACGCTTCCAAGGCGGCACAGGACCGAAAGAAAAATGAAGTAGCCAGAAATCAGGGTGTGAAAAAAATCCAAGAAAAGAAAGATTTCAATTGGGCTGTATCTGGACATCTGGGCCTTCGAACTATACTGCTGGGCCTTTTGACTCGTACAATTTCAGCCCACTCCAAAACAGGAAAGGTCGGATTTTTCTCAAAAAAAAAACAGGAAAGTCCTATGCTTCGCAAAAACAAAAAACAAGGAGATTCAACATATAAGTTTGTTTATGTAGATATAAAGATTTAATTTATCCGTTTGCAATAGCTCAGAGCGAAATACAACGTTTATTGTCTGCAAAATAAAATATCACATGTTTCTTGTACGGGGAGGCTGACATCGGGGACCCATGAGCCAGCAGCGGAGTCAACGTTTCAAAGGCGGCAGGGGATCGAAAATAAAAAAAGCCAAAAATCAGTTGGTAAAAAAATACAAGAAAAGAAAACATTTATCGTTCTGAGAGGATGACATGCGGGACCCATGAGGCAAGCATCCTCAACGTTTCAAAGTCGGCATGAGATCGAAAGAAAAGGCAAGTGACATAATATCAGGAGCCAAATAATCCAAGAAAAGAAACTTTATTGTACATAGAGGATGACATGCGGGTCCCATTTTGTAGCAGCGGTCTCAACGTTTCAAGGCGGCACAGGACCAAAAGAAAAATGAGCGCCATTCTCAACAATTCCAAGGCGGCAGGGGATCAAAAGAAAAATAAAGGAAATAGCCGAAATTAATTAGGGGTCAAAATAAATCCACCAAAGGAAACTTTTATTGTTCATAGAGGATGACATGTGGGACCGACCTGCCAACGTCCTCATCGTTTCAACGGGGGCAGGGGATCAAAAGAAAGGCAAATAGCCAGAAATTAGGGTAAAAAATAACTCCAAGAAAGGAAACTTTTATTGTTCGTAGAGGATGACATGCGGGACCCATGAGCCAGCAGCTTACTCAACGTTTCAAAGGCGGCATGAGATCGAAAGAAAAAGGCAAGTGACCAAATATCAGGAGCCAAAAATAATCCAAGATTTATTGTACATAGAGGATGACATGTGGGTCCCATTTTGCAGCAGCGGTCTCAATGTTTGTAATGCGGCTTGAGATCAAAAGAAAAAGAAAGTAGCTAGTAATTAGGGGGTGAAAAAAAATCCAAGAAAAAAAGTTGATGGACATAGAGGATGACATGCGGGTCCCTTGAACCAACAGCTTACTCAACGTTTCAAAGGGGGCAGGGATCAAAAGAAAAAGGCAAGCCAAAAATCAGAGGGTGAAAAAAATCCAACAAAGGAAACTTTTATAGCAGAGGATGACATGCGGGTCCATGAGCCAGCAGGTACCTCAACGTTTCAAACGTGGCATGAGATCGAAAGAAAAAGTCAAGTTACCAAATATGAGGTGCCAAAAAAAACTCCAAGAAAAGAAAGTTGATTGCTCATAGAGGATGACATGCGGGTCCCATTTAGCCAGCAGGGTCTCACTGTTTGAGAGGCGGCAGGGGATCGAAAGAAAAAGTCAAGTGACCAAATATGAGGTGCCAAAATAATCCAAAAAATGAAAGTTTTATAGTACATAGAGGATGACATGCGGGTCCCATTTGCAGAGGCAGCAGGGGATCGAAAGAAAAAGTCAAGTTACCAAATATGAGGTGCCAAAAAATCCAAGAAAAGAAAGTTTTAAGTACATAGTGGATGACATGCGGGTCCCATTTAGCAGCAGCGGTATCACTGTTTGAGAGGCAGCAGGGGATCGAAAGAAAAGTCAAGTGACCAAATATGAGGTGCCAAAAAAATTCCAAGAAAAGAAAGTTTTATAGTACATAGAGGATGACATGCGGGTCCCATTTAGCCAGCGGTATCACTGTTTGAGGCAGCAGGTGATCGAAAGAAAAAGTCAAGTGACCAAATATGAGGTGCCAAAAAATCCAAGAAAAGAAAGTTTTATAGTACATAGAGGATGACATGCGGGTCCCATTTAGCAGCAGCGGTATCACCGTTTGAGAGGCGGCAGGGGATCGAAAGAAAAAGGTAAGTGACCAAATATGAGGTGCCAAAAATAATTCAAGAAAGAAAGTTTTATAGTACATAGAGGATGACATGCGGGTCCCATTAGCAGCAGCGGTATCACCGTTTGAGAGGCGGCAGGGGATCGAAAGAAAAAGCAAGTGACCAAATTTGAGGTGCCAAAAAAACTCCAAGAAAAGAAAGTTGATTGCACATAGAGGATGACATGCGGGTCCCATTTAGCAGCAGCGGTCTCAACATTTCCAAGGCGGCAAGGGATCAAAAGAAAAAGGAAGTAGCCAGAAATCAGGGGGTCAAAAAAATCCAAGAATAGAAAGAATTTTGGTTCATAGAGGATGACATGCGGGACCCATGATCCTGCATCGTAAACGGCTCGATCGGAGAACGTTGAACGAGATGGCGCGATCTAGAAAAAAAACAATGCCAGAGAGGCTGCCATCTGGGCCCTACATCCCTCGGCGGTGCGGATTTGCGTTGACTCGGCCGGCGAACCCGAGATTTCGAGATGCACCACGTCCCGGGCCACCATACGCCACGTTTTGGCCGCTTTCGTCGGGCTAGGTGGCCTCAAAAACAAGAAAAAAAAGTTTTGACATGCACCACGGAGGGACCAAAATCGTCGGCCATGGTACACCAGCAACCACGGCGCGACTTCAACTTCGTCGGCCATGGCAACTTTTCTTGTAGTGATGCATGGGATAGCGGTCTATGTACTTTGTCGTAATGCCCGATTAAATCACATAGTAATCATCGTTGATATGTATTGAATCTTTATTTATCAATTGCCCGCCTGTAATTTGTTCACCCAGCATGTTAGTTATCTTATTGGAGAGACACCTCTAGTGAACTGTGGACCCCGGTCCATTCTTTTACATCTGAATACATTCTACTGCAATCTTGTTCTTTACTTTTCTTTGCAAACAAACACCATCTTCCACTTGATACGCTTAATCCTTTGTTTTCAGCAAGCGGTGAGATTGACAACCTCACTGTTACGTTGGGGCAAAGTACTTTGATTGTGTTGTGCAGGTTCCACGTTGGCGCCGGTTTCACTGGTGTTGCGCACTACACTCCTCCACCAACAACCTTCACGTGCTTCTTGGCTCCTACTGGTTCGATAACCTTGGTTTCTTTCTGAGGGAAAACTTGCTGCTGTGCGCATCATACCTTCCTCTTGGGGTTCCCAACGGACGTGTACATCTACGTGCATCAAGCACTTTTTCTGGCGCCGTTGCCGGGGGGATCAAGACACGCTGCAAGGGGAGTCTCCACTTCCAATCTCTTTACTTTGTTTTTGTCTTGCTTTACTTTACTTTATTTACTGTCTTGTTTGCTTCATATTAAAAACACAAAAAAATTAGTTACTTTACTTACTGTCTTATTTACTTGCTCTATATCAAAACACAAAAAATTAGTTACTTGTCTTTACTTTATTTGCTTAGTTTACTTTATTGCTGTTATAATGAGTAATTCTGAAGTTGAAGTTCGTTCTTTTAAGCAACAAGGTGGAGAAAGTTTTAAAGATGCTTGGTACAGAATTAGTAATGCTCATCATAGGTGCATTAAGAAACACTCCACTACTATCCTTCTTAGGAACTTTTATGTTGGCTTATCTAGTTGGAATAGGTATGTTCTTGATACTCTTTCGGGAGGTAATTTCCTAGGTACTCCCGCTTTAGAAGCTAGTTGCATCATTGAGAGTCTAGTTGGAATACCACCTGTTAATGAAGTTAAAATTGAAATCTCTCTTGAGGATGTTATGAAAAAATTGGAAACCATAGAAAAAAAATTTCCAAGTGTTGAAACTAAATTGGAAATGTTATTTGATAAAACTGATGAACTTGATAAATCCCTAGGAGGAATTGATGAAAGAATTAGTGTCCTAGGAACTTGTGTTATCCATGATAATCAAACCAATAGGATTGATGAACTTGAAAAAGTGATGACCCACAAGTATAGGGGATCGCAACAGTCTTCGAGGGAAGTATTACCCAATTTATTGATTCGACACAAGGGGAGACAAAGAATACTTGTAAGCCTTAACAGCGGAGTTGTCAATTCAGCTGCACCTGGAAACAGACTTGCTCGCAAGAGTTTATCAGTAGTAACAGTTCTATGGTAGTGGAAATAGCGAATAACAGCAGCAGTGAAATAAAGACAGCAGTAGTGATTATAGTAAACAACGGGATTAAAATACTGTAGGCACAGGACGGATTTAACGGGCGTTGCATGGATGAGAGAAACTCATATAACAATCAAAGCATGGGCATTTGCAGATAATAATAAAACAGTATCCAAGTACTAATCAATCAATAGGCATGTGTTCCATATTTAGTCGTACGTGCTCGCAATGAGAAACTTGCACAACATCTTTTGTCTACCAGCCGGTGGCGGCCTCTAGAAAACTAGGATATTAAGGTACTCCTTTTAATAGAGTACCGGAGCAAAGCATTAACACTATGAACACATGTGATCCTCACATCACTACCATCCCCTCCGGTTGTCCCGATTACTGTCACTTCGGGGCCATTGGTTCCAGACACGACGTGTATACAACTTGCAGGTAAGACCATAAACAATGAATATCTTCATGAAACAATAACATGTTCAGATCTGAGATCATGGCACTCGGGCCCTAGTGACAAGCATTAAGCATAACAAGTTGCAACAATATCATAAAAAGTGACATCTACGGATACTAGGCACTATGCCCTAACAATCTTATGACTATTACATGACCAATCTCATCCAATCCCTACCATCCCCTTCAGCCTACAGCGGGGAATTACTCACACATGGATGGGGGAAACATTGCTGGTTGATGGAGAGGCGTTGGCGGTGATGGCGGTGAAGATCTCCTCCAATTCCCCGTCCCGGCGGAGTGCCGGAAACGGAGACTTCGGCTCCCGCGACGGAGTTTCGCGATGTGGCGGCTGGAGGGTTTCGGCGATGTCGACTTCTCCCGTTTTAGGTCGAGGCGAATAAGTAGTCCGAAGGGGGCGTCGGAGGCCGGCGGGAGCCACACCATAGGCCGCGCGGGCCCCACAGGCGCCGCCTAGGTGTGGGGCCCTCGCCTCCACCTCCTTCGCCCTTCTGGCTCCGTCAATATTTTGGTAAAATAGGGCCATCTGAAGAAATTCCGAGGATTTTCCCGAAAGTTGGATTTCTGCACAAAAACGAGACACCAGAGCAATTCTGCTGAAAACAGCGTTAGTCCGTGTTAGTTGTATCCAAAATACACAAATTAGAGGCAAAACAATAGCAAAAGTGTTCGGGAAAGTAGATACGTTTTGGACGTATCAACTCCCCCAAGCTTAGCTTATTGCTTGTCCTCAAGCAATTCAGTTAACAACTGAGCGATAAAAGAACTTTCACGAACACATTTGCTCATATGATGTATATATTCTCATGCTATGGCTAATACTTAGGCAGTTCATAATGAGATACATGCAAATAAGATCATCCAACGGCTATGTCAATCATGGAGAAGTACCAACAATTAATAATAAGCATCATGAATCATGTATGTAAGCAAGATTGCAATGTTCATAAGAGAATATGGTAAAGTGGTATCTCGCTTGCCTGTATTTGATCAGCAAAACATAAATGCCGAGGCACCTCTTGAGTTCATAGAAAGACTAGAAGTAGTGATTGTCAAAGATAAAAGCATCAAAGTTATACCACAATCAATCATATTTTGAGACAAGCATATTATACTAAGAATGACAGTTGTGCTCTCAAGGTAGTGCTCAAAGAAAGAATGGAGACACAACATAAAAGTAAAAGATTGACCCTTCGCAGAGGGAAGCAGGGATTAACATGCGCTAGAGCTTTTCATTTGTAAAGCAGGAGTAAAATTATTTTGAGAGGTGTTTGTTGTTGTCAACGAATGGTAATGGGTACACTAACTCCCTCATCAACCGGACTCACAAGAGCGGCTCCCATTTATTTATTTTTGGGTGGCACTCCTTCCAGCCTTTCTTTCACAAACCATGGCTAACCGAATCCTCGGGTGCCTGCCAACAATCACATACCATGAAGGAGTGCCTTTTTATTTAAGTTTTATTATGATGATGACACTCCCCCAACCTTTGCTTACACAAGCCATGGCTAACCGAATCCTTCGGGTGCCGTCCAACAATCACAAACCATGGAGGAGTGTCTATTTAATTAATTCGGGACTGGGAATCCCATTGCCAGCTCTTTTTGCAAAATTATTGGATAAGCGGATGTGCCACTAGTCCATATGAGAGTCCGTCAAAAGTAAATGACAAGGTCGAAAGCTAAACACCACATACTTCCTCATGAGCTATGAAACATTAACACAAATTGAGAAGCATTTTGAAGGTTTTAAAGGTAGCGCATGAGAATACTTGGAATGGTTTGAAATGCCATGCATAGGTATTTATGGTGGACACTTATGGAACAACTTGGTTTTCAGGTGTTTGGAAGCACGAGCGGCGTTACCGCTCAGTACAAGTGAAGGCTAGCAAAAGACTAGGGAGCGACAAATCAAGAGAGCAATAACTGTCATAATCATGCTTGCGGCAAAATAAATTAACGGAGGCATAAAAGTGATACAAGAACTCTGAAGCAATATAAATCATCGAGGCTTAATTGACTTTTTGTTCAGTCATATGCATGCGTGAGCATGTGCCAAGTCGATATAAATGAGTTATTCAGAGGAGGATACCACAATGCCATACTTACTTATGAATAAAACAATGCAAGCAAACATCCATGACATGCTACTCATATTAATAAATCGGAACCAAACATGAGAGATCATGAACTACTAGACTTTCTCAAATAACATATACCTCACATGAACCAACTAAGCAAGCTCATATGGATGAGTATATGTACAAAAATGAAAGCAAATAGAGTTCATACCAGCCTCTCACCACAATCAGATTGTCGTAGATCGTCATTATTGCCTTTTCACTTGTGTAGCTTGGATAATATGAAATGAAAACCACGCTCCAGCCACCGAAGACCATTGAACTCATGATGAACTTTACAAACCAAAGAAGAACAGCAAATATTTTTGGTGTTTTCGAATTAGAAATAAGAACGAAAGAAAACAAGCAAACAAAGCAAAATCTTTTTGGGTTTTCTTATAGCAAACTAACGATAGCAAATAAAGCAAACTAAGAGCAAGGTACCAAATAAATAAATGGTGAAGAGAAACTACAGAAATATTTTTGGTCTTTTTGTGTTTTAGGAAAGAAACAAAGTGAAAACAAAAGAATGCAAACTAACAGAAACACAGAAAAGCAGGATGACAGAAATCTGCCAAATCCTGACAGCAGTACAGAAATCGAATTTAACAAAAATCTTCCATTGCTCAGACCAAAAAGTGTTCAACTAATGAAAGTTAGATAACAACCTGGGGAACATGCTCAAAAATTGGCAACTCAAAATAACGTTCTGGCTGTGCGTACGAATTTTTTTAGTAACAGCACAGAATCTGTTTTTGGACAGCACTTCCCCAAATATCATCTCCCTCTCATTAGAAAACCACTCTAGAGACTAAACAAGTATGTACAAGTATCCAGCAACCATAATATGCAAAGAATGAGTGATGCCGGTATACCTCCCCCCAAGCTTAGGCTTTTGGCCTAAGTGGAGTTCATTCCCAACGAGGGTCGGGGTTCCACGCCGGTGGATCATACATGGAGTGGTAATAAGGCCCCTGTGCAGAAGAATATCGTGGAGGCTCCACGTGACCATGATGTTGATATGAGGAGCTTGCTGCATCGGATGAAGAGTCGGGATGCTCCTCGGTCTCCTCCACATCTTCCCTCGCACGACGGCTTTCTCTTTCTATGTATGCATTTAGCTCATTTTCTGTGATCGACCACCCGTCCCTGGCATCAAGGTTAAACAAAGCAGGTGCAGGCAATCGTACTAGTTTTTCAATTTTCTTAGTTATACTCCATTTTTTCTTATATAAAGTTATCCTATAATGCAGGTTGTTCAAGTTAGATGCATCTGAAATAAACTCATGTCTAATCATGGAAACCACATCAAGCTTCTCTATAGAAAGCGGAATATCTAAATGGTGAGGTTCTACACCATGCATAGCTAATAAGCGAGAGGCGATAAGACCTCCACAAATTCCTCCTTTCTCACGGTTAGTAGCAAGTCTACAAGCTATTAAAGCACCCAAATTATAAGTCCTATCCTGTTGCAAAGCAGCAGCTAAGAAAGCCAAGTCTGGGACAGATAATTTACCTCCGGTCCTTCTTGCAAGGACGCACTTTGTAATGAAATAGGCAAAGTAGCGGATGGCTGGATGTTGAATGCTACTAATCTTACCATCATCATTGGAGAGGCTCCTCCCATTACAAATCCTTGTATAAAGATCTGAGAGCTCCCGCGGTGTTCCCCTGATCTTCTCGCAGGATCCCCATTGCGGTACTCCAATTGCTGCACAAAAAACACCAAATGGCAAGTTGACAGCTTTATTGTAAATTTTATACTGGACCATGGGGTCGGACCGCGACCAATTGAACTTGAAGTCCTGCACAAAAGACATAGTTAATTTTACATATTGTCTTGGCTCTCCTTCAACAAAACCACTCAGCCCTGCACGAGAGATTAGAGTTTGCACATCTTGTAAAATCCCCGCACTTCTCATAAAGTCCACGCATGGGTAGTAAGAGGGGTATACTCCCTCCTCACGATTGACTCTTGAAACTTGCTGGACTTCCAATTCTTCTTGGTTCAATTGGGGCACACCTTCTTCCATTTTCTGAAATTTTCAACAATCATTATAAAATTTGATTTCAAGGTATGTAATTGAAGGGAACTACTATAGGAACTTGCTAGAGTACTTCACATGCATCAAAACTAATTTCTTCCACTTAGAACAAGCATGCAAGCTCACTAAACATGTTATCTACAGCAGCAAAATATTCAAGATATACTCAACCAAATGAAATTCTAATTGGACAATCAAAGGAGTCACATACCAAGGAGTAAATGTGCCAAATTTCAGACAGAAATCTGGGCTGAGCAAGGAGATCGAAAAATCGCGAGTTCTTGAGCAGAAACACGAGTGAGAGAAACTTGGTACGAGTTTTTTCGGGAGAGAGAAGGTGCTGGGAGGAAGAGATGGTGTAGTGGGGCAAGGGGTGGCCCACACCACATGGTGGCGCGGCCCCCTTGCTGGCCGCGCCGCCCTATGGTGTGGCACCCCCTGGTGCCCCACAGGTCATCCTCTGGTGCTCCCAGGTGCCTCGTCGAAAAATAGGACCAACGGTGTAATTTTTGTAATTTTTAGAGAACTTTGAAAAATGCACATTTCTGGGTATTAAATTAATGATTACTGCGCAGGAAAATGATTTCTAAAATCTTAAATGACCTAAGCATATTGCAAAACAAAAGTGCTACAGCAAGTAAAATAGGTGAAGGGAGAGAGAAAGAAAGAAGTGTTGTTTAACTCTCCTATGCAATAAAATATACTTGTTAACAAGGTTGATCAAGTCTTGCTACCAAATAAATTTTATATGACATAAGAAGAAATAAACCTCAAATCAATCATGTTACCTTATATTGAATTGATATGGATCCAATCACAAGAGTTTGATATTCTTCTTTAGGCTCATATACAGGACAATCAATGGATCCCACTTTGATAGTTTTCACATTAAAAATTGTATTGACTCCACATACTTTATCAATCCTCTTGGGAAAATAGACAGTGTGTTCCTTATCATCAACATTGAAAGTAACCATGCCTTTATTGCAATCAATAACAGCCCCTGCAGTATTAAGAAAGGGTCTTCCAAGAATAATGGACATATTATCATCTTCAGGCATTTCCAACACAACAAAATCAGTTAATATCAAGCAATGTTGAGTAACTTGAACAGGAACATTTTCACATAAACCAACAGGAATAGCAGTAGATTTATCAGCCATTTGCAAAGATATATCAGTTGGTATCAATTTATCTAAATCAAGTCTCTTATAAAGAGAAAAAGGCATCACACTCACACCTGCTCCCAAATCACATAGAGCAGTTCTAACATAATTATTCTTGATGGAACAAGGAATAGTCGGTATACCTGGGTCGCCCAACTTCTTTGGAATCTTACCATTGAAGGAGTAATTAGCGAGCATAGTAGAAATTTCCTCATTGGGGACTTTCCTTTTGTTAGTAACAATATCTTTCATATACTTTGAATAAGGAGGCAATTTAATAGCATCAGTCAAAGGGATTTGCAGAAATAAAGGTTTCATCCAATCACAAAATTTATTATAATGTTCCTCCTCCTTTGATTTTAGTTTCTTAGCAGGAAAAGGCATTTGCTTTTGAACCCAAGGTTCTCTTTCATTACCATGTTTCTTTGTAATAAAATCTTCTTTAGTATACTTTTTATTTTTAGCATGCTTTTCAGGTTCTTTTTCAATTTCTTCTTTATCAGGAGTATCATTCTTATCATTATCTTCCTCATGTTCATTACCACTTTCAGTTTCAGCATCAGAAATAGAAATACTATTAGGATCATTAACAGGTTCAGAGGATTCTACAACATTCTTATGTTTCTTTTTCTTTTTCTTAGATGGAGCACTAGTTTTAATTAGTTGAGAATCTTGTTCAATTCTTTTGGGATGCCCTTCAGGATATAGAGGATCCTGGGTAGAAGCACCACCTCTAGTTGTTACTTCATAAGCATGTTTTTCTTTAGAATTATTTCCCAACAAGTCATTTTGCACTTTAGTAAGTTGATCAATTTGAGTTTGAACCATTTGAAAATGTTTAACAAGTATCTTAACATCATTGGAGGTTCTCTCCACAATACCATGCAATTCACTAATAGCTCGGGAATTTTCCATTAAATGATTCTCTACTCTCATATTAAAATTTTCTTGCTTAACAATATAATTATCAAATTCATCTAAACATTGAGCAGGAGATTTTGAATACGGAATATCTTCCCTAGTAAAGTGTTGAAGCGAGTGTACCTCAATCATGGATGAAGGGGGAATTGTCTCACATATATCTTCTATAGGAGGTAAATTCTTCACATCTTCAGGTTTAATACCCTTCTCCTTAAGAGACTTCTTGGCTTCCCTCATATCTTCATCATTCAATTTAATCATACCCCTCTTCTTCACTATCGGTGTCGGGGTTGGTTCAGGTGTAGACCAATCATCATGATTCCGGCCTATTTTAGCCAATAATTCTTCAGCGTCTTCTGGAGTTCTTTTCCTGAAAACACAACCAGCACAACTATCCAGGTATGCCCTAGACTCAATGGTTAGTCCACTATAAAATATATCAAGTAAATCATTCTTTTCCAAATCATGGTCAGGCTGAGCTCTAATAAGAGAACAAAATCTAGCCCAAGCCTCAGGCAATTTCTCTCCATCTTCCTGGTCAAAATTATAAATTCTCTGCAAAGCAGCATGTTGAGCACTAGCAGGAAAGTATTTTCGAAAGAAAACATCACGCAAGTCAATTGGACTTTTAATAGAACCAGGAGGCAAATTATTATACCAAGTTTTAGCATCATCCTTTAATGAGAACGGAAAAATTTTAGTGACAAAATAAGTACGCATCTTGACATCATCAGAAAACACGCCACTAAGAGTAGATAACTCAGTCATGTGTTCAACACACTTTCTTTTTCAGTACCACAAAAGGGTGTTTTCTCAACAATAGCTATATGAGATAAATCAAGAGAAAAATCATAATCTTTATCCCTAATGTTTATAGGAGATGTGGCAAATTTAGGATCAGGAGATGGTTTATATCTAACAGCATGTTCTGCAAGCAACTTTTTAATTTTTCTTGCATCAGTAGTAGCATTGCATTTTTCAATAAAATCATCATTAAGCTCTACATAATCCTCATCAAGATCATCACTAGAATATTCAACAGACTCAGGTGAATTAACAGGTGTAGCAACATTAGGAGTTTCAGTATTTTCAATTTGTCTAGACTTAGCAATTGTAGCATCTAGAAAAGATCCCAATGAACCACTATCATCAAGCACAGCAGAAACATTATCAATATTATGAGAATTTTCAGATTCAGCAGAAGTACCAGCATGTGAAGCATGTGGCGGTGAAACAAGTTTATCAATCACAGATGGTGAATCAAGAGCAGCAGAGGTACTAAGAGTTGTACCTTTTCTTGTAGTGGATGGTAATATGGCGATCTTAGTATCGCGAGGTTTACCCATAATGGAGAATTTGCAGCGAACAATATCAATCCAAGTGAACTTCCAAATAAAGCTATGCTCCCCGGCAACGGCGCCAGAAAATAGTCTTGATGACCCACAAGTATAGGGGATCGCAACAGTCTTCGAGGGAAGTATTACCCAATTTATTGATTCGACACAAGGGGAGACAAAGAATACTTGTAAGCCTTAACAACGGAGTTGTCAATTCAGCTGTGCACCTGGAAACAGACTTGCTCGCAAGAGTTTATCGTAGTAACAGTTCTATGGTAGTGGAAATAGCGAATAACGAAAGTGAAATAAAGACAGCAGTAGTGATTATAGTAAACAGCAGGATTAAAATACTGTAGGCACAGGGACGGATTTAACGGGCGTTGCATGGATGAGAGAAACTCATATAACAATCAAAGCATGGGCATTTGCAGATAATAATAAACAGTATCCAAGTACTAATCAATCAATAGGCATGTGTTCCATATTTAGTCGTACGTGCTCGCAATGAGAAACTTGCACAACATCTTTTGTCCTACCAGCCGGTGGCAGCCGGGCCTCTAGGGAAACTACTGGATATTAAGGTACTCCTTTTAATAGAGTACCGGAGCAAAGCATTAACACTCCGTGAACACATGTGATCCTCACATCACTACCATCCCCTCCGGTTGTCCCGATTTCTGTCACTTCGGGGCCATTGGTTCCGGACAGCGACGTGTGTATACAACTTGCAGGTAAGACCATAAACAATGAATATCTTCATGAAACAATAACATGTTCAGATCTGAGATCATGGCACTCGGGCCCTAGTGACAAGCATTAAGCATAACAAGTTGCAACAATATCATAAAAGTGACATCTACGGATACTAGGCACTATGCCCTAACAATCTTATGACTATTACATGACCAATCTCATCCAATCCCTACCATCCCCTTCAGCCTACAGCGGGGGAATTACTCACACATGGATGGGGGAAACATTGCTGGTTGATGGAGAGGCGTTGGCGGTGATGGCGGTGAAGATCTCCTCCAATTCCCCGTCCCGGCGGAGTGCCAGAACGGAGACTTCTGGCTCCCGCGACGGAGTTTCGCGATGTGGCGGCTTTCTGGAGGGTTTCTGGCGATGTCGACTTCTCCCCGTGCGTTTTTAGGTCGAGGCGAATAAGTAGTCCGAAGGGGCGTCGGAGGCCGGCCGAGGGGGCCACACCATAGGGCCGCGCGGGCCCCCCGGGCCGCGCCGCCTTATGGTGTGGGGCCCTCGGGCCTCCACCTCCTTCGCCCTTCTGGCTCCGTCAATATTTTGGTAAAATAGGGCCATCGAAGAAATTCCGAGGATTTTCCGAAAGTTGGATTTACGCACAAAAACGAGACACCAGAGCAATTCTGCTGAAAACAGCGTTAGTCCGTGTTAGTTGTATCCAAAATACACAAATTAGAGGCAAAACAATAGCAAAAGTGTTCGGGAAAGTAGATACGTTTTGGACGTATCAAAAAGCTATGGGAACCTTGGGTTCAACTTTTTCTTCTCTCAAGTATAAGGAGAAAGCTTATGTGGGTAAAGAGCAAAAATTCATGTATGCCTCTAAGGTGCCTAAACAAAAGAATTATTATAGGCCTAAAATTGATAAAACCCCTAGCACCACCATAGGAAATTTAGATAATGGAGCATCTAAGGTACCCTCTGCAACAAGTTGTGTTTGCAAGAAAAATAATGATGTTGATGCTTCTTCTCTTGATGTTACTTGATTTGCACTTTCTGCGCCTAACTGAAAGGCGTTAAAGAAAAGCACTTCTTGGGAGATAACCCAAGTTTCATTTTATTTACTGTATTGTTGAGTCTTGGAAGTTGTTTACTACTGTAGCAACCTCTCCTTATCATGTTTTTGTGCCAAGTAAAGTTTCTATGTTAAAGTTGATGATAGATTTGGATCGCTGCGCAGAAACAGCATTGCTGTCTGTCACGAATTCTCGCAGAAGTCTCTGTAAAAAAATCGAAAAAATCTGCAAATTTACGAGCGTGATCCTCAGATATGTACGCAACTTTCATTAGTTTTGAGTTTTTCCATTTGAGCAAGTTAAGTGCCCCTGCCAGATTCATCTTTACGACTGTTCTGTTTTGACAGATTCTGTCTTTTATTTCGCATTGCCGCTTTTGCTATGTTGAATGAGTTTCTTTGTTCCATTAACTTTCAGAAGCTTTGTGCAATGTCCAGAAGTGTTAAGAATGATTGTGTCACCTCTGAATATGTGAATTTTTGGTTATGCACTAACCCTCTAATGAGTTTGCTTGAAGTTTGTGTGAAGGAAGTTTTCAAGGGTCAAGAGAAGAGGATGATATACTATGATCAAGAAGAGTGGAAGGTCTAAGCTTGTGCCCCGGTGGTTCATCCCTGCATATTTTAAGAAGACTCAAGCATCTAAGTTTGGGGATGCCCAAGGCATCCCCTTCTTCATCGACAACATTATCAGGTCACTTCTAGTGAAACTATATTTTTATTCCATCACATCCTATGTTCTTTACTTGGAGCGTTGGTTTGCTTTTATTTTTGTTTTGGTTTGAATAAATTTGGATCCCACCATTCTTATATTGGAGATATTACGCTCCGCTTTTTCATATGGAACACTTGTGTTCTTAGTTGTGCTTTAATGTTCATGGCGAAAGCTTATTGCTTCGTTAAATTGCTATTTGGTTGGAATCGGAAAATGCTGCATATGGTTTGGTAAATTTGGCAATTGTTTGAGCTCTCATAGATCATGTTTAAGCTCTTGCATCATGTAGTTTAATCTATTAATGAAGAACTACCGTAGAGCTTGTTTAATTTGGTTTGCATGATTGGTCTCTCTAAGTCTAGATATTTTCGGGTAAAGTGTTTGAACAACAAGGAAGACAGTGTAGAGCCTTATAATGCTTGCAATATGTTCTTGTGTGAGTTTTGCTGTACCTGTTCATACTTGTGTTTGCTTCAAACAACCTTGCTAGCCCAAACCTTGTACTGAGAGGAAATGCTTCTCGTGCATCCAAACACCTTGAGCCAAAAACCATGCCATTTGTGTCCACCATATCTACCTACTATGTGGTATTTTTCTGCCATTCCAAAGTAAATTACTTGAGTGCTACCTTTAAAATTTCATTCCTTTATCTTTGCAATATATAGCTCATGGGACAAATAGCTTAAAAACTATTGTGGTGATGAATATGTAGTTATGTGTCTTAATTCTTATAAGTTGCTTGTTGAGCGGTAACCATGTTTCTGGGGACGCCATCAACTTTATCTTTGTTGGATATCATGTGAGATGCTATGCATGTTCGTCTTGTCTGAAGTAAGTGCGATTTCATGATCAAATGGTTTGAGTATGCATATGTTAGAGAAGAACATTGGGACGCTAACTAAAGCCATGTATCATGGTGGAAGTTTCAGTTTTGGACATACAACCTCAATCTCTTATGAGAATATTAACGTTGTTGAATGCTTAAGCATTAAAGAGGAGTCCATTATCTGTTGTCTATGGTATGGATGTCTAAGTTGAGAATAATCAAAAGCGAGAAATCCAATGCGTGCTTTCTCCTTAGACACTTGTACAAAGGCATAGAGGTACCCCTTTGTGACACTTGGTTGAAACATATGTTATGCGATGATAATCCGTGTTTTCCGAGCTAAGTAGGACAAGGTGCGAGCACTATTAGTACTCTATGCTTGGGACTTGCAACTTGTAGGAACTATTATGCATAGCACATATGAATTATTACTACGGTTGACAAAATTGTTTCTATGTTTTCAAAACAAAAGCTCTAGCACAAAAATAGTAATCCATGCTTCCCTCTGCGAAGGGCCATTCTTTTACTTTATTGTTGAGTCAGTTTACCCACTTCTTTCTATCTTAGAAGCAAACACTTGTGTTAACTGTGCATTGATTCTTACATGTTTACTTATTGCACCCGTTATATTACTCTATGTTGACAAATATCCATGAGATATACATGTTACAAGTTGAAAGCATTCGCTGAAACTTAATCATCCTTTGTGTTGCTTCAATGCATTCTACTTAGAATTTATTGCTTATGAGTTAGCTCTTATGCAAGTCTTATTGATACTTGTTTGAAAGTACTATTCATGAAAAGTTTTGCTATATGATTCATTTGTTTAGTCATTATCTTTGTTAGCAATCTTTTGTTCAGATCATTCCATTCATCTCATGCTTTACAATAATGTTGATCAAGATTATGTTGGTAGCATGTCACTACAGAAATTATTTTGTGTTATCGTTTACCTACTCGAGGACGAGTAGGAACTAAGCTTATGCTTGATACGTCGCAAACGTCTATAGTTTCTTATGTTCCATGCTACTTTTATTACAATACTTGAATGTTTTATACATACTTTGCATTATTATACATTTTCCGCACTAACCTATTAACAAGATGCCAAGTGCCGTTCCTGTTTTCTGCTGTTTTTGTTTCAGAAATCCTAGTAAGGAAATATTCTCAAAATTGGACGAAATCAACGCCCAGGGCCTATTTTTACACGAAGCTTCAGCCGAAAGGGAGACGGTGGGGCCACGAGGTGGCGACACACCGGGCGGTGCGGCTGGCCCTTGGCCGCACGGCCCGTTGTGTGGGCCTCGTGACACCCTTTGACCTACCCTTCCGCCTACAAATAGCCTTCGTCGCGAAACCCCACCGGGAGCCACGATACGGAAAACCTTCCAGAGACGCCGCCTTCGAATCCCATCTCTGGGGATTCAGGAGATCGCCCGCACCGGAGAATCATCACCGAGGGGCTCTACATCATCATGCCCGCCTCCGGATTGATGCGTGAGTAGTTCATCCTTGGACTATGGGTCCATAGCAGTAGCTAGATAGTTGTCTTCTCCGCTTGTGCTATCATTGTTATAGATCTTGTGAGCTGCCTAACATGATCAAGATCATCTATTTGTAATGCTACATGTTGTGTTTGGCGGGATCCGATGAATATAGAATATTATGTTAAGTTGATTATCAATCTATCATATATGTGTTGTTTATGTTCTTGCATGCTCTCCGTTGCTAGTAGAGGCTCGGCCAAGTTGATACTTGTAACTCCAAGAGGGAGTATTTATGCTCGATAGTGGGTTCATGCCTCCATTGAATCTGGGACAGTGACAGAAAGTTCTAAGGTTGTGGATGTGCTGTTCCTACTAGGGATAAAACATTGATGCTTTGTCTAAGGATATTTGTGTTGATTACATTATGCACCACACTTAATGCAATTATCTGTTGTTTACAACTTAATACCGGAAGGGGTTCGGATGATAACCTGAAGGTGGATTATTTAGGCATAGATGCATGCTGGATAGCGGTCTATGTACTTTGTCGTAATGCCCTGAGTAAATCACATAGTAATCATCGTTGATATGTATTGAATCTTTATTTGTCAATTGCCCGCCTGTAATTTGTTCACCCAAGCATGTTAGTTATCTTATTGGAGAGACACCTCTAGTGAACTGTGGACCCGGTCCATTCTTTTACATCTGAATACATTCTACGCAATCTCTGTTTCTGTTCTTTGCAAACAAACACCATCTTCCACTCGATACGCTTAATCCTTTGTTTTCACAAGCCGTGAGATTGACACCTCACCGTTACGTTGGGGCAAAGTACTTTGATTGTGTTGTGCAGGTTCCATGTTGGCGCCGGTTTCACTGGTGTTGCGCCGCACTACACTCCTCCACCAACAACCTTCACGTGCTTCTTGGCTCCTACTAGTTCGATAACCTTGGTTTCTTTCTGAGGGAAAACTTGCCGCTGTGCGCATCATACCTTCCTCTTGGGGTTCCCAACGGACGTGTACATCTACGCGCAAACGTATCTATAATTTCTTATGTTCCATGCTACTTTTATGACAATACTTGAATGTTTTATACATACTTTACAACATTATTATACATTTTCCGGCACTAACCTATTAACAAGATGCCGAAGGGCCAGTTGTTGTTTTCTGCTGTTTTTGGTTTTAGAAATCCTAGTAAGGAAATATTCTCGGAATTGGACGAAATCAACGCCCAGGGACCTATTTTTACACGAAGCTTCCGAAGACCGAAGGGAGGAAGTGGGGCCACGAGGTGGCGACACACCAGGGCGGCGCGGCCTGGCCCTTGGCCGCGCGGCCCTGTTGTGTGGGCCCCTCGTGATGCCCTTTGACCTACCCTTCCGCCTACAAATAGCATTCGTCGCGAAACCCCATGTACCGGGAGCCACGATACGGAAAACCTTCCAGAGACGCCGCCGTCGCGAATCCCATCTCGGGGATTCGGGAGATCGCCTCCAGCACCCTGCCGGGGGGAATCATCACCGGAGGGGCTCTACATCATCATGCCCGCCTCCGGATTGATGCGTGAGTAGTTCATCCTTGGACTATGGGTCCATAGCAGTAGCTAGATGGTTGTCTTCTCCGCATGTGCTATCATTGTTTAGATCTTGTGAGCTGCCTAACATGATCAAGATCATCTATTTGTAATGCTACATGTTGTGTTTGATGTGATCCGATGAATCTAGAATATTATGTCAAGTTGATTATCAATCTATCATATATGTGTTGTTTATGTTCTTGCATGCTCTCTGTTGCTAGTAGAGGCTCTGGCCAAGTTGATACTTGTAACTCCAAGAGGGAGTATTTATGCTCGATAGTGGGTTCATGCCTCTTGAATCTGGGATCGTGACAGAAGGTTCTAAGGTTGTGGATGTGCTGTTGCTACTAGGGATAAAACATCAATGCTTTGTCTAAGGATATTTGTGTTGATTACATTACGCACCATACTTAATGCAATTATCTGTTGTTTATAACTTAATACGGAGGGTGCGGATGCTAACCCGAAGGTGGATTATTTAGGCATAGATGCATCTGGATAGCGGTCTATGTACTTTGTCGTAATGCCCTGATTAAATCTCATAGTAATCATCGTTGATATGTATTGAATCTTGATTTGTCAATTGCCCATCTGTAATTTGTTCACCCAGCATGTTAGTTATCTTATTGGAGAGACACCACTAGTGAACTATGGACCTCGGTCCATTATTTTACATCTGAATACAATCTCTGCAATCATTGTTCTCTACTGTTCTTTGCAAACAAACACCATCTTCCACTCGATACGTTTAATCCTTTGTTTTAAGCAAGGTGAGATTGACAACCTCACTATTACGTTGGGGCAAAGTATCTTGATTGTGTTGTGCAGGTTCCACGTTGGCGCCGATTTCACGGTGTTGCGCCGCATTACACCTCCACCAACAACCTTCACGTGCTTCTTGGCTCCTACTGGTTCGATAACCTTGGTTTCATACTGAGGGAAACTTGCTTCTATACGCATCATACCTTCCACTTGGGGTTCCCAACGGACGTGTGCTTCACGCTTATCATGGTGGTGGTGATGCTGCTGGTGGAGGAGTTGGCTGCTAACGGAGCAGTTTCGCACGCTTCAAGGGTAAACCCTAATCCTTGATATTAGATGGTATAATTATGCATGCTGCGTTCGTTAGCTTCCCGGATTTGTTACTGATATAGGTACCGGTAGAAAATATTTATGTAGTTGGTCGTCGTTGATATTTTTATTTCTTTACGAGGGTAGGTGCTAGGTTTTTTTTGACGAGTCTGTATTTTGTATAGGTGAGCAGCTGATAGAGTAAAATTTGTTGTTTACTTTGGTAATGGCACAGTCCGAACAACTCCGATGGGAGCTGATCTGAATTTCAGTACGAGGAGTTGCATTTGTCGAACCCAAAAACATGGCGGGTTTGTCAGTTGAAGGAGTGATTGACCGTGAATTCCGGGCTTAATCCTGAAGCATACACTATGGGTGTGCATGCTTTGTGGAGCAGCTTAAGTACCCAAATATTCTGGCGGTTGACGCCGATTGAGCGGACCTCTCAGTGGGTGCACTGGTTAGAAGCGTGCGAGCGCAGGGGAACTGACTCCATCGCCTTAATGCTTCCCGTGCCGAAGGAGGTCAATTCCCATGAAGGCGAGGGTGAGTTCCATCTAGGCCAGAGTAGTCAAACTTATGATGCTGGAGGCAACAGTTTCCAATCCGGGCAGAGTAGCCATGAAGCTGGTGGTCGTTATGGTAGTGCCGAGGTTGATAGCGACGAAGAAGAAGAGCAAATGTAAAACATGATGGACGAGTAAGATGAGGATGGAGTGGAGGATGAGCTTGAGTCAGATCAATCCGGTGGATCCGATAATTCAGATGACAACGAGGAGGAGGATCCGACCCCCTCTTCTTGGAACCAGGATTTATCGGAGGCAATGATAGTGGATGACCGGCATGATTCTGTCTGGGAGTACAACATGAACACCATCTCAATTGGTGCTAGATATGCTGACAAGAGACATCTGCTGGAAGAAATCACTCAGTGGGCAATGTCCACTCAACATCACACTCCACCTCCAGATCCCACACAGCCACGCAGGACAGTCAGTACGACCAAGGCTACATGCTTCCTTCCCGATATCGGCAACCACCTGTTTGTATGTACTCGCCATCACCTTTTCACGCTAGACCGTCACCGAAGCGTCGAGGGAGGGGCCGTGGTCATAGCGATGACACTGAGTGAGTCATGTGTACGGATTTGACATATTACTACTACTATTTGCTTCATCTAGAGTGTACGACTACTATATCTATGCACCATGTATGACTACCATTTGTCTGGACCATGTATGACTACTATTCCTGCGACTCATTACTATGTACGAGAGACATATTAGTACTATTTGTGTTCAACAAACATTTAGAATTCAACTTCAACGATAATTAAGATACAACTTACTACTGCAACATACCTCTCTGCTGATAAATTAAACGGTACGCCAACGCTACAATATAGTGCAAGATCCATGACTACTGATAACTACAACACTTAGAACGCTACACACCCTTTCCCTTGCCCTTCGACGATGTAGCTTTCATGGCCTTGGTGCTAGGCTCGAAGTCGTCGTTCGAGTCGACGACCGGCGGTGCAGCACTCTTGCCCTTAGAGGACTTGGCACTCTTGTCCTTTGACGATGCAACTTTCTTGGCCTTGGTGCTAGGCTTGAAGTCGTTGTCCGAGTCGACGACCGGCGGTGCAGCACTCTTGCCCTTCGAGGAGTTGGCACTCTTTCCCTTCGACGATGCATCTCTCTTCGCCTTGCTGCTAGGCTCAAAGATATCATCGTCATCCTCACTCTCGGCCGCCCACCGTACTGGATATTTCAAATCCCTTTCCTTCTCTTCTTCATTCTTCCATGTTATGGACTTCCACTTCTCATTCAACCTGATAAGCTCACACCTTATTTCCCGTGGGCTGCGAGCAAGCATCTTCTTTACTGGATATCCATAAGACCAAGTCTCGAATTCCCTACCCACCTTACGGAGCAAGGCGTCCCTACTGATGAACTCCTCGAATGTCTCTACCTTACTCTCCCTCATCACATAGCGGGCACTGTCTAGAGGAGGTTTGGCCATGAATTCGTTGAAAAGATGGGGAGATTCTTATATGGGGATCCATCTTGTACACACAACACACTGAAACACAAGGAAACAATGTGAGATTTTTATAGGCTAGCAGGAATGAGTTTTGGCGGGAAGATGTGAGCTGCAGGGTTGTGGCGAAAAAATTGGGCGGGAAAATGTTGCGGGCCATTTGGGCGGGAATAAATGGCGGGGAATTTGGGCGAAAAAAGTGGCGGCGAATTTGGGCGGGATAAATTTGAGCCAAAATTTCGGATACAACATATTTGCAGCAAATTCACTTCAAATTAAGACTACAACTGAAATTAAGATACATTATAGCTAAAAATAAAATATGGCTTATCACTACAACAGAATTAAGATACAACGACAAACTAAAACTGAAATCTTCTCTTTCTTAATAGATGGCCCCATTTTGCTGCTCCCACATTGAGCCACGTCACCAGATAAAAATTTACAACATAGTAGCCAGACGCATGCCCGATGGCGCCAGACAATCGACACGCCCGTCGTCGCGACGCGCACACGCACACGAGACACGACGAGCCCGAGCTGGGGGCTGCTGTACACCGACCTGGTCGGCATGTACGGGGCGCCGCACACCCAGCGACCAGGTCGGTGGGTTGGGCCACGGCCCATTAGGAGTAGGCACGTTTTTCCTTCTTTTTTTTGCTGTTTCTTTTCTGTTAATATTTTTATTTTTTAATATCTAACTTTAAAAAAATATTTTCGGAGAACAAATTTCAAAATCTGATCAGATTCGAAATTTTCGAAATTTTAAAAATATTCAGATTTTGAATTAATTTTTTTTCAAAATTTGAACATTTTCGGATATAGACATAATTTAAATTTGAACATTTTTAAAAATTTGTAAAATTTATTTTTTTCCAAAAACTAACATTTTTAGTTATGAACATTTTTCCAAATTTAAACGCTTTATATATTTGAATGGATTTCAAATTTGAACGCTTTTATAATTTGAACATTTTTTGTATTTGAACATTTTTCAAGTTCGAACGGATTTCAATTTGAAAGCTTTTATAATTTGAACGGTTTTCAAATTTGAACGTTTTTAAAATTTGAACATATTTTGAATTTTGAACAATTTTTTATTTTGAAAATATTCTGAATTTAAACAATTTTCAAATTTGAACAGAAATAAAAGAAACAGAAAAGAAACAAAACAAAAGAGAAAAAGAAACAGAAACAGAAACAGAAAATAAAAAAGAAAAAGGAAGAAAAAAGAAAAAGAAACAGAAACAGAAACAGAAAAATAGAAAAACAGAAAATAGGCGAACTGGGCCGACCAGGCTGGCCCATACCGCACGCGGGGGGTGTGCGGCGCGCGGTAGCGGCCGACCTGGTCGGTGTATAGGATTTCCCGCCCGAGCTCGCCAGGCGACGCGCACACGCCCGATGGCCCAACGCGCGTGGACCAGGTGCCCGTGCTGGCCAGGCGCCGACGCACAATGGGCCGACACCGGCCCATGAACGGGCCGATTCTCTTCGTCCTCCTCGCCTCAACTCCGTCTGTCCCCATCGATACACCACCGCTCCGCTTCGGCTGCCTAGGGTTCGTCTTCGTCCCCCACCACCGCCCCGCCTCAGCCGCCTCGGTTCGTCTTCTTCGATCGCCACCGCTCGCAAATCGCAACTGCTACCATAGACGACACGGATGAGAGCAAGACGGATTTATTGTGATTTTCGAGCAGTGCAGTTCCTCACCGTGTGCCAATCCCGGTTGAATCTGTTTCATTCATATATCTAGCATGCTAACATCACGATTTTTCCAGTATACTAGGTTGTCGAGACTCGAGAACACACCAGTTGCCGGCTTGCTCAGGAAACTTGGAGCACCGATCAGTATACTGTCCTTGCCTATGAGATCTCATTGACCTGGCGATGCATTCATTACAAGTCCCTGGTCTCACTCTCACCTTAGGTACATGCTCTCTTCCCCATTCATATGTTCATGTATAAAATTCTGATTATTTTGAATCGATTGTCATAAGAACAGTCGTTGGATGTGATGACTGAATGATTCAGCAGGTACCTTCTCACATCCTTCTCACGTAACCAGATGTATATCTTTTGCAAGTAGGCATTTGTTACAGAAACCAAGATTGTGCTTTCCGTAATCAAGCACCTCTCTCAATCTCTCTTCTTCAGCACTTGACCTTCAGATCTCATCCATCAGAGAATGTTCTGATTGATATTCTGTCCACCTATGGTGATTGTCTCAATGGAGGTTCGATCTTTGGTATGCTGATTTTCGTACATCGGGGAATTTAAGCAGATCAGTGGACATTTATGGATTAAACTTAATATTGTACTACTGAAGTTTAGATGTACCCTCTCGAGTTCGGTATCTTCTTATATGTTTATTCAACTATGGATGATAAGGTTCCATTATTCTTTCATCATCCAAAACTCTCTGGAGACAAGGAGATGCAATTTGTCATTAGACAACACATGAATTAGTTTTAAATGGTTATGGAGCTTTGATGGTGGATTTTCCCTTTTAGTTTGCCGAGGACTACATAAAGTTGTGTTTGTATCTGTATATATCAGGTGCAATCTTCAGTGGAAATATTTTATTAGAGGAAAACTTCAGTTGGAATATTAAATGGGAATTAATTCTACACAACACTTTTCATACTCATCAATGTGCGCAATTACTTTTCCTGGTACACTCCGATTCATTTTCAATTCTTTTCCTTTTGCGTCATAAATATTCACTTTGTTGCAGGAAACTTTGGAGATTATAGCCTGTATTCCAGTTGAACACATGTGCCCAGGTAAAGGTTTGCTCCCAGTATTGGTCGAAGCCTTATGTACTGACCTACTACTGTGTATCTCTGATTGTGTAGTGCAACAACATCCTATCAATTTTTTATTACATAGAATCCTGCAACTATCTTCATTTGTTGACATGCATTCTTCTTATTCGAAATCATAGACTGTAGTTCATATATTTTAAGCAGGATAATTAATCCAAAAACAACAGGAGAAATGTGAGGTTGTTCTTCCTGTGTATGCATCATCTCTTTCGTAGTTTTGACTTCAGGCATTCTGTAAACACTTATACGGGCATATATATTATACCCTATATAAAGGATGGCTGATTTAGAGCGCTCCGCTTATCTTGACTACTGTTTATGGCCTAATTTCTGTTGTATTTGACCTATCACGTGGTGGCACGTCTTTTCTTTCCTGCCCTCCTCTTTCTCCTCTTTTTTTTCTGAAAGGTTTGGGTGACCGGCAACCGGCAGCTTCAGATTTGTATCGGTCTCCTACCAAAACAGTCAAAACGGTGCGGATGAATCCAGAAACTCCACCGCTTATAACACGTAAAACAACAAAAAAACAGTTCCCCATCCCTTCCCCGCATCCTCCTCGGGACCGACGCCGTGGTCTCCCCTCCCCACAACCGTCGCTCCACGCCTCCCTCCTCCTCCCCGGCCCCCCCTGCAGCAATCCCATGATCCAGCGCTCTCATCGTCGTTGCCGCTAGCGCCGTACCCGCCCACCGTTCGTGCGCCGCCGTTTGGGGCATCATCTCCACGCTTCAGCCAGAGGAGGTCGTGGTCCTTCAGACGGTCTGGAGCTGGGCGTACATCGCCGCAGCCTCCTGCGCTGTACCCGCCCGCTGCGCCTGCGCCGCTGCCAGGAGCCTCATCTCTGCAGCCAGAGATAGTGGAGACCGTGTCGTCCACCGGCGGGAATCAAATCGGATCCATTGAAGGTATGGAGGTTGTGATGTTCACCGGCGGCAAGGGAAGAGGCGGCGCCTCGCCACCACCCGAGCGATCAGGCCTCCCACCAGGTCTCTTTCCTTCTTTCTCCATTTGCCTCTAATCTTCTCCTCTTTGTGCAGCGACGATGGTGAGGGGCTGCACGCTGGGAGTACCAGAAGGCTTGATTATGGTTTGTGCTCTCTCTCCCTCTCCCTCCAACGCCCGTGCAGTCTGCTCTATGGTACCTCATCTTTTCCCTTCTTCCTGTACCACCGGCTATGTCACCTCCTCTTTCCTCTTTCCAGTGTGGTGAGGATGCTCTGAAGCCCACCATGGCTTGGATGTGGTCTATTTTGATCCCAGACATCATCAAACACTAGAAGGCTCCTATTCCAAAAAGAAACCCGATCCTTATAACACATCTTGCATGATTTGGATTTTTACAGGTAGTAATTGTGGTACTTCTAAATAGAGACAAGAATCAGATGTGGTTATCTAAGGAGAAGATGGTCCAAGAAATCCTTGGTATTGATTATTTTGATCATTAGGTCATATTGTCAGTAGTACCATCTTTTATTCAATCTTTAATTACTTGCACAACAATATTACCTACCTAAATGTTCCTCCCATTTAGATTTCCTTTGTCTGCAGTAGTAAGCAATTGGAGTATGATTTAGGAAATAGGAGAAAACAGACTCCTATTTAGTTTTCACTGTATAAACGAGAAAACAGACTATAGCTGTCACATCAGTACAGTATGATTTAGGAAATAGGAGTCATTGTAGATGTTTGCTTCAGGTTCATACTATAGATTTACGGTCCGAATTTGGCTTCGAGTATGCTGCTACGCTCTACGTACACGGTTCTTATGTGTTTCAGTCATGAATATAAATTCCAGTTGAATATTCAAAAATATGTAGCAGATTTTAGTTCTGCAGTACATGCAATCAGTCAAAGTCAGTGCAGCAAGAGCATGCTGTCTCTTCAAGGGATACGTGCTCAAGGGATACAGGAAATAAAAACAATGTCTACGAGTAGAAGTTTCTTCGCAACAGGCTTACCGTCAAATGTGAAGGTGCGGAGCTACACCAATTTCAAACAATGAAGCATTCCGACGCGTGCTTCAGCAATTTGAGAGACAAAGACACCATGATAAAATTAGTTGGCAGTTGTTCAGGAGGATGATATGGGCATTGCAGGTTGATCGATAGTTAAAATAGAAGGTACAGATGTGCTTCTACGGTACATTATTTAAGGTGCTCTCCAGATCGCAAGGAATATATAATCTCACCAGTTCATTTAAATTAGTGTATCTATCTATTGGGTCTTAATGTGACCTTCGATTTCTCTGAGCATGCTACGCCCCACGGGGAAGTAAGATCGAGAGGAAAATAGATGGAATGACAGATAGTTATGGAGCTTTCTTTTACTGCTCTTATTATGTGATTGTCCCTTGAGGGTTTCTATTCGGAGCATGGTAGTCTTTCTACTGTTAAGACATGTTAGATTATGTACAATTGTTGCCTGCATCATCTTGCTGCACCTTCTGAGCTGGTAGCATTGTTTATGCTCTAAAAAATATCATTTCAGATTGAGTTTCTCCATTAAGACAGCTGGCCATGATGAACTAAGCTAGAATCTGCTAACAGTTATGCTAGATATAGACTGTCTGGATGTGGTACCTTAATTGTATTTTGTTGGCCGTTTATTAATCACTTTCCCGATTCTTCCGGGCATCCTACGTCTACGTGTTGCATCATTCTGATCTATTTTTCATGTTTCCCGTGTTGGTTGTGCAGGTGCGGTACCTAATTTTCAGTTGCCCCAAGTTTTGTTGGCTTTGTAAAAAACAACAGCATTTCTTTTCTCTTTGGTTCTTTGGTCTATTCTTCCGTGATGGTTTCTTCTATCTTTACGGACTGCTTGCTTTCTCCTGTTTTGCAGCCGCTTGGCGTGGTAGATCTTACTATGGTGGCCCTCACCTTATTTGCAAGTACTGTGCTGCTTCGTATTGGTATCGGGAGCGTAATAAGCGGTTGAGTAAAAAAGTACCATTGCGTGTACACTGGTTGTTGTTGTGGTGGCTGGGTCTCTCTTCCGGTACATTGGGTGTGTGTGAATCTTTAGATGATGAAGGTGTTCGCAATGTAGTTTTTCGGTCAGTTGGTCACTCATCCTCTGCTACTGTTGGGCGAAGATGGCGCAGGGAGGACCAGTCTGGAGGTGGTATGGATGGTTCTTCTTCTCGGCCAGTTCGTAGCCAGCGCCAGCATGGAGCCTAATCCTGATGTTGTGCGAGCTTTGACTACAATGTTTAATGCAATCTCTTGTGTGGATATTTCGAATGGCAAAAGATAGGATGTTCTCTCCCGATGCTCCTGAAGTGGCTATTCGTATATGGTGTGATCTCAAGGGTAACGTCAAGGGAAGGGCTTAAGGTATTGACACTCGATGAGTTTGGTGTGTCAACCACACAGACAGGAAACATAGTCTACCAACAGGTGCTATCCACTTGGCATGGGGCTTTTTTACACGCAGGAAACTCTACATCCCGTGTCATGTTCCTTCGGTCATGTGGAAGGATATGTAAAAAAATTCTTCTGTTATTTACTGCTCTTGGTGCGTTCTCGGTTTTTTGGTTTAGATTCGTCCAATTATCCAACATGTTACTGGCTCATATGACTATTTAGTTCAGATACACTACCTTATTTGTACCGCTTATAGCCTCAATGTTCCGCCTCATGTGTTAGTTATTAGAAGATACCACCTGTCCTACGGATCAAGCCGCTGCTGCTACATTAAAAAGGTCAATGTCTGGAAGGTCATACAGTGCTAAACATTCTATCAAGGATGACACTCACGTTTCCTGTTGATATATTTGTCAAATAATACATGCCATGTTTGAGCTCGTAATGGTAAATACGTGTTCATTCCTCCCTTTCAAAAGGCAATTTTTTAACTAGGCTTGATCAAAACAAGCAGCTCATCTGTTATCCGTTCTATTAGAACTTACTGTATAGCAGCAAACAGAATTCTTTTCTGAAATTTTAAACCATTTTATTCACTACAGCTCTCTTTAGCTTAAAGAAATTGCAGCAAATAAACATGGTTTCTGAATTCTGAGCTCACGTGCTGCGTACCACAGTCCCATATCTGAAGCCAGTTACTCACTTAGGTTGCACAAAAGAAGTATATGGCCAGCCCGCAGTTCTCTTATCAACTATTAATTTCCCAGTGTCTACTCTATGCTATATATTTTACTGCCTTAAATTTCCCTGCAGGCAGGTGCAGTCAAGTAGGCAATTGCTAGAGAAAATAAAATCGCCAAGTACAGAGAGAAGTAACATACCGGCTGTTGATGCCCGAATCCACAGTCGCTTGAGCTCATCGCCGGTCCACTCTGCGCTGCGTGCTCCCGTTGGCCACACAGCCTGCCGCGCGAATAAGCTTCCGCAGCTCCAGACGCACGGTGCTTCTTCCACCCCACCCTCAGCTCCAACCACGCAGGCCCTCCGTGCTCACAACGATTGACCTCCGCGTTTGCGAGATGGACGGAAGCCAACTGTGAACGGCACGGTTCAGCTCCTGCGCAGCAACGGCCCAAACGCCCGACATCGAGCGACAAGAGAACATGGTACCCGCCCCCTACCCTATGACCTCTGCCCCCCTTCGCCTCCCCCACGGAGAGCTCCCCCCCTGACGTCAAAGCGCGCCGCGGAAATGGACTTTGCAACCTGTCGCCGCACGGAGCTGCTCCGCCGCCACCCTCAGCCCCGCACGGCACCCATCCTGACAGAAATCGGCCTCCGCGCTCACGAAATTGACAGCAAGCAAGTTGCGGCTAGCGGGGATCCGGGTCCAACACCGCAACAGCGTCCAAAGACAAGCAAACAGAGAGGTCGCTGCCCGCTTGCCCCGTGGCTGACCACCACCCCCCTCCGCCAGTCCGCATTCGACCCCTCATGCGCCTTCTGCGCGAAGAGCTAGCACCCTCTTCTTTATTATCTTTATTTTTAAGACTCTCTCTTCTTAATCTGGATTGCTCGATTTTTACTTTCCTTTTTCCTCCTTTGCCCCGGAGTATTAGAATTACCTTTTTTTTAGTGGAGAGTATTAGAATTACCCGTCTCAGTGTGGACGCACCTGCTGCCGTTGGCCGGCCTGTTTGGCAAACTACGTGGGCTATGCTTGCTGCAACGGCACGGCAAGCCACAGCTTATGTAATGTGATGTATTCCTCAAAAAAAATGTAATGTGATATACTCCCCCCTCAAAAAATGTAATGTGATGTACTATGAAGGATCCACTGTATAAAAGTTTCCTCCTAAGCCACTAGATGTTTAACTTCTACAATAACATCATGGCCAAGTCCTCCTTGCCGGCGATACCGCCGGTCCGCTCCGCCTCCGGTGGCCTTCGGGCCTTGGAGGTGTGGTGGACCACGGTCCCTCGTCGGCGGGGAGTTTCATTCTTAATTTAGTTTGCTTTTCAGTCTCTTTTTGGGATGGTGAGGCGGCGGCTACATCCTGAAATCAGAATAAGGTCCTCGCCCTATCCTCGCTCCGGTGGTGCATCTAGCGATCGGAGGGCGTGGAGTTGTGTGCCCGTCGGATCTGCTGGGATCCGGTCGGTTTTCATATGTTTGTTGGTGTGGTTTCATGATAGTCTCTTCCGATCTACGGTTGTCATCATTGGCGATGGTTGCTGTTCTGGTGCGCTGGTCCTTTGGGACCTTAGCACGACGACTTCCCATCTGTCTACTACAACAAGCTCTACTACGACAAGCTTTGCCTGACTCCGGCGATGGAGGGGCGAGTAAAGTGGCGCGCCTTCGGCTCGTGCTAGTGTTTGTAGTCGTCGCTAGGTGGTCCGAATACCAATTTGTAATTTTCTTTACTTTTTGGGTTATTTGTACTACTGTTGATGATTATTAATAGATCGGTGGATTTCTCGCAAAAAAAAACATCATGGCCAAAAATATTTACACGATTACTAATCTTCTGCTCACTAAATGGCACTAATTCATACTTAGTAACCTTTTCTAGAAATAAAGAACCACAGGCGCGGCGTGCCGCCGCGCCACTGCCTCCTAGTCAATTTTCTATGGCACAACATGACCCCCATATATTTGTATTATAGGATGCATTTTATCAACCATTGGCTTATTCTACTACTTTTTTTAATCAGACTAAATTGTAGATAATCAGACATTTGCTTTGTTCATCACTAAAAACTTACCCATGCACATTATTATTTCTACTTGATCTCCTCATAATTTCTCCTAGAAAAACGAAAAAATCTTGAAAGTTATTTTCATGTTGCAGCTATTTCACAATATACGTCAATTTCCCTTTTCTTTTTGAACTCAGAATATCTACAAATTTTATATAATTCCCGCTGCAACGCGCGGGGCATCATCTAGTTAAGATACATAGCAAGTACGACACATCACTCTACTTTCCCTGCGTCCACCATGGCCATTTTCCGCACTTGTCGCCGCGTTCTTCTGCCGCTTGCGCCTCAACAGCACTTTTCCTTAGTCTCTTTCTTTCCGCTTCACGGCCTCCCTGCGCACCTCTTCCTTTGGAAACCTACGTGCAGTCTTATCATCCATCCTCTTCTGATCCACCTCATGATTTTGAGCTTGTCCGCCCTTAATTTCTGGATCTGCCTCTCTCGCTCCGCTTTATCATTAGCACAAGCCTTTTCCTGATGCTCTTCCTCAAAGAACCTTGCCCACGCACGCCGGTGTTTCTCCTCAACCTCCTAACGCGCCTAATCTTGCTGCTCCGTGTCTATACAGTGAAACCATTTGCATAGGGGCGGGGGAGACTGCAACACAACAGTAACATTAAACCACATTCATAAATAAATTTATGCCTCAATAAAATTATGTCAAAACATACCAGCAGCCTGGTGGACGATGAAGCTAAACTTCAGGGTGGATAATGCTCATAGTTCGCACACATGAAAAATTTCATGCCAAACTGATCAGAGAAATCCTCCACCTGCTTAACCTTAGCAAGACAGCCGCACCAACACCGCTCCGCACTAACACCCGGGGGCAAACTTGCAGCCTTCGCCTTTACTGGCCTAAACACTGGGTCAAAGGACGACACACTCATGATGGCTAAGGGTGAGCCAACAGAAAAAAAGAGAGAGATAGAAGCACTTGTGCAACGAAGAGTATTGATCCATGCTTTTATTGGGAAAATTCCGAAAGCGTGGCGGGAAAAAATGGCGGGAGAGCTGTGGCGGCAAAAAAATGGCGGGAGATGGTGGCGGGAAGGAGTGGCGAGAAATGGTGGCCGGAAGGGGTGACGGGAAACACGGCGGCGGGAAGGGCTGGAGGGAAACACGGCGGCGGGAAGGGGTGGCGGGAGAGGGGTGGCTGAAAATGTTCCTGACAACAGAATCGAGTTCCCCAAACCCGATTTAAGTAAATCGGGTTCCTCAAACCCAATTTTCAAATATCGGGTTCCTCTACCCCGATTTATTCTATTTCTTTTTCCACCGCACGGTAAGAGAATAAGTCGGGATCCACTGCCCTGATTTTTAAATTTCGGGTTACACTACCCGATTTTTGAATATTCGGGTTCCGCTACCCCGATTTTTATAAATCGAGTTCCTTGAACCCGATAGTTATTATTCCTGGAATAAGCCAAAATCTAGTATTATTTATGAAATAAGCAAAAAAAAGTGTATTATTAAAAAAAATCGCTTCTGTTTGTTCCCTATTCGTGTTTCTAAGTGGAATTTGGCCCACATGATAATAGATATATGGAATACAAATGATGTGATATTCCGTACGTCTTCTTCATCTTCATCTTTTGCATTTATTTATTTTTTGAGACCTTTACCGTAGGGGAATCCCCTACGATGTAATTTTATATATTGAAATTAAAGAGTACAGAACGACCACAGGGGTCAGGTTATTCCAAAAGGCCAAAATGTTCTAGACAAATTATTGCGGAGTTGAATATAGTACTGCGATGGCTACGCCGTGAGAACGATATTTGCGTGGACTTTGGCAACGGAACCACAACTGAGAACCACAGTTGATCAACGAGCACCGAGTAGTTTTAAAACCCGGACCGGATCGGCGGTATGACTGAAAAAACCGGAACCGACGCCCTATCCAATTTTTTAAGTGACACTAGTATAATTAGCAAACAACCAAAAAATGTATATACATATTTTGTTTTCGGCAGGATTTGAACCTATGACATGTTGATGAGGACATCTCTATCGTTGATACAACCGTTGCACCTACAGCAACACATACTCATGCACCACCACCATTACAAAGACCTCTCACAGGAGCTCGTGCACGTCAACTTAATTATCAGGTACTTTCGTTTCTAGGAACTCTTCCTAATATACATGAGAATATGATGCTGCCTAAATCAGATGTATTTATGTTACTCAAGAATAATGGACCTAGCAAGGATGAGAAGGACGCGCATTGGAGCATGATCGTGCATGGAGGAGAACACAAGTCTGTGAGGGTTGACGCTGCTGATAATATGGGTGGAGATTTCAGGACTTTGAAGCCAATATAATATTGTCAAGAGGCTTGAGAGAATTTTACAAATTACCCCATCATAAAATTCGTCCAAGAGTTATTTTTGATGCTGCGTCACCTTATTTAATGGGCCAGATCCATGTATTTTCGAATTAGGTATTTTAGGGGATTTTAAGAGGCCATAAAAGTGGAGGAAGGCCCATTTAGGTGTATTTTTGGCCAACCCTAGCTGGTTGGATGAAAATACATTCACTTCCCCATATATATCCCTCTATAGCCGTCATTAGAACTTGGATTTTGATTAGACTAAAAGTTAGTCAATTGCTGCAACTCTCGTGTACTTCTTTTGAGGCCAACATCCAGAACAAGACCGACTATTCGGAATCCCACCATTATCAATCAAGCTTTCATCTTTATCCGTAATATTCTGATTACATCTTTAGTTCTTACTTGTTCTCAATTTCAGGTAGAAATTAAGACCTTGTGGTCACGCTGATCGTGCTCCCGCAAGATTAGTAACTTCTGGAGATTGTCGTAGTGATTGCATTGGCGCACGAGCTTTGGACGTGTAGTCGGATCGTCAAGCACGAACTCCACCAACAAGTCGAAGTTATCCTTATCTCATCAAAAGATCGGACACCTTTGCCTTATCACATGTCACAATGCTCAAAACTGCTCATTTGCGTCCCAATACACCTCCGCTAGGCTGATATACTATAGAAGTAAATACAATATATATAGGATCACATGCTAATATTTTCCAATATTAGCATAGTAATTTCTTAAATTTAGCGGGTTTTTATCAGAACTGAACCGGCTGAGCCAGAGGTTGAACCGGTGAACTAGTGAGCCAGTCACTTCACCGGTCCAGTTGCCGGTCCGGTTTTTAAATCTGTGGCACCGATGCCTGTTGCATCAAGACAAGCTGACTTGCTCGGTGTAGTAAAACTGTAAAAGGTAATGTTTGGCAGAAAGTACCACAAATTACGACCATTCTAGGAAAAACCGGGAAAAAGGATCCATGCATGCTCACCGCACAATCATGATTTCCGAGTTTCGAAACGATGGTTTAAACTTTAAAGTGGAACTATTTCCAGCGACATCATTTTCTTGGTGCAAAAAACATTTCCTACGACATCAGTCCCAAGCTGACCTAGAAGCACAGCCAGATAACGCACCTCGTTCGGTTACGATGGATTGAATCCGAGCATCCAGATAGGGATTCAGAAGATCTACGGCGCACATGCAATACTTTATAACCCCCTCTCCAAATCTCCTTAGAACAAGTACAATAAGACTTAGTCAACAGGCTATAAAGATTTAAATATAATATATGTGTTTAGTTGGAGGGAAGAGAAGAAGAGGGAGAAGATAAGTGAGCTCTTACGTAAAAGCCAACTCTAGCAAGTGCTCCTAGACACTTTGTGATACTAAATGGTTGGTCATGCATTGATGATAAAGTAGTGCATTTGTAGAACCAACTATTGTACATGCTAGCTACATATTGAGTATAAATGACGTGGCATATTGCTTATAGCCATCAACTGGCTATACTATTAAACTTGCTCTTATAATCCATTCGCTCGTTCTCTGGAACTATTTCCATTGACCAGATGAAGAGATTATTTATCCGGACTGAGTCTGAAGAAAATTGTTGGGATGGGGTGGTTCATAATCCCTCTACGCTACGGGAATGCCACAAGGTGCCGACAGCCAGATCATGTGACGATGGCAAAACATCGGGGCCATCAGCATAGGACGCCTCGACGCCCGCCCATCGATCCAGCCGTCGATACATCTTCGCCGTTGGCACACTGTGTCGATAAAAATGTGCCGACGGCATTGCCGTTGGCACAACACTGGCCATGTGGGACGCGTGATGGCGTGTCGTCGGCCAATCCAAAGGACTGTGCCGACAGCCATGCCGTCGGCACTGATTCCTCTCTGGGCTAACGGCCGTTAGCCTTCCGGCGGGTCCCACAGCAGTTGTGCCGATGGCCAACCCTATGCAGACAGCCAGCCTAGCTGTGCCGAGACATTGGTGTGCCGACGGCAAAGTGCCGAGGGTTGCCGTCGACACAGCATGTGCCGACGCATAGTGCTAGGGGATAAAGGAAGAGCAAAATTTACGTTGAAATAATTACCTCGTGGGGCTGGAAACCCGAGATTGGATGCAATCCAGACTCATGCGGGGCCTGACGGAGCTTACGGTGTAAGCTAAAAATTACTATTTTCTGGCATTTAAAAAATTTAAATAAAGTTTTTGCATGTAGATAATGCACGCATGTATGTACGTGTAAATTTGTATGCCTAAATTCAATAAAATATAGCGTAAACAAAAATTATAAATTTTAGATGAATAATTCAAAGAAAATTATCCTCCTCTGATTTTTTTTATAACTCAATAATCGGGTAACTACGTTACTTAGTGACAGAGTAAGAAATAAAATCGCTTACCGTTGTGTCTGTCCGTCTATCACATGCCTGCGTAGTGCTATACTGCGATCTGATCCGGAGAAAATCCGGAAAGTATCTTTGACACATTGGCACCAATGCTCTCCCCACTTTTAGACTTTCGAAAATTTTAAAAAAATTCACGTCTGTAAGTCCCAAAAAATTATGAAGTTAAATATATAGATAGATACTAGCAAAAGTGCCCGTGCGTTGCTACGGGTTGCCACCAAATTCGTGTCGATGTTGACATATTCGTGTTATCTTTGTCCTCCTTCCGTCACTCCGACGGTGTCCTCCTTCCCTAGCATGACTCTATGTAGTCCGAGATCAATCAGGAATGCCCCGTGCCCTCTCGTTGTTCCGCGTTCTCCTTGTTCTTAGTTGCATATTTTATTTGTTATGCTTATTGCTGGAGAATTTTACTTGGGCAAAGAGGAAAGAAATCCCAACACTGCAATAGTATCTACCACAGGTTGTGGAACAAAGTTAGCTCTTTATAAATAAAAGATGGAAAAATAGAAAGACACAATGCCAAAATTAAATAAATAAATATACTATGTACGAAATACTTTAGAAAAAGATTGCATTCTCGACCGAAGAGGAAATATGTGTCAAGTGCATAGATCAACAACTTAAATTGTGTCTCCGTGTTGACATGTTGTGATACCAACTCCATCATATGGCATAGTTCATATCTAAACTTTATAAAAAATAATTTAATCCGCTAAATTGTGTGCACATTACTTTAGTTTAGCGGTTTAGATTTAAAATTAGCTGAGGTGGAACTTTGGCAAGATTTGTTCGAACTAAAGCATATACCAAGTAGTTGTAAATTATCCATGCAGTGAAGAAAATTGGTGGTTGCTTGCACTTCACGTGCCAGCATGTTCACATTCTACAGCCTGAAACACAATCCATTCATACCCTAGAACAAAATAATACGATGACTTCGGTTCAATAATCAGAACATGAAGCAGCTTACTCCATGAGAACAATACCATGTACTCAAGGTTCCTTACGCAGGTTCAGCTTGCACTTACGTGATTATAGGTGACAAGACAAGCAGGTGGAGCTGGCTCATGAGGATCTGAAAATACATGCAGTCTGTTTAGAATTCGTCGTCTTCTTGGCTTGCTTTTTTTCTTGTTTGGTGAGCAGTAATCTGTTCCGGGTTCCGGCCGGCCGGCAAGACATGGAGCAGTAACGAACGACCTCCGACTGGATTGGCCTCCGATTGAATCTGGATGGCTTCAGACGATGGCTCCGCGAGCTAGGAAGCTCGTCGTATCGTGGCGCCCTAGCTGCAGCACGCCCTTGTGCAGATGATCCGCGAATCGTGGCCACCTCGGCATCTTCTTCGTCCGAAAACAAACACGAACACGAACGGCGTCTCGATCGGATCCTCTTTTTTTTTTGTGAAGAATCTCGATCGGATCCTCGACATACCCTTGCAAAAGTCTTCGTCGTCTCGATCAGATCCTCGACCTATGTTTTTTTTCTTGGACATATGCAAAACATGACCTTTTCGTTTCTCAGCACAAGCTGGCTTGCTAGGTGGGCTTTAAGCCCATTAAGATGTTTGCTCGCTCGGCCAAATCATTGACGTATATATCAAGGACACCTTTTTTAGATGTATCGAGGACATCTTCCAGCAGACGTGACCCGGAAACGATCGAACATGTGCACTGCGGGTTGATTTCCTGTTTATCCAGGGGTTAAATGTAAAATGTCCGACGGACCATCACCAACCATCACGTCCCGTTCCAATTTAATAGTAAAGATATATCGGTGGGGTGTATGCAAAAAAGTTCCGTTAAAATATACTTTATATTTTGAACAATATAAAAAAGACAAATTTCTGACAGTAAATGTGTTATCACCGGATTTTGGCCAAATCAGGAGATGGGCCGTAAGTGAAGATGGGCTTAAAAGATATACGCACGGAGCATCTTTGAAGGCGACCTTGTGAAAGAGTTTGGATTTAATTGCCTATGTATCTGTAATATAGTAGATCGCATCGTAGTTTAGATTAAAAGATAGAGTTTAACCCGTGCACAGTTAGGTGCACGTCCAAATTAGAAAGTCCCTTAGACTATAAATATGTATCTAGGGTTATCAGAAAGGAGGACAATCACGTTCACAACAAACACAAATCAGGCGCATCGCCACCCCTTCTTTCGAGGGTTTCTCCCAGGTAAGCACCATGCTGCCTAGATCGCCTTGCGATCTAGGCAGCACATGTTTATTCGTTTACCTTGTGTTGCTCGTGCTGAAGCGTTGTTGATGGCGAGTAGCACTACTTATCGTAGATGTTTTGGGGCTTGCATAGATGCTTTTCTTATGCATATCTGCTTAGCTATGCCGTCCCTCAACATCTAGCTGCCCTTACACCTATCCAGGTGTAAGGGCAGCATCTTGCTTGGTCGTTACTTAGTAGATCCGATCTGTTATAGTTGCTCCTTGTTCTTCAAGGATTAGTTTAATATCTGTATGGTTAGGCCTTATAAACGGGTTGAACGATCCGGTAGTGCGTTAGGTGTGGTTTGTTAGTCCTAAGAGGGATGTTCCGGGAATTAACTTAATGTTGGTTTTAGGCCTCTTTTAGGGCTAGTTTTCCATTATCTTTCGTGTCTATTAGGCTCAACTACGCGTAGGATGTTCCGATCATGCGGTGAAAACCCTAAACTGTCGTAGATTGGCTTAGCTTTGCTATGATCAAGCAGGATCCACATGTCATTGAAAATCCAACACGAACCATGGGGCGATCGGCTCTTTGAGCCGATCCGTAGGGCAACTGAGAGCCGATAGGGCTCGTATTTAATGTTTACGTGTATGCCATGCAGGAACTAATCGAAGCAATCCAACACCTTCTGGCGAGGTATAGGTCGGGTGGCACGCCGTAGCCGGGTCGTGTGCGGAGCATTTGCGGGACGACGTCGAGGACCAGGGCCCGCTGCCGCCTTGGAAGCCTCCCGGCTCTTCGTGTTGCTTAACCACTGCTCGCCGGTGGGTTTTGGCGAGCAACATTGCGGAACGCCGGTGGGACGTCGGGACAATCTTCCGCAGACAACCATGTCGTCATCGCGTCTCGGGCGGCGGAACCGATAAGTGAAGATCTGCCTCACAGCATAAGAAGAATCGATGAACTCAAGGCAATCTTGGAAGCCGATCTCATCGACGCTTTTGAGAAAACCGTTCGCACGGGATCAAGTTCAAGGGGTTCCAACCCGAAGGCTAGATGTACTAGATCTATCTCTCCCTTCGGACGAACGTGCCGAGCCTGCGACGGGGAAGTCAACTATGCCGTTGCTCACTCTCTTCATCGGCATGCGAGAGCTTGGTGAATACTGCGGAGCGTGTCGCTCAATGTGGTGCAAGAAGTCACGAAGCACAAGTACTCTCCGTCAGGTCCCGCTCTAGGAACTCATCAGGGAGAGATACCGCTCTATACAAGGCCACCACTAACACACGTTTGCGTCTGACCACAAGGTTCACCGGCATACGTCGTCTACAAGGTTGGAGGTGATCCGAGGCGACTACCAATTCTGTATGATCCGTCCAAGGAAATTCCACATGGATACGTGTGCACATCGTCGTGCGCATATTGGATGACCCGGTTACAGGCGGGAATAGCGCCACGGCGGGAGGAGTCGCTGGAGTAGGAAACAGTTACGGAGCAGATGCTTGAGAAACGGCGTGGCTAACTAAATATGCCACCAATACAAGTCATGAACGATCAGCTTCCAGCTCCTACGGTGGATGAGATCACCGCAATCATGAGAGACCAGTTCGGCATCCTGCCGAGAAGAGAATGATCGGCTATTCCAAGCCGTATCCCAACGACTACGACTTGATCCACTGCCACCTAAGTATCGGCTCCCGACTTCACCAAATTTAGTGGATCAGAAGGAACCAGCTCGATCGAGCACGTGAGCCGATACTTGGCACGGTTGGGCATGGTCTCAGCTTCAGACGAGCTACGTGTGAGGCTCTTCTCGAGTCTCTCACGGGTCCGACCTTTGGGTGGTACACCTCGTTGCTACCAGACTCGGTTCGGACGTGGAAGCAGCTGGAAGAGCAGTTCCATGTACAATACCATTCGGAAACTACGGAAGCTAGCCTTGCCGATCGGCCCAAGTTTGGCGAGACGAGGAGAGACGGTATACGAGTACATCCGGAGGTTCGGAACCGTCGAAACCGATGTTATCGGTTCGCCTAAGCTGAAGGAAGCGGTCAGTGGCGGCAAACTATCGGCGCCGCTTAGAGATGTGACCTTCCGGCGAGTACAATTCAAGCGCGCACATGGTTCGAAGTTGACGGCAGATGGCGCCATCGAGTTGTACCAAGACAAGTACAAGCGCGTCGCCACAGTCGAGACAGACGAATGAAGATTAGGAGATCGAAGGTGCTGTAGCTGAGTGGACTCGGGGGCAAAACCCGTGTCCTGCAAGTGGGTGAAGCAACCAGGGCCCGTGAAGGGGTTCGACCGATTTGAGCAAACGAACAAATTTTTGATTTGTTGCTTTGAAGGAGAACAGGTGAAGTTACCCGAAGACCATAAAATCCCCACGCCACAAGAGATGAACGGCAAATACTGCAAATGGCATCACACGTTCACCCATACCACCAACGACTGCAAGGCGCGGACAGATTCAGATGGCAATAGAACAAGGCCGATTATCTTCAGTTTGCCATGAGAGTTGACACGCAGCCGTTTCCGGAAGTCAACATGGTCGATCTCAGCCAGTGCATAGGACGCGAGCCAGGTTTCTCGTTTGATATCAATATGGCAGGGCTTGCGGATCGCCATGACGGGATAAGGACGTTTCTCGCGGCAAGGAAAAAGGAGACGATCCACGCGACCGGCCCGAGCGATGACAGACGGTATTTGACGAGGAAGAAGTGATCAGCGTGCGGTATCAACGACAGCTTTCCGCGCACCTCCTTAACAAATATGAACAGCAATACGACCGACGTCGGCGCTACGACGTAGATGATGACAGATATCGTCGGTCTGATGCAGACAACAGGAAATACCGTCGATACGAAGGGTATGAGCGTCACGCCAGAGGGAGGTCAAGGGAGCAAGAGGACGTGGACAGGCATTGGAATTGTCCTTTCTTCAAACACTGCTGGGACTCAGGAATGAGCCGATTGCCTACAATCGAGAACTGCCCAGAATGTAGCAGAAGAGGAAGGGAACAAATGAAGTTTCAGTGTTCAAGCGTCTAGGACCTCTCCCACCTCAGAACAAACGAGCTGAGTCATCCCAAGATGAAGACTTTGAGGAGTCGGAAGAAGAAGATAGATATCACCGACCAAGGTGGTGTCCTGATGGACTCAGCCACTCCCAAAAGCGCAGAGTGCGGCGGCTAGAAGTTGGAAGAAGCCGAGGCGCAGTACCTGTACACGTTGAGGAAAGCACGGCCTGATCTGGCCGTGAAAATTCAGCAAACACTGGAGACAGAAGCTCGCCCACCGAAGAAAGTGTGGCGACCAAGCAGAGAAAGCCGATGCAGGGACATCGGCTGATACAAACATGGTGTTCGTTCTCCCATCAGAGTTTTGTGCTCCAAAAGACGAGGAAGTATCGGTGGCACAGTTTGATTGCGGGCCACGGCCGGTTATCTTTGAGAAGCCACGAGAAGGAGCTATAGGCATCTGAAGCTCTATACCTGAAGGGTTATATCAATGGACACCTATCGGCAAGATCTTGGTTGACACGGGAGCGGCAGTCAACATAATGCCGTACTCCATGTTACGGCGTTTGGGACGTTCTACTGAAGATCTGATCAAGACCAACGTCACGCTAAGCGATTTCAACGGCCAACCGTCAGAAGCCAAGGGTGTTCTGAACGTGGACTTAACTGTCGGCCGAAAGACCATCCCTACATCCTTTTTTATCGTTGACAGAGCACTTATGCTGTTCTGCTAGGAAGGGATTGGATCCATGCTAACTGTTGCATTCCGTCCACAATGCATCAGTGCATCATACAATGGGATGGAGATGAAGTGGAGGTTGTTCATGCAGATGATTCGATCGATATCTCTTTGGCTGCCATGAACATCTGGGAAGCAAATGACCAAGAGCCGCTCTGGAATCAATCTGGACGGCTGTGAGCGCATCGAAGCTACAAAAAACGGGGTGAGGCTGGTCTTATCCACTGGCCTGACAGAGTAGCAAGAGCCAAGTCGATGGACGAACGTGGCAAGGCCGATCCCTGCGATCGGCCCCAAAAAATAAGAAACAAGGTTCTCACTTCAGACATGCCACGTCGTCATAGCAGAGAACCAAGGAGTTGTAAACCCTCGTCGACATCGCAATGGAACAGGAGGCCGATTCAATCGGCCACAATTAACCTCAATCTACCTTCTGCCTGTGTTCATCGTTGATTTGGCAGGCAATGGAAAGCTGAGATATGGGTTTACAGCAGCTGATGGACTAGAAGAGATCGACATTGGTCCTGGGGATAAGCCATGGCCAACATTTATCAGCAAATAAGTTGGATCACCAACTGCAAGGGGAGCCGATTCTAGCAATCGGCTAAAACTATTCCCACCACCCATGTTTACTGATGTGCTATTTCGCATGGTGAGTGGCGAGAAAAGCTTGAATTGGCTGAAAAGCCGATATCTTCAATCACTTGAAGGATTCGGCTCGGGGGGCATACACACGGAGAAGGTACAAGAGAAGTATGTACCCAGGGGAGCCGATTCATGAATCGATCGGCCAATAAAAAATCGAAAATACAAAAAATTTCAGCACAGCCGATGCTCGGACATCGACTTTAGAATTACAGAGTTTAAGCTCGATGAAGGAGATCTCAGGCCTCAGTCAAGGACAACGACACGATCAGGCAACGTCACGATTGGCCAGGGCTTCAACTGCAGAGTCATCGTCAAGGATGGTGAGCTGATCTAAGCAGCAAATCACAAGAATTGAGCCAGGAGGAGTTAAAGAGCCATTGCATGAGAAGCTTCTTGGTTCAAAGGAGGGATTTGCTGGTCCTGCTGAGCCCTCGTGGTACATCGACTCCTGGTGCATAAGCTTTCCTATCTTGATTTGATGGGAGTTGAGGGTTGGCCTGTTCTTGGAAGCCGATGGTGACACATCTGGCTAGTTCTACGTGGTGGTGTACCCGGAGGTGTCCAAGTTGGAGCTTCGTCAGCTGGATTGCATGTCCTTGATGATATCATCTTCGGGGGAAGTCTACAAGAGCAGGATTACTGGACTTAATAGGATAACCAGAGCCTAGAGGGGTGTTTTCCCTTCAAAGTTGTCCTGGCAGCCATCTATTTCGCTACCGTCCTCGCTGATACGTCCAATTTGCATCACTATTTTGTATCATAATTTGCTGTTATTCATTGATATATTTCATATTGGGACACAATATTTATGTTATTTCATCTATTTTGCATGTTTCATCATTATTGGAGGATCAAGCACCGGAGCCAGGATTCTGCTGGAAAAAGCACCGTCAGAACGCAATATTTCGGAAGATCAACTGTGGAAGGAAATTACACGTAAATTCCTATTTTTCCGGATGACGGAGGGAGCCAGAAGGGGAGAAGAGGGGAGCCAAGGTGGGCCAGGACCACAGGCCGGCGCGGCCCATGGCCTGGCCGCGCCACCTTGTGGTGTGGGGGCCCCACAGCCCCTTTCGCCTCCTTTTCTTCGCGTACTCCTTCGTCCCGAAAACCTAAGCCAGAGGGAGGACCTCACGGGGCGGAGAACACCAGAGAGAAAAGAGCTCTCCGGCGGGCAGGAATCCGCCGGGGAAATTCCCTCCCGGAGGGGGAAATCGACGCCATCGCCATCGTCATCGAGCGGGACATCATCTCCATCATCATCATCATCATCTCCACCATCTACACCGCCATCACCACCGCTGCACCTCGTCACCGCTGTAACAATTTGGGTTGGATCTTGATTGTTTGATAGGGGAAACTCTCCCGGCATTATTCTCTACTTGTTATTGATGCTATTGAGTGAAACCATTGAACCAAAGTTTATGTTCAGATTGTTATTCACCATCATATCACCTCTGATTGTATTCCATATGATGTCTCGTGAGTAGTTCGTTTAGTTCTTGAGGACATGGGTGAAGTCTAAATGCTAGTAGTGAATTATGGTTGAGTAATATTCAATGTTATGATATTTAAGTTGTGGTGTCATTCTTCTAGTGGTGTCGTGTGAACGTCGACTACACGACACTTCACCATTTATGGGCCTAGGGGAGTGCATCTTGTATTCGGTTGCTAATTGCGGAGTTGCCGGAGTGACAGAAACCTGAGCCCCCGTTAGTATATCGATGCAAGAGGGATCGCAGGATCTCAGAGTTTAAGGCTGTGGTTAGATTTATCTTAATTACTTTCTTGTAGTTGCGGATGCTTGCAAGGGGTATAATCACAAGTATGTATTAGTCCTAGGAAGGGCGGTGCATTAGCATAGGTTCACCCACACAACACTTATCAAAACAATGAAGATTATTTAGCCACATGAAGCGAAAGTACTAGACTAAAATCCCCGTGTGTCCTCAAGAACGTTTGGTCATTATAAGTAAACAAACCGGCTTGTCCTTTGTGCTAAAAAGGATTGGGCCACTCGCTGCAATTATTTCTCTCGCATTTTACTTACTCGTACTTTATTCATCTGTTACATCAAAACCCCTTGAATACTTGTTTGTGAGCATTTACAGTGAATCCTTCATCGAAACTGCTGCCAACACCTTCTGCTCCTCGTTGGGATCGACATTCTTACTTATCGAAGATACTACGATACACCCCTATACTTGTGGGTCATCAAGACTATTTTCTGGCGCCGTTGCCGGGGAGTGAAGCGCTATTGGTAAGTGGAATTGGTAAGGAAAACCTTTACTGTTTGTGCTGATTTTATTTCTGCCTGCTGCTATAAATCATTATGGAGAGATCTTCTCTTCAATTTCTATTTGGGAAATCTACTACTACTGCAACGGTAGTGGATGAAGCGCCAGGTGAGGAAGTAGTACCATATAAAATACCTATGAAAATTATTGAACGTGTTATGGATAACCGCTATGAAGGGGATGGAACTGTCCATCCTGGTGATCATTTATTGTTTTTGCATGAATTATGCGGGTTATTCAAATGTGCAGGTATTTCTATGAATGAAGTTAGAAAGAAACTATTCACTATATCGCTGTCTGGTAAAGCGGCGCACTGGTATAAATTGCTGAAGAATGGTGATTCTATTGATTGGGAGGACATTGTGCCTTTATTTTATTCCAAATTTTATCCTCCAAGTGAAATTCACAAAGATCGGAACCGCATATATAATTTCTGGCCTCATGATGGAGAGAGTATTGCCCAAGCTTGGGGAGATTGAAGTATTTAATGCTCAAATGCCCCATTCATGAGCTTCCTGGTAATGTTATTATTGATAATTTCTATGCAAGACTTTCTTTTCAAGACAAGACCTTGTTGGATACTTGTTCTGGATCATTTACACGCAACAAAGAAGAGTTTAAAAGGGACCTTCTTGATCGGATCCAAGAAAATACTGAAGGATGGGAGAACGACAAAGATAGAGAATCAGGTATAATTTATGATTATAAATGCATTGAAGCTTTTATGGATACTGATAAATTTCGTAATATGAGTGCTACATATGGTCTTGATTCCCAAGTTGTTGCAAATCTTTATAAAGCTTTTGCCTCTCATTATGAATTGCCTAAGAAGAATTTTGATAAGTATCATGAACCGTATAAAGATAAAGTTGATTCATCTGTAAACAAATGTGTAGTGATTGAAACTGTTGATAATGTTATTCCTGAAGCTTATATTGAAAAAACTCCTTTCCCTGCTAAAATGAAGGAGTACTCTGTCATATCTAGTGCGGTTAATAAAAGTGAAAAGAAACCTAAAGAACCTGAAGAACAAATTAAAATTGAACCTGCTGTTGCAATAGTTAAAGATCTTGTGACTGAAAATGTGGAGGATGGTCATATTATTTTCTGTGAAGATGCTTCTAATATTGTTTCACATCCTAATAAACCCAAACAAGTTAGTGTTCCTATGCTATCTGTTAGAATTGGTGATCATTGCTATTATGGTTTATGTGATATTGGTGCAAGTGTTAGTGCTATTCCTTATGAGCTTTACACGGAGATTATGCACGAAATTGATTCTTGTGAACTTGAAGATATTGATGTGGTTATTCAGCTGGCTAATAGAGAAACTATTTCTCCAATTGGTATTGTTCGAGATGTGGAAGTTCTATGTGGTAAGATTAAATATCCTGCTGACTTTTTGGTACTTGGTTCTGCTGCTAGTGATCATTGTCCTATCATTTTTGGTAGACCTTTTCTAAATACTTGTGGAGCTATTATAGATTGTAAGAAAGAGAAAATTTTGACTAGATTTGCTGGTGAACCTTATGAATTTAACTTTTCTAAATTTACCAAAACTCCTTATAAAGCTGACTTGCCTAGTAATGATTTTAAAATGGAGCAGTGTGCATCTATTGTTCTTGTTCCTAATAATCCTTTGCAGCAACATTTGGAGAATAGTGAAAGTGAAGCTTTTAGGAAAGAAAGAGAAGATCCTGTTTTTGATTTAAAGCCTTTACCTGATGATCTTAAATATGCTCATATTGATGATAAGAAAATATATCCTGTTATTATTAGTTCTAAGCTTTCAGAGATTGAGGAAGAAAGGTTATTGGAAATATTGAAGAAACACCGAGGAGCTATTGGCTATACTCTTGATGATTTGAAAGGGATTTCTCCTTCTATTTGCCAACATGCTATTAATATGGAAGATGATGCAAAGCCTGTTGTTGAACATCAACGTCGTCTAATTCCGAAGATGAAAGAGGTGGTAAGGAACGAGGTATTAAAACTTCTTGAAGCTGGTATTATATATCCTATTGCTGATAGTAGATGGGTTAGTCCTGTGCATTGTGTTCCTAAGAAAGGAGGAATGACTGTTGTGCCTAATGATAATGATGAGCTTATTCCTCAAAGAATAGTTGTAGGTTATAGAATGTGCATTGATTTTCGAAAAGTTAATAAAGTTACTAAGAAAGATCATTACCCTTTACCCTTTATTGATCAAATGCTAGAAAGGTTATCTAAAAATACTCATTTTTGCTTTCTTGATGGTTATTCTGGGTTTTCACAAATTGCTGTTAAAGCTAAAGATCAAGAGAAAACCACGTTTACTTGTCCTTATGGAACTTATGCTTATAGGCGTATGCCTTTTGGTTTATGTAATGCTCCTGCTACTTTCAAAGATGCATGTCTGCTATTTTTCATGGTTTTTGCGAAAGTATTGTAGAGGTGTTCATGGATGACTTTTCTGTCTATGGGAATTCTTTTGATAATTGCTTGCGAAACCTCGATAAAGTTTTGCAGAGATGTGAAGAAACTAACCTTGTTCTTAATTGGGAGAAATGCCACTTTATGGTTAATGAAGGAATTGTATTGGGACATAAAATTTCCGAGAGAGGTATTGAAGTTGATAGAGCTAAAGTTGAAGCAATTGAGAAGATGCCCTATCCGAGGGATGTTAAAGGTATTCGTAGTGTTCTTGGTCATGCTTGGTTTTATAGGAGATTTATTAAAGATTTCTCTAAAATTTCAAAGCCTCTTACTAATCTTCTTCAAAAAGATGTACCTTTCGTTTTTGATGATGATTGTAAGGAAGCTTTTGAAACTCTAAAGAAAGCCTTAACAACTGCTCCTGTAGTCGAACCTCCTGATTGGAATTTGCCTTTTGAAATTATGTGTGATGCTAGTGATTTTGCTGTAGGCGCTGTTCTTGGACAGCGGGTAGATAAAAAATTAAATGTTATTCATTATGCTAGTAAGACTCTTGATGCTGCTCAAAGAAATTATGCTACAACTGAAAAGGAATTGTTAGCTGTAGTCTTTGCTTGTGACAAGTTTAGACCCTATATTGTTGATTCAAAAGTTACGATTCATACTGATCATGCTGCAATTAGATACCTTATGACAAAGAAAGATGCTAAGCCAAGGCTTATTAGATGGGTACTTCTGTTGAAAGAATTTGATTTACATATTATAGATAGGAAAGGTGCTGATAATCCTGTTGCTGATAATTTGTCTAGATTGGAAAATATTGCTTATGATCCTTTCCTTAATGATAGTTTTCCAAATGAACAATTGGCTGTAATAAAGGTGAGCTCGCGAGAGAGCCCTTGGTATGCAGATTATGCTAACTTTATTGTTTCGAAGTATTTGCCTCCAACCTTTTCAGCTCAGCAAAGGAGGAAATTCTTTTATGACTTGAGGCATTATTTTTGGGATGACCCACACTTATATAAAGAAGGAGTAGATGGTATTATGCGAAGATGTGTTCCTGAATATGAACAACAAGAGATATTGAGTAAATGTCATGGTAGTGTTTATGGAGGACATCACGCTGGAGATAGAACCGCGCAAAAGGTTCTACAATCAGGTTTTTATTGGCCAACACTTTTCAAAGATGCAAGGAAGTTTATCTTATCTTGTGATGAATGTCAAAGAGTTGGTAATATCTCTAGACGCAATGAAATGCCTATGAATTATACTCTTGTTATTGAACCATTCGATTGTTGGGGATTCGACTTCATGGGTCCTTTCCCTTCTTCAGAAGGTAACACTCATATACTTGTCGCTGTTGATTATGTTACTAAATGGGTAGAAGCTATACCTACAAAGAGTGCTGATGGTGAGACTTCTATAAAAATGCTTGTAGATGTTATATTTCCTAGATTTGGAATACCTAGATATATTATGACTGATGGAGGTTCTCATTTTATTCATGGAGGTTTTAGAAAAACTCTTGCTAAGTATGGTATTAATCATAGAATTGCTTCTGCTTATCACCCTCAAACTAGTGGTCAAGTAGAATTATCAAATAGAGAGATTAAAGCTATCTTAGGAAAGACTGTTAATAAATCTAGAAAGAATTGGGCTAGCAAATTGAAAGAAGCACTATGGGCTTATAGAACTGCTTATAAAAATCCTATGGGAATGTCACCTTATAAAATGGTTTATGGAAAAGCTTGTCATTTACCTTTAGAACTAGAGCACAAAGCTTATTGGGCTGTTAGAGAACTAAATAAAGATCCTAAACTAGCCGGTAATAAGAGGTTGTTGCAATTAAGTTCTCTAGATGAATGGAGAAGTGAAGCTTATGAGAATGCTAAACTCTTTAAAGAAAAAGTTAAGAAATGGCATGATAGAAGGATTATCAAAAGAGAGTTTAATATTGGGGATAAAGTCCTATTGTATCGGTCTCGTCTCAGATTCTTTGCAGGGAAATTACTCTCGAAGTGGGAAGGACCATATGTTGTTGAGGAGGTGTATCGTTGATGGCGTGTAACTCACATGTTCGTTGGGAACCCCAAGAGGAAGGTATGATGCGCACAGCAGCAAGTTTTCCCTCAGAAAGAAACCAAGGTTTATCGAACCAGGAGGAGCCAAGAAGCACGTTGAAGGTTGATGGTGGCGAAATGTGATGCGGCGCAACAACAGGGATTCCGGCGCCAACGTGGAACCTGCACAACACAACCCAAGTACTTTGCCCCAACGAAACAGTGAGGTTGTCAATCTCACCGGCTTCTTTGTAACAAAGGATTAACCGTATTGTGTGGAAGATGATTGTTTGCAAGAAAACAGTAAAACAAGTATTGCAGTAGATTGTATGCTATGTAAAGAATAGGACCGGGGTCCACAGTTCACTAGAGGTGTCTCTCCCATAAGATAAAGCATGTTGGGTGAACAAATTACAGTCGGGCAATTGACAAATAGAGAAGGGCATAACAATGCATATACATGATATGATAAATATAGTGAGATTTAATCCGGGCATTACGACAAAGTACATAGACCGCCATCCAACTGCATCTATGCCTAAAAAGTCCACCTTCAGGTTATCATCCGAACCCCATTCGGTATTAAGTTGCAAAGCAACAGACAATTGCATTAAGTATGGTGATACGCGTAGATGCACACGTCCGTTGGGAACCCCAAGTGGAAGGTATGATGCGTATAGAAGCAAGTTTCCCTCAGTATGAAACCAAGGTTTAATCGAACCGGTAGGAGCCAAGAAGCACGTTGAAGGTTGATGGTGGCGAAATGTGATGCGGCGCAACAACGGGATTACGGCGCCAACGTGGAATCTGCACAACAAAACCAGAGTACTTTGCCCCAACGAAGCAGTGAGGTTGTCAATCTCACCGGCTTGCTGTAACAAAGGATTAAACGTATCGAGTGGAAGATGATTGTTTGCAAGAAAATAGTAAAACACAATTGCGGTAGATTGTATGCTATGTAAAGAATAGGACCGGGGTCCACAGTTCACTAGAGGTGTCTCTCCCATAAGATAAAAGCATGTTGGGTGAACAAATTACAGTCGGGCAATTGACAAATAGAGAAGGGCATAACAATGCATATACATGATATGATAAATATAGTGAGATTTAATCCGGGCATTACGACAAAGTACATAGACCGCCATCCAACTGCATCTATGCCTAAAAAGTCCACCTTCAGGTTATCATCCGAACCCCATTCAGTATTAAGTTGCTAAGCAACAGACAATTGCATTAAGTATGGTGCGTAATGTAATCGACAACTACATCCTTAGACATAGAATCAATGTTTTATCCCTAGTGGCAACAACACATCACAACCTTAGAACTTTCTGTCACTGTCCCAGGTGTCAATGAAGGCATGAACCCACTATCGAGCATAAATACTCCCTCTTGGAGTTAAGAGTACAAACTTGGCCAGAGCCTCTACTAATAACGGAGAGCATGCAAGATCATAAACAACACATAAACAATAGATTGATAATCACCATAACATAGTATTCTCTATCCATCGGATCCCGACAAACACAACATATAGTATTACAGATAGATGATCTTGATCATGTTAGGCAGCTCACAAGATCCAACAATGAAGCACAACAAGGAGAAGACGACCATCTAGCTACTGCTATGGACCCATGGTCCAGGGGTGAACTACTCACTCATCACTCCGGAGCGATCATGGCGATGAAGAGTCCTCCGGAGATGAATCCCCTCTCCGGCAGGGTGCGGAGGCGATCTCTGAATCCCCCGAGATGGGATTCGCGGCGGCGGCGTCTCTGGAAGGTTTTCCGTATCGTGGCTCTCGGTCTTGGGGGTTTCGCGACGGAGGCTTTAAGTAGGCGGAAGGGTAGGTCGGGGGGCTGACGAGGGGCCCACACCATAGGCGGCGCGGGCCCCCTGGGCGCGCGGCCCTATGGTGGCGGCGCCTCGTCGCCCCACTTCGTTATCTCTTCGGTCTTGGAAGCTCCGTGCAAAATAGGACCCGGCGAAGATTTCGTCCAATTCCGAGAATATTTCCTTACTAGGATTTCTGAAACCAAAAACAGCAGAAAACAGCAATGGCTCTTCGGCATCTCGTTAATATGTTAGTTCCGGAAAATGCGTAAATATGACATATAATGTGCATAAAACATGTGAGTATCATCAATAAAGTAGCATGGAACATAAGAAATTATCGATACGTTGGAGTATGTGCGTAATGTAATCGACAACTACATCCTTAGACATAGAATCAATGTTTTATCCCTAGTGGCAACAGCACATCACAACCTTAGAACTTTCTGTCACTGTCCCAGGTGTCAATGAAGGCATGAACCCACTATCGAGCATAAATACTCCCTCTTGGAGTTAAGAGCAAAAACTTGGCCAGAGCCTCTACTAATAACGGAGAGCATGCAAGATCATAAACAACACATAAACAATAGATTGATAATCACCATAACATAGTATTCTCTATCCATCGGATCCCGACAAACACAACATATAGTATTACAGATAGATGATCTTGATCATGTTGGGCAGCTCAAAGATCCAACAATGAAGCACAATTAGGAGAAGACGACCATCTAGCTACTGCTATGGACCCATAGTCCAGGGTGAACTACTCACTCATCACTCCGGAGGCGATCATGGCGATGAAGAGTCCTCCGGAGATGAATCCCCTCTCCGGCAGGGTGCCGGAGCGATCTGAATCCCCAGAGATGGGATTCGCGGCGCGCGTCTCTGGAAGGTTTTCGTATCGTGGCTCTCGATGCGGGGCTTTCGCGACGGAGGCTATAAGTAGGCGAAAGGGTAGGTCGGGGCGGCACGAGGGGCCCGGGGGCAGGGCCGCGCGGCCGGGCCAGGCCACGCCGCCCTATCCCTGGCCACCTCGTGGCCCCACCCGACTCCCCTTCGGTCTTCGGAAGCTCCGTGCAAAAATAGGAACCTGGGCGGTGATTTCGTCCAATTCCGAGAATATTTCCTTACTAGGATTTCTGAAACCAAAAACAGCAGAAAACTGGCTCTTCGGCATCTTGTTAATAGGTTAGTTCCAGAAAATGCGTAAATACGACATATAATGTGCATAAAACATGTAGGTATCATCAATAAAGTAGCATGGAACATAAGAAATTATCGATACGTTGGAGACGTATCAGCATCCCCAAGCTTAGTTCGCTCGTCCCGAGCAGGTAAAACGATAACAAAGATAATTTAAGTGACATGCCATCATAATCTTGATCATACTATTTGTAAACATATGTAATGAATGCAGCGATCAAAACAATGGTAATGACATGAGTAAACAACTGAATCATAAAGCAAAGACTTTTCATGAATAGTACTTCAAGACAAGCATCAATAAGTCTTGCATAAGAGTTAACTCATAAAGCAATAAATCAAAGTAAAGGTGTTGAAGCAACACAAAGGAAGATTAAGTTTCAGCGGTTGCTTTCAACTTATAACATGTATATCTCATGGATATTGTCAACATAAAGTAATATAACAAGTGCAATATGCAAGTATGTAGGAATCAATGCACGGTTCACACAAGTGTTTGCTTCTTAAGGTGGAGGGAGATAGGTAAACTGACTCAACAATAAAAGTAAAAGAATGGTCCTTCAAAGAGGAAAGCATCGATTGCTGTATTTGTGCTAGAGCTTTTATTTTGAAAACATGAAACAATTTTGTCAACGGTAGTAATAAAGCATATGAGTTATGTAAATTATATCTTACAAGTTGCAAGCCTCATGCATAGTATACTAATAGTGCCCGCACCTTGTCCTACTTAGCTTGGACTACCGGATCTTTGCAATGTCATGTTTCAACCAAGTGTCACAAAGGGTACCTCCATGCCGCTGTACAAAGGTCTAAGGAGAAAGCTCGCATTTTGGATTTATCGCTTTTGATTATTCTCAACTTAGACATCCATACCGGGACAACATGGACAACAGATAATGGACTCCTCTTAAATGCATAAGCATGTAGCAACAATTATTATTCTCATATGAGATTGAGGATATATGTCCAAAACTGAAACTTCAACCATGATTCATGGCTTTAGTTAGCGGCCCAATGTTCTTCTCTAACAATTTGCATGCTCCAATCATTAAGGTGATAGATCCTTCAGACAAGACGGACATGCATAGCAACTCACATGATATTCAACAATAATTGATGGCGTTCCCCAGAAGCATGGTTATCGCACAACAAGCAACTTAATAAAAGATAAAGTGCATAAGTACATATTCGATACTACGATAGTTTTTAAGGCTATTTTGTCCCATGAGCTATATATTGCAAAGGTAAATGATGGAATTTTAAAGGTAGCACTCAAGCAATTTACTTTGGAATGGCGGAGAAATACCATGTATATCTCATGGATATTGTCAACATGAAGTAATATAATAAGTGCAATATGCAAGTATGTAGGAATCAATGCACAGTTCACACAAGTGTTTGCTTCTTAAGGTGGAGGGAGATAGGTAAACTGACTCAACAATAAAGGTAAAAGAATGGTCCTTCAAAGAGGAAAGCATCGATTGCTGTATTTGTGCTAGAGCTTTTATTTTGAAAACATGAAACAATTTTGTCAACGGTAGTAATAAAGCATATGAGTTATGTAAATTATATCTTACAAGTTGCAAGCCTCATGCATAGTATACTAATAGTGTCCGCACCTCGTCCTACTTAGCTTGGACTACCGGATCTTTGCATGCCATGTTTCAACCAAGTGTCACAAAGGGGTACCTCCATGCCTAGGTCTAAGGAGAAAGCTCGCATTTGGATTTCTCGCTTTTGATTATTCTCAACTTAGACATCCATACCGGGACAACATGGACAACAGATAATGGACTCCTCTTAAATGCATAAGCATGTAGCAATGATTATTATTCTCATATGAGATTGAGGATATATGTCCAAAGCTGAAACTTCAACCATGATTCATGGCTTTAGTTAGCGGCCCAATGTTCTTCTCTAACAATTTTGCATGCTCCAACCACTAAAATGATAGATCCTTCGGACAAGACGGACATGCATAGCAACTCACATGATATTCAACAATAGTTGATGGCGTTCCCCAGAAGGGTTATCGCACAACAAGCAACTTAATAAAAGATAAAGTGCATAAGTACATATTCAATACTACGATAGTTTTTAAGGCTATTTTGTCCCATGAGCTATATATTGCAAAGGTGAATGATGGAATTTTAAAGGTAGCACTCAAGCAATTTACTTTGGAATGGCAGAGAAATACCATGTAGTAGGTAGGTATGGTGGACACAAATGGCATAGTAGTTGGCTCAAGGATTTTGGATGCATGAGAAGTATTCCCTCTCGATACAAGGTTTAGGCTAGCAAGGTTATTTGAAGCAAACTCAAGGATGAACCGGTGCAGCAAAACTCACATAAAAGACATATTGTAAACATTATAAGACTCTACACCGTCTTCCTTGTTGTTCAAAACTCAATACTAGATATTATCTAGACCTTAGAGAGACCAAATATGCAAATCAAATTTTAGCAAGCTCTATGTATTTCTTCATTAATGGGTGCAAAGCATATGATGCAAGAGCTTAAACATGAGCACAACAATTGCCAAGTATCACATTATCCAAGACATTTTAGAATTACTACATGTAGCATTTTCCAATTCTAATCATATAACAATTTAACGAAGAAGAAACTTCGCCTTGAACATTATGAGTAAAGCCTAAGGACATATTTGTCCATATGCAACAGCGGAGCGTGTCTCTCTCCCACAAAGTGAATGCTAGGATCCATTTTATTCAAACAAAAACAAAAACAAAAACAAACCGACGCTCCAAGTAAAGAACACAAGATGTGGTGAATAAAAATATAGTTTCGGGGGAGGAACCGATGATGTTGTCGATGAAGAAGGGGATGCCTTGGGCATCCCCAAGCTTAAGCTGAGTCTTCTTAAAATATGTAGGGGTGAACCACGGGGCATCCCCAAGCTTAGAGCTTTCACTCTCTTGATCATAGTATATCATTCTCCTCTCTTGACCCTTGAAAACTTCCTTCACACCAAACTTCAAGCAAACTCATTAGAGGGTTAGTGCACAATTAATAATTCACACATTCAGAGGTGACACAATCATTATTTTCACTTCTGGACATTGCATAAAGCTACTGGACATTAATGGATCAAAGAAATGAATCCAACATAGCAAAAGAGGCAATGCGAAATAAAAGGAAGAATCTGTCAAAAACAGAACGATCAGTAGAACGAATTTAAAGTGGCACGGACTTGCTCAAATGGAAAAACTCAAAACTAATGAAAGTTGCGTACATATGAGGATCACGCTCGTAAATTGGCAGATTTTTCGAATTTTCTACAGAGGCTTGTTCCCAGATTCGTGAGACAAATGCTGTTTCTGCAGCGATCCCAAATATAACATCAACTTTAACATAGAAACTTTACTTGGCACAAAAACATGATAAGGAGAGGTTGCTACAGTAGTAAACAACTTCCAAGACTCAATAAAACAAAAAATTGCTGTAGTAAAAACATGGGTTGTCTCCCATAAGCGCTTTTCTTTAACGCCTTTCAGCTAGGCGCAGAAAGTGCAAATCAAGTAACATCGAGAGTAGAAGCATCAACATCATTATTTTTCATGCAAACACAAATTGTTGCAGAGGGTACTTTAGGTGCTCCATTATCTAAATTTTCTATGGTGGTGCTAGTTTTAGCAATTTTAGGCCTATAATAATTCTTTTGTTTAGGCACTTTAGAGGCATACATGAATTTTTGCTCTTTACCCACATAAGCTTTCTCATTATACTTGAGAGAAGAAAAGGTTGAACCCAAGGTTCCCATAGCTTTTTCAAGTTCATCAATCCTATTGGTTTGATTATCATGGACAACACAAGTTCCTAGGACACTAATTCTTTCATCAATTCCTCCTAAGGATTTATCAAGTTCATAAGTTTTATCAAATAGCATTTCCAATTTAGTTTCAACACTTGAAAAAATTTTCTCTATGGTTTCCAATTTTTTCATAACATCTTCAAGAGAGATTTCAATTTTAACTTCATTAACAGGTGGTATTCTAACTAGACTCTCAATGATGCAACTAGCTTCTAAAGCGGGAGTACCTAGGAAATTGCCTCCCGAAAGAGTATCAAGAACATACCTATTCCAACTAGATAAACCAACATAAAAGTTCCTAAGAAGGATAGTGGTGGAGTGTTTCTTAATGCACCTATGATGAGCATTACTAATTCTGTACCAAGCATCTTTAAAACTTTCTCCACCTTGTTGCTTAAAAGAACGAACTTCAACTTCAGGATTACTCATTTTAGTAGCAATAAAGTAAACTAGGCAAATAAAGTAAAGACAAGTAACTAATTTTTTTGTGTTTTTGATATAGAGAGCAAGACAGGTAAATAAAGTAAAACTAGCAACTAATTTTTTTGTGTTTTGTTTAGGTGCAGCAAACAAAGTAGTAAATAAAATAAAGCAAGACAAAAACAAAGTAAAGAGATTGAGAAGTGGAGACTCCCCTTGCAGCGTGTCTTGATCTCCCCGGCAACGGCGCCAGCAATTTAGCTTGATACGCGTAGATGCACACGTCCGTTGGGAACCCCAAGTGGAAGGTATGATGCGTATAGAAGCAAGTTTCCCTCAGTATGAAACCAAGGTTTAATCGAACCAGTAGGAGCCAAGAAGCACGTTGAAGGTTGATGGTGGCGAAATGTGATGCGGCGCAACAACAGGGATGGCGCCAACGTGGAATCTGCACAACAAAACAAAGTACTTTGCCCCAACGAAACAGTGAGGTTGTCAATCTCACCGACTTGCTGTAACAAAGGATTAAACGTATCGAGTGGAAGATGATTGTTTGCAAGAAAATAGTAAAACACAATTGCAGTAGATTGTATGCTATGTAAAGAATAGGACCGGGGTCCACAGTTCACTAGAGGTGTCTCTCCCATAAGATAAAAGCATGTTGGGTGAACAAATTACAGTCGGGCAATTGACAAATAGAGAAGGGCATAACAATGCATATACATGATATGATAAATATAGTGAGATTTAATCCGGGCATTACGACAAAGTACATAGACCGCCATCCAACTGCATCTATGCCTAAAAAGTCCACCTTCGGTTATCATCCGAACCCCATTCAGTATTAAGTTGCAAAGCAACAGACAATTGCATTAAGTATGGTGCGTAATGTAATCGACAACTACATCCTTAGACATAGAATCAATGTTTTATCCCTAGTGGCAACAGCACATCACAACCTTAGAACTTTCTGTCACTGTCCCAGGTGTCAATGAAGGCATGAACCCACTATCGAGCATAAATACTCCCTCTTGGAGTTAAGAGCAAAACTTGGCCAGAGCCTCTACTAATAACGGAGAGCATGCAAGATCATAAACAACACATAAACAATAGATTGATAATCACCATAACATAGTATTCTCTATCCATCGGATCCCACAAACACAACATATAGTATTACAGATAGATGATCTTGATCATGTTAGGCAGCTCACAAGATCCAACAATGAAGCACAATTAGGAGAAGACGACCATCTAGCTACTGCTATGGACCCATAGTCCAGGGGGTGAACTACTCACTCATCCTCGGAGCGATCATGGCGATGAAGAGTCCTCGGGAGATGAATCCCCTCTCCGCGGGTGCGGAGGCGATCTCCTGAATCCCCGAGATGGGATTACGCGGCGGCGTAAGGTTTTCCGTATCGTGGCTCTCGTGGGGGTTTCGTGACGGAGGCTATAAGTAGGCGAAAGGGTAGGTCGGGGGGGGCACACGAGGCCCGGGGGGGGCAGCCGCGTGGCCGGGCACAGGCGCGCCGCCCTATCCACAGCCACCTCGTGGCCCTTCAACCCCCTTCGGTCTTACGGAAGCTCAGTGCAAAAATAGGACCCTGGGCGGTGATTTCGTCCAATTAAAATATTTCCTTACTAGGATTTGAAACCAAAAACAGCAGACAGCGGCTCTTCGGCATCTTGTTAATAGGTTAGTTCCGGAAAATGCGTAAATACGACATATAATGTGCATAAAACATGTAGGTATCATCAATAAAGTAGCATGAAACATAAGAAATTATCGATACGTTGGAGACGTATCAATCGTTCAGGAGCAATTAAAATTAGCTCTCTCCAAGGCAATGCCACACAAGTGGTGAATGGACAAAGACTCAAGCATTATATCTCGGGTGATTCTTAGAATGTTGACGTTGATATTATTCAAGTGGAAACACCGGAGGCTTTCATCAAAGGACAAATTGACAGTCCGCAGAGTCGACTTTGAATAGGTAACAGTACAGGTAATAAAAAGTCCGCGTTTACCTTTCCGAACAATACTTTTGCTGTTTTTGGAAAATATGAAAAATTACAGAATTCGACTTTGAATAGGTAACAGTGGAGGAGACGAGGCCCGTCACCAGGCCGCGCGGGCCCCACCACTGGCGCGCCGACCTATGAGGACAGCCCCTCGTCGCCCCTTTTCTCTCGTTTCGGCCTGGAACCTTCCTTTTGTCGTAAAAATATTTGCTATATAATCCCCGGACCCCTGGAGGTCCGTATATCGTTTCTCGTCGTGTTTTTTTGTTTCGAGCTGTTTTCTGCCATGCTTCGTATCTAGATCCACCATGTCCTCGTCGGGAACTCAGAAGGGACAACTTCTTTGATGACATCGTCAACCCATACATGAACGAGCTGAAGATGCACCCCAAAGAGTTGCTGCTCGTGGATGGAGAGTTGCAGATCAAAGATGTCCAGGGTCCTAAGGGAGAAGGGAGTTTGGAAGACGGGATGGAGAAGCTGGAACAAGAGGTTTTCAACTACAAGAAGATGGCTGAGCGTGAAGTGGACATCTTTCACAAGATTGTGTCTGAACTCATTGATGGACACAAGAAGGAAACTGCAAAGTTGTGGGACGATATCTTCTCACTTCACGACACCACCAACAAACTCCAAGCTCAACTCTATGATGTTCATAATCAAAACTGTGAGTATGAAAACAGGTTTAAGCGCATAAGTCATGCTGCTAGTTTCAGGTTTCCGGAGACCAAGATGTCTTTTGTTGATGGAGGGCCTCTTCCATGGAAGTCTGATGACGGCAAAGATTCACCATCATCACCGAAGGAGTAATTCATCATCGGTATTGGCATCCCCTTGGTTTGTTCCAAGCTTGGGGAGTGCCGCGGTATCACATCATCACCACCTTTATCTTTTACTATCAAGTAGTGTCATATCATGAGTAGGGAAGTTATCATATGGAATAGTATGCAATGTGGAAGTATCTCTCTTAGTTGGTTATCTATGTATCCGTTGGTGTGAGTTATCGTTATGGAATATTAATGAGAAGTCTTATCATTTACTTTTTGCACACCTTATTTTAGTTTGCAATCTCCATTATATGATTACTCTTGACATAGTATTGATATCACTTTGGGAGCATCAAGTAAATCTATTTGGTTTTGGCAAACTTAGCATTGGTCAATAGCAACAACACCCTGATGTTTAAATAAAAGAGAGAAATACACTTAGATATATTACTCTATTATCTCTATGCTAATGAGTTTAGTATTCTGAAGTTAAAATTGCTTGTGCTTATGAGAAAGATGCATGATTTTTCTATCATATGTATATTTGTTTGTTTCCCTCAACCTTTATGCTTGCTATCAAACCTTGCTAGCCAAAGACACGTATCGAGAGGAGATGCTTCTCATACATCCATAACCTTAGACCAAACCTATGCCATTTGTGTCCACCATATCTACCTACTACATGGTATTTTCTGCCATTCCAAGTAAATACTTCATGTGCTACCTTTAAATTATTCAAACTACTACTCCTTATTTGTGTCAATGTTTTATAGCTCATGAGGAAGTATGTGGTGTTTTATCTTTCAATCTTGTTGGGCGGACTTTCACCAATGGACTAGCGGCACATCCGCTTATCCAATAATTTTGCAATAAGAAGGCAACGGGTTCCCAGCCCCAATTAATAACTCTCATTAATAATTCTCTTCACATGTTTTGCTCTGATTTATCAGTAAGCAACTTAATTTTGCAATAGACACTCCTCCATGGTATGTGAATGTTGGAAGGCACCCGAGGATTCGGTTAGCCATGGATTGAGAAAGCCAAGGTTGGGGGAGTGTCATCCTTAATAAAACTAAAATACATGTGTAAACAAAAGAGAAGGGGATGATCTACCTTGCTGGTAGAGATGCCGTCCCTCATGGGAGCCGCTCTTAGAAGGTTCGTTTGGCAAGGGGTTAGAGTGCCCTTTACCATTCGTTGACAACAACAAACACCGCTCAAAATCTTACTTTTATGCTCTTTATATGATTTCAAAACTTGAAAAGCTCTAGCACATGATTTAATCCCTGCTTCCCTCTGCGAAGGGCCTATCTTTTACTTTTATGTTGAGTCGGTAAACCTATTTCTCTCTATCTCAAGCAAGCAATTGAGTTGTTGTGAACCAATCATTTATGCTATGATTCAGTTGATCATGTCTTTTATACTTTCTTGTTTAGTACCAATTTTATCTGAATGAATATGACTTCGAAGTTATCAATGATTATGAGGAGATTGTTATGCTTGAATATGAAAGCTCAGCTATAAGATCTAATATGAAAGTTTTGCTTAGAAGTACAATCCGTTAGTAGTTCTCTGACCAAGAACAAAGTTTGCCATCACCAACTATGATTTCTTATGCACCTTTACTTGTGATTTCTCTTTACCTATTTCAAGATGAGTTATATGAGGAAGTTGTTTACTAGAATGTCTTGTGTGAATGAATATGATGCTTCTTGTCCGTATTTTATTTATCGACTCTTCACTCCATAAACATGTGGTCTTGTTTATCGAGCTCAGTTTCGCTTGGGGACAAGCGAGGTCTAAGCTTGGGGGAGTTGATACGTCCAATTTGCATCACTATTTTGTATCATAATTTGCTGTTATTCATTGATATATTTCATATTGGGACACAATACTTATGTTATTTCATCTATTTTGCATGTTTCATCATTATTGGAGGATCAAGCACCGGAGCCAGGATTCTGTGGAAAAGCACCGTCGAGAATGCAATATTTCGGAGGATCAACACGTGGAAGGAAATTACACGTAAATTCCTATTTTTCCAGATGACGGAGGGAGCCGGAAGGGGGAGAAGAGGGGAGCCAAGGTGGGCCCAGACCACGGGCCGGCGCGGCCATGGCTGGCAGCGCCTGTGGTGTGGGGGCCCCACGACCCTTTCGCCTCCTTTTCTTCGCGTACTCTTCGTCCCGAAAACCTAAGCCGGAGGGACCTCACGAAGAGTTACAGCCGCCTCGCGGGCGGGAGAACACCGGAGAGAAAGAGCTCTCCGGCGGGCAGGAATCCGCCGGGAAATTCCCTCCCGGAGGGCGAAATCGACGCCATCGCCATCGTCATCGAGTGGGACATCATGTCCATCATCATCATCATCATCTCCACCATCTACACCGCCATCACCACCGCTGCACCTCGTCACCGCTGTAACAATTTGGGTTGGATCTTGATTGTTTGATAGGGGAAACTCTCCCGGCATTATTCTCTACTTGTTATTGATGCTATTGAGTGAAACCATTGAACCAAAGTTTATGTTCAGATTGTTATTCACCATCATATCACCTCGATTGTATTCCATATGATGTCTCGTGAGTAGTTTGTTTAGTTCTTGAGGACATGGGTGAAGTCTAAATGCTAGTAGTGAATTATGGTTGAGTAATATTCAATGTTATGATATTTAAGTTGTGGTGTCATTCTTCTAGTGGTGTCGTGTGAACGTCGACTACACGACACTTCACCATTTATGGGCCTAGGGAGTGCATCTTGTATTCGGTTGCTAATTGCGGAGTTGCCGGAGTGACAAAAACCTGAGCTCCCGTCAGTATATCGATGCAAGAGGGATCGCAGGATCTCAGAGTTTAAGGCTGTGGTTAGATTTATCTTAATTACTTTCTTGTAGTTACGGATGCTTGCAAGGGGTATAATCACAAGTATGTATTAGTCCTAGGAAGGGCGGTGCATTAGCATAGGTTCACCCACACAACACTTATCAAAACAATAAAGATTATTTAGCCACATGAAGCGAAAGTACTAGACTAAAATCCCCGTGTGTCCTCAAGAACGTTTGGTCATTATAAGTAAACAAACCGGCTTGTCCTTTGTGCTAAAAAGGATTGGGCCACTCGCTGCAATTATTTCTCTCGCATTTTACTTACTCGTACTTTATTCATCTGTTACATCAAAACCCCTTGAATACTTGTTTGTGAGCATTTACGGTGAATCCTTCATCGAAACTGCTGCCAACACCTTCTGCTCCTCGTTGGGATCGACATTCTTACTTATCGAAGATACTACGATACACCCCCTATACTTGTGGGTCATCACTCGCCCTGACTGAGGCTCGGGGGCAGCTGCCCCTGAAGATCCTTTGCTCTTGGGAGCCGATTTCGGTTAAAATCGGCTAGCTCTGCATCACAACCGTATTGGAAAGTGGTGAGTTCTTTCAGAAGGAAACCACCAGAATTGATGGAGGAGTTTGAAGAGGGAGCCATTATCATTGATAGGCTCTGGACCAGTTTGTTGCTGCAAAGGAACAGAACATCACAAGGAGAGTTGTGAGCAAATGGTACCTGTTATGCGGGTGTATTAGCTTCAACGTCGAGTTGTTTCAGCTATGGTCCTGGAAGCTTTCCTGGCGGCGTTAATTCAGGAATTTTGCCGTCAGGCCAAACATCACGATCGGATGATTTTGAAGTCCAAAGATCTAGGGGTCTCAAGGCTGTGTGCTGGACCTGTTCGATTGGAAGTTTGATCTGAATTTCAAGGATTGCAAGTTACCATCTGAGGGGATGACTAGGTTGACCTGTCTTGCAATTCATTATAAAAGGCTGATGCATTGCCATTGGCTCATTGAGCATCGACCAAGGTGACAATCGGCAAAATCAAGATAGGGGAGAAATCGGCTAAAATAGCGTAAAAGGAATCGGCAAGATCAAGTTGAAGGAAATTTTTCATTGATAGCAAGATTTCTTACACAAAGAGCTTGCTCTCAAAAGGAAGAACTAGGGGATACATTGCCCCATCTACTACTCCTAGCTCTATGCTAAAGGTCCTATCTAGGGGCCGTTGCTGCCCTCATCGTCGTCTTCGCCGGCTGTCGGCGCTGCTCCCGGCTGGCTCGTCGTGTTGGCGACCGCGGCGGGACCCTCGTTGTCCTCATCCTCCTCGTCGCGTCGTCGTCGTCGCTGTCGAAATCGGCGAGGTTGCCAGACCAAGGACGAGAGGCGCTTGGCGGCGGCTCGTCGGAGGTGTCGTCCTCCTCCTCTTCTTCCTCCTTCGCCTCCTCGGAGGAGGTGAAATCGCCAGAGAAGCGGTCGTCGTCGCTCTCCTCCTCCGATTCCCCATCCGAGGAAGCGGAGGTCGCTCCCCGTCGGTCGAGGGCGGTCGTCCTCAGGCCAGACGGAGAAATCGTGGCTCGACTTGTCCCCGTCGGCTATGGCGCGGCGGATGTTGGCCGCGTGGGCCTCTGCGGGTCCCACTCTAGCGTCGGCTCCGGAGCGGGAGGGCGGACCGGAGGGCTCGGCGAGAGGAAGGAGAGACATGGTGGCGGAGAGGGTTTTTGGTGACGGCTGGTTCGGAGCAAGGGGATGGAACGGAAACTGCAAGAAGTGGCTAAATAAAAGGGGATATAGTAGAGATTTAATGCCAGTTTTCGAGGATGAGGTGCCAAAACCATCAAATCGTGGAGAGAAGTTGAGAAGGCAAGGTGTCATGATGAAGAATACTGCGACGGTTACCTGCCACGACATGACCCCTCGAAGGAAAAACAGTGGTTTTGAAATTATCATTAACAAAACCAGGCGGCATGTGTTATCACGGATTTGGCCAAATCAGGAGATGGGCCGTAAGTGAAGATGGGCTTAAAAGATATACGCACGGAGCATCTTTGAAGCGGCCTTGCGCGAAGAGTTTGGGCTTAATTGCCTATGTATCTGTAATATGGTAGATCGCATCGTAGTTTAGATTAAAAGATAGAGTTTAACCCGTGCACGGTTAGGTGCACGTCCAAATTAGAAAGTCCCTTGGACTATAAATATGTATCTAGGGTTATCAGAAAAGGAGGACAATCACGTTCACAACAAACACAAATCAGGCGCATCGCCACCCCTTCTTTCGAGGGTTTCTCCCGGGTAAGCACCATCTTGCCTAGATCGCATCGATCTAGGCAGCACAACGTTTATTCGTTTACCTTGTGTTGCTCGTACTGAAGCGTTGTTGATGGCGAGCAGCACTATTTATCGTAGATGTTTTGGGGCTTGCATAGATGCTTTTCTTATGCATATCTGCTTAGCTATGCCGTCCCTCAACATCTAGCTGCCCTTACACCTATCCAGGTGTAAGGGCAGCATCTTGCTTGGTCGTTACTTAGTAGATTCGATCTGTTATAGTTGCTCCTTGTTCTTCAAGATTAGTTTAATATCCGTATGGTTAGGCCTTACAAACGGGTTGAACGATCCGGTAGTGCGTTAGGTGTGGTTTGTTAGTCCTAAGATGGATGTTCCGGGAATTAACTTAATGTTGGTTTTTAGGCCTCTTTTAGGGCTAGTTTTCCATTATCTTCCGTGTCTATTAGGCTCAACTACGCGTAGGATGTTCCGATCATACGGTGAAAACCCTAAATTGTCGTAGATTGGCTTAGTTTTGCTATGATCAAGCAGGATCCCCATGTCATTGAAAATCCAACACGAACCATGGGGCGATCGGCTCTTTGAGCCGATCCGTAGGGCAACCTGAGAGCCGATAGGGCTCGTATTTAATGTTCACGTGTCTGCCATGCGGGGAACTAATCGAAGCAATCCAACACCTTCGACGGTATAGGTCGGTGGCACGCCCTTGCAGCCGCCCGGTCGTGTGCCGGAGCATTTGCGGGACGACGTCGAGGGACCAGGGCCCGCTGCCGCCTTGGAAGCCTCCCGGCTCTTCGTGTTGCTTAACCACTGCTCGCCGGTGGGTTTTGGCAGGCAACAAAATGGTAGTAAAATAGCATTACAATAGTGTATCTCTTTGTCAAAAATTTGTTTTTTTTTTTATTTCTCAAAATTTAAAGTATTTTTACCGGGATTTTTTTTTGCATACACTTCTGATGAACGTGTCTATCTACATATTTAACGCCATAATTTTTGAAAACATAAAATTGTGAGGTTTTAAAATTTTCAAAAAGTTGAAAGTGGAGTTAGTACTAGTGCCCATGTGTACCATCCCTGTCCGGAGAAACTCTCCTTTCTTTTGTCATTTTGGGGTATGCGACGTGGAACTCAGCCCGCGGGATAATATGGATATATGGAATAATGATGCCATTTCGTCGGGATATTTCGCCGTCGTCTTCAGCTTTTTGCATGCATTCCAAAAGGCCAAAGTGTTCTGGGGTAGGGCATTATTGTGGAGGTGAATATATCCTGCGATGGCTACGCCGCGAAATGGATATTTGCAGGGACTCTGAAAACGGAACCAATGGAGAGCTACAGCTCATGAGTGAGCACTGTCGCCTGTTGCATGAAGACGAGCTGACTTGCTCCCTGCAGTCAAAACTCAAAAGTAATGTTTGGCAAAAAGTACTAATTTTAAGTATAAATATATCTACAACTAAAATATATCTAGCTACATCTAAATCTAGATAAAGTTAATTACTTAATTTTAGATGGAGGTAGAGTATAAACTATGACTGTTGTGAAGAAAACATGAAAAATTGCTTCATGCATGCTCACCGTATAGTCGTGATTTGTCCTCCAAGGAGATGTGGTTTATGAATTTCATATGACGGTTTAGGGTCTTTTTGGATTGAAGAATTTTCATAGAAACTTTATGCATTTCTTTCAAGCGATCCATCATGGGATCGATTTTTCATTACCATCACGATAACGAAAAAAAAAGGTTCTTAGGTAGCGAGAAGGAGGACGGATCGCCGCGCGCCTACTGCTATCGTTCAAGGAAGTTTTAAGAAATTTTATGCATGCTCACCACAGTCGTGGTTTCTCAATTTCGGATTATGGTTTAGGGTCTCTTCGGATTGATGGATTTTCATACGAATCTGGAGGATTCCAATCCATAGTAACTTTTCCTAAGGATACCCTTTTAGATGAAAGGAAGGACACCTCCAAAATGTCTATAGATTCTTTGTTTTTTCTTTCCATGGATTGCAATCATACACCCCGTATATATAGAAAGTTCAATATCCACTCTAACCTCCTTTTAACACTTATTCGCTATCAATACACTTTTCCTATCTATTTATATATGCACCATTCAAATGCCAATTCGTGCAATTTTCTCTATTTTATAATCTCCATTTTGCACCGACAATCCTATCAAATTACTACCTCCCTGATTATAAAGTGATATCTAAGATTTGCCTAAATTTGGACGTATCTATATACTAAATAGTGTCTAGATAATCAAAATTTGATAAACTTACAACATTCTCTTGTGGATAAAGGTAATATATATTTTAAATTCGTGTGTTTTTAATAATCCTATGATCCAAAAGAAAAAGCAGAACCTGAGCCTCATTGCTGCTGGGTAGCCGGATAAGGAGGCATCCCACGAAAGAGGGATCACCAGGGTGTGAGACGCAACGAACCACATGCCACATCCTATCGCATTTTGCTGTCACCCGTCGACCGTCGTGGTGGTCCACCGAAAACTGCGGTCATGGTTTGGGCAACCCACACGATGGACACAATCCAGCCAACCCGTCACCTCGCCTGCCGGTGTTGTTGCTGGAGAACATATCTAGCGACGACCGCCGGCAGTGTCCAGCTAGAGAGCGTGTGGGTCTGGCTCCCGTGCACTTGGTCACTTGCATCTCCAGTGGTGGCCTTTGGTCATTTATTATGGCTCAGTGACTGCTAACTAGCCGGTCACAGATGTCCAGATCCATAGCTTCGCACAACATTCTTTTGTGGATAAAGGTAATAATCTAGCCGTCTGTCTGGTCCATTCTCTACCGGCTGAACCGCGTCTAGGTGTGGTTGCACCTAGGGTTGCAACGGCACAAAGATGTGGTGCACATACGATTATATTTTAACATAAATTTTGCAGGTATATGGAGCATAACCAATGTCCACAATTTATATCATGTTTTTTAATAATTTAGAAATGTGATATCTAATAATAGGACATTGTTCACTTATGTTTCTCACTGAAACGGCTCGGGGTTTGGTCTAAAACAAGGTATGTCGCAAATCGCTTTGACGGGATGGACATGGCTTTGAGCTGATCCAGGCAGTAGGAAAAAGTCTATATTAAACCTTAAACTTGTGGAGGTTCGATGAAATAAATTTTGAACTTCAAATTCATGTCCTTTGTACCATGAACTTTGCAATCCCAGTATAAATCAAACCTCAGATGTGTTTGGCTCACCAAGAAAAAGATAATCACGGCCAGGAATACAAATTATCTCACTGACAAGGTAGACCCGCATGTCAGATTAATCTCCTTCCAATAATACATCTTTCCCTTCTCGTCGTTGGCTACATCAACGAGGGATGCGGGAGGGGGGGGGAGCAGACGAGGCATGCAACAACACTAGGGGAGGCACGGGGGCCGAACCAGGGGCACGACGATTGTGTAAGGTGGCCAACGCCGAGATTCAAGACGCAACTGGCCTACCGGAGTACAACAAGAATTGACCCATGTGCACGTTGGCCTAGCGGCAGGGCGGAGCCCTTCTCCTCCCTCAGCGGGGCGAACTAGTCCCTCGGCGACTGCCGAAACTCACAGAAGATGGTATCCAGCATGACGGCGCAGGACGCGCCTCTCTGTGGTCGATGCTCAGCCCTCTTCTACCTCTCCGCGTTCGCCCGCATCCACCTCCGTCGGCTCCCCAACTGTGGTGCCCCGCCAAGCTCACCTCCGGCCGCTTCCTGCCGTCAGAGATGCACCGAGTGCAACATCTCTAAAAGTACGAGCACAATGGCTACCTACCGAGGCACAACGTTAACCAATAGGTGTTAGGTTCGAAACCCAGCATTCCTTCTCCTTTTATTCCCCACACCGATACCTAGGTTGCACAGATTAGTTTCTGCAACCTCTTCACCGGCAATAAAGAGATTGAAAAAAAAGAATATGACATGTAGGCCAATATAGTCAGCAGAAGCAGCAATTTATAATTTACTAGATTTAGATGTGCGTCTTGGCGCACGACCCCGTGGAATTCGTACATATTTACACTTTGTATACAAATGATGGAAATACGGTTTTATAAAACGAATTTGAAAGATGAAATTAGGATAAAACACATGGGATTTGACGGCAGACTTGAAAAGCCACCTATAGATGCTTTACGCTCAATTATTCCAGATAACATCCTCTGTCATACCGCAGCTGCGGCACAGAGTTAGCCGATGCTTATTCCTTGGATACCGTTATTGCAAAATCACGAAGAAAGTAGAAAACCTTATATACAATCGGAAAATATAGCAGTATTTTGAGGCTCGCATTGGCTCACCATCCCGGTGAACAGATTGTAAAACCCTATATTAAGCATCTCTACAAATCAATGGTAATAAAACATAGATGGCAAAAAAGCTATCCAATGGTTGCTTGCTCGACTAACAACTGCACTGAGACTTCTCCAACGGAACTATGTATATGTGGGAATGTCAGCACCACTTCGGCCTTGGTGGGTGTGTTGCTAATCGCCTGAGAAAGTAAATCATTCTATCAACATTATATTAACCATATATGAAAGTCTACTACTCCACTTATAAAAGAATGTCTCAACCTCATCAAAATTTGGATGTATCAAAGGGTACATCCAAATTTTAACAAAGTTGATGCATCTTTTAATGAATGGAGGGAGAATGTAATAGGTAAAGAACACAGAGACAATTCTTGGGGCAGCAGCATGACTTAACCAGAAATTTACAATTCTCTGTTTGTTGAATGCACATGCTACATACAAGTGGCAAAAACAGGAAATATATTACAACAGGTACCAATATACCATCCTAAGGTAACAGTAGCTAAGTACATAGAGGGTCCCAGTCGTGTTCACAATAGAGCTGCTAATTATTTCTTACAAGTAGCCTAACACGAAACAACAAACACAAACAAACATCAGTTGGGAGTCGGGTTCCAATTGATTGTGTCATCTTCATCTAACCCATAGCAGCCAGAGAACTGCTCACCTTTGGCAAACTCGGTCTCATATGGCTACACCCCTAAAGGTTTTGAGGATGGTAGTTGAAAGCCAAAAAAAACATCAATCTTGAACTGCACAATCCAATCTAGACACTACAATATGGCATATCAGGATTCATACAAATACAAAAATACTGGAAAATGCGTAGTTAACACCGAAGATATATATCTTGAAATAGATAAGTTGCGACATCTTGGCCAAGGTGGAATGCATATCATGCATAAAGTTCCTGACATATCTAAATTTGAAGGTACAAAGGAAGCAGAATGTGGTGCATAAACAGCCTGAGCCTCATATATTTTTATTTGAACAATATCGTAGTTTCACAAAAACACATGGAAGTAACACCAACCCTTACCATTCAGATTAAGGTATCAAGAGATCAACTATTTAACCAGAAGTAACTATATGAACATACCCAGAAAGCTCAGAATATACTGACATGAGTTCTAAATAATCGATTCAAGAAAGAAGAATTAAGCACTGGTAATTGAGTGAGTATATAGAGGGTGATTCTGAAGCAAATAGTTGTGGTGTAAAAAGGAAAACTAATATATTTACCTCTCTGCATTCGAACTGAAGATATCAATAGGTTCTCCTGGTGGAGAGGCAGGCATGTTTCTTCAGCATGTCCATCAAGATCGTCCTGACAGGTAAAGATGGAACAATAAAAAATAGTCTAACATTATTTCTGTAAACCTACTTGACAATATTATATGGTTAAGTCGATACAAATCATTCATCTTAAAGAACATCCCATGGGAAAGTAGATCTAAAAAACGGGAGAGTTGCTAGCAAAGAGTTACCGAAATGACGCAAGCATGCTTGTTCCCTTTTACCTTCTATGTCATAATTCAGCATGTTACTTATCATCGCAGAAACCAAATCTCTCACTGTATTTTCTCTTTTTTACACTAAGTGTCAACTACAACTCTGCTTTGAATTTTTTTCTTAAATTCTAATACAGTACTGTTTCAATGTAATTGGAAGACATACAAAAAACAGACCAAGATTTTCCATTTCCTACATTGATACCAGAAGTGTGTACCCAAACCTCTTGTCAGTTCTTATTTTCTGGCATTTGTAACTATATATGGTTTAACAATAGGCTTGTCATTGACTTTATTGCATCTTATTTTCTTCTCATAAAAATAGCAAGAAATAACTTGATTCGGTCAAAGCTAAAAAAACACCCACCTATCCAAAGCCACGACTTGCAAAATTTGACAGTCGGTACATGTAAAAACTCTAGAAAGCATGAGACAACTACCATATTACAACTAATGTTGCTTATCAAGATGAAGTGAGGATGCAGCCGTCTATGTGTCTTATTCCATTTCTCCAATAAAATAAAAAAACTAAAAAAAAAAATATGTACCAATAAGCATCAAACATGTCATCTTGTGCATATGCCAATAGAAGGGAACAATATCAATAAGCATTAGGAGACAACCCAGACCCGCTAAAATGGTGCCATACTACAGGGATAAACATAGTGCACTTAGAATCGCATAAAGAGTTCGCCTCTAAGATTATTAGTACATATCGCAGCGGCATGCTGCTTCCTCCACCGCATTGCAATGCAAAGAGAAACAATAAACCTGCAGGTCCTCTCCAGCTCATAGATGCACAATTGCATGCAGATCAGAAACCAGAATCATGTATTTCATTTTCCTTGACACATAGGGACCCTAGAATATACCTTGACCTAATGTCTTCTGATTGCCGAAAAGATTGTTTCTTCGAGCAGGATTTGCAGCGGTGCACTATATTTTTTTAGTTTACACACATTATTTAATAAAATAAGCAAGAAGTTTTTACCATACACAAGTTAGGACAATCGATCTTCATCGCCTAGTATGCTATTGTCAATCTACAAATCTACAACTTAAATTCATGAAAGACTTCAAAACTATTGATGTAAACTGAAGTAGGGCACAAGATTGAGTTTGTTACCTTTGCATACGGCATGGTGGTGTGGAGTGATAACGCTGCGCTGAAGGGGTCATGAGGGCTGGGTCGCCTTGCAGTCTGTTGGGTGGCAGGACTTCTAACTTAGTAACCTGCATTTGTAAATGAGACTGATCAATTTTTTATCGCCACTCGTGCTGCATGCACATTATTAAAGCTGATGCTTAGTACCAAATTGTACAGAACACAAAAAAAAGGAAACTTATTTAAAACTCACTTAATAGGAGAAGCGATCACAACAGAGAGTACCAGATAACCATACTTATTCAGCACGAGCTACCACACTAATGCCATATCAAATCCATCATTCCTTCGTAGAAGAAAGATGTGTGTGGGTTTATATGAACTTCAGCAAGTAATGGTAATTAAGAATTGAAATGCACAAACTAAATAAAACAGAATTCTGTGCCAAAACAGTAGATGCATGGATCCTAATAGATTACACAAATAACCTAAAAATTTAAAAAGACTAAGCTTGACTGCATCCAAATAGTTCGCAGAAGTAAAATTATGAGCACACCTAAAAGCTTAACTGTCGAGATTACTAACACGCAGACAGCTAATTAAGTTGACCAGAGAAAAAGAAAGATTAGATGGTCTTCCAATACTAAGATAAGTAGGCAACATGAAGTAGTTAACAATATAGAGTTAAACATGACTATCATGGATATAAACTTCACCACATGGATTCTAAAAAAGATTGGATTGTTAGTGAACACATAGCTTCTGTCTGTGGACAACCCGTACCTGCATCAGCCATGCCCTCCTCCAGCGTCTAATCGGAACACATATCAGATGAATTGCGCTGCCGAAAGGGGAAGAACATGAGGCGCACATTTAAATCTAGGAGCACAACAATAAACAGTAGCAGCAGGACATTGTACATACAACAGGAACATAGACCCATGCACAGTATTAGCATCTTCACACTAAAGCTTCTGAGCTAACTTACCTTGAGCTACCTTCTTTTGAACATCGGAATAAACTTGACTCCCAAATTCCAATCACATCATCACAAAACCAAACATTTCCAGTGTACAATGGCACAATATAAAATCTGAAGCATTCGGCACTCCTGGGTTAGTCAAGAAAATAGTGCCATGACAGATTTCACTATAGCTAAAAGCTGCACTACCTGAGTGTAATGAAAAAAAAATCAGCAAAAAAAACACTGTAAGTAGTCAACCATAGGGTGGCAGAAAGAAAATTTTCACAAAGCGCAACAACGGCAACCTGGAGAACCTTTGTTACAGCTCTTTTACAATTCTAGTAGTAGGTATCACATCTATACACCTCTCATGAAAACACAGACTAACTCTACATTGCCAAACCAGATAGTATATTCATGTACATCCGAAAAGAAAAAAATCTAAAATGGCGCCTCACATGGGGTTGGAAAGTAGTCCTTCACCTCCATGGAATAACAGAATGATAAAGCTAAAATCTGCAAGAAGTTTACTGAATAATGAAGAATGTAAGCATGCTAACAAACTCAATAATGAGAAAATACTGCAGGCACAATTTATATACAAAAAGAACCTAAAAATCCCACAATATTGTATCAGTAATGTTCTCTTATCTTTTTAACATGCAAGATGTTGCATTCTGTAGAGCATGACTACAAAAAATAACCACGGTGGATGGTCTTATATTCAAAGTGCACTAAAAATGTGATCTGTTTGCTTGCTTATGTCTGTGCTGTTCTAGGGTTTTGAAAAATGCTGCTGAATGTTTTTTGCAATAAAACAAATGAGCCAAATAAGGCTTACGTGGAAAAGAGATGAAACATGAAAAATGCTGCTGAATGTTTTTTTGCTGCTGAAGATGATTGGAAATATTTCTGCATAGAAAAATTAGATATAGTCTTCCACAAAAAGAGATGAAACATGATAATGCAAAGGTAAAGAACTGTATTTCTCAATAAATTATTCAAAGAAGACGTATCTGGACAACCATCTATATTAAGGCATATATTGTAGTGTAAGGATGAGTGTAACCGATTGGCAATCAATAATATATATGGTCTTCTCAACTGACCTTTTGAGAACATATTGTTCACACCAAGAAAAGGTCGCAATATAAACTCTGAAGTAAAAAAATTGGTAATAGGGAAATAGTAGTAGAACAATAGGGTAAACCAACACCAATAAGGTTCACCAGCGATAGATAAAATACCTCAGTGACATAGAAGATGAGTTTTTCCGCTCGAACCACTAACATGGAGACCAGATTGCACTCTGCGCCCCTCATCGATCTTGGGCACCCTTCCTCTTTTTCCATCATCTCTAGTTTCCTTCCGTGACTGAGCTGCGGTAAGAAGGGTGTCCAAGTCAATATAAATGCATTAGTAATTGATACAAATGCTACCAGGTCTAGCTGCAGCTTGTTTTTCCCTTTCTTCAGCTAGAAGCACTATTTCATATTGCTACACCATTTTATCAACTGTTTCAAGTTTTAGAAACCAAAAGGCCGAGCGAATAGGATCCGCTGCATAACATGGTAATAGATTTGTTCGTAAAGACACATTATGCAATCAAGCAATCATGTTGTTTTTTTGCCTACATACATGATGATAAACAGATTATACCTCATTTTCTCATGTGAATGGAAATAAATTCATATGAGTTTAGCTTTCCTCCTTGTCGGTCACCATAGAGATCTACCCGAGGAGCAAGAAGATGAACACCGAAATCAGTTCAAGAAATCCACATATAGATCTACCCGAGGCCGACCAACATAGTCTTTTTTCCAATTTGCTGTAGGGTAAACCGGATGCCATGAGAGAGAGAGAGAGGGAGAGGGAGACGAACCTGCTGCTAACAGTGTGACCATGTCGTTGCCTGCCGAGCTCCACCTCTCCATCGCCGGCAGCGGCTCCCTCCACTATGAGGTCGCCATGAATCCGCAGCCGTCGCAAGTAGCCATGAATCCGTCCACTGTGGCACCGCTGAATCCTTCTCCAACGGTCGATTCCCTTATCAGCCAGCCGCTGGCGTGGTCGTCAAGCCTCCTCTCGCGCGGTGCAACGGCGGCCGTCCATCCGCATCCTGCCGGCATGGAGGAGCAGGTGAGATGGAGCTCCGGCCGCCGCTCCTCCGGCCGCCGGTCGCTGTCCTCCACCTCCGGCCGGCGCCCCTCCGGCGCTGCTCCCTGCCGCCGGTCGGCGCCCTCCATCTCTCGGCCGCCGTCCCCGTGCGCCCGCCCCGCCCCTGTGCGCCTCCCTGCCACCGGCGCTCTCCCGCCCGCCCCGCCATCTCCGCCGTCCGCCGCCGCGGTTGCCGCCCGCCCGCCGCCGAGCCGTCGCTGCTGCGTCAGCGCAGAGGCCAGCGCCATTGAACCACTGCCGCCGCCTAGCAGCCGCGAGTGGAGGGCCAGAGAACGCACGCCGCCTGCCGGTGGCTGACGGCGGCTCGCCGGAGAGGAGACCGACGGCGGGGAGCGGGAGTTGGGGAGGAGGCGGCCAGGAGCGGGAGCTAGGGAGGCAGAGGCTGTGGAGATAGGGTTTGGGATTGGGGGAGAAGGTCGGGAGGGGATTGGGGAGATGGGTTTTTTGTCTCGCCCGCGGGCTGCCGAACCACGGTTGACCGAAACCAATCCCAGCCGCAGTCACCGACAGGCGGGCCCAAACGCTGGTGGGGCCCATCAGCAGCCTCAGGCGGGTAGCACACGGCCATTGCATGGCTTTATCTAGTGGGAGCAGAGGCAAGAACGAACGGACGAGATGCGCTGATGAAATGATCCGACGGCTCACGTGCTCTGATCGCTGTGAAGCCCCCATGGGGGGCAGCTATTATACCTTTAGATTTTTCAGCTCTACAAAAAGGTTTGGGATTCGATTTAGATGTTAAACCTCTGCGAGTTCAGAGTTTAAAATATACTTTTTTTATCTTTTCCAAAAAGTATAGCACGAAACACTTCGATTTACTAGTGTTTGGGACAGTTAACACGAAACACTCTGATTTACTAGTGCTTGGGACAGTAGTGAGGTGTTTGGGATAAGGATTAATTTAAGGCGTCGCAGCGCCTGAGCCTGACACTCGACCAGGTAATTAGATCTCATCTCAGTACAATGATGGAGTTAGAGGATGGCATATTGATACCGAGATCTGAGTACAATGGAGTACTGGCTAGGGAAAAAAACATAAAAGCAGTTGCATCTGGTTCTGGGGCATCGTGACATCGTCGTGCTGCCCAGGCGACATGCGAACGCGAGAAATGGCAGTGCGGCGTGCGCCCCGGTGAGATGCACCGTGGCCCCGTCGCCGGAAAAGGCCCGTGGCCCTGTCGCCGGAAATGGCGGTGACACGACGTCGCGCCATGGACTTGTTTAAACTTTGGGTGCCCGTTTTTCTTCGCCGGGGCCGACGTGTTTCGTTTACTGCTCGACGTGTCCGGCTCGCCGGATTCCGCACGGGACACGCACTCGGCTTGTAGCAGCTTCTCCTCCGACGCGTGTCCGGCCAACGGCACCACGTCGTCGTTCGGTTTGAAAGAATACAAAAAATATCCTTGCTTTTCACAGATGGCGATGCGAGTAGCTGATTGGTCGACACAGGCGGAGGATGGTGATCGAGATAAATGTATTTTAGTAACCGACATTATGGAGGTCGGTACTTGTTCCGGCCACGCACGGGCCACGTGAATACGTGATGGGTGAGTGACAATCGCCGACTGTTATTCCTACCGGACGTGTTTTGTCTCAAAGTTATGTATGGGGCTGGCTAGGTTGGACATCCTTTTTAGTTTCGCAAACAAAAAAGGTTGGACATCCTTTTATCATTAGTGTCCATGCAATGGAATGTGAGTGATTCAATTTTTTTTTTGTTACATGGGACATGTTATTTTGTTACATGGAATATGAATCGGGCTAAAGGGAGTTGCTAAGATATGGGAAGAGTAGGCATAGATGTTTAGCCACCGGAAAGTAAACGGATAGGATAATTTCTAGATCAAAACTAGCTCCAAATCTATTTTAAGCTATCCGTATTCGGATTTTAAGAACTCGTTGGATTATTAGATTCCGATGTGTCACCTAGGATACAGTGTAATATATGATAAAGTAAGTAGCATGCGGATATGGATTATTCCAATAACCTGCAGCATAATCTGAATGTTTTAAACTGAATAATCCGATTTTAGTGATAAAACAAGGCCAATTTCACATGATTAATAGCTATTAAGTTAACATTTCACCATTATGCATAGCTCCAAATTCTTATCACTAGTAAACTGATGGTTCAATTGTTTAATTTATAAATAGACATTCCCATCGATGCTTGAATTTATCTCTACATAGATAACTAATTGACTAACGCAAAGTTGAAACTTTTAAACCTTATCAAATTTTGCAAGAAATACAATTACCAGTCCATGACAGTATTTATCTGACTATTTTTTGCGGTCCGAGTCCCCCCCCCCCTCTTTTGATCCAAATCCTTTGTTCGGGTTATCCGCGTTCGAATCCACAATAGGGAGATATCCGTCTGATCTGAATCTCTGTTCGGTATATCCGCGTTCGAATCCACAATAGGGAGATATCCGTCTGATCCGAATCTCTGTTCGGTACATCCGGTTCGAATATGCAACCGAGAGATATCCGTCCGATCCGAATCCAGAAATCATATACGGTAAATGATGTGTCGCGAGGAAAACGCGACCCGTTTACAGCCCTATTCTGCATGCACAACTAGAGGACGTGCTATTTTTTTTCTAAAATTCAAAATCAATATTTGTGTGCTTAAAAAATGATTGTATTCAATAATGTATCTACAGTCTCAATAATTTTTTTTTAAAAAGTTATAGGCTATCAAAAAAAGAACAACAAAACATGACAAATTTATAGTTTTGTAATAGCGCTATTCAACATATTTAGATTCCACGCATTTATCATTTTGTTGTATGAATGAAAAGTACTCCCTCCATTCCCTTATATAACATGTTTTCGCCAGCTAATGTATACTATTTTGTATTGACATTTTGCGCGTTATTAGTACTGATCATTGGCTATATCGATGTTTTTTTTGAAACGTTGAAATATAATTTTCAAATTTTATAAAGAAAGGACCAACTAATGCAGCAGTACCTTCCTGTGAAAAAGAAAGGGCCACCAAATGCAGCAGTACCCACGCATAACAGACGTACGTACCCACGTGTTGACGTGTATGCATTTGAATACAGCGATCGGATCGGGAATTGTACCCAAGTTTTCTACGATTTCATGTCAGTACTCGCTTGCCTGAGGCCTTGATGGTTTAACAATGCAGACACTTTTTTCATGTGGTCGTTCTCGCCATCTCAACTGAGTTATGTTTCAAAGATTCACCTAGATATGCTAAATTCACGTTGCTCCTGCAGAAAATAGCCACATGTCATCCAAAAAATAAGAAATTGGTCATCGGACAGGATGTGACGTGCCCACCGCACCGCACGGGAGACCCACGCCGCAGCCTCAGGGACGATCGCCGGCGGGATCATGCCGGGCCCGTCAACCATCGATCCACCCATGCAACCCGATCGAAGAAGATAAGATGAGTCGTGACAGAATCGGACCGCCGGATCAGAATCCGGGGAAAAGCCATGTGGTAGGGGAGTGGCCACGACCGAGTGGTTTCCCACCGGAGCCGGAACCGGCGACGGCGACGGTGGCGGCAGGCAAAATCTGCAGCAAATCACGCACGTTATTACGGGGCTGCTACCGAGCCGTGTCGGTCAGATCAGTCAAACCACTCCACGCACGCGCCGAACCGCGCCCGATCGAAAGCGAGCGCGCACCCGCGCGCGTTATCCCGTTCCCGGCTCCACACCAGCTCTGTATATATACGCTCGCCACCCCACCGGCGCTCCAAAGGCCAACCAGCACAGCCGCCCGCCGCACCAGCCAGAGACGACACCCATCTCGCGTCTTCTTCGTGCCCTTTTAGTTTTAGCCACGGGTCGGGAGATCGAGCAGCTGCAGCACAAGAGGACCGGCCGACCGGGGTTGAGCTTGCTTCGCCAAGATGAGCTTCAGGCTTGCCGACGAGGAGGCGTTCGAGGCGTCGTCGTGCGGCTACTCCTCCGGAGCCGACTCGGGCGACGAGCTGGACCGCTTCCCGGACAGCGCGGGCCGCCAGTCCGCGCCGCCGCGGGCGCCCCTCATGCGGATGAACTCCGATAGCATCTACGACATGTCCGGCATGACCGCGCACCTCCCCGCAAAGTAAGTGCCACCGCACCGTTAAACCAAATCTCATGCACAGCTCTGTCCGTGTCCGGCACGACGAAAAGCTTTCGCCAACCGCGCGCGCGCTAACCAATCTCTCTTGGCATGGCAGGAAGGGGCTGTCGGCGTACTACCAGGGCAAGTCGCAGTCCTTCGCGTGCATGTCCGAGGTGCGGAGCCTCGAGGACCTGCAGAAGAAGGAAAAGCCGCCGCGCAGGATCAAGCCCTGCAAGAGCTACGCAACGCTCGGAGCCGGAGGGATGCCCGGCAAGCAGGTGCCGGCGGCGAGCTCGTGCGCGAACCTCGGACTCATGGCCGCCGGGAGCGGCTTCGGGAGAGCTCCCCGGAATATTCCTCTCAGCGACAGCTGCTACCATCAGTAGACTACTAGGGGCGGCGCGACGCCGTATCCCGTAGGGATGTTTTTGTCGGATGTTTCGTTTCTGCTCTTCTTGTTCTTCTCCGGGAGCTCTGTTTGTTTGCAGGCGCATTTAGCCTGTGAACGATTTGTGAGAGAAAACTTTGCGTTTGTGATGTAAATATTGGTGAGTATGTAACTGTTGTGCGGAAAAGGGGAGCAAATCCAAATCAGGCTGATGTGTTTCGCTTGGGCTACTAGTACCGTGGTCCAGAAGGGGATAAGAGTCAGAGGAACTTCGATCAAGACAGACCAATGCGGTGGCTTACCAGGAGGGCTCTCGTCTCCATTTTGGTTTTACGACGGAAGCCGGATGTTCCAATTTCCAAAATTTTAGTGTAGCTCTGCTTCAGTTCGGAAATTCAGATACAATCTTCAGTGTTCGAATGCCCCCTCCTACTGGACGTCCATCCAACTAATGAACCACAGACCACCATTTCGTACCCAACGAAGACGTCAGAATGGTAGATTACCTCACAACCATAGCCACTCTTCAAGGATGATTAAAAAAGATGGTAAAAATGATCCTCCACGAATCGATTCATTTTCAATGTCCCCTCACCCTTGTTAACACGTGAAAAAAACAGCTACGCACGACTTAGAGGGGATCTCAAGGCGACTAGGGATTCCAGCCGTCTCTCATGGCCGCCGCTGTTCTGCCTTGCTCACGTGGCCTTCGGACCATGGAGGCGGGGTGAATCTAGGCGGACAGAGATCAGGTGACATGCAATAGGCCTAAAGTGCATGTTACGGCACTGTTCATCGGTGACATGCCTATGGCATGTCACCTGATCTCTGTCCAATCTAGGCTCCCAATCTCCCATTGACGCGAGGACTTCATTTTCCTAGTTTTTAGGGTTTTAGTTTGGTGGGGGGGGGGGGTTAGATGGTGTTGGCGGCGTCTTCTCCAATAAAATATTCTAGCCTTCAGCCCCATCTCGACGATGACGTTGAGAAGCTGTATCATTTTTGGGGAAATCAGTATGGTAAAGATGGGCTTGAAAGATACACGCGTGGAGCATCTTTGAAGCGGCCTTGCGCGAAGAGTTTGGGCTTAATTACCCATGTATCTGTAACATAGTAGATCACATCTTAGTTTAGAATTAAAAGCTAGAGTTTAACTCGTGCACGGTTAGGTGCACGCCCGAATTAGAAAGTCCCTTGGACTATAAATATGTATCTAGGGTTATCGAAAAAGGAGGACAATCACGTTCACAACAAACACAAATCAGGCGCATCGCCACCCCTTCTTTCGAGGGTTTCTCCGGGTAAGCATCATGCTGCCTAGATCGCATCTTGCGATCTAGGCGTTTATTCGTTTACCTGCTGCTCGTGCTGAAGCGTTGTTGATGGCGAGTAGCACTACTTATCGTAGATGTTTTGGGGCTTGCATAGATGTTTTCTTACGCATATCTGCTTGTGCCGTCCCTCGATATCTAGCTGCCCTTACACCTATCCAGGTGTAAGGGCAGCGTCTTGCTGTTCGTTGTTTAGTAGATCCGATCCGTTATAGTTGCTCCTTGATTCTTCAAGGATTGGTTTAATATCCGTATGGTTAGGCCTTGCAAACGGGTTGAACGATCCGGTAGTGCGTTAGGTATGGTTTGTTAGTCCTAAGAGGGATGTTCCGGGAATTAACTTAATGTTGGTTTTTAGGCCTCTTTTAGGGTTAGTTTTCCATTATCTTTTGTGTCTATTAGACTCAACTACGCGTAGGATGTTTCGATCATACGGTGAAAACCCTAAACTGTCGTAGATTGGTTTAGCTTTATACTGATCAAGCAGGAGCCCCATGTCAGCGTTAACCCGACGTGAACCATGGCGCGATCGGCTTTATGAGCCGATCCACAGGGCAACGAGAGCCGATCGGGCTCGTATTTAATGTTTACGTGTCTGCCATGCAGGAAACTAATCGAAGCAATCCAACACCTTCGACCAGGTATAGGTCAGGTGGCACGCCTTGCAACCGCTAGGACGTGTGCGGGAACATTTGCGGGACGACGTCGAGGTTCCGGGGCCCTGGAGCCTTGGAAGCCTCCCGGCTCTTCGTGTTGCTTAACCACTGCTGGTGGGTTTTGGCGGGCAACACATTCGCACGCCGGTGGGACCATCTTCGCAACAACCACGTCAACATCCGAGATGGCGGAAGAACCGGTCAAGTATGAAGATCTGCCTCCTGAGCATAAGAAGAAATACGATGATCTCAAGGCCATCTTGGAAGCCGATCTCATCGGCGCTTTTGAGAAAACCCGTTCGCACGGGATCAAGTTGATGACCCACAAGTATAGGGGGTGTATCGTAGTATCTTCGATAAGTAAGAATGTCGATCCCAACGAGGAGCAGAAGGTGTTGGCAGCAGTTTCGATGAAGGATTCACTGTAAATGCTCACAAACAAGTATTCAAGGAGTTTTGATGTAACAGATGAATAAAGTACGAGTAAGTAAAATGCGAGAGAAATAATTGCAGCGAGTGGCCCAATCCTTTTTAGCACAAAGGACAAGCCGGTTTGTTTACTTATAATGACCAAACGTTCTTGAGGACACACGGGGATTTTAGTCTAGTGCTTTCGCTTCATGTAGCTAAATAATCTTCATTGTTTTGATAAGTGTTGTGTGGGTGAACCTATGCTAATGCACCGCCCTTCCTAGGACTAATACATACTTGTGATTATACCCCTTGCAAGCATCCGCAACTACAAGAAAGTAATTAAGATAAATCTAACCACAGCCTTAAACTCTGAGATCCTGCGATCCCTCTTGCATCGATATACTAACGGGGCTCAGGTTTCTGTCACTCCGGCAACCCCGCAATTAGCAACCGAATACAAGATGCACTCCCCTAGGCCCATAAATGGTGAAGTGTCGTGTAGTCGACGTTCACACGACACCACTAGAAGAATGTCACCACAACTTAAATATCATAACATTGAATATTACTCAACCATAATTCACTACTAGCATTTAGACTTCACCCATGTCCTCAAGAACTAAACGAACTACTCACGAGACATCATATGGAATACAATCAGAGGTGATATGATGATGAATAACAATCTGAACATAAACCTTGGTTCAATGGTTTCACTCAATAGCATCTACAACAAGTAGAGAATAACACCGGGAGAGTTTCCCCTATCAAACAATCAAGATCCAACCCAAATTGTTACAGCGGTGACGAGGTGCAGCGGTGGTGATGGCGGTGTAGATGGTGGAGATGATGATGATGATGATGGAGATGATGTCCAGCTCTATGACGATGGCGATGGCATCGATTTCCCCCTCCGGGAGGGAATTTCCCCGTTCCTGCCCGCCGGAGAGCTCTTTCTCTCTGGTGTTCTCCGCCCCGCAGAGGCGGCTGTAACTCTTCGTGAGGTCCTCCCTCGGCTTAGGTTTTCGGGACGAAGAGTACGCGAAGAAAAGGAGGCGAAAGGGCTGTGGGGCCCCCACACCACAGGGTGGCGCGGCCAGGCCATGGGCCGCGCCGGCCGTGGTCAGGGCCCACCTTGGCTCCCCTCTTCTCCCCCTTCCTCCCTCCGTCATATGGAAAAATAGGAATTTACGTGAAATTTCCTTCCACAGTTGATCTTCCGAAATATTGCGTTCGACGGTGCTTTTTCCAGCAGAATCCTGGCTCCGATGCTTGATCCTCAATAATGATGAAACATGCAAAATAGATGAAATAACATAAGTATTGTGTCCCAATATGAAATATATCAATGAATAACAGAAAATTATGATACAAAATAGTGATGCAAATTGGACGTATCAACTCCCCCAAGCTTAGACCTCGCTTGTCCCCAAGCGAAACTGAGCTCGATAAACAAGACCACATGTTTATGGAGTGAAGAGTCGATAAATAAAATACGGACAAGAAGCATCATATTCATTCACACAAGACATTCTAGTAAACGACTTCCTCATATAACTCATCTTGAAATAGGTAAAGAGAAATCACAAGTAAAGGTGCATAAGAAATCATAGTTGGTGATGGCAAACTTTGTTCTTGGTCAGAGAACTACTAACGGATTGTACTTCTAAGCAAAGCTTTCATATTAGATTTTATAGCTGAGCTTTCATATTCAAGCATAACAATCTCCTCATAATCATTGATAACTTCGAAGTCATATTCATTCAGATAAAATTGGTACTAAACAAGAAAGTATAAAAGACATGATCAACTAAATTATAGCATAAATAGTTGGTTCACAACAACTCAATTGCTTGCTTGAGATAGAGGGAAATAGGGACTCAATCATAAAAGTAAAAGATAGGCCCTTCGCAGAGGGAAGCAGGGATTAAATCATGTGCTAGAGCTTTTCAAGTTTTGAAATCATATAAGGAGCATAAAATTAAGATTTTGAGCGGTGTTTGTTGTTGTCAACGAATGGTAGCGGGCACTCTAACCCCCTTGCCAAACGAACCTTCCAAGAGCGGCTCCCATGAGGGACGGCATCTCTACCAGCAAGGTAGATCATCCCCTTCTCTTTTGTTTACACATGTATTTTAGTTTTATTAAGGATGACACTCCCCCAACCTTGGCTTTCTCAATCCATGGCTAACCGAATCCTCGGGTGCCTTCCAACATTCACATACCATGGAGGAGTGTCTATTGCAAAATTAAGTTGCTTACTGATAAATCAGAGCAAAACATGTGAAGAGAATTATTAATGAAAGTTATTAATTGGGGTTGGGAACCCCGTTGCCAGCTCTTATTGCAAAATTATTGGATAAGCGGATGTGCCACTAGTCCATTGGTGAAAGTCCGCCCAACAAGATTGAAAGATAAAACACCACATACTTCCTCATGAGCTATAAAACATTGACACAAATAAGGAGTAATAGTTTGAATATTTTAAAGGTAGCACATGAAGTATTTACTTGGAATGGCAGAAAATGCCATGTAGTAGGTAGGTATGGTGGACACAAATGGCATAGGTTTGGTCTAAGGTTATGGATGTATGAGAAGCATTCCCTCTCGATACAGGTCTTTGGCTAGCAAGGTTTGATAGCAAGCATAAAGGTTGAGGGAAACAAACAAATATACATATGATAGAACAATCATGCATCTTTCCCATAAGCACAAGCAATTTTAACTTCAGAATACTAAACTCATTAGCATAGAGATAATAGAGTAATGTATCTAAGTGTATTTCTCTCTTCTATTCAAACATCGGGTGTTGTTGCTATTGACCAATGCTAAGTTTGCCAAAACCAAATAGATTTACTTGATGCTCCCAAAGTGATATCAATACTCATGTCAAGAGTAATCATATAATGGAGATTGCAAACTAAAATAAGGTGTGCAAAAAGTAAATGATAAGACTTCTCATTAATATTCCATAACGATAACTCACACCAACGGATACATAGATAACCAACTAAGAGAGATACTTCCACATTGCATACTATTCCATATGATAACTTCCCTACTCATGATATGACACTACTTGATAATAAAAGATAAAGGTAGTGATGATGTGATACCGCGGCACTCCCCCAAGCTTGGAACAAACCAAGGGGATGCCAATACCGATGATGAATTACTCCTTCGGTGATGATGGTGATGGATTCCTCTCGACAAGCTTCTTAACAAGCTCCTTTAAATCTTCAATCTCATAGGTGAGGTTGCGAATCAGTTCCGAGTTGTGCTCAACGCGGCTCATAATCATGTCAGGTGGTGAATTCCAACTCCTAGAGTTGTTTCCCCATCCTTCAGCTTCAGATTTCATCTCTCCTGCAATGTTAGAACGATCTATATCCCAACCACTTGGCAACACTACCTTGGGGGTCCTTTCAGTTTGACGATCATAGATTAGATTGCGGTAAGGGTTGTAATTGCTCGGAGAAGATGTCCTTGGAGCCAAGTAATGACGTGGAACCGCTCCTCCGGTAGCGATTCGTGCACTCCTCTTGATGTTGGATGGATTTGATATCACGCCAATACTTGCAACGGTGGCACGCTGGTGTACTGCGGAGCTTCCTCCACTTCTTCCTCATCCTCACTTGCGTCTTCTTCCTTCAGTTCCGGGTCTTGAATATCTTCCTTCAAAGGTCCCTTGTCCTTGTTGTTGGAGACCATGGTGCTTCTAGATCAAAACAAATCTGGCAGAAAACAGCAAAACACGACGAGAAAACGATATACGGACCTCCAGGGGTCCGGGGGATTATATAGCAAATATTTTTACGATAAAAGGAAGGTTCCGAAAACGAGTGGAAACGGGACGCCGAGGGGCTGTCACCATAGGTCGGCGCGGCCAGGGTGGGGCCACGCCGGCCTGTGGTGACGGGCCCTCGCGCGTCTCTTCCACTCCGTTTCGATTCCGTAATTTTTCATATTTTCTAAAAACAGCAGAAATAATGTTTGGAAAGATAAGCGCGGACTTTTTATTACCTGTTGTTACCTATTCAAAGTCGAGTTCTGGCGGACTGTCAATTTGTCCTTTGATGAAAGCCTCCGGTGTTTCCACTTGAATAATATCAACATCAACATTATAAGAATCCCCCGAGATATAATGCTTGAGTCTTTGTCCATTCACCACTTGTGTAGCATTGCCTTGGAGAGAGCTAATTTTAATTGCTCCTGAACGATACACCTCCTCAACAACATATGGTCCTTCCCACTTCGAGAGTAATTTCCCTGCAAAGAATCTGAGACGAGACCGATACAATAGGACTTTATCCCCAATATTAAACTCTCTTTTGATGATCCTTCTATCATGCCACTTCTTAACTTTTTCTTTAAAGAGTTTAGCATTTTCATAAGCTTCACTTCTCCATTCATCTAGAGAACTTAATTGCAACAACCTCTTATTACCGGCCAGTTTCGGATCTTTATTTAGTTCTCTAACAGCCCAATAAGCTTTGTGCTCTAGTTCTAAAGGTAAATGACAAGCTTTTCCATAAACCATTTTATAAGGTGACATTCCCATAGGATTTTTATAAGCAGTTCTATAAGCCCATAGTGCTTCTTTCAATTTGCTAGCCCAATTCTTTCTAGATTTATTAACAGTCTTTCCCAAGATAGCTTTAATCTCTCTATTTGATAATTCTACTTGACCACTAGTTTGAGGGTGATAAGCGAAGCAATTCTATGATTAATACCATACTTAGCAAGAGTTTTTCTAAAACCTCCATGAATAAAATGAGAACCTCCATCAGTCATAATATATCTAGGTATTCCAAATCTAGGAAATATAACATCTACAAGCATTTTTATAGAGGTCTCACCATCAGCACTTTTTGTAGGTATAGCTTCTACCCATTTAGTAACATAATCAACAGCGACAAGTATATGAGTGTTACCATCTGAAGAAGGGAAAGGACCCATGAAGTCGAATCCCCAACAATCGAATGGTTCAATAACAAGAGTATAATTCATAGGCATTTCATTGCGTCTAGAGATATTACCAACTCTTTGACATTTATCACAGGATAAGATAAATTTCCTTGCATCTTTGAAGAGTGTTGGCCAATAAAAACCTGATTGTAGAACCTTTTGCGCGGTTCTATCTCCAGCGTGATGTCCTCCATAAACACTACCATGACATTTACTCAATATCTCCTGTTGTTCATATTCGGGAACACATCTTCGCATAATACCATCTACTCCTTCTTTATATAAGTGTGGGTCATCCCAAAAATAATGCCTCAAGTCATAAAAGAATTTCCTCCTTTGCTGAGCTGAAAAGGTTGGAGGCAAATACTTCGAAACAATAAAGTTAGCATAATCTGCATACCAAGAGCTCTCTCGCGAGCTCACCTTTATTACAGCCAATTGTTCATTTGGAAAACTATCATTAACAGGAACAGGATCATAAGCAATATTTTCCAATCTAGACAAATTATCAGCAACAGGATTATCAGCACCTTTCCTATCTATAATATGTAAATCAAATTCTTGCAACAGAAGTACCCATCTAATGAGCCTTGGCTTAGCATCTTTCTTTGTCATAAGGTATCTAATTGCAGCATGATCAGTATGAATCGTGACTTTTGAATCAACAATATAGGGTCTAAACTTGTCACAAGCAAAGACTACAGCTAACAATTCCTTTTCAGTTGTAGCATAATTTCTTTGAGCAGCATCAAGAGTCTTACTAGCATAATGAATAACATTTAATTTTTTATCTACCCGTTGTCCAAGAACAGCGCCTACAGCAAAATCACTAGCATCACACATAATTTCAAAAGGCAAATTCCAATCGGGAGGTTCAACTACAGGAGCAGTTGTTAAGGCTTTCTTTAGAGTTTCAAAAGCTTCCTTACAATCATCATCAAAAACAAAAGGTACATCTTTTTGAAGAAGATTAGTAAGAGGTTTTGAAATTTTAGAGAAATCTTTAATAAATCTCCTATAAAACCCAGCATGACCAAGAACACTACGAATACCTTTAACATCCCTCGGATAGGGCATCTTCTCAATTGCTTCAACTTTAGCTCTATCAACTTCAATACCTCTCTCGGAAATTTTATGTCCCAATACAATTCCTTCATTAACCATAAAGTGGCATTTCTCCCAATTAAGAACAAGGTTAGTTTCTTCACATCTCTGCAAAACTTTATCGAGGTTTCGCAAGCAATTATCAAAAGAATTCCCATAGACAGAAAAATCATCCATGAACACCTCTACAATACTTTCGCAAAAACCATGAAAAATAGCATACATGCATCTTTGAAAAGTAGCAGGAGCATTACATAAACCAAAAGGCATACGCCTATAAGCATAAGTTCCATAAGGACAAGTAAACGTGGTTTTCTCTTGATCTTTAGCTTTAACAGCAATTTGTGAAAACCCAGAATAACCATCAAGAAAGCAAAAATGAGTATTTTTAGATAACCTTTCTAGCATTTGATCAATAAAGGGTAAAGGGTATGTTGGGATTCGTAGCATAGAAAACAAAAATTTTCCTACCGCAAGAACGAAAACACCAGCCAAGATATAATCTAGTAGATGGTAGCAATGAGAAGATCATGAGACTAACCCTCGAAGATTTCCAAAGCCTAACGAGATTAGATCTCGTGGTGGATGTAGTCGATCACTTGCCGCTTGCAAAAGCGCGTAGAAGATCTTGACCGCTTGCAAAAGCGCGTAGAAGAACTTGACGGTACCACAATCGGGCAGCACCTCCGTACTCGGTCACACGTACGGTGTTGATGAAGACGACGTCCTCCTCCCCGTTCCAGCGGGCAGCGGATGTAGTAGATCCTCCTCGGAATCCCGCCAGCACGACGGCGTGGTGACGGTGGTGGTGGAGATCTCGGCAGGGCTTCGCCGCAAGCGCTGCGGGAGAAGAAGGAGGAGGGAATAGCTAGGGTTTGGGCGCAGGGTGGTGCTGCGACTTGGGGAGCTAGGGCTGCGACTTGTGGTGCCCTTGGGGTGCCCCTTGGCCTCTTTAAATAGGTGGCCAAGCCCCTTGGGTCGTCCAAAAACCTGCCCCCAAGTTTGACTTGATAGGTTTCCGGTTCCGAAAACCTAGTCCTACTCGGACTCTTTTGCCAATTCCGAAATTGCATTAAGGAAAGACTCCTTTTCCCTTAAGGCAACGTGGTTGCACCTATTATGGAACCCTCCGGACTTCCTTAGACATCCCGGGTCGTCCCGGACACTTCCGGAACCTTCCATAATATTCCGGACTATTCCGGTCCTTCTAGAACCTTCTAGAAGCTCCGGTCAAAACACCGGACTTTTTCCGAACCCCGGAAAATGACTTCCCATATATGAATCTTATTCTCCGGACCATTCCGAACCTCCTCGTGATGTCTTGGATCCCATCCGAGACTCCGAACAACATTCGAGCTCCATTCCATATTCCATATCTACTTAAAACGACATCAAACCTTAAGTGTGTCACCCTACGGTTCGCGAACTATGCGGACATGGTTGAGACTTCTCTCCGACCAATAACCAATAGCGGGATCTGGAGATCCATAATGGCTCCCACATATTCAACGATAACTTAGTGATCGATTGAACCATTTACATACGATACCGATTCCCTTTGTCACGCGATATTTTACTTGTCCGAGGTTTGATCATCGGTATCTCTATACCTCGTTCAACCTCGTCTCTGACAAGTACTCTTTACTCGTACCGTGGTATGTGGTCTCTTATGAACCATTCATATGCTTGCAAGCTAATTAGACGACATTCCACCGAGAGGGCCCAGAGTATATCTATCCGTCATCGGGATGGACAAATCCCACTGTTGATCCATATGCCTCAACTCATACTTTCCGGATACCTAATCCCACCTTTATAACCACCCATTTACGCAGTGGCGTTTGATGTAATCAAAGTACCCTTCCGGCATAAGTGATTTACATGATCTCATGGTCGAAAGGACTTGGTAACTATGTATCGAAAGCTTATAGCAAATGAACTTAATGACGTGATCTTATGCTACGCTTAATTGGGTGTGTCCATTACATCATTCACATAATGACATAACCTTGTTATTAATAACATCCAATGTTCATGATCACGAAACCATGATCATCTATTAATCAACAAGCTAGTTATACAAGAGGCTTACTAGGGACTCCTTGTTGTTTACATAACACACATGTATCAATGTTTCGGTTAATACAATTATAGCATGGTATGTAAACATTATCATAAACACAAAGATATATTATAATAACCATTTTATTATTGCCTCTTGGGCATATCTCAGTCTCCCACTTGCACTAGAGTCAATAATCTAGTTTACATTTGTAAAGATATAACACCTTGGCCTTTCTGGTGTTTTATCATGTTTCGCCTACGGGAGAGGTTTTAGTCTACGGATCTGACATGCTCAGAAACGTATGTATTTTGCAATTCATTTGCGTCTCAACGCATCACTCATTTTCCAAATGAGTCGGCATATATGCTTAGTCCTCTGGTGGAACCTTAATTCCGCGGTCTGAAATATGTCACTAATATTGTCACACACAATATAGCTTCAAAGTTCTGACACTATCGGAACTACACCAAGTTCTCAAAGAACTTTTTGACTTAACATCTTTAGTCATTGTCATAACAATGACATACTCTGCCTTCGTTTGTAGAATCCGTCACAATATTTAGAACTCTTCTAAATCTAGCATTGTACTACCTTTTTAATAACACTTAGCCTAATTGAGATCTGAAATTAATTCTTATATGTGACCAAACAAGTATCGGTGCAACACCTTACAGCGATTTGTTTGTCATTACCCCATATAAAACTATATATATATATCCTTGGTTCTTCTAAAGCACACAGGGATATTCTTACTGTTTGTCCAATGATCATCACATGAATCATTCTGGTATATGCTCCTAACCTTTTAGAGCACAGGACATCTGATTTTGTACATATTATTTGTGATCCAAAATCACTCATGTGTTTTTACTCATCGAGTGTCAAATACACTCAAGTTTTGTTAAACCTTTGTATGCAAAGAACACCTTCTTAATATTTCTATATTGAACTACTTCAATATCCATTCTATGCACTTTGACTTAAACTTATTATGTGTTTTAATCTATCTTCATAGATCTTGACACTAAATATGTTTCAGTCCATATCCTTTCATTGAAGTTAATTCTTAATGAAACCTTTTTAATCAATTATATAATTACACTATTTATAATCAACGATATGTCAGCTACATAAAGTATTACAAATATGTCTCAGCGCTCCCACTTAATTTCTTGCAAATGCAAGCACCTTCATCGTTTCTGATGAAATCAAAACTCTTTGACTATTTCATCCGGTGAAGATTCCAACTCCGCAATACTCACTTTATCCAATTGAAGTTCGTATTCCTATCTAGTATTCTACGGACTAGCAAAACTCTTGGTTGTATCTTGTATACACCTTTAATACACACTTCTGTTAAGTAATATATTTTGCCATCCTACTAGCATATCTCATAAAAAAATATGTAGCGATTACTAGAATAATCCACATGGACTATAAGCATTGCTACGGAAGATCTAATCTTATCGTACTCAACTCTTTGAACTTTGTCGTAAACAACTTTTCGACAAGTCGAGCTTCTTTAAGGATATTACATCCAAGTCCATCAATTTTATAGATCCATTTACTTTCAAAAAGTATTCATCTATCTTGGATTTCATGGCGTATAGCCATTTTAACGGAGTCAGGGCCCATCATAACTTCTTTGTTTGTAGTTGGTTTATTATTGATCAAAATCAATCCTTTGTTCACAAATCATTTATTTGATCACAAAGTAAACCATACCTACAAGGTTCAATATGTACTTCGATCTCCATGGCTAAAACACTTTGTAGTCATGGGAGCCATGATCGTCGTGGCCGCTTCCGGAACCATTTCCGACGCTGCGCTACTCTGATCATTATGCTCAGGTTCATAAACCTTATCAAGTTCTATTGTCCTCCCACTCAAATATTTCGCTAGAAAACAATTTCTTGGAAATAAGCAAGTAACTATAACAAACACTTTTGTCTTTTTACTTCATAGTGGAAAGAATTCCCAATCAATTCTCTGGGATAACCAACAAAGACATTCATCCGATTTTGGTTGTAAACTTATTTACATATGCTATGCATATCAAAATTTAAGAAAGGACTATTAGGGTTTATACCCATGCCATAACTCGTATGGTGTCATTTCAACGGATCATGATGATGCTCTATTTAGTGTAAAAGCGGTAGTCTCTAAAGCATAATCCACAAAATATATAATGGCGTCATTTTATATTATCTCATCATTAATCCAACAAGGTTTGGATACATCTCTCGGATACTCCATCATCATTATGATACTCCAAGAAATGTGAGTTGTAGAACAATTTCATAACTCTCTTAGATGTTCACTAAAACTCGTAATTCAAATATTTCCACCATGATCCAATCATAGATATTTGACTTTTCTATTACGATGATTTCCACTTCATGCTGAAATTTATTTGAATCCATTCAAATGTTTCAAACTTCTTCCTTATCGAATATATCCACAATTATATACTCAATTCATTGTTGGAAGTTTTCATGAAGTAGAAGAATCTTCCGCACATAACTATGCCCAGTGAACTACATACATCATCATGTATGTTTCCACTAAGTTAGTTGTCCGTTCAACTCTTGGCCTATGAACGGTATTTCAGTCATTCTCTTTTAGAAAAGGTTTGCAAGCGCCAAATGATTCAAAAATCAAATGACTCCAAAAATCCATTTGCATGGAGTTCCTTCATGCGTTCCTCTCTAACATGACCTAAATGGCGGTTCCACAAATAAGTGGAATTCAAATCATTTGCCTTATGGCATTTTAGCGTCAGTGTTATGTATGTGTGTTTCACCATTAAGATTTATAATAACTTATCCATCGAACATGGAGTAATGTCATAATTTGAACAACTCATTGTTTTCATTTGACTAGAGCAAAATAACAATTATTAAGTTCTTTATTATAAATTCTAAGGGCTAGATAGAATACCAACGATGAACATAATAACACTTTATTTTTGTTCCAGACGTGTATTCCTATCATATTCCTTGTCGGTCACTTCGGCCATTGTATTCTTGTATTGCGTTGTTTTTCATGACACTTCATACCAACCAATATGGTACAAATACCCAAGAATTTCATTGTGTGACCAAACTAGGAATACAACCATAACATGTATATCATTTATATACACCTAAGCTAGACTTTCTAGTCTTTTCTTTTCTTTCTGCCAAAATATCTTTTATAGTTTCTCTTTTAGCTTTCCTCATTATTCAGAAAAACACTTCAACATCATAGACTTCTAGATTTGTTGGTCAAATACCAATAACCTTGAGGTTCTTACTTTGAAGTTGATCATCATATGACAAGTGTTCCTGATTTCACTATTAGTAACTTTGTAATATGATGAACAATTTCACTCATACTTTTATCCATCATATCATGACGACTTTTCGAGACCATGTCTGTACATACTAGGCTCGTAAAGTTTAACCTTAGTATTCACATGTGCAAATCTGGCTTGCACCCGTTGTATGCACTCGTGGAATCTATGACACCCGATCATCACGAGATGCTTCGAAACGACGAGTCTTAGCAATGGTGCATACTAAGGACGATCACTTCATGGACATGCGAATATTGTTAGTGCCCCAATAGTTGGAGGATTGGGACGCCTGGCGTCTTCAACCTTCGTACATTCCCATAAAACTTATGAGTTTATGTAGTCTCACTAGATTATATTCTATCATCTTGCAATAAGGTCTTAGATATCGCATATATCTCATACCTCGCTTCTTTCTGAAAACAAAACTTTTCAGCTCCTTACTTTTCAAACAAATTTGAACATCAAGTTTCACGGAGACAAGATAATTGTAGGTACTAATTGAAACCATAGCTATTTGAATCAACAATGTGAGGTTTACTAAAAGTTTGCAATAGGACTTAATTATTTCTTGATTCTTTAACAATACGGTACCAGTCCGTAAAGTTAATTGTCAGACTTAACAGTATTTCAATCTCAATTACAAGACTAACGCATGGTAGAAAAACGGATGCCAATTCTACAAATTTAATTCAAAATACTACTCAGACTATGTTTATGATAATTAGTTCAAGTTTTAATCTAATTACTAATGAACTCCCACTTAATACAACATCCCTCATAGTTGTTAAGTGGTACACGATCCACATCCACTACACCAAAACCGATCATCACGTGAGATGATGTAGCTTCAATGGTGAACATCAACATGTTGATCATATCATCCATATGACTCGTGTTCAACCTTTCGGTTTCCGTTGTCCCGAGGCCATGTCTGTACATGCTAGGCTCGTCAAGCAAACCCAAGTATTCCGCGTGTGCAAACATGGCTTACACCCGTTGTATGTGAACGTAGAGTCTATCACATCCGATCATCACGAGATGCTTCGAAACGACGAACGGTGCATACGAGGGGAGAACACTTTATTATCTTGATATTAATGTGAGGGATCATCTTATAATGCTACCGTCGCGATCTAAGCAAAATAAGATGCATAAAGGATTAACATCACATGCAATTCATATGTGATATGATATGGCCCTTTAGTCTTTGCGCCTTTGATCTTCATCTCCAAAGCACGGACATGATCTCCATCATCAACGGGCATGATCTCCATCATCGTCGGCGTAGCGTCAAGGTCCATGGCGCCGTCTTCATGATTGTTCTCCATGTAGCAACTATTACAACTACTTTGATAATACTACTCAACATGAAATTTAAAGACAACCATAAGGCTCCTGCCGGTTGCCACAATACAATAATGATCATCTCATACATATTCATCATCACATCATGGCCATATCACATCACCAAACCCTGCAAAAACAAGTTAGACGTCTCTAATTTGGTTTGCATATTTTACGTGGTTTAGGGTTTTCGAGTAAGATCCAATCTACCTACGAACATGAACCACAACGGTGATACTAGTGTTGTCAATAGAAAGAGTAAATTGGATCTTCACTATAGTGGGAGAGACAGACACCCGCAAAGCCACTTATGCAATACAAGTTGCATGTCAACATGGAGCAAGTCTCATGAACGCGGTCATGTAAAGTTAGCCCGAGCCGCTTCATCCCACTATGCCGCAAGATGCAAAGTACACGAACTAAAGACAACAAAAGCATCAACGCCCACAAAACAATTGTGTTCTACTCGTGCAACCAATCTATGCATAGACACGGCTCTGATACCACTGTTGGGATTCGTAGCATAGAAAACAAAAATTTTCCTACCGCAAGAACGAAAACACAAGCCAAGATCTAATCTAGTAGATGGTAGCAACGAGAAGATCATGAAACTAACCCTCGAAGATTTCCAAAGCCTAACGAGATTAGATCTCGTGGTGGATGTAGTCGATCACTTGCCGCTTGCAAAAGCGCGTAGAAGATCTTGACCGCTTGCAAAGCGCGTAGAAGAACTTGACGGTGCCACAATCAGGCAGCACCTCCGCACTCGATCACACGTACGGTGTTGATGAAGACGACGTCCTCCTCCCCGTTCCAGCGGGCAGCGGATGTAGTAGATCCTCCTCGGAATCCCGCCAGCACGACGGCGTGGTGACGGTGGTGGTGGAGATCTCCGGCAGGGCTTCGCCGCAAGCTGCGGGAGAAGGAGGAGGGAATAGCTAGGGTTTGGGCGCAGGGTGGTGCTGCGACTTGGGGAGCTAGGGCTGCGACTTGTGGTGCCCTTGGGGTGCCCCTTGGCCTCTTTAAATAGGTGGCCAAGCCCCTTGGGTCGTCCAAAAACCTGCCCCCAAGTTTGACTGAGTTCCGATAGGTTTCCGGTTCCGAAAACCTAGTCCTACTCGGACTCTTTTGCCAATTCCGAAATTGCATTAAGGAAAGACTCCTTTTCCCTTAAGGCAACGTGGTTGCACCTATTATGGAACCCTCCGGACTTCCTTAGACATCCCGGGTCGTCCCGGACACTTCCGGAACCTTCCATAATATTCCGGACTATTCCGGTCCTTCTAGAACCTTCTAGAAGCTCCGGTCAAAACACCGGACTTTTTCCGAACCCCGGAAAATGACTTCCCATATATGAATCTTATTCTCCGGACCATTCCGAACCTCCTCGTGATGTCTTGGATCCCATCCGAGACTCCGAACAACATTCGAGCTCCATTCCATATTCCATATCTACTTAAACGACATCAAACCTTAAGTGTGTCACCCTACGGTTCGCGAACTATGCAGACATGGTTGAGACTTCTCTCCGACCAATAACCAATAGCGGGATCTGGAGATCCATAATGGCTCCCACATATTCAACGATAACTTAGTGATCGATTGAACCATTTACATACGATACCGATTCCCTTTGTCACGCGATATTTTACTTGTCCGAGGGTTTGATCATCGGTATCTCTATACCTCGTTCAACCTCGTCTCTGACAAGTACTCTTTACTCGTACCGTGGTATGTGGTCTCTTATGAACCATTCATATGCTTGCAAGCTAATTAGACGACATTCCACCGAGAGGGCCCAGAGTATATCTATCCGTCATCGGGATGGACAAATCCCATTGTTGATCCATATGCCTCAACTCATACTTTCCGGATACCTAATCCCACCTTTATAACCACCCATTTACGCAGTGGCGTTTGATGTAATCAAAGTACCCTTCCGGCATAAGTGATTTACATGATCTCATGGTCGAAAGGACTTGGTAACTATGTATCGAAAGCTTATAGCAAATGAACTTAATGACGTGATCTTATGCTACGCTTAATTGGGTGTGTCCATTACATCATTCACACAATGACATAACCTTGTTATTAATAATATCCAATGTTCATGATCACGAAACCATGATCATCTATTAATCAACAAGCTAGTTATACAAGAGGCTTACTAGGGACTCCTTGTTGTTTACATAACACACATGTATCAATGTTCCGGTTAATACAATTATAGCATGGTATGTAAACATTATCATAAACACAAAGATATATTATAATAACCATTTTATTATTGCCTCTTGGGCATATCGCCAACAGGGTAATGATCTTTCTTAGTAACTTTATTAACTTTTCGAAAATCAATGCACATTCTATACCCTACAACTATTCTTTGAGGAATAAGCTCATCATTATCATTAGGCACAACAGTCATTCCTCCTTTCTTAGGAACACAATGCACAGGACTAACCCATCTACTATCAGCAATAGGATATATAATACCAGCTTCAAGAAGTTTTAATACCTCGTTCCTTACCACCTCTTTCATCTTCGGAATTAGACGACGTTGATGTTCAACAACAGGTTTTGCATCATCTTCCATATTGATAGCATGTTGGCAAATAGAAGGAGAAATCCCTTTCAAATCATCAAGAGTATAGCCAATAGCTCCTCGGTGTTTCTTCAATATTTCCAATAACCTTTCTTCCTCAATCTCTGAAAGCTTAGAACTAATAATAACAGGATATATTTTCTTATCATCAATATGAGCATATTTAAGATTATCAGGTAAAGGCTTTAAATCAAAAACAGGATCTTCCTTTGGTGGCGGTGTTGTACCCAAATCTTCCACCGGTAAATCATGCTTGAGAATAGGTTGGCGAAGAAAAATTTCCTCAAGCTCATCTCTTTCTTTCCTAAAAGCTTCACTTTCACTATTCTCCAAATGTTGCTGCAAAGGATTATTAGGAACAAGAACAATAGATGCACACTGCTCCATTTTAAAATCATTACTAGGCAAGTCAGCTTTATAAGGAGTTTTGGTAAATTTAGAAAAGTTAAATTCATAAGGTTCACCAGCAAATCTAGTCAAAATTTTCTCTTTCTTACAATCTATAATAGCTCCACAAGTATTTAGAAAAGGTCTACCAAAAATGATAGGACAATGATCACTAGCAGCAGAACCAAGTACCAAAAAGTCAGCAGGATATTTAATCTTACCACATAGAACTTCCACATCTCGAACAATACCAATTGGAGAAATAGTTTCTCTATTAGCCAGATGAATAACCACATCAATATCTTCAAGTTCACAAGAACCAATTTCGTGCATAATCTCCGTGTAAAGCTCATAAGGAATAGCACTAACACTTGCACCAATATCACATAAACCATAATAGCAATGATCACCAATTCTAACAGATAGCATAGGAACACTAACTTGTTTGGGTTTATTAGGATGTGAAACAATATTAGAAGCATCTTCACAGAAAATAATATGACCATCCTCCACATTTTCAGTCACAAGATCTTTAACTATTGCAACAGCAGGTTCAATTTTAATTTGTTCTTCAGGTTCTTTAGGTTTCTTTTCACTTTTATTAACCGCACTAGATATGACAGAGTACTCCTTCATTTTAGCAGGGAAAGGAGTTTTTTCAATATAAACTTCAGGAATAACATTATCAACAGTTTCAATCACTACACATTTGTTTACAGATGAATCTACGTTATCTTTATACGGTTCATGATACTTATCAAAATTCTTCTTAGGCAATTCATAATGAGAGGCAAAAGCTTTATAAAGATTTGCAACAACTTGGGAATCAAGACCATATGTAGCACTCATATTACAAAATTTATCAGTATCCATAAAAGCTTCAATGCATTTATAATCATAAATTATACCTGATTCTCTATCTTTGTCGTTCTCCCATCCTTCAGTATTTTCTTGGATCCGATCAAGAAGGTCCCTTTTAAACTCTTCTTTGTTGCGTGTAAATGATCCAGAACAAGAAGTATCCAGCAAGGTCTTGTCTTGAAAAGAAAGTCTTGCATAGAAATTATCAATAATAACATTACCAGGAAGCTCATGAATGGGGCATTTGAGCATTAAAGACTTCAATCTCCCCAAGCTTGGGCAATACTCTCTCCATCATGAGGCCAGAAATTATATATGCGGTTCCGATCTTTGTGAATTTCACTTGGAGGATAAAATTTGGAATAAAATAAAGGTACAATGTCCTCCCAATCAATAGAATCACCATTCTTCAGCAATTTATACCAGTGCGCCGCTTTACCAGACAGCGATATAGTGAATAGTTTCTTTCTAACTTCATTCATAGAAATACCTGCACATTTGAATAACCCGCATAATTCATGCAAAAACAATAAATGATCACCAGGATGGACAGTTCCATCCCCTTCATAGCGGTTATCCATAACACGTTCAATAATTTTCATAGGTATTTTATATGGTACTACTTCCTCACCTGGCGCTTCATCTACTACCGTTGCAGTTGTAGTAGATTTCCCAAATAGAAATTGAAGAGAAGATCTCTCCATAATGATTTATAGCAGCAGGTAGAAATAAAATCAGCACAAACAGTAAAGTTTTCCTTACCAATTCTACTTACCAATAGCGCTTCACTCCCGCAAGCGCCGGAAAATAGTCTTGATGACCCACAAGTATAGGGGGTGTATCGTAGTATCTTCGATAAGTAAGAATGTCGATCCCAACGAGGAGCAGAAGGTGTTGGCAGCAGTTTCGATGAAGGATTCACTGTAAATGCTCACAAACAAGTATTCAAGGAGTTTTGATGTAACAGATGAATAAAGTACGAGTAAGTAAAATGCGAGAGAAATAATTGCAGCGAGTGGCCCAATCCTTTTTAGCACAAAGGACAAGCCGGTTTGTTTACTTATAATGACCAAACGTTCTTGAGGACACACGGGGATTTTAGTCTAGTGCTTTCGCTTCATGTAGCTAAATAATCTTCATTGTTTTGATAAGTGTTGTGTGGGTGAACCTATGCTAATGCACCGCCCTTCCTAGGACTAATACATACTTGTGATTATACCCCTTGCAAGCATCCGCAACTACAAGAAAGTAATTAAGATAAATCTAACCACAGCCTTAAACTCTGAGATCCTGCGATCCCTCTTGCATCGATATACTAACGGGGCTCAGGTTTCTGTCACTCCGGCAACCCCGCAATTAGCAACCGAATACAAGATGCACTCCCCTAGGCCCATAAATGGTGAAGTGTCGTGTAGTCGACGTTCACACGACACCACTAGAAGAATGTCACCACAACTTAAATATCATAACATTGAATATTACTCAACCATAATTCACTACTAGCATTTAGACTTCACCCATGTCCTCAAGAACTAAACGAACTACTCACGAGACATCATATGGAATACAATCAGAGGTGATATGATGATGAATAATAATCTGAACATAAACCTTGGTTCAATGGTTTCACTCAATAGCATCTATAACAAGTAGAGAATAACACCGGGAGAGTTTCCCCTATCAAATAATCAAGATCCAACCCAAATTGTTACAGCGGTGACGAGGTGCAGCGGTGGTGATGGCGGTGTAGATGGTGGAGATGATGATGATGATGATGGAGATGATGTCCAGCTCGATGACGATGGCGATGGCGTCGATTTCCCCCTCAGGGAGGGAATTTCCCCGGCGGATTCCTGCCCGCCGGAGAGCTCTTTTCTCTCTGGTGTTCTCCGCCCGCAGAGGCGGGTAACTCTTCGTGAGGTCCTCCCTGGCTTGGGTTTCGGGACGAAGGAGTGCGCGAAGAAAAGGAGGCGAAAGGGCTGTGGGGCCCCCACACCACGGGGTGGCGCGGCCAGGCCATGGGCGCACCGGCTGTGGTGCAGGGCCCACCTTGGCTCCCTCTTCTCCCCCCGGCTCCCTCCGTCATCGGAAAAATAGGAATTTACGTGAAATTTCCTTCCACAGTTGATCTTCCGAAATATTGCGTTCGACGGTGCTTTTTCCAGCAGAATCCTGGCTCCGGTGCTTGATCCTCCAATAATGATGAAACATGCAAAATAGATGAAATAACATAAGTATTGTGTCCCAATATGAAATATATCAATGAATAACAGCAAATTATGATACAAAATAGTGATGCAAATTGGACGTATCACAAGTTCAAAGGGTTCCAACCCGAAGGCGCGCTAGAGGGATTAGATCTATCTCTCCCTTCGGATGAACGTACCAGAGCCCTGCGACAGGAGATTAACTATGCCGTTGCTCACTCTCTTCATCGGCATTCTGAGAGCTTGGTGAACACTCTGGAGCGTGTCGCGCTCAATGTGGTGCAAGAAATAATGAAGCACAAGTACTCTCCGTCAGGACCTGCTTTAGGAACTCATCAAGGAGAGATACCGCTCTATACTAGGCCACCACTGCCATACACGATGGCAGCTCCACAGCAACAAGGTTCACCGGCGTACGTTGTCTACAAGGTTGGAGGTGATCCTGGCGATACCAATTCCTGTATGAGCCGCCCAAGGAGATTCCACATGGATACGTGTGCACATACGTTCCGGACTGCAACAACTGGATGACCCGGTTCGACGGAAGGACGCACGACAGGAGGGATCGCCGGAACAGGTGGTTGCCGGAGCGAGGAGCTTGGAGCAGATCTTTGAGAAGCAGGCGTGGCTAGCTAAATATGCCACCGGCACAAGTCATGAGCAACTTCTGCAGCTCCTACGGTGGATGAGATCACCGCAATCATGAGAGATCAGTTCGGCATCCTGCCGAAGAAGAGAATGATCGGCTACTCCAAGCCGTATCCCAACGACTATGACCTAATCCCACTACCGCCTAAGTATCGGCTACCTGACTTCACAAAATTCAGTGGATCAGAAGGAACCAGCTCAATCGAGCACATGAGCCGATATTTGGCACAGTTGGGCATGGTCTCAGCAGACGAGCTGCGTGTGAGGTTCTTCTCACAATCTCTCACGGGTCCGGCCTTTGGATGGTACACCTCATTGCCACCAGATTCGGTTCGGACGTGGAAGCAGCTGGAGGAACAATTCCATGTACAATACCATTCAGAAGCTACTGAAGCTGGCATTGCCGATCTGACCCAGGTTCGGCAGAGGAAGGAGAGACGGTATCTGAGTACATCCAGAGGTTTAGGACCGTCAGGAACCGATGCTATTCGGTTCGCCTATCTGAGAAGGAAGAGTCGAGCTGGCGATAGCAGGATTGTCAGCGCCGCTCAAAGATGTGACCTTCCAAGCTGACTACAATTCATTGGCGCATATGGTTCAGAAATTGACATCGTATGAACAGCGCCACCCAGAATTGTACCAGGACAAGTTCAAGCGCGTCGCCCTGATCGAGATGGAAGAAGATGAAGATTCTGTAGGAGATCGAAGTCGCTGTAGCTGAATGGACTCGGGGGGCAAAGCCCGTGTCCTGCAAGTGGGTGAAACAACCAGGGCCTGCAAAAGGGTTTGACTTTGATTTGAGCAAAATTGAGCAAATTTTTGATTTGCTGCTGAAGGAAAAACAGCTGAAGTTACCCGAAGGCCACAAAATCCCCACGTTACAAGAGATGAACGGCAGGCCATACTGCAAATGGCATCACACGTTCACCCATGCCACCAACAACTGCAAAGTCTTGCGCGGACAGATTCAAATGGCGATAGAACAAGGCCGATTACTCTTCGGTCAGTTTGCCATGAGAGTTGACACGCAGCCGTTTCCGGACGTCAACATGGTGGATCTCAGCCACTGCATAAGACGCGAGCCAGGTTTCTCTTTTGATATCAACATGGCAGGGCTTGCAGATCGCCATGGCAAGGATAAGCCCGAGAGCAGTCGCTCCGTGGCAAAGATAAGGAGGCCGATCCACGCGACCGGCCCCACATGATGACAGACGGTATTTGACTGAGGAAGAGGTGATAAGCGTGCGGTATCAACGACCACTTTCCGCGCACCTCCTTAATAAATATGAACAGCAATACGACCGACGTCGGCGCTACGACGTAGACGAGGACAGATATCATCGGTCCGATGCGGACAACGAAATACCGTCGATACGAAGGGTATGAGCGTCACGCGGAGGTCAAGAGAGCAAGAGGACATGGATAGGCATTGGAACTGTCCTTTCTTCAAACATTGCTGGGACTCGGGAATGAGCTGATTGCCTACAATCGAGAACTGCGATGTAAACGAAGAGGAAGGGAACAAATGAAGTTTCGGTGTTCAAGCGTCTAGGACCTCTCCCACCTCGGAACAAACGAGCTGAGTCATCTCAAGATGAGGACTTCGAGGAGAAGAAGAAGATAGATATCACCGACCAAGGTGGTGTCCGATGGACTCAGCCACTCCCAAAAGCGCAGAGTGCAACGGCTCTGAAACTTGGAGGAAGCCGAGGCGCAGTACCTGTACACGTTGAGGAAAGCACGGCCCGATCCGTGAAAATTCAGCAAACACTGGAGACGAAGGCGCAAAAGAAAGTGTGGCGACCCAAAGCGGACAAAAGCCGATGCGGGGACATCGGCTGATACAAACATGGTGTTCGTTCTCCCGTCAGAGTTTTGTGCTCCAAGAGATGAGGAAGTATCAGTGGCACAGTTTGATTGCGGGCCACGACCAGTTATCTTTGAGAAGCCACGAGAGAGGAGCTACAGGCATCTGAAAGCCCTATACCTGAAGGGTTATATCAATGGGCAGCCTATCAACAAGATGTTGGTTGACACGGGAGCGAGTCAACATAATGCCGTACTCCATGTTACGACGTTTGGGACGTTCCAATGAAGATCTGATCAAGACCAACGTCACGCTAAGCGATTTCAACGGCCAACCGTCAGAAGCCAAGGGTGTTCTGAACGTGGACTTAACTGTCGGCCGAAAAACCATCCCTACGTCCTTCTTCATCGTCGACAGCAAGAGCACTTACGCTGTCCTGCTAGGAAGGGATTGGATCCATGCTAACTGTTGCATTCCGTCCATAATGCATCAGTGCATCATACAATGGGATGGAGACGAAGTGGAGGTTGTGCATGCAGATGATTCGATCGACATCTCTTTGGCTGCCATGAACATCTGGGAAGCAAATGACCAAGATCCGCTCTCTGGAATCAACCTGGACGGCTGTGAGCGCATCGAGGCTACAAAAAATGGGGTGAGGCTGGTCTTATCCACTGGCCTGACAGAGTAGCAAGATCCAAGTCTATGGACGTACGTGGCAAGGCCGATCCCTGCGATCGGCCCCAAAAAATAAGAAGCAAGGATCTCACCTCAAGCATGCCACGTCGCTATAGTAGAGAACCAAGAAGTTGTAAACCCTCGTTAAACATTGCAATGGAAAAGGAGGCCGATCCCAGTAATCGGCCACAAATGGTCTCAACATTGATTTAGCAGGCGATGGAAAGCTGGGGTTTACAGCAGCTGATGGACTAGAAGAGATCGAAATTGGTCCTGGGGATAAGCCATGGCCAACATTTATCAGCAAATAGTCGGATCGAGAACTGCAAGGGAAGCCGATTCCAGCAATCGGCTAAAATTATTCTCACCACACGTGTTCACCGATGTGCTATTTAGCATGGTGAGTTGCGAGGCAAGCTTGAATTGGCTGAAAATCCGATATCTTCAATCACTTGAAGGATTCGGCTCGGGGGGCATACACACAGAGAAGGTACAGGCCACGAAGTATGTACCCAGGAAGAGCCGATCGATCGGCTAATAAAAAATCGAAAATACAAAAATTTTCAGCACAGCCGATGCTCATCCATCGACTCAAGAGGTACAAGCTGTTACAACAGAAGTACATGCTCAGTGGAGCAGTTATCATTACATGGGGGAGCTCTACTGAAGGAATGCCTCAAGGGCACAAAGGGCAGAAGCACGAACACAATCTACCTCGGCGATCTCAGCCTCGTCGTCTTCATCCCGGCCCATCACCAGCTGCTTGTTCAAGGCACGGATCTCAGCCAGATCAGTTTTCAGTTCAGCTTTGAGACCTTCTGCTTCTTCGTGGGAGCGGGCAATGAGAGCTTCCTTATCTTGGATGAGCTACTTGGTTACCCGCACCCTCTCTTCGAGGTCCTTCAATTCCTTTCACAAGATCTCCAGCTCAGCGCTACTGGGAGAGGTGTCAGTTTTTGCGTCCAAAGCTGCCTTTTTCTTATTAAGCCGCTGACACTTGTCTGCAATATCGGCTTTCAATGGAAGCTGGGCGTGGCGCAAGCCGATTCTCTGACGAGCTAGGGTCACCCTTGACCTGTAAGCAGACAAAGTCACCACGGGCCAGAGCTTCACCTGCAGTGTCACCGGGAGATGAGGCTGGAGGTCTTCGAGAATGTTCTTTATTCCCTCGGTGTCCTCAACCAATGTCTCGATTGAGGAGGAGAGCAAGGCCTTGAGCTGTTGGAGTTGACCTTGGGTAGCGTTAGGCCCTGGCGCTTCGCTTGCTTTAGCAGTTGGTTCGATGGATTCAGGGTCAAACGTTAACAAGTTTGAGAGGTCATAGCCCTGACAAGCAGCAAGAATAACGTCAGCACGCAGCAAAAAAGCAAGGAAGAGCTAAGGGAGGGAAGTCTACCTCTCCTGAGACCATAGGGGCGGCTGGTGAAGAGGCGATCGGCTCTCGTGCTTCTGCTGAGTGCGTGGCCAAGGTAGCAGCCTTTTCGGCTCCACTATTTGAGGCTGCCAGGTCCAGGGTGGTGGATGGCATCATTACTTCCTTGACTTCCCCACTAGAGGTGTCGTCAGTCTGAAAAGGGGAATAATCAGCCGATAAGAACAACGATGGGTCAGCACAGGATAAAAGTCAAAAGGAATGTAGAGAGCAATTACGTTCGAAGGCTCCTGGTCTGATGAAGAGGTTTGTGGCGTCTTGCGAGCTCTCTTCATACATCGACTCTTTATGCGACGACCACCTTGTCCTGCTGCTGGAGAAGCCTGGGAGGAAGCAGGTTCGGGGGCTGACCTTTTCTTGGAAGCCGACGGTGGTAAGTCTGGCTCGCTTGGCGCGGTGTTCTTCCCGGAGGTGCCTGAGCTTGATTCCTCTCGACCGGACTGGGTATCCTCGCTGGAGATTTCTTCAGTAGAGGTCTGAAAAAGGAATATGAAGCTATTGCAAAAGCCTAGATGAGCGAATGAAACCAGCCAGGGAGCGGATGAGCTTACGTGCGGAATTTGTTGAGCTGGAGAGGAGGTGTGGCGCCTCAAGGTCTTCCTAGCAGCTACTTTCCTCACTGCTGTTCTCGCTGGGGCTCGGGGGCAGCTGGCCTAGAAGACACTCCGCTTTGGGAAGCCGATTTGGGTAAAATCGGCTGGCTCTGCATCACGAACTTCTTCAAAGATGGTGAGTTTTTGCAGAAAAGGACCACCGGAGCTGGTGGGTGGAGTGTAAGAGAGGAGCCGTCCTCATGAGCAGGCTCTGGACCGTCTTGTTGCTGCAAGAAAACGGAGCAGGGTCGTAAAGAAGAATCACGATGGGCCACTTCAAGACAAAATTATGAGTGATGGTACCTGTTCTGCAGGGATATCGTATTCAGCATCAAGTTGTTTCAGCAATGGTCCTAGAGCCCTCCGGAAGGCATGAGTCTTCCACATTGCCCACCAGGCCTCGAAGTCATCCGTTGATGAGGTGAAAGAGAGGTTGTGGGGAATTGGGATGACCAGAGCATCAAAGAAAGAGTAACACCTCTGACCAGTCAGGACATCTGGCAAGTCAGCCCTACTTTCTGTTAAGAAGTGGAGGAAGAAGTGGGGAGACACCTGCCCAAGACCAAATTGCCGGGCTGCTACGACCGGCTGGTAGGACTCATAGCCAGGTTTGATGATCCTGTTGGAGGTACTCATGCCCACTGGGAGAAAACAGGGACGAATCATGATGGAGTATAACTGCCGGGTGCTGTTGTCATCGGCAAAACTGTCTAATCTGAAGAGGACTGGGTTCTCGAAATGTTCAGACTCCGTGTAAGGAAAGAAGAGGGGATTGTCCAGGCCTTGGAAGATGAACCACTCTGAGGCTTCTTGGGGAGTCAACTTACTACCTGGGAGGCTGTACAGAGCTTGGCCGTAGCTGGTGCATCGAATTTGCTTCCCAGTGGCATCTGGAAAGGTGCGAGTTGCCAGGAGAGAGAAGTTTGGGATGTGGTTCTAGAAGTATAGTTGGGCCCATAACTGAATAAACCACCAAGGACCCCTGTTTTGACTGTCTTTTGGGTAAACAGTTTGACGACATCAGCTGGAGATATCTATAGACTTCTCCAAGGAACAGTTTGCCAATACCAAGCTTGGTGCCTTTGGCAAGTTCATAGGCCAAGGAAAGGTAATTTTTGGTAGGAGCAAGGGAAGGGCCACAGAATATGAAGTGCTCCAACCAGAAGTTTAAGAAGGCCGTGTGTTCTTTCTCTGTTACAGGGCCTTTGGTTTTCATGTAGCGTCGAAGATAAGTACCCCAGTTTGTGCATTCCTTTTTGGAGGAAAGTTGGAAAGGAACTTTTGGCAGCTAAAGGCAGAAGGGCTTGGGGATGCAATATCCAGACCAGTGATCATGGCCACGTCTAGTAGGGTTGGGGTCATGGGACCATGGCCAAACATGAAACAGTTCAAGCAGCGACCAGAAGTAGCCGATGGTTTTCAAAAGGTTCTCATGTTTCTCAAGGGGGGACAGTGATAAGGCTAAGGCATCGGCTATTCCCGTGGTTTCCCAGGTAGATTGGTGGGTTTTGGCCATCCTGTTATACCATGAAACCCAATCCTCAGGAGGATTAGGCCAGGCTCGTAAGCAATCGGCCCAAGTAGAGAGATCCAAGTTCTGGTTCACAAAGGGAATCCTATTGGCCTCGCATGAAATCAGATGAGCAGGACTCTCGGTGGAACGAGGACCAAGGCAAAGAGAATTCGGAAGGGAAGGATGCGGCAGCAGAATATCTGATACCTAAAAATTGGTGGCGTAATGAGACATTAATTCAGGTGTTTTGGGGCTAATTCCAGCAATTTACTCGGATGGTGAAGAACGGTGGGGGATTACCTTCAATCCAGAGACCTCAGTGTTGGCGTTGGATGATTCCGCCATTGGAGTCGTTGCGGAGGAGTCTGTGCGGTTGGGATCTGAGAGTTGCGTGGCTGGAAGTTGGATCTGTACGAGCGGTGATTTGGGGATCTGAGTTTGCTCTTATGGGCAAGGGTGCAAGTTACCGTTTGAACAAGCGACTGGGTTGGCCTCGTTCGCGTTTTGTGATAAGGGCCAACGTTTTGCCATCGGCTCTTTGTGCGTTGACTTGCATTTGACAATCGGCAAAATCGGTGATTTCCGAAGAGTGCTGCGGCGGTTCTGATCTGCCACGACATGACCCTTCGAAGGAAAAACAGAGTGGTTTTGAAATTATCATTACCAAAACCAGGGGGCATGGGCTTGTGGAGTGGTGTGGTTCTCGATGTTTTTTTTCAGGTTGGGGGATCTCCAGATCTTTATGGACCTTCATCGTCGTTTGGGCGGATGTGGTCTTCTTGACGACTACCCATCCACAACCAACGACGTTAGGCCGTCTCAGGGAGTAGCGGCAATGACGACGCGTCGTCGACACGGTCTAGAGATTGAAGACGAATGACATCTCAAAGTTTTTATTGTAGTTTTTGTTTTTGTTGAGGTGATTTGCGATTCGATGTTTCTCTTAAGATCAGGGTTTAATTTTTTTAAAAAATTTCCATCACCCTTGCACAATCTAAGTTTATTTTGTCAAAAAATCTTGTTTTCTGTCCTTCGGTTGGTTGTCCACTAACAAACAAGGCCTCGGCTTGTTAGAACGGCCCACTCCCATCCTCTAGAACGGCTCACCCGTTTCCGAAAATGTCCCGGCACGGCCCATCAAGCCCGGTAGGGCCTCCACCACCCCCGTCTCCACTCTCCCTTCCGCAAAAGCGCCTCCACCATATCGCCCCGCCGCCCCGTGTACTCTCGTTCTCTCGCTGCCGCCGCCGCCCCCGCCCCATCGCTGACCTCAACCGCCCCTCTGATATCTCAGCCGCCGGCAGCGAGTAGGTGAAGCTCACCTCTGCCTTCTCTCTCCCCCTCAATTGTCAGGACTCGGCCTGACGAGGAGTTACACTTTCAGATAACGGACGGCTCAGATAGTTTCCGACAAGATCCAACGGCTTACATCTATCGTGTTTAAAGTTCTGTATTTCCCGCTTAATTTGCTTTAGCAACTCTGTAATCACAATTTACCTAAACTAAGCGTGGCCCTGTCCTAGTATATAAAGGGCAGGGGTGGGTGGATGGGAGGCACGCTAAGCTATTATGAAACCCTATTTTCCTGTTTATCGTCTTCCCCCTACCTCTGTCGAGCGCCGCCGGAGCGCAACTACCTCCCTCCTCGCCTAAATCCCAGTCAGTGAGCACCGGCTCCTGACAAGGTGGTATCAGAGCACACGGCTCTTGGACCACGAGCTCGCGCGGCGAAGCTCGATCTCCCTCCCACCCCAACCCCAAAAGACCGCGGCGGCGGCGTCTATCTCTACCCATGGCTGGCAGACCCAGATCCAGAAACTCTTCCAGATCCCGCAACTCCTCGCGAGATCGGAGCAACGATGACGCACCAGTCATCGGATCTGCCTCGACGACAGACGCTGAGCTCGCAGCCCTCCGCACACAGCAGCGGCAAGAGCGTGACGCACGTTCGGTTGGACGGCGACTCCGCAACTAGCAAGCAGAGTCCGCGGCCTCCATCAACCTGCTCACGAACCAGATGGAGAACATGGTGATGATGATGGAGCGGATGCAGACCTGCATCGATCGGCTCTCGCAGCCTGAAGGTACGCCACAACCTGATACGGGCCAAGCTCCCACCTTTGTGACACCTCCACCTCGCACAAGCTCGCACCTTTCTCCCATTGCAGAGGTACCCACGCCACATACCACGCCACAAACCACGCCACAAGCACCAAATCCACCACCTTCACCTTCCGCGCCAAATCCACCACCTTTCCCACCCAACCTTGGACGTCTAACACCGGCGCAGCTGCCGTTGCCACCGAGCACACAAGATGTTCGACAGAAAGCGGTGGTCACAGAGAGTGAGCCCATCGTGTCCACCGTTGCGGCTTCGTCCTCGCGACCCAATCAAGTGCAACGCACCAACCCTTTCACACAACCTCAATATTACCAGCCCACACAGATTACACAACACCAGGCACCACCACTGAACCCCACCACCACCCACTGCCAACAAGTTCCTACACACAACACCCAGCCACACCCACCATCTACCCAGCCAACACAACAAGCCATGCCGTTTCCACACAATCACCCACTTCACCAAACCTTCCCTTCACATCGTTTTCAGCCGCAACAACCCTCCAATGAACTGCACTTGCGCACACCCCACGTGGAACTACCCATCTTCACAGGAGAAGCACCTAGAGCCTGGTTACTAGAGTGTGAGGATGTGTTTAATCTGGTGGAGATACCGGTGACCAGCAGAGTAAAATGGGGATTGGCACATATAAGAGGGCAAGCAAAAACTTGGATTAGTAGCTCGGGCCTGAATTTGCAGACGATGACATGGTCAGAACTCAGTCAAGTGCTGATCGATCGCTTCCCAGACACAACAGCAAATGACCCAATGGATCAACTGCAATTGCTCAAGCAAAACACAACGGTCAATGCGTACATTGATCAATATGAGCAGTGGATGACACAAATGAAGAGGGAACGCAGTTACTTACCTCAGGACTTCTTTGTGGACAGATTTACGAGTGGGCTCAAGGACAGTATCAAACATTTAGTACAGTGTCAGAAACCTGAAACTCTGTTGTCTGCATATTGGTATGCTAGAAAGTATGAGCAGGCCTATCTACTGAATGTTACGAAGCAAGCCCCAGCTGCAGTGATTCCTAGGCAATTTCCTCAACAACAACACCAGAGGCCAGCAATCCCAAGGGACAACAGAAACAGGGCACCCAACAATAACAGAGGTCCTAGAATGTGCTGGTATTGCAATGAAATTTTTTTCCTGGGCCATAGATGTCCACAGATGCAGAGAACACTGAATATGATTGCCCTCCAAGGTTATGAAGAAGAAGAGGAGCAAGATCAGCTTGTACAAATGCTGATTGATCCACCACCACCAGCCATCCAACAGGTAGTAGTGAGGCCTGACCAAGTGCCTGAGCAACAACCAGAGCAGCAACAGATACCAGCTCAGCAAGAGGAAATAGTTATGTGCATTTCTTCTGAAGCTTATACTGGTTCTCCCAGTGATTCCACCATCTCCTTGCTTCTGAACTTCCACAAGGCACAAGCAGTGGCACTTGCTGACACAGGAAGTACAAGCACATTTATGGATATGTCTTTTGCCAAAGCACACAACATACCATTGCAAGCTACCAAAGAAAGAACAGTCAAGGTAGCTGGAGGAGGCACCCTGGCTTCTGGCTTCATGGCATACAAGTGCAAGTTTACTGTCCAAGGCACAACATTCATGACAAATTTCAGAATCCTAGAATTGCAAGGGGCTGACATCATTCTAGGAGTGGATTGGTTTAAGCAACACAATCCTGTGACATTTGATTTCATTGGCAGACAGCTCACTATTGGAGTACAAGGAAAATTGCTTACATTCAAGGACCACCTCCTACCCACAGATAAATTGCTGATTTCCTCTGATACATGCAACAAACTGTTGTCCCAAGGAGCTACTGGTTATTTCTTGCTGTACACAGATATAGATCAGCAACAGGATAACTCTGATAAGGCTATGCCAGTATCACCTGCAATCAGTACACTGCTGCATCAATTTAGGGATATATTTGAATTGCCAAAAGGATTGCCTCCCCAACGTGAGCAAGATCACCAAATCCCTTTGCTGCCTGGAAAGAAACCACCAAATATCAGACCTTACAGAATGTCTCATAGCCAAAAGACTACTGTGGAGCAAATAATTCAGGAAATGCTACAGAACAAGGAAATAAGATTGAGTTCCAGCCCCTATTCTTCACCCATCTTGCTAGTGAAGAAGAAAGACAAGTCATGGAGACTATGTACTGATTTCAGGGGACTGAATGAACAGACAATCAAGAACAAATTTCCCATACCTGTCATTGAGGACCTACTTGATGAATTGCATGGTGCACAGTTATTCTCTAAGTTTGATCTGCGATCTGGCTATCATCAGATTCGAATGCATGAAGCAGACATACACAAAACTGCCTTTTCCACTCACTTGGGCCATTATGAATATCTGGTGATGCCATTTGGGTTATGCAATGCACCAGCCACATTCCAACAGCTGATGAACACTATTTTTGCACCATATCTCAGAAAATTTGTGCTGGTATTCTTTGATGATGTATTGGTATACAGCAAAACTGCTGAGGAACACAAAGAACATCTGGCAATTGTGATGCAAATCTTCCAAGACAACAAGCTCAAGGCAAAACTGTCAAAGTGCAGGTTTGAACAAACACAAGTGGAATATCTGGGGCACATCATCTCTGGCAAAGGTGTGGCCACTGATCTTGCAAAGATTCAAGATATCATTCAATGGAAATCACCACAAACAATCAAGCAACTGAGAGGATTCTTGGGATTGACTGGATATTACAGGAGGTTTATCCCACATTATGCTCTGATCTGCCAACCCCTTCACAAGGCTCTGAAGAAAAATGCCTTTGCTTGGGGAGATGAGCAACAACTAGCTTTTGACAAACTAAAGCAAGTCATGTCCCAGCCTCCCTTACTGGCACTACCTAATTTCTCCATTCCATTCACCTTGGAAACTGATGCTTGTGACACTGGCCTAGGAGCTGTCCTCATGCAACAAGCACGTCCCTTGGCTTTCTTCAGTCGTGCCCTGGGTCCTAAGAATGCAGCACTGTCAGTCTATGAGAAGGAAGCACTTGCTATTTTGGAATCACTGAAAAAGTGGCGACATTACTTTCTGGGAAATAAGCTAATCATCAGAACAGATCAATCCAGCCTCAAATACATTGCTAGCCAAAGGCTGCTGGAGGGAATTCAACACAAATTGATGCTCAAACTGTTGGAATTTGATTATTCCATCCAATACAAAAAAGGATCTGATAACACAGCTGCAGATGCCCTCTCCAGGAAGCACCACCCTTCCGAGGCAGTACTGGAACAAGTACACTGTCAAGCTTTAGCCATAGCTATTCCTTCTTGGACGCTTGATGTCACTGCTTCTTACTCTACTGATGAAGTGGCCTCCAAACTACTACAAGAGGTAACAGTTGCTCCTCAAAGTCATGCTAATTATTCTGTTCAATCTGGGATACTCAGGTACAAGGGAAGGATATACATTGGCCTAGCTACTGATCTTAAGCAAAGGATCTTTGATTCCTTCCACTCCTCTATATTTGGAGGGCACTCTGGCGCAAGAGTCACTTACCACAAACTCAAGCATAGCTTCTACTGGCCCAAAATGAAGAACTATGTGGAGGAACAAGTTGCTGCCTGTCCTGTATGCCAAATATCAAAGACAGAAAAAATCCAATACCCTGGATTATTAGAGCCTCTCAATATTCCCCAGAAAAAATGGTCTAAAGTGAGTATGGACTTTGTGGAAGGATTACCCTTATCCAAAGGAAAGAATGTGATCTTGGTTGTGGTGGACAGACTCACCAAATATGCTCACTTTCTTCCTCTGTCTCACCCATATTCTGTCCAGTCAGTAGCAGACTTATTCATCAACAACATCCTCAAACTGCATGGACCTCCAACAGTGATCACTACTGACAGGGATACAATATTTCTCAGCAAGTTGTGGAAGGAAATATTTGCTGCCTTAAAAATTTCCCTGCATTTCTCCACTGCCTATCATCCAGAGTCTGATGGGCAAACTGAAAGGGTAAACCAGTGTTTGGAGCAATACCTCAGGTGCATGGTATTTCAACAGCCAAAGAAATGGAGTGACTACCTGCCTGCTGCAGAGTTCTGGTACAACTGCAGCTACCACACTGCAATCAAAATGTCCCCTTTTGAGGCACTGTATGAGTATGCCCCCCCTCTGTTGACTGAATTACCTGCATCTGCTTCTATGACACCAGCTGCACAAGCAACCCTCCTGGACAAGGAAAAAATGATCTTGACCTTGCAGCAGAACCTGGCCAAAGCCCAGAAATCTATGAAGAAGTATGCTGACATGAACAGAACACCCAGGTCTTTTCTTTTGGGGGACATGGTCTACCTGAAAATGATGCCACAACGCGAAACAACACTGGGAGCTGGAAATCCGTTGAAGCTAGCCTCTAAATGGTACGGACCTTACAGGGTGATACAGTTGGTGGGCAAGCGTGCATACAAACTGCAGTTACCTGAAGGTACACTCCTGCATGATGTCTTCCATGTCAGCCAGTTGAAGAAACACATAGGACCACGAGCTGTCCCTTCCAAGAACCTGCCATTGGCGACTCCAGAAGGAAAGGTTAAATACAACCCTGTGACCATTCTTCAGCGACGCCAAGTTCCTCGCCGTGCTGGGGACTATGATGTAGCAGTGCCTCAATGGCTCATTCAGTGGGAAGGAATGACAGCAGACGAGGCTACCTGGGAGGATGCAGATTTCATCGCCAAGACCTTCCCGGATTTCAAGCCCTGAGGTCTTGCCTCAAGGGGGAGCAATGTCAGGACTCGGCCTGACGAGGAGTTACACTTTCAGATAACGGACGGCTCAGATAGTTTCCGACAAGATCCAACGGCTTACATCTATCGTGTTTAAAGTTCTGTATTTCCCGCTTAATTTGCTTTAGCAACTCTGTAATCACAATTTACCTAAACTAAGCGTGGCCCTGTCCTAGTATATAAAGGGCAGGGGTGGGTGGATGGGAGTGATACGTCCAAAACGTATCTACTTTCCCGAACACTTTTGCTATTGTTTTGCCTCTAATTTGTGTATTTTGGATACAACTAACACGGACTAACGCTGTTTTGCTCTGTGTCTCGTTTTTGTGCAAATCCAACTTTCGAAAATCTCGGAATTTATGCGGAAGGGCCTATTTTACCAGAATATTGATGGAGCAGAAGGGCAAGAGAGGTGGCCCGAGGGCCCCACACCATATGGCGGCGCGGCCCGGGGGCCCGCGCGGCCATGTGGTGTGGCCCCCTCGGCCGGCCTCCGCCCCCCGGACTACTTATTGGTTTCGACCGCACGGGGAGAAGTCGAAGTCGCCGAAACCCTCCAGAGCCGCCACATCGCGAAACTCCGTCGCGGGAGCCAGAAGTCTCCGTTCCGGCACTCCGCCGGGACGGGGAATTGGAGGAGATCTTCACCGCCATCACCGCCAACGCCTCTCCATCGACCAGCCATGTTTCCCCCATCCATGTGTGAGTAATTCCCCCGCTGTAGGCTGAAGGGGATGGTAGGGATTGGATGAGATTGGTCACGTAATAGTCATAAGATTGTTAGGGCATAGTGCCTAGTATCCGTAGATGTCACTTTTATGATATTGTTGCAACTTGTTATGCTTAATGCTTGTCACTAGGGCCCGAGTGCCATGATCTCAGATCTGAACATGTTATTGATTCATGAAGATATTCGTTGTTTATGATCTTACCTGCAAGTTGTGTACACATGTCGCTGTCCGGAACCAATGGCCCCGAAGTGACAAGAATCGGGACAACCGGAGGGGATGGTAGTGATGTGAGGATCACATGTGTTCACGGAGTGTTAATGCTTTGCTCCGGTGCTCTATTAAAAGGAGTACCTTAATATCCAGTAGTTTCCCTAGAGGCCCGGCTGCCACCGGCTGGTAGGACAAAAGATGTTGTGCAAGTTTCTCATTGCGAGCACGTACGACTAAATACGGAACACATGCCTATTGATTGATTAGTACTTGGATACCGTTTTATTATTATCTGCAAATGCCCCTGCTTTGATTGTTACATGAGTTTCTCTCATCCATGCAACGCCCGTTAAATCCGTCCTGTGCCTACAGTATTTTAATCCTGCTGTTTACTATAATCACTCTGCTGTCTTTATTTCACCTGTTGTTTCACTATTTCCACTGCTATCAAACTGTTACTACTGATAAACTCTTGCGAGCAAGTCTGTTTCCAGTGCAGCTGAATTGACAACTCCGGTTAAGGCTTACAAGTATTCTTTGTCTCCCCTTGTGTCGAATCAATAAATTGGGTAATACTTCCCTCGAAGACTGTTGCGATCCCCTATACTTGTGGGTCATCAAGACTATTTTCTGGCGCCGTTGCCGGGGAGCATAGCTTTATTTGGAAGTTCACTTGGATTGATATTGTTCGCTGCAAATTCTCCATCATGGGTAAACCTCGCGATACTAAGATCGCCATATTACCATCCACTACAAGAAAAGGTACAACTCTGAGTACCTCTGCTGCTCTTGATTCACCATCTGTGATAAGTAAACTTGTTTCACCACCACAAACTTCAAATGCTGGTACTTCTGCTGAATCTGAAAATTCCTCTCATAATTGTGATGATGCTTCTGCTGTGCTTGATAATGATGGTTCGTTAGGATCTTTTCTAGATGCTACAATTGCTAAGTCTAGACAAATTGAAAATACTGAAACTCCTAATGAAAATGCTGCTACACCTGTTAATTCACCTGAGTCTGTTGAATATTCTAGTGATGATCTTGATGAAGATTATGTAGAGCTTGATGATGATTTTATTGAAAAATGCAATGCTACTACGATGCAAGAAAAATTAAAAAGTTGCTTGCAGAACATGCTGTTAAATATAAACCATCTCCTGATCCTAAATTTGCCACATCTCCTATAAACATTAGGGATAAAGATTATGATTTTTCTCTTGATCTATCTCATATAGCTATTGTTGAGAAAACACCCTTTTGTGGTACTGAAAAAGAAAGTGCTGTTGAACACATGACTGAGTTATCTACTCTTAGTGGCGTGTTTTCTGATGATGTCAAGATGCGTACTTATTTTGTCGCTAAAATTTTTCCTTTCTCATTAAAGGATGATGCTAAAACTTGGTATAATAATTTGCCTCCTGGTTCTATTAAAAGTCCAATTGACTTGCGTGATGTTTTCTTTCGAAAATACTTTCCTGCTAGCTCAACATATTGCTTTGCAGAGAATTTATAATTTTGACCAGGAAGATGGAGAGAAATTGCCTGAGGCTTGGGCTAGATTTTGCTCTCTTATTAGAGCTCAGCCTGACCATGATTTGGAAAAGCATGATTTACTTGATATATTTTATAGTGGACTAACCATTGCGTCTAGGGCATACCTGGATAGTTGTGCTGGTTGTGTTTTCAGGAAAAGAACTCCAGACGACGCTGAAGAATTATTGGCTAAAATAAGCCGGAATCATGATGATTGGTCTACACCTGAACCAACCCCGACACCGATAGTGAAGAAGAGGGTATGATTAAATTAAATGATGAAGATATGAGGGAAGCCAAGAAGTCTCTTAAAGAGAAGGGTATTAAACCTGAAGATGTGAAGAATTTACCTCCTATAGAAGATATATGTGAGATAACTCCCCCTTCATCCATAATTGAGGTACACTCTCTTCAACGCTTTACTAGGGAAGATATTCCGTATTCAAAATCTCCTGCTCAATGCTTAGATGAATTTGATAATTATATTGTTAAGCAAGAAAACTTTAATATGAGAGTAGAGAATCATTTAATGGAAAATTCCCGAGCTATTAGTGAATTGCATGGTATTGTGGAGAGAACCTCCAATGATGTTAAGATACTTGTTAAACATTTTCAAATGGTTCAAACTCAAATTGATCAACTTACTAAAGTGCAAAATGACTTGTTGGGAAATAATTCTAAAGAAAAACATGCTTATGAAGTAACAACTAGAGGTGGTGTTTCTACCCAGGATCCTCTATATCCTGAAGGGCATCCCAAAAGAGTTGAACAAGATTCTCAACTAATTAAAACTAGTGCTCCATCTAAGAAAAAGAAAAAGAAACATAAGAATGTTGTAGAATCCTCTGAACCTGTTAATGATCCTAATAGTATTTCTATTTCTGATGCTGAAACTGAAAGTGGTAATGAACATGAGGAAGATAATGATAAGAATGATACTCCTGATAAAGAAGAAATTGAAAAAGAACCTGAAAAGTCTGCTAAAAATAAAAAGTACACTAAAGAAGATTTTATTACTGAGAAACATGGTAATGAAAGAGAACCTTGGGTTCAAAAGCAAATGCCTTTTCCTGCTAAGAAATTAAAATCAAAGGAGGAGGAACATTATAATAAATTTTGTGATTGGATGAAACCTTTATTTTTGCAAATCCCTTTGACTGATGCTATTAAATTGCCTCCTTATTCAAAGTATATGAAAGATATTGTTACTAACAAAAGGAAAATCCCCAATGAGGAAATTTCCACTATGCTCGCTAATTACTCCTTCAATGGTAAGATTCCAAAGAAGCTTGGAGACCCAGGTATACCGACTATTCCTTGTTCCATCAAGAATAATTATGTTAGAACTGCTCTATGTGATTTGGGAGCAGGTGTTAGTGTAATGCCTTTTTCTCTTTATAAGAGACTTGATTTAGATAAATTGATACCAACTGATATATCTTTGCAAATGGCTGATAAATCTACTGCTATTCCTGTTGGTTTATGTGAAAATGTTCCTGTTCAAGTTACTCAGCATTGCTTGATATTAACTGATTTTGTTGTGTTGGAAATGCGAAGATGATAATATGTCCATTATTCTTGGAAGACCCTTTCTTAATACTGCAGGGGCTGTCATTGATTGCAATAAAGGCATGGTTACTTTCAATGTTGATGATAAGGAACACACTGTCTATTTTCCCAAGAGGATTGATAAAGTATGTGGAGTCAATACAATTTTTAATGTGAAAACTATCAAAGTGGGATCCATTGATTGTCCTATATATGAGCCTAAAGAAGAATATCAAACTCTTGTGATTGGATCCATATCAATTCAATATAAGGTAACATGATTGATTTGAGGTTTATTTCTTCTTATGTCATATAAAATTTATTTGGTAGCAAGACTTGATCAACCTTGTTAACAAGTATATTTTATTGCATAAAAGAGCTAAACAACATTTCTTTCTTTCTTTCTCCCTCCACTTATTTTACTTGCTGTAGCACTTTTTGTTTTGCAATATGCTTTAGTCATTTAAGATTTTAGAAATCATTTTCCTGCGCAGTAATCATTAATTTAATACCCAGAAATGTGCATTTTTCGAAGTTCTCTAAAAATTACAAAAATTACACCGTTGGTCCTATTTTTCGACGAGGCACCTGGAGCACCAGAGGATGACCTGTTGGGCACCAGGGGTGCCACACCATAGGCGGCGCGGCCAGGGGGGCCGCGCCACCTTGTGGTGTGGGCCACCCCTTGCCCCACTACATCATCTCTTCCTCCCAGCATCTTCTCTCTCCCGAAAAAACTCGTACCAAGTTTCTCTCACTCGTGTTTCTGCTCAAGAACTCGCGATTTTTCGATCTCCTTGCTCAGCTCAGATTTCTGTTTGAAATTTGGCACATTTACTCCTTGGTATGTAACTCCTTTGATTGTCCAATTAGAATTTCATTTGGTTGAGTATATCTTGAATATTTTGTTGTTGTAGATAACATGTTTAGTGAGCTTGCATGCTTGTTCTAAGTGGAAGAAATTAGTTTTGATGCATGTTTAGTACTCTAGCAAGTTCCTATAGTAGTTCCCTTCAATTACATACCTTGAAATCAAATTTTATAATGATTGTTGAAAAATTTCAGAAAATGGAAGGAAGTATGCACCAACTTAACCAAGAAGAGTTGGAGGTACAGCAAGTCATGAGAGTTCATCGTGAAGAGGGAGTATACCCCTCTTATTACCCATGCACGGACTTTATGCGGAATGCAGGAATCCTGCAAGACGTTCAAACACTAATTTCCAATGCAGGATTGGGAGATTTTGCTGTTGGTGAACCTCACCAATATGCTAAACTAACGGTGTCGGTTGTGCAGGATTTCGAATTTCACCGGTCTCAAACTGACCCCATGGTCCGGTATAAGATTTATAACAAAACTATCGACTTGCCTTTCAGTGATTTTTGTACAGCGATTAGAGTGCCGCGGTGGGGATCCTGCGAGAAGATCAGGGGAACACCGCGGGAGCTCTCAAATTGGGAGGAGCTTCTCCAATGATAGTGGTAAGATTAGTAGCATTCAACAGCCAGCCATCCGCTACTTTGCCTATTTCATTACAAAGTGCGTTCCTGCGAGAAGACTGGAGGTAAATTATCTGTCCAAGATTTGGCTTTCTTAGATGCTGCTTTGCAACAGGATAGGACTTATAATTTGGGTGCTTTAATAGCTTGTAGACTTACTACTAACCATGAGAAAGGAGGAATTTGTGGAGGTCTTATCGCCTCTCGCTTATTAGCTATGCATGGTGTAGGTCCTCACCATTTAGATATTCCGCTTTCTATAGAGAAACTTGATGTTTTCTCCATGATCAGGCATGAGTTTATTTCAGATGCATCTAATTTGAACAACCTGCATTATAAGATAACTTTGTATAAGAAAAGTTGGAGTATAACTAAGAAAATTGAAAAATTAGTACGCTTGCCTGCACCTGATACGTCTCCGTCGTATCGATAATTTCTTATGTTCCATGCCACTTTATTGATGATATCTACATGTTTTATACACATTATATGTCATTATTATGCGTTTTCCGGAACTAACCTATTGACGAGATGCCGAAAGGCCAGTTCTTTTTTTCTGTTTTGGTTTCAGAAATCCTAGTAACGAAATATTCTCGGAATCGGACGAAATCACCGCCGAGGGTTCCTATTTTTCCCGGAAGCTTCCAGAGCACCGGAGGAGGATGAGAGGGGAGCCGGGGGGCCCACACCACACCCCGGCGCGGGCCGGGGGCGCCCCCTAGGGTGTGGGCAGCCCGTGGCCCCTCCGACTCCCTCTCTTCGCCTATTTAAGCCTCTCTGACCTAAAAACACCAGAGAGCCACGATATGGAAAACCTTCCAGAGCCGCCGCCATCGCGAAATCAAGATTCGGGGACGAAGTCTCTGTTCCGGCACCTGCCGGACGGGGAATGCCCGGAGTCATCTCCACCACCGTCTCCACCGCCATCTTCACGCCATCGCTGCCTCCATGATGAGGAGGGAGTAATTCACCCGGGGCTGAGGGCTCTACCGTAGCTATGTGGTTAATCTCTCTCTCTGTACTCCAATACAATGATCTCATGAGCTGCTTTACATGATTGAGATCCATATGATGAGCTTTGTATCGCTACTAGTTGTGTGCTACTCATGTGATGTTATTAAAGTAGTCTATTCCTCCTACTTGGTGTAAAGGTGATTAGTGTGTGCACCGTGTGGTTCTTGTCGTAGGCTATGATCACGATCTCTTGTAGATTGTGGAGTTAATTATCATTATGATAGTATTGATGTGATCTATTCCTCCTTCATAGTGTAATGTGGACAGTGGGTGCACTATGTTAGTTCTTGGTTTATTTTGCAATGATCTATTATGCTCTAAGGTTATTTAAATATGAACATTGAATTGTGGAGCTTGTTAACTCCGGCATTGAGGGTTCGTGTAATCCTACGCAATGATGTTCATTATCAAACAAGAGTGTATGTAGCACATATGAGAAGAAGTATTTATTATGCGATCAATGTTGAGAGTGTCCACTAGTGAAAGTATGATCCCTAGGCCTTGTTTCCAATACTGAAAACACCGTTTACTGTTCTGTTGCATGTTTACTCGCTGCCATATTTTATTCAGATTGCTATTACCACTCATATACATCCATATTACTTGTATTTCACTATCTCTTCGCCGAACTAGTACACCTATACACCTGACAAGTGTATTTGGTGTGTTGGGGACACAAGAGACTTCTTGCTTTGTGATTACAGGGTTGCTTGAGAGGGATATCTTTGACCTCTTCCTCCCTGAGTTCGATAAACCTTGGGTAATCCACTTAAGGGAAACTTGCTGTTGTTCTACAAACCTCTGCTCTTGGAGGCCCAACACTGTCTACAAGAATAGAAGCACCCGTAGACATCAAGCACTTTTCTGGCGCCGTTGCCGGGGAGGAAAGGTAAAAGGTATTCACACTCCGGTTAGTACTTTTCTGGCGCCATTGTGTGTGTACTCGAAGCTATTTCCTTTAGACTCTGCAATTACATCTTTTTGTTTCTTGTTTACACTAGTTAGGCATAATGGACAACAAAGAGCTTCTTATTCTATTTCCTGATTTAAGACATGGATGGTTTGATGCGAAAATTAAAAAACCTATGGAACCTTATTTACATGATAGTAGCAATGTTATTAGTATGAATGCAATTACTGCTAATGCTATGAAGAAGTCTAAGCTTGGGGAAGCTAGTTTACATAAAAATAATCTTTTTAGCTCCTCCGCTTTGGAAGAAATATTTTGCTCTGATAATGCTTTATCTCCCATATGCGATAACTCTAATGATGCTTCTGATATTTTAAATCCACCTGCTGAAAGTATTCCGTATAAAATACCTATAGAAATTATTGAACGTGTTATGGATAACCGCTATGAAGGGGATGGAACTGTCCATCCTGGAAATCATTTACTGTTTTTGCATGAATTATGCGGGTTATTCAAGTGTGCAGGTATCTCTATGGATGAAGTGAAGAAGAAACTATTCTCTATGTCGCTGTCTGGTAAAGCGGCGCATTGGTATAAACTATTGAAGGACGGGCGCTCTCTTGATTGGAAGGATATTGTGCCTCTATTTTATTCCAAGTTCTATCCTCCAAGTGAAATTCACAAAGATCGAAACCATATATATAATTTTTGGCCTCATGATGGAGAGAGTATTGCCCAAGCATGGGAGAGATTGAAGACTTTAATGCTCAAATGCCCCAATCATGAGCTTCCAGGTAATATCATCATTGATAATTTCTATGCAAGACTTTCTTTTCAAGATAAGACTTTGCTGGATACTACTTGTTCTGGATCATTCACGAGCAATAAAGAAGAGTTTAAAAGGGACCTTCTTGATCGGATTAAGGAGAACGCTGAAGATTGGGAGAACGACAAAGGTAGAGAGTCAGGTATAAATTATGATTATGAATGCATTGAAACTTTTATGGATACTGATAAATTTCAAAATATGAGTGCTACTTATGGTCTTGACTCTCAAGTTGCTGCAAATCTTTATAAAGCCTTTGCTTCTCATTTAGAATTGCCTAAAAAGAATTTTGATAAGTATCATGAACCTTTTAAAGAGGCTTGCATGAAAAATGACATTGTTGTTAATGATTGCAATAAGCATGCTCAAACTCCTAAGAATGCTATTTCCTATAAGCATGTTAATTTTTGTGGAATACATAGACCTTGTGGAATTAATCAAATAGAAGATGAATATTGTATCCATCACAGAAATGAAAAAACTAGAAAGTGGTCTAGAGCTCTAGATGATCTTGGAGAAAAAGTGTGTGCCCTCTATCCTTTTATTTGTGAACTTTGCCATAGAGTTGGTCATTTTAATTTTCAATGTTCCTCCAATGATAATTCAAACCCCATGAGTGCTGCAAATTTGTATTGTGATAATGAAATTATTCCTAATCAGCATGATGAACTTACCTTATTTTTGAAGTGTGAAGAGTTATCAAGAAAAATTTCTTTGTTAAATATTAACGATCTTGATATTAATGATGTCCTGCATGGTTGTCTTTCTTATTGCATTGATAATAGCCATACAAATACTTACATACAGAATATTTTAGAAGATGACACCTTGCCAAAATATGATAGGACCGCTGTGTGTTTTCAATTAATTAATGAAAAGGAGGGATCCTCCCAAGTTTCTTCTATTGTTTCTAAAAGAAAATCAGGTTATGCGGACAAGCCACCATTCAAGCCTCTTCCTCCTAAAGAAGGGAACGAGGAGAAGGAGAAGAAGAAGAAGAAGAAGAAGAAGAAGGGAACGAAGAAGAAGAAGAAGAAGAAGAAGAAGAAGAAGAAGGAGAATAAAAAGAAAGAGGTAACGGCGTATCCCCGCGTGAATGAGATAACGCTAGGTAACCGTAAGTATGTTGCTCCTAATGATTATTATGATAATGAATCTGAGTACGATGATCTTCCTATACCCTTTACCCATATTAGTGATCATGATTTGGATGAGCACACTGCCTTTGATATTGAAAATCTCTTTGGTACTGATTATGAAATTAATGATGATAGCATTATTCATGTCCCCTTAAATGATGATATTGAAAGCTCTAAGCTTGGGGATGTTGTGCTTGAAGATCCTGTATTTGAGACCTCTACTTTTAGTGAAAATGATGATATTACATATTCAGGTTTAGATAATTGCTATAGAGATGTATATGACACATGTTACAATTATCCTTATGAAACTTGTCATAGTTATGATGGGCTTGCCAAAAACAATTCTTTTAATATGCAACTTGTTTACCATGTTCAAATTCTTGATAATAATCTTGCTCCAATTACTATTAATGAGAATAACTCTTCTTATGCCAAAATTAATGATACTTCTATGTATATGAACCATGATAAGAATGTTTTAAGTGACGGGTATATTGTGGATTTCATCAATGATGCTACTGAAAGTTATTATGAGAGAGGGAAATATGGTTATATGCATCTTAATAATATTAAGTTTCCCCTCTTTATGTTGAGAATCTTTAAGTTACTCGTGTTTTATCCTCTTATGCTTGCCACTTTGCTCTTCATGAATTCATTTGTGTATAAGATTCTTTTGCATAGGAAGCATGTTAGGCTCAAATGTGTTTTGAATTGCCTCTTGAAGCTCTCTTTTGCTTCAAATACTATTTCTTGCGGGTGCATCACCAAAATTGCTGAGCCCATCTTAATGGCTATAAAGAAAGAACTTCTTGGGAGATAACCCATGTATTATTTTGCTACAGTACTTTGTTTTATATTTGTGTCTTGGAAGTTGTTTACTACTGTAGCAACCTCTCCTTATCATGTTTTTGTGCCAAATAAAGTTTCTATGTCAAAGTTGATGTTATATTTGGGATCGCTGCGCAGAATTGCTGTCTGTCACGAATCTGGGCACAGTCCTCTGTAGAAAATTCGAAAAAATCTGCCAATTTACGAGCGTGATCCTCAGATATGTACGCAACTTTCATTAGTTCTGAGTTTTTCCATTTGAGCAAGTCTGGTGCCAGCTTTAAATTCGTCTTTACGGACTGTTCTTTTTGACAGATTCTGCCTTTTATTTCGCATTGCCTCTTTTGCTATGTTGGATTCATTTCTTTGATCCATTAATGTCCAGTAGCTTTATGCAATGTCCAGAAGTGAAAAGAATGTTTGTGTCACCTCTGAACATGTGAATTTTTGATTATGCACTAACCCTCTAATGAGTTTGCTTGAAGTTTGGTGTGAAGGAAGTTTTCAAGGGTCAAGAGAGGAGGATGATATACTACGATCAAGAAGAATGAAAAGTCTAAGCTTGGGGATGCCCCGGTGGTTCATCCCTGCATATTTCAAGAAGACTCAAGCATCTAGGGCATCCCCTTCTTCATCGACAACTTATCAGGTTTCTTCTCTTGAAACTATATTTTTATTCAGTCACATCTTGTGTTCTTTACTTGGAGCGTCTGTATGTTTTTGTTTTTGTTGTTGTTTGAATAAATGATTGTTTGGGAGAGAGATCCGCTGGTTCGTATGAACACATGTGTTCTTAGCTTTTAATTTTCATGGCGAAGGTTGAAACTGCTTCGTTAATTGTTATATGGTTGGAAACGGGAAATGCTACATGTAGTAATTGGTGTAATGTCTTGAATAATGCGATACTTGGCAATTGTTGTGCTCATATAGATCTTGGTTAAGCTCTTGCATCATGTACCTTGTACCCATTAATGAATAATTACATAGAGCTTGTTAAAATTTGGTTTGCATGATTGGTCTCTCTAAGTCTAGATATTTTCTGGTTGAGGTGTTTGAACAACAAGGAGACGATGTAAAGTCTTATAATGCTTACAATATGTTTATATGTGAGTCTTGCTGCACCATTTCATACTTGAGTTTGCTTCAAATAACCTTGCTAGCCTAAACCTTGTATCGAGAGGGAATACTTCTCATGCATCCAAATACTTGAGCCAATATTCATGCCATTTGTGTCCACCATACCTACCTACTACATGGTATTTCTCCGCCATTCCAAAGTAAATTGCTTGAGTGCTACCTTTAAACCATTCAAAATTTATCACCTCTGATTTGTGTCAATGTTTTATAGCTCATGAGGAAGTATGTGGTGTTTATCTTTCAATCTTGTTGGGCAACTTTCACCAATGGACTAGTGGCTTCATCCGCTTATCCAATAATTTTGCAAAAAGAGCTGGCAATGGGATTCCCAGTCCCAAATTAATTAACAAAAATAGACACTCCTCCATGGTATGTGATTGTTGGACGGCACCCGAAGGATTCGGTTAGCCATGGCTTGAGAAAGCAAAGGTGGGGAGGAGTGTCATCATAATAAAACTAAAATAAAAAGGCACTCCTTCATGGTATGAGATTGTTGGCAGGCACCCGAGGATTCGGTTAGCCATGGTTTGTGAAAGAAAGGTTGGAAGGAGTGCCACCCAAAAACAAAATAAAATGGGAGCCGCTCTTTGAAGGTTTGCCTGGCAAGGGGGTTAGAGTACCCGCTACCATTCGTTGACAACAACAAACACCTCTCAAAACTTTACTTTTATGCTCTCTATATGTTTTCAAAATCAAAGCTCTAGCACAAATATAGCAATCGATGCTTTCCTCTTTGAAGGGCCATTCTTTTACTTTATTGTTGAGTCAGTTTACCTATTCTTTCTATCTTAGAAGCAAACACTTGTGTAAATTGTGTGCATTGATTCTTACATGTTTACCTATTGCACTTGTTATAGTACTTTGTGTTGAAAATTATCCATGAGATATACATGTTAAAGTTGAAAGCAACCGCTGAAACTTATATCTTCCTTTGTGTTGTTTCAAAGCTTTCTACTAAGAATTTATTGCTTATGAGTTAACTCTTATGCAAGACTCATTGATGCTTGTCTTGAAAGTATTATTCATGAAAAGTCTTTGTTATATGATTCATTTGTTTACTCATTATCTTCATCATTGCTTCGAATCTCTGCATTTATCTCATGTGCTTTACAATAGTATGATCAAGGTTATGATGGCATGTCACTTCAGAAATTATCTTTGTTATCGTTTTACCTGCTCGGGACGAGCAGAACTAAGCTTGGGGATGCTGATACGTCTCCGTCGTATCGATAATTTCTTATGTTCCATGCCACTTTATTGATGATATCTACATGTTTTATACACATTATATGTCATTATTATGCGTTTTCGGAACTAACCTATTGATGAGATGCCGAAAGGCCATTCTTGTTTCTGCTGTTTTTGGTTTCAGAAATCCTAGTAACGAAATATTCTCGAATCGGACGAAATCACCGCCGAGGTTCCTATTTTTCCCGGAAGCTTCCAGAGCAGGAGGAGGATGAGAGGGGAGCCGGGGGGCCCACACCACACCGGCACGGGCGGGGGCGCGCCTAGGGTGTGGGCAGCCCGTGGCCCCTCCCTCTCTTCGCCTATTTAAGCCTCTCGACCTAAAAACACCGACGAGAGCCACGATACGGAGAAAACCTTCCAGCCGCCGCGATCGCGAAATCAAGATTCGGGGGACAGAAGTCTGTTCGGCACCTGCCGGACGGGGTGCCCCAGTCATCCTCCACCGCCGTCTCCACCGCCATCTTCACCGCCATCGCTGCCTCCATGATGAGGAGGGAGTAATTCACCCCGGGGCTGAGGGCTCTACCGTAGCTATGTGGTTAATCTCTCTCTCTGTACTCAATACAATGATCTCATGAGCTGCTTTACATGATTGAGATCCATATGATGAGCTTTGTATCGCTACTAGTTGTGTGCTACTCATGTGATGTTATTAAAGTAGTCTATTCCTCCTACTTGGTGTAAAGGTGATTAGTGTGTGCACCGTGTGGTTCTTGTCGTAGGCTATGATCACGATCTCTTGTAGATTGTGGAGTTAATTATCATTATGATAGTATTGATGTGATCTATTCCTCCTTCATAGTGTAATGTGGACAGTGGGTGCACTATGTTAGTTCTTGGTTTATTTTGCAATGATCTATTATGCTCTAAGGTTATTTAAATATGAACATTGAATTGTGGAGCTTGTTAACTCCGGCATTGAGGGTTCGTGTAATCCTACGCAATGATGTTCATTATCAAACAAGAGTGTATGTAGCACATATGAGAAGAAGTATTTATTATGCGATCAATGTTGAGAGTGTCCACTAGTGAAAGTATGATCCCTAGGCCTTGTTTCCAATACTGCAAACACCGTTTACTTACTGTTCTGTTGCATGTTTACTCGCTGCCATATTTTATTCAGATTGCTATTACCACTCATATACATCCATATTACTTGTATTTCACTATCTCTTCGCCGAACTAGTACACCTATACTGACAAGTGTATTTGGTGTGTTGGGGACACAAGAGACTTCTTGCTTTGTGATTACGGGGTTGCTTGAGAGGGATATCTTTGACCTCTTCCTCCCGAGTTCGATAAACCTTGGGTAATCCACTTAAGGGAAACTTGCTACTGTTCTACAAACCTCTGCTCTTGGAGGCCCAACACTGTCTACCAGAATAGAAGCACCCATAGACATCAACCTGCTTTGTTTAACCTTGATGCCAGGGACGGATGGTCGATCACAGAAAATGAGCTAAACGCATACATAGAAAGGGAAAGCCGTCGTGCAAGGGAAGATGTGGAGGAGGCCGAGGAGCACCCCGACTCTTCGATGCAGCGAGCTCCTCATATCAACATCATGGTCATGTGGAGCCTCCACGATATTCTTCTGCGCAGGGGCCCTATTACCACTCCATGTATGATCCACCGGCGTGGAACTCCGACCCTCGTTGGGAATGAACTCCACTTAGGCCAAAAGCCTAAGCTTGGGGGAGGTATACCGGCATCACTCATTCTTTGCATATTATGGTTGCTGGATACTTGTACATACTTGTTTAGTCTCTTAGAGTGGTTTTCTAATGAGGGGGAGATAATATTTGGGGAAGTGCTGTCCAAAAACAGATTCTATGCTGTTACCAAAAAAATTCGTACGCACAGCCAGAACGTTATTTTAGTTGCCAATTTTTGAGCATGTTCCCCAGGTTGTTATCTAACTTTAATTAGTTGAACACTTTTTGGTCTGAGCAATGGAAGATTTTTGTTAATTTCGATTTCTGTACTGCTGTCAGGATTTGGCAGATTTCTGTCATCCTGCTTTTCTGTGTTTCTGTTAGTTTGCATTCTTTTGTTTTCGCTTTGTTTCTTTCCTAAAACACAAAAAGACCAAAAATATTTCTGTTGTTTCTCTTCACCATTTGTTTATTTGGTTCCTTGCTCTTAGTTTACTTTATTTGCTATCGTTAGTTTGCTATGAGAAAACCCAAAAAGATTTTGCTTTGTTTGCTTGTTTTCTTTCGTTCTTGTTTCTAATTCGAAAACACCAAAAATATTTGCTGTTCTTCTTTGGTTTGTAAAGTTCATCATGAGTTCAATGGTCTTCGGTGGCTGGAGCGTGGTTTTCATTTCATATTATCCAAGCTACACAAGTGAAAAGGCAATAATGACGATCTACGACAATCTGATTGTGGTGAGAGGCTGGTATGAACTCTATTTGCTTTCATTTTTGTACATATACTCATCCATATGAGCATGCTTAGTTGGTTCATGTGAGGTATATGTTATTTGAGAAAGTCTAGTAGTTCATGATCTTTCATGTTTAGCTCCAATTTATTAATATGAGTAGCATGTCATGGATGTTCGCTTGCATTGCTTTATTCATAAGTAAGTATGACATTGTGGTATCCTCCTCTGAATAATTCATTTATATCGACTTGGCACATGCTCACGCATGCATATGACTGAACAAAAGTCAATTAAGACTCGATGATTTATATTGCTTCAGAGTTCTTGTGTCATTTTTATGCCTCCGTTAATTTATTTTGCCGCAAGCATGATTATGACAGTTACTTGCTCTCTTGATTTGTCGCTCCCTAGTCTTTTGCTAGCCTTCACTTGTACTGAGCGGGAACGCTCGTGCTTCCAAACACCTGAAAACCAAGTTGTTCCAAAGTGTCCACCATAAATACCTATGCATGGCATTTCAAACCATTCCAAGTAAATTCTCATGCGCTACCTTTAAAACTTTCAAAATACTTCTCAATTTGTGTTAATGTTTCATAGCTCATGAGGAAGTATGTGGTGTTTAGCTTTCAACCTTGTCATTTACTTTTGACGGACTCTCATATGGACTAGTGGCACATCCGCTTATCCAATAATTTTGCAAAAAGAGCTGGCAATGGGATTCCCAGTCCCAAATTAATTAACTTAAATAGACACTCCTCCATGGTTTGTGTAAGAAAGGTTGGAAGGAGTGCCAACCAAAAATAAATAAAATGGGAGCCGCTCTTGTGAGTCCGGTTGATGAGGTAGTTAGTGTACCCATTACCATTCGTTGACAACAACAAACACCTCTCAAAATAATTTTACTCCTGCTTTACAAATGAAAAGCTCTAGCGCATGTTAATCCCTGCTTCCCTCTGCGAAGGGTCAATCTTTTACTTTTATGTTGTGTCTCCATTCTTTCTTTGAGCACTATCTTGAGAGCACAACTGTCATTCTTAGTATAATATGCTTGTCTCAAAATATGATTGATTGTGGTATAACTTTGATGCTTCTATCTTTGACAATCACTACTTCTAGTCTTTCTATGAACTCAAGAGGTGCCTCGGCATTTATGTTTTGCCGATCAAATACGGGCAAGCGAGATACCACTTTATCATATTCTCTTATGAACATTGCAATCCTGCTTATATACATGATTCATGGTGCTTATTATTAATTGTTGGTACCTCTCCATGATTGACATAGCTGTTGGATGATCTTATTTGCATGCATCTCATTATGAACTGCTTAAGTATTAGCCATAGCATGAGAATATATACATCATATGAGCAAATGTGTTCGTGAAAGTTCTTTTATCGCTCAGTTGTTAACTGAATTGCTTGAGGACAAGCAATAAGCTAAGCTTGGGGGAGTTGATACGTCCAAAACGTATCTACTTTCCCGAACACTTTTGCTATTGTTTTGCCTCTAATTTGTGTATTTTGGATACAACTAACACACTAACGCTGTTTTCAGCAGAACTGCTCGGTGTCTCGTTTTTGTGCAGAAATCCAACTTTCGGGAAAATCCTCGGAATTTATGCGGAAGGGCCTATTTTACCAGAATATTGACGGAGCCAGAAGGGCAAGAGAGTGGAGGCAGGGGCCCACACCATATGGCGGCGCGGGGGGCCGCGCGGCCATGTGGTGTGGCCCCCGCCGGCCTCCGACGCCCCCCTTCGGACTACTTATTGGTTTCGACCTGAAAACGCACGGGGAGAAGTCGAAGTCGCCAGAAACCCTCCAGAGAGCCGCCACATCGCGAAACTCCGTCGCGGGAGCCAGAAGTCTCCGTTCTGGCGCTCCGCCGGGACGGGGAATTGGAGGAGATCTTCACCGCCATCACCGCCAACGCCTCTCCATCGACCAGCCATGTTTCCCCCATCCATGTGTGAGTAATTCCCCCGTTGTAGGCTGAAGGGGATGGTAGGGATTGGATGAGATTGGTCATGTAATAGTCATAAGATTGTTAGGGCATAGTGCCTAGTATCCGTAGATGTCACTTTTATGATATTGTTGCAACTTGTTATGCTTAATGCTTGTCACTAGGGCCCGAGTGCCATGATCTCAGATCTGAACATGTTATTGATTCATGAAGATATTCGTTGTTTATGATCTTACCTGCAAGTTGTGTACACATGTCGCTGTCCGGAACCAATGGCCCCGAAGTGACAAGAATCGGGACAACCGGAGGGATGGTAGTGATGTGAGGATCACATGTGTTCACGGAGTGTTAATGCTTTGCTCCGGTGCTCTATTAAAAGGAGTACCTTAATATCCAGTAGTTTCCCTAGAGGCCCGGCTGCCACCGGCTGGTAGGACAAAAGATGTTGTGCAAGTTTCTCATTGCGAGCACGTACGACTAAATATGGAACACATGCCTATTGATTGATTAGTACTTGGATACCGTTTTATTATTATCTGCAAATGCCCCTGCTTTGATTGTTACATGAGTTTCTCTCATCCATGCAACGCCGTTAAATCCGTCCCTGTGCCTACGATATTTTAATCCTCTTGTTTACTATAATCACTACTGCTGTCTTTATTTCACCGCTTGTTGTTTCACTATTTCCACTGCTATCAAATGTTACGACGATAAACTCTTAAGCAATCTGTTTCAAGTCAGATTTGACCTTACATTTCTTTGTCTCCTTTGTCTCAATAAATTGGGTAATACTTCCCCCCTTCCATCCCTACTTGTGGGTCATCAGGGAGGCACGCTAAGCTATTATGAAACCCTATTTTCCTGTTTATCGTCTTCCCCCTACCTCTGTCGAGCGCCGCCAGAGCGCAACTACCTCCCTCCTCGCCTAAATCCCAGTCAGTGAGCACCGGCTCCTGACATCAATCCCTGCTCTGTTACTCCTTTCTTTTCTAGAATCTCTTCTTCGCGTAGGCAGCAGATTACGTTTTGGGTATTTTGTCGAAATCGTTAAACATATGTCATTGTTTGCATAGGCATCATCGAGCATATATTTGCAGTCTGATTGTGAAAGCGGTGGAAGTTCGTACCTGACTGCTTGAACAGAATTGTGTATAGGCATAATGTTTGCTTAAATCCCATACTTGAAAAATCAAGTGAAGGCAATTGGGAATCCTCCTCTATTGGCTGTTTGTACTGATGCTTGCAAAGGCTTTGAAAATGATGTTAAAACGGTCCTTCCTCAAGCTGAGCAGCGTGAGTGCTTTAGGCATATGTGGCATAATTTTCAGAAATATTTTCATGGTGATGTGTTTGGCCGGTTGTGGCCTGATGTGGCCTGATGCTAGGGCATATAGGCTGGAAGAATATGAACATCACATGCAGAAGGTGTTTGATGCATCTGAGAAAGTGTATCCTTACCTTAATGACTAACATAATCTGCTATGGATGAGGTGCATCTTCAACCCTGAAATCAAGTGTGACTACATAAATAATAATCTTGCTGAGTGCTTTAACAGTTGGGTGCGTGACATTAAGGACCTACCTATTGTTCAGCTAGCTGACAAGCTTAGAGAGATGTTTATGAGACTATTTAGAAAGAGGAGAATGATTAGAGAAAGATATCAAGGAAAATTCTGCCATTTTTCATACACCAATTAAATGCAACGACTAGAGGACTGGGACATCTCAAGGCCAAACCATCAGCTGATTGGACTGAGGAAGTGATAAGTACCAACAAAAATGATGAAATGCATGTGGTCAAAACACTCACACATGAGTGTACATGTCTAGAATGGCAGCACACGGGCAAGCCTTGTAGCCATGCACTAGCCTTCACAAATGTTTTGCAATCTCAGCAACTTTGTGAACATGGAGGAATATGTACACGAGTACTACTCAGTTGGCAGATTCATGGAAACATATGAAGGTGTAATTGATCCCTTACATGTGGATACAGACTTTGTGTTGCGTCCACCAATTCCAAAAGGCAAGAAAAAGGGTGCTGGAATAACAAGTAAATATATGATTAAAAGTTGGTGGGAAGGTGGATCACACAAGGGGTCCTTGAACAAATGCGGAGAGATAGGACATAGAGAAACCGGCTGTCCTAAAAATGGAACAAAGAAGAGGTATACAATAAAACTTCACTTTATTTTTGTTCTACTTTGTGTAGTTTGTCAAACTGTTCTAATGATATGATTTTTTTCCCTTGCATGTTTATAATTCTAATTGCTTCTTCCTGTAGGAAAAGTAGGGGCAAAAAGAATCCATCGCCATGGTTTGATGTTTCAGTTAGTAATGCAATTCCATGTACACCTACCAAGAGCAGCCTTGGACCTGTCACAAGGAGCCAACCTGCCACAACTAGCAACCCTGGGCCTGTCACAAGGAGCCAAGTTGCTGCAAGCTGCTACTCCACCACCGAAGTCTCCTGCAAAAGGAAAGAAGAAAAAGATGACCCCAACGAAGAGGAAATTAAGCGAAATCTGAACTAGTTTGTGGCTGTCATGAATCCTTAGTTTGCTATGCACGTGAGGTGCAAAGACACTTTCTTTTGATGTGTACGTGAGGGTAAACTCACCAGAATTTGCTGTCAGTTGAACTTGTTCTCTATGTTATCATGAACTTATTTGCTGTCATATTGTCATGAAACTATGTTACTTAATGTCTTTTTGTGTGGATGATAAGTATGTAGCAGAATTATACAACAATTTTGGTTTGAAACATGGCACAGCTGCAGCAGAATTATACCGTTTTTCTGGTTTGAAACATGCATGGCACAGCTGTAGCAGTTTTGAAATTCCTATGTATCCCTGTGTCTATTAAACTGAAGGGTATTTTTGTCCATTCTTATTTATATTTGACTGTCATATATTGTCAACTTTGTTAACCATGTCAAAGGGACATTAGATAGAAGAGATGGGGGGGTTAAAACAGAGGCAGACAAAGAAAGGGGCTCAACAAAGAAGGCATGTCAACAGGGGGTGTTATAATCGATTCTCCCGACGAAATCTGTACCAGTTGTGTCAACGGACGAAACAACATTGAATACGCAACAGAATACAGAATGCACCGCGCACCACCCACCTTAGCGCAAATGAATGGTCTAGAAAACGAGCTCACATGATCTCGGGACCAGAAACGCCCTTCCAACATGAAAATGATGACTTATAGAATATTGTGCTCCAAACAATGCAATTTTATTGGTGAAATGTGCGTTTCCACTAGCCATTGTCTTTGTCATTGGAAGTACTTAAGTACGCGAGTTTATAGTGTCTTAGTGAATCTATCATGATCCCTTTGTAGGGATTTTATCCACGGTGTCAACACAATTCTTCGTTACATTAGCCGTCCTACATCTGCTTCAATATTGTGTGGCGAGGATGCTATTCAGGTAGCACATGTATGTTTCTGTTCTATATATTGTGTCTGTCATTGATTTTTAAGACCACCTCAGTATATTCTAATTTAACAGTTTTATGCATCGGTAGGTTGACCAGTGGCTCGAGTATGTTCCACTCATTCTTTCAGGCTCTGAATTTGAAGCAGCTTGCTCATTTCTTGATGGATACTTAGTATCTCAAACTTTTTTAGTTGGTAATGGACTCTCAATTGCTTGCATCATAGTGTGGTCAAATCTCACGGGTAATGTGGCCATTACCATGATGGTTGTGACCATTTCCACAGTGGGAGTGGCGGTTATGGGTCCTATGGTTGTTGAAACCAAATCTACCACTACCATTATGAATGTGGCGAATTTTTTGAGGTGGTCCTGAGTTGAAATTCTTATGGTGGTTGTTCTTCCTCTTGCGCTTCTCGATCTGATTCTTGTTCTCTAGGATAGTGGCCTTGCCCAATAGTGCCTGATAAGGAGTGTGCACTATGGAAAGTTAAACAAAAAGCTCGTCATTTAGACCTTCCATTAATCTCATCTGCCTGTTGTTGCATACTCATATCATCTGGCGAATAAGGAACCGCCTTGTTGAACTCATCAATGTACTCAACGACGGTGCGGTGGCCTTGATGAAAGTTGCAGAACTCCCTCGTCTTCAGGTTCACGACTCCATATGTGATATTAGTTGTGCTAAAAGCCTCTTGAAACTTATCCCAATTGACCTCTTCAATGGGGTGGGTAATCTGAAAATTTTCCCACTATGATGAAGTTGGTCCCTCTAGCAAATGAGCCGTAAATCTCAACCTCTAGGCATCAGTGCAACCAATAGTCACCAGATTCTCGCTCACCGAACGCAGAGAATCATTGGCCACAATTGGTTCAAAAGACCTGGAGAAAGTGGGTGGTCGCAGCCTTACGAACCTAGTGAGCATGTCCACGTGCCGCGGCGGGGGTGGGTTGTTGCTCCCATTGTTGTTGTTCTGGTTGTTGTTCGCCATAAACTGAGTCATCATCTGGAAGAACTAAGTCTATGCTGCCATCATCTGCTACATTTATTGTTGTTTGTAGTTGTTGCCTGTGTTGTTGTTGCCGCATGCACATCTAGGCGGCGTCTGTTGGTTCAGAATAGATGAGTTTAGATAGATAAAACTATAGAAAAGTACTACCCAAACTAATCACGAATGGAAGCAAACAACACGCACATAGTCATAGACCTATCAATCAAACGAGACACCTTTCAAAACAGGAAAGAAAAACTGCCTAGATTCTTACTGCCATGAAAACCTATTTTTCTGAGCGACTTATGTATGTCGGAAAATTTTGCTGATTTTTGTGCGTACATGAGTCTGAATTTCGCACTTAACCTGAAATTTTCGTGATTTTATGAGCTTCCAATAAAATATGTATAATCACGTGGTAAACAGTGACATGTAGAAACATATTTTGACCGAAAACAAAACTTTTAGAAGAATGCTTCATTGAAGAGATAAAAACCACAAAAAATTTCTTTAGCATTACAGATTATAAAAATAGGAGACTCTAAGAAAATATGTTGGATATGGCACAAAGTTAAAGCGCAAACTTCCTAACAAGACTAAAGGTGTGCATCTACTACTCAGTTTTCAAGAATCCGGCGCTGATCTCCAGGGTGTAGTAACGAGTGTTGGTGGATGGAGTATCCTCTTCATCTGTGACGATAAATCGTTGCCCTCCATGACTCCATCTTGCATGATGAATATGACCTCCTCGGGTCTTTCTCATCTTCCTCCATCTCTTGTTCCACCTGGCTAGCTAGGAATTACTGGACTGTTGGGGTCTCCTTCCCTAGCTGCAGCTCTAGCCTCTGCTTGGCAAGGTGGTGTCCCAAAATATTTGTCTCCTGATCTAGCATCTTGTCCTCGGCGACTTAGGACGACAAGACGCTAGATCAGGAGGCAAAGATTTTGGGACTTAGGGCACTATGCTCACCTTGCCCAGCAGATAGAAAGGCTAGAGCTGCAACTAGGGAAGGAGACCCAACAGTCCAGGAGGCCCTAGCTAGCCAGAAAGACCAGGAGATGGAGGAAGATGATGAAGACCCGCAGGAGGTCATGTTCATCATGCCAGATGGAGAGCAGCGACGTATCGTCTCGGATGAAGAGGATACCTTAGCCACCAGCATTCGTTCATGCACCCCGAGGATCAGTGCGAAGAAGTATGCGGGATTCTTCAAGAACTGAGTAGTAGATGCCCTCCATTAGTCTTTGTTAGGGAATCGTTTTTCGCTTTAGCTTTGTGCCATATCAAATAATGTGTTATGGCAAGATATTTTCTTAGGGTCTGGTACTTTGTAATGGTATGGAATATTATGTGGGTTTTATCTCTTTAATGGAGTTTTTTTCTAAAAGTTTGTTTTTGGACGAGATGCAGTTTCTGCATGTCACTGTTTACCGCCCGATTTTACATATTGTATTTGAAGCTCGAAATCACGAAAAATTCAGGTTAAGTGGTGAATTTAGTCTTCAACAAAATTTTCCGACATACCTAAGTCACCCAGAAAAATACGTTTTCAAAGCATTAAAACTGATAGGCGTATGACTATGTACTGTATGTTGTTTGCTGGTATGTTAGTACTCAATAGTGAATATGGGTAGTATTTTTTCTGTAGTTCTATCTATCTAAACTCATCTATGTTAAACTAATACATGCCGCCTAGATGTGCACGCGCCAACAACAACAGCACATGTAACAACAACAATGAGATGCACCAGATGGTGACAACAGACTCAGTTCTGCCAAATGATGACTCAGTTACGAGGAGGAGAAGCTCGGCGTTGAGGCAACCACCGAGTTCATAGTAGCCCGACACATGCCATGGTCTGCCTGGACATTGACAAGGACCACCAGCACGCCGCTGTCGAGCACCACCGTCACCTCCGTCACCATCGCCACATAGGTCAATTCTTGTTCCAATACAATTTTGACGGTACTCTTAGATTTGTGTTGTTCATCCGTAGATCAATAACCCAGAATAGATCACTCAAACTTCTCAGCCCTAGTTTCGTATAAATAGATTTCATATAGTCCACACATTACAAAAATCACAACCGGAGTTCTGTAACTCCAATTTTTTTTAAAAAAATTTATGTCTATGGAATCGTTGAAACATAAGGAACACTCTGGAACAATAAAATTTGAACTTACATTGGTCAAAAAATTATCCAAATTTGAAATGCCTAGTTTGAGTATTTTTGCTATAAAACAAAATCTATAATCTCAAAAGGAGCGATTTTTTGCATTAGTTTTGTAAAATCATCTTGTATCCAGAGATGCTTCTGGTATGCTGGTTCATAGTTTATAAAATATTAATATCTTTTTGAATTCCTTTGTATGATCACTTGGAACAGTGAATAAATCTTATTTTAATAAGTCCTTGCCACCAAAAGTTTGGTAAATTATAAATATTGGATAGAAGAATATTTTGATCAAACCCTTTCAACAAAAATAAAACTCTTGTGCATACATGGCATGCATAGCATACATTGCATGAGTGTTCGGTGCACCGTTGCTTAATCTGTTCAACTATGCATTGTTTGGCCAACTTATCTTGCCTCAACAACTTGAGGCTTCCGTTGGATTGGTTGATCTTTGAAACTCAACATGGCACCCTACCCATATTTCACCATTCTATTGCTAGAGGTGATATAGAAAATATTTTCTTTTTTTTTCTTTTTATATGTACAATGATCTTTCCTTGGATGAGTTATCTCTTCCATCATTGTGTCCATGTTGTCTCGGTCAATCATTCAGTGGTATATATCTACATGTCATCTAATCCTAATATGTGGCACTTTTGCAGCTGGAAGAAGATGATAACTTCCTTGAGATTTGAGAATCTTAACCCATGCACTCGACGAGAAGCTCTAGCTTTGGGAGACCCAAACATGCGAAATATCAAGCAAACAGAAGTTATACAGCTCAAAGGGAAAGGGTATTATAGGTGTGATGTTCCGTTTGTCCAGTCATCAAAACCAATTGTGCTTTTTTCCATTCCAGATGGCCGACAGAAGTCCACATCTCTTGTTTCTGGAGCCTAGATTATACCATTTTCGACATTGATTGACTTTCAACCATATTGGTATCAGACTGGGGTTGTTTAGTGAAACTTGGAGCTTCAGATTCCGGTTCTTCAATATTGTTAATTTGTTATGCAGTTCCTTTTCATGACTTGGAATATCTGTGGAACAAATGACAAGGTGTGAATTGACGTATCTCCATATCTGTGGTAGATGACTTGTTTGCACATTACAGAGTGTTCGTATTGCAATATCTACCATGTCTCAAAGCTCGTTCCCTTGTCCAATGTTTTGCTCTGCTGTCCTTGAACCTGGATTTCGCATTTTGTAACGATAGGCCGTCTGCTCTGTTCTTCAGCATTCCGTGTTGTTAAAAGTGCTCGGATTTTGTTATATAGGTGCTGATCTATTGTGATCTAAATGGTATCTCTGGAGCATTATATTGCTATATATAGGACCTTTTATGTCTCATTGCAATATGTGTTGACTAACTTGACCTTGGTTTATTTTCTTGCTAACTCCTGAGCAAAAACGTTGCTAATGCCAAATTTTGGTAAGCTTTCATACATAGGGACCATACCACCGCTATCTATTTTCTTGGACGAAACTGCGGCCCCTCAAATTTTTGCCCAAAAGCCCTTGACTTTAAACCTAACATCCAATCTCCAATATGTGATATGAATGTTCTGAAACAATAACAATTATAGTACTCCATATGTATGACACGGTGGGACGGTGGGTGGATGGAGTTAGTAGCAATCAAGTTAAGAGAGCGCAATAACTTAATCCGCCTCAACTAATTAAGGAGTAGTATGGATCTGGTACACCACATGACGACAACACAAGTAGACAGGACAGCACGGATTACAGATTCATGGGAGGACCATGAAGGGGATCCATGAACCGAACAAGAGAAGATGCGCGCAGGCATGAGCTAGTAGTTGATACACACATAGTCTAGTACTCTAGTCTATCCGGCATAGATGTGGATGTGGAGCGCGAGCGTGAGGATGGTGAAGGCGGCGAAGAAGATGAGGGTGTGGACGAAGATGGCCTTGCCGTTGGTGTGGAAGCCGCCGAAGTCGACGTGGCGGTGCGAGCCCGGGATCTCGAACAGCAGCCCCGGCGACAGCAGGATGAAGAGCACCACCCCCACCACCACCGGACCCCAGTCAGCCATCTCCTAGCTCGCGCTGCTTACAGGAGAAGCGCAACTGATCTGATCTTGATGCCTCGCAGCTAGTGGTACTCGAGAAAGAACTGAGAAAGAGAGTGGAGTGCGGATGTGGTATAAAATAGAGGAGGCAACTGGGGAAGCGGCGGAAGGGAAAGTGATATGTATGTACACCGATGGATGCCTTGTATCGGGTGGGGTGCAACGTAAAAGCGGTGGCCGGTGCCGGTGGCCGGTGGGTGGGATGACGCACAATTTGAACACGGTTTGGTTCCATTTGTATTTGTATGGTTCGGATCACTGATACTAAAATGATCAGTTTTGAGTTTATGTTTATTTGGTTCGGGATCAGCCCAAAGCAACCCGATACATTTTGTTTTCAATAATATTTTTTATTAATGCAAAGTATTTACATAGTGCTGAAAAAAATAAAAAGACTCAAATTAAAACCATGGGCGCAAACTCATCCATGTCGGTGTCGATGAGGTCCACGAAGACCGCAGACGCCCATGGCTACAATGCCGACCGCGGTGTTGGCGGCGCAGCTGCTGGTGTGGGTGGAGCTGGAGGCGCGACGTGCGTAGGAGTGACCGGTGGCGTCACCGGCCTGCCTTGCGCCAGCGCAGAGTCCTGTAGCTAGGTAGGTGGCAAGGCCATGCCACTAGCCGAGCTCCTCGAGCTCGCTTTGGGCGATTGCCAAACTGGATCTCTGGGATAGCGCACGATGCGTCGGGCGGATCAGGCCCCTCGCCGTTGTCGAACAGGTCGCCCTCGTGTCATCGCCATGGTTCTCGTCTTTTTCCTCCTCGTCGCCGTCCAAGCCTACGCATAGCACGTGATTAAAAAAGGCCACATGCCGAGGTAGCCCATTCGGCTGCGCGGCCGAACCCCCACGACCCGAAGGTGTGCCAACTGAAGGAGTTGATGGCGAAGGTCGGATCCTCACGCAGATCCCGCAGGAGGATGAAGCAGCGTCGAATCTCGTCGAGCCGCTTGTGTCCCTCGTGTGGAACCGAAACCGTCACGAGTTGAGGAGCCAATCCGTTGGTAGGTTGACATCCAGCCATGGCACCACACGACCCTCGTCGAACACCCACATCACGTAGTCCATAGGGACGTAGCGGCGGTCCAGCTCATTCCTCTTGCTGTCATGGGACGAGTTAGCCTCGTGGTCGTTCTTTATCTGGTGGAAGGGCCATCGCTTTCCCATGACGCCGACGTGTTTGGAGGATGTTGGCGCGCAACGATGATTGTGATGGCACTGGCCTGACGAGGATGGCTAAGTCCTAAGTGTACGCGGCATGCTTCCCTTAAAAGCGCAACACTTTTTCTTTGCCTTGACTGCATGGCGCAGAAACATGGCGTCGCACGTACTAGCATTGGCACATCGAAGATGAGGTAGTGCCACTAACTCGACGCAGAAAACCATCATCGACGCCACCACGCTAGGTCTAGCATGCAGAAGGCGATAGGTGGCAGGCGGGCCCGAGGGAGAAGTGCGTAGACACGCGTGTTCTCGGGGCTATGTACTCGTTGACGTATTTGCGACCCAAATTTAGGCCATGAATGAGTTGACGCGGACACAACGGTCACTATATGTCAGGCATTGGACTAGAAGTTCAACCTCCGTGCATCTTTTTAAACACAAACGAATAGATTTAATCCGTTTGCGTTGGGCCGTTGTTTGAGATGCCATCGGTACATTGAGAGCGTCATGAAGCTCGCTGTACACATACAGAGGCACGAGATGGGTCCTCGAGTAATCCCACGGCTGTCTGTTACTGTTACTGTGCTACGAGCGGACCAAAGTAAAGCACGTGTGGAGTGGAGAGCAGGTTTCCCGCGTGTATCAGCGATAGCGATCGAGCCTAGGCCATGGGCGGTGCGGGTGCGACGAATGCTCCTTTGTTTGTTTCCTTGTTTCCCCCGTCTGGTCTAGTGCCGCTTGCCGACATCTCGCGGGGCCACGACGCATCTACATCGCCTCTCCTGATCTTTTTGTTCCAGCAAACCTGCTCGTTCTACGTCGATGGCGGAAAATGTGAATCCAAAAGACAAAAACAGTGTCAATTTGGCACAATACTATGTACGCTTGGCAGCTTGTCGTACCGCTAAGCTCTCGTAAATCAGGTACGATGCTCATGCGGCCCTCGGCAAGTATCCTTTTGACAAATGCTTCTCATTTCGTTCCCATGGCTTAATAAAAACAATTGCTACTATTCACGATAACTAGCATAGTGGCCCTCGTAATGTGTACCATGAAATAAAATTTAAATAAAAAAGAAAAAGAAAAAGGCATGTCGCATCTAACGTGGCTGGCCCTCTTGAACATGGCCTTCGCTATACACCTAATGTCGCCAAGCTTCTGCTGGTAGAGGCGGAACCGCGGGGCCATATGGTAGTCATCCATGCTGACAGCTATGGTTTTGGTGATGGACACCCTTGGCATAACGACATGTTTGTCGATGTTCGGTACCAGAAACCCCCTTGCATACCCACATGTATGCTGAAGGTTAGGTTATGCCTAAGGTTGTTTTGGATCGCACGTCATGTCTACCTGTATGACCCGTACATTGTGTCACATGTCTGAGTTTTAAACATAACCTAAATTAATTTTTTGTAGCCACATGATACGTACATGGATAACTGGATATTGATTAGATTAATTTGTCCGGAATTTCTACCGTTGTATATGCCGAAAGCCTCTAATATGGTCATCGACGTACACCTACCATCATCAAGCTTTTGTTACTCTGGCGGAACTGTAGGGCCATGTGGCAGGAATCTTTGCCAACGGCTATGGTTTTTCTGACGGGCACCCTCTACATAATGACATGTATGCCGATGGCCAGATTTTGCCGAAGCTCTATCCTAGAAAACCCCTGCATACCCGCTTGTATGCTGGCGACCATCTTGGAGCGCTCGGCATATTGGCTTGTATGCCGACGGACTGCACATCATGCCAACTCTCTGTGTTTTAAACAAATCGTGAATCAAATTTTGGCTGCCTCATGACAGGTGGATCAACTTTTGGTTGCCTCATGCCAATTTCGATGATGTGGATTGGAAAAAGCTTTAGGCGTACACGATGCAGTTGGCATTGGCCTAGTGTCTAGGCGATGCTTAAGCGTTCTAGGCGTAGCTTAGGTGGGACAATTTATACCATCAAATGTGTATATGGATTATTGTACGTGAATACACATTAATTTGGAGCATGTAAATGTGTAATATTCTAATAACTATCTTTAGAATATTTTCCATCTAGCTCGTTAGTGAACAATGGCAAAATTTCTCATCCAGGAAGACAATTTCTTGGTTGCACTGTCTAGACTTCCCCTTATGCTCTAGCCGAGGCATTTGTCCATCGTCTAGTGCCTAAGCGTTGCCTAAGCGACACCTTGTCCAATAGAGGGTTCAACAAAATTTTCTTTCCTAGGGAAGGTGTCACGTAGGTGTCAAAGTGTATGTCCATAAAATATACACGCGTATATATTAAAAAAATCTGTTAAAATTACATATCTAACAGTTAAAATAATTCTGATGATGTGGATGAACGTAGTTCCTCTATTTTAGACACGCGTATTGTGCTTTTAGTATGTAATATAGTTTCCTCGTGATATGTACATGAATAACTGGATATTAATTAGATCAATTTTATGGAAATTCCTTTCGTAGAGGTATTAGTCTTTTATATTTGACCACTCTACAATCCAATTAAAATATAGACATTTTTATCGCTAAATTATTGCGATACAATTAGTTAGGATTAGAATCTTCACTGAAAGACAATTTCAACTTTTTGTTTCACGTGCAATACACGGATGATTTTATTTTTGGCCAGGAATACGGGAAGGTGCTTATACATGGAACGTTTTCAGTCTACTTCTTTTATTTTTCTTTCTTAGGGAGGGTGTCACGTACATTTCCAAGTATATGTCCACAAAATATATGTGTATTATATGTTACGTAATTTTTTAAAATCTTCTCCACTAAAATTACAGATCTAACTGCTAAAATAATTCTGATGACATGGATCAACAATTTTTTCTTTTCTAGGGAAGGTGTCACGTACATGTCCACAAAATATAATATGCGTGTATATGTTATGTAATTTTTTTAAAAAATCTTATCCGTTAAAATTACGGATCTGATGATGTGAATCAACAATTTTTTCTTTCCTACGAAAGGTGTCACGTATCTGTGAAAGTGTATGTCCATAAAATATATGCGCGTATATGTTACGTAATTTTTTAAAATCTTGTCCGTTAAAATTACAGATCTAACAGTTAAAATAATTCTGATGATGTGAATCAACGCAGTGCCTCTATTTTAAATACCTGTATTGTGCTTTTAGTATATAATAGATAGATGTTATCGATCTAACTCTAAGTGGATTAAGAAAATGCAACTTTCCCTAAAAAAAATGCAACTTAGTTAATTGATAGATTAATTTTCCAGCAACAATCTGCTTTTATTAAAGGAAGATTTATCTTAGAGAGTGCTGTCTCAGCTCATGAGATTATACATGAAGTATATAGAAAGAAAGATAAATGGTTAGTTTTCAAGATAGACTATAAAAAAGCCTATGATAGAGTAAATCTAGACTTCCTTTATGAATTTTTGCAACTTAGAGGGTTTGGGGGTAAGATTATTTCTATGATTAAGCAAATAACCAAAGGAGGGTCTGTTGGGGTCAAGGTAAATGATGTTGAAGGTGATTTTTTTCCTTACTGGTAAAGGTTTAAGACAGGGTGATACCTTTGCTTCCCTGTTGTTTAATTTTGTTGTAGATGTTTTCTCTAAAATGGTAACTAAAGGGGCATCATGTAGCATGATCACAGGCTTATGCCCACATTTAGTTTCTGGCGGGGTGATTAGTCTGCAATATTCAGATGACACCCTACTTTTCTTACAAAATAATGAGAGGAATGCTATAAATCTTAAATGGACCCTTACCTGCTTCGAACAAGTATCAGGGATGAAATTCAACTACCACAAGCGTGAGTTGATGGCTATAAATATGGAGAATGTGGAGCTTGCTCCTTTCTTAGATATTTTTCAATGTGTTGCTGGGAAATTCCCTGTTAAGTACCTAGGCCTACCCTTGCATTTTAGTAAGCTGAAAAGGGAAGACCTGCAACCTTTAGTTGATAATCTTCTTGGTAGAATGGCAGGATGGAGGGGGAAACTTTTGTCCATGGAGGCAAAAAAAATTCTCATTCAGACGGTTTTATCCAGTATCCATATTTACATGCTTTTTTTCTTTAAATTTTTAAAATGGGCTTTAGATCTTATTAACACTCAGATAGCTAATTGTATGTGGAATGATGTAGACGGAAATAAGAAAATACACTTGGCCAACTGGCCTTCTATTTGTATGAAGAAAGAATATGGTGGACTTGGTATACCTAATCTCTAAGCTTTAAATATTTGTCTAGTTGGCTCCTGGATTAAGAGATATATACATGGAGAAGGTAGTTTATGGAAAAAAAATAGTGGATGCTAAGTACAACACCAGAAATCCTAATATATTTTGCTGCCAGGACATAAATCCTTCTGTTTTCTGGAAGGGTTTGATGTGGGCATCTAGAGCAGTTAAATTTGGTTATAAATGGAAAGTAGGAAATGGTAGAACTGTTAGATTTTGGGAAGATACTTGGTTTGGTAATGCATCTTTATCTACCCAGTATTGGGACATATATTTTGTAGTTAATCAACAGATGTAAACTGTTGCTGATATGTGGGATGGGCAACAATTAAAATGTGACTTTAGGAGAACTTTTACACCACACATGATGGAAATGTGGCTTGAGTTAGTAGAAATTGCACAAACTATTATTTTTTCTGAAGAAGAGGACCAACCTATTTGGAAATATGAATCAAAAGGTGTTTATTCCTCTAAATCCCTATATGCTGTCATTAATTTTAGGAGGATCCAACCAGTTTATTTTCCTTCTGTCTCGGATCTAAAAATCCCACCTAGAGTGCAGATTTTTCTCTGGCTTCTATCCCAAAACAAAATCATGACCAGAGATAATCTTAGGCATAGGGGTATTCAAAAACCTTTGGTTTGTGAGCTCTGTAGTGAACTAGAATCTGTTAAACACCAGTTCTTTGACTGCTTAGTGTCTAGATTGCTTTGGGCTGTGGTGCAAGAGATCTTTGTTGTAGAAATTGTTGATTACTTATCCCTTGCATCCAAATGGCTTTGCAATAATAGATTTGAGCAGTTGAATGTTGTTTCATCTGCTGTTATGTGGTGCATTTGGAACAATAGGAACCATTTGGTGTTCAACAGAAAACTTGGATTTTTATGAAACAAGTGTGGGTTACTCGTATCATACCTAAGGAATTGGTAGATTTCTTTCAAATCCCTGGAGTGGGATCTGGTGGAAAGATTCAAAAACTCTCTGGTGAGAAAACTGAAGATGGTGCCGTCGCTGATGCCAGACTGAAGTGCACGTCCTTTGATTGGATCTCGACCTGGAAATCATCTATGACTTCTATCCACCAGGGGCGCGCCTTCAAAGCTTACCTGCTGAAGCACCTAGAGGAATCCGACAACATTCATGTGGTGATATGATGGCTTGGCTTCCTGGCGTGAGGCTTTAGCTTGCATATATCGTAGATGTGTTTGGTTTTCTCAGAGTCGGTTCAGCTGGGCTAAAAGGAACTGTTGGTGCTGTGGTTGTATGCTATTTTCTCCTGGATTGTTTCAGGTACTTAAGACCCCAGTCTAGCTGGTGGGCTAGATTTTTTCTTTTACCTTGTCATCAAAAAAACGTTGTTATGTTTCATTTTCAATAAGAATGAAGCTGAGGAGCGCTCCCTCTTAGTCTAAAAAATACAACTTAGTGTACATTGTGTTTCTGCACCCGGGTTCATCTGCGCCTTTTATTTGAAATGTTTTTTGAACATAATTAAAAATGTTAATTTTTTAAAATGTTTCGTGTGTATCTTAACATGTTACATGCTTACAAAGTTGTTTTAGGAAAAATCAACATGTTTTGTGTCCTGTGTAAAAAAGATAAATTTTTATGCTAAAATAGTTTATTTCTTGAGACATTTTTTGTTTTTGCACACAGGTACAAAAATTATCGGTTTTATGTGAAATTACATGCACACATAGTACATGTCCCTCTACATGCAAAAAAAAATCCTAAATTTGTTTAAAATTTTGAAATATGTTTTGTAGATACCGGGTGCATATGCACTCGGGGTCGGTTTTGAGTTTCACCAACTTAGTAGCATTTTGAAATTAGGCTGGTGCCAATGCACCGCCCCACTCTAGCCTCGCCACGTCAGCTTTTTCCCCACTTTCACCCCACTCTCACCCCACCTTGCCAATGCATGGGCTATAGTGAGACCTCTCACTTCTCTCTCCTCCACATCAGCTTTTCTCTCTCCTCAACATTAGCTTTTCTTTTTCAGATTACAACATTAAAAGTAATGCAAGGAAATTATTTTATTGAACTAAAATTGTTACCGATTACATCATAAAAAGAAATTACATAAAAATTTGAAAAAATTACATAAAAAATTGAAAAAATTACATAATCTAGGCATTATGAGCCCACACATGCTCAATCAAATCTTGCTGGAGCTGTGTATACACCGGTGAGTCCCTCATTTCGTTGTCCATCTGAATCCTGGCTGCTAGGCTTGGTGGTGCATGGTGGTGTATAGCAGGGCCGACATTGGACTCAACGGTCTCATAGTTGTGCTCCAAATTTGTACCACGCTCATCGTCGATGATCATGTTGTGCAGAATGACACATGCACGCATGATCAACCCAAGAGTACGCCTCGAGTAGGAGCGTCCCGGAACTGCTAGAATGTTGAACCTAGCCTTCAGCACTCCAAAGGCACACTCGACATCTTTGCGCCAAGCTGATTGAGCAGCAGTGAACATTCGCTGCTTTTCACTTTGTGGAAGAGTAACACCTTTCATGAACACCGGCCAGGAGGGGTAGATGCCGTCGGCAAGGTAGTAACCATAGTTGTACTCGTGTCCATTCACCGTGAAGTTCACTACGGGTGCTTCTCCCCTAAGCACGTCGTGAACAACGGCGACTGGTTGAGTACATTGAGGTCGTTGTTGGACCCGGCCACTCCAAAAAAGGCATGCCAGATCCAGCGATCATACGACGCAACGGCTTCTAAGATTATGGTAGGGTGTTTGATGTCTCCCCTTGTGAATTGACCAGCAAAAGCCACTGGGCAGTTCCTCCACTGCCAATGCATGCAATCTATGCTCCCTAACATGCCCGGAAAGCCACGCTCCTCCGCTTTCGCTAACAGACGCTGAGTATCCTCGACAGTAGATCGACGGCAAAAGTGTTCTCCGTAACAGGCAATGATGCCTTCACAGAATCTATCTAGACAATCTGATGAAGTTTGTCTAGCTAACTTAAGCCACTCATCTATTGTATCTGCAGAGGCTCCATAAGCTAATAGACGCAAAGCCGCAGTACACTTTTGCAGGGGAGAATGACCAGCACGGTTGAGAGCATCATTCCTTTGGGTGAAATACGGAGAGTATTCACCCAATCTATCCACAATGCTTAGGAAAAGGGATCGCCTCATCCGATACCTTCGCCGAAAGAAGCTCGGAGGATAGTTGCAGTCGTCGGCGAAGTAGTCCTCGAACAGCCGATCGTGGGCACCAAGACGATCACGTCTGATGAACTCTCGGCGCTTTCGCGGACGTCTTGGCTCCTCCTCCTCCTCGTTCAGCATCTCCTCCTCGTACTCCGCCTGGAATGCAGCGATCAGCTCACCCTCTAGTCCGTCGCTCAAACTGCTTGACGAAGACATGGCGTTCAGAGGGAGTGGAAATGGAGAGTGGAGGAGATGAAATGGGTGTGGAGTGAGTGAAATCATATGCAGGTATTTATAGAGGGGGGCTGAAATTTTAGCGTTTTTGAACTACCAACGGCTACCCCAACGGCTAGGCGGGTGGGCGATCCGATCGCGCCACCTCGCCCACTGCCGCCCCTCCCGCCCCCACCCCCGCCGCCCACGCCCTCCCGCCCCCGCCGCCCTCCCGCCCCACTCCCGCCCGCCACCCTCGCTGCCCGCCGCCGCCGCCCCGCCTCCGCCCCGCTCCTCCTCCCGCCGCCAACGCAGGCGATAGCCGGCGGGAGCGGGGCGCCCGCCGGCGCCCCGCCGGCCCTCCCTCCGTCCGCCTCCCGCCCCCTCTCCCGCCCCGTCGCCGCCCTTACCGCCCGCGCTCCAACCTGCAATGGCACCAGCCTTATATGCAAGCTATGCTTGGTCAAGATGAGTCTAGCTCATTCGGCTAGGAAAGTGGATGTACAACCTAGCCATCCAGGTTTAAGTCCCCACGGACGCAGAATTGGGTTCTTATTATTTAAAAAAAAAACCATTGTAGGGGCTTCCCGTCGCCTCCGCCGCCATGGTTAGCCTCCATCAGTATGCTCTTCGCAGGTTTTTGTTGAATAAAATTTAAATAATAGCCGTATGCATCTCTTCAGACGTGGTCTCAACCTTTTCTTTGTAATGCAACTTTAATTTTTATGATTGTGAAACTTTGTCAACCTACAGCTAACAATTTCTAGCTGACATTTATGGATCGATGCCTAAGCCTGCGTGGGCCAAGAATGATCGATGCCTAAGCCTGCGTGGGCCCAGAAGGCGGCCCGACTCTGTTGCTCCTGGCGCTTATGCGTATGTAGGTCACACTCCCTTCTCCATCGCGAAAGAAAAACAAAACAACGCCGCCGCAAATCCCTCAGCATCCTCCGCCGGCGGCGGCGATGAAGCATCGGCGTCTCTGGCCCTCGGCAATGAAGCACCGCCGTCTCTGGCTCCATCGGGGCCCCGCCCGTCCACCTCCTTCGAAGCGGCGAGAGCAGTTTAGGAAAGTGTGACTAATTCCATTGATTGACAGAGAGAATACATATATGGGAGGTTACAGAGGGAGAGCACAACGTGCTGTGATCCTATAACTAAGGAGCACTATCGCTAGTCTAGTTACAACAGTAGACGTGACAGAGAGGTGTGTTCAACAGCCCCCCGCAGTCGGAACGACGCTAGAGGCGACGTTAAGGCTGGACCGAAATTCCTGGAACACACTGGTCGGCAACCCCTTGGTGAAGATATCAGCATATTGAGAGCTTGTAGGAACATGGAGAACACGAGCTTCACCAAGAGCAACCCGATCACGAACAAAGTGGAGATCAATCTCGACATGCTTGGTTCGTTGATGTTGCACGGGGTTTGATGACAAGTACATGGCACTGATGTTGTCACAATAGACAATGGTAGCCCGTGGCGGAGTATGGTGAAGTTCTTGCAGTAGTTGACGAAGCCAACATGATTCAGCAATGCAATTTGCAACCGCTCGATATTCAGCCTCGGCACTTGAGCGGGAGACGGTGTGCTGCCGCCGGGAAGACCAGGAGACCAGATTGTTGCCCAGAAAAACACAAAATCCCGATGTGGACTTCCGAGTGTCAGGGCAACCGGCCCAATCTGCATCCGAATATGCAATGAGGTCATGCGGAGAGGATCTGTACAGCTGCAGCCCATAATGGGAGGTCCCCTTGATGTACCGTAGGATCCTTTTGACCAACTGAAGATGGGAGTCTCGGGGGTCATGCATAAATAGGCACACCTGTTGAACCGCATAGGAAATGTCGGGGCGGGTGAGTGTAAGATATTGGAGGGCACCCGCCAAACTCCGGTAGAGGGTAGGATCAGCCACACGAGCACCATCAGTGGCGGATAATTTAGAACGAGTGTCAACAGGAGTGGGAATAGGATTGCATTGAAGCATAGTAGCTCGTTCAAGAATTTCCAAGGCATATTGTTGTTGGGAGAGAAAGAGACCCTCTTTGGTGCGGTGTACATTAATGCCAAGGAAATGATGAATGTCACCTAGATCACTCATGGAGAATTCGGTTTTGAGAGAGGTGATGATGGAGTCTAAGAGGGTGGTGGTGTTGGCGGTGAGGATGATATCATCAACATACAAGAGGAGATAGGCAACCGAGGCACCATGTTTGTAAATGAACAGGGAGGAATCACTCTTGGAGGCCACAAAACCAGTGGAGGTAATGAATGAAGTGAATCGGTGAAACCAAGTGCGAGGTGCTTGTTTGAGGCCATAAAGTGATTTGTTCAAACGACAAACATGAGATGGATGAGTGGAATCAACAAAGCCAGAGGGTTGCTCACAGTATACCGTTTCCTGTAGCTCACCATGAAGAAAGGCATTTTTGACATCCATTTGATGAATAGGCCACGAGTGAGAGGTGGCAAGACTGAGCACAACACGGATGGTGGCGGGCTTCACCACAGGACTGAATGTCTCATCATAATCGACACCGTGTTGTTGAGTAAATCCGCGGACCACCCAACGAGCCTTGTACCGTGAGAGAGATCCATCGGGGTTGAATTTATGCCGAAAAATCCATTTGCCGGTCACGACGTTAACACCTGCAGGACGAGCAACTAAAGACCACGTGTCATTCCGCATTAGGGCATTAAATTCATCAAGCATAGCATCATGCCAATTGGGGTCCTTAAGGGCAGATCGGTATGTGGGTGGAAGGGGAGAGAGTGTACTGTTATTGGTGGTGTGCAAGGAAAAATATTGTTTAGGCATAGAATAACCCTGTTTTCCCCTGGTGATCATTTCATGTGCATTAGTGGGTGGCTGTACCGTTTTTGCTCGTGGTGGCAGAGAGACAGGGACTGGCGAGCAATGATTGGCTGGAGAAGATTCGGTGGAGGGTCCCGTCTGGGAGGTGGCAGCGGTGGATGAGCGGGAGCCGCGACGATTGGTGGTGGGTGGAGTGGGCTCGGCAGGCGAGGGGGATCCTGTCGGGGGACAGGCCGGGGAGGTGGGGCTGGGGGGACCGGATGGGACGGGCGCGGCAGGCGAGGCTGGCGTGGCCTGGACCGGTGGTGGGCCGCTGCGGGCGGCTGGCGGAGCGGGATTGGCGTGGGGAGGCGTGGTGCGGTACGAGGTAGGTGGGGTGGGGATCCCGAAGGAGATGCGGATCGGATCTGGGGCAGGATCTGGCTGGGCTGGATCTTCTGTGGAGGGAGCTGTGTTGTCTGGAGAGAAATAGGGAAATTTGGTTTCATCAAAAATAACGTGCCTGGAGACTATGACACGGCGAGTAAGAAGATCCAGACAGCGGTAACCTTTGTGCTCGCGGGGATAGCCGAGGAAGACACAACGAGTGGAGCGAGGGGAGAGTTTGTGGTCAGCGGTGGCATATAGGTTGGGGTAGCATAGGCAACCAAAAACACGCAGATGATCATAGGATGGGGAGACACCGTAGAGGGAGAAGTGAGGGGTGCTGAACGAGATGGAACGAGATGGGCGTATGTTGAGAAGATGAGTGGCGGTGTGAAGGGCTTCAGCCCAAAAGGGAGGTGGAAGGTGGGCATGGAGAAGGAGCGTGCGGACGATATCGTTGGTAGTGCGAATGAGGCGCTCGGCTTTGCCATTTTGGGGCGAGGTGTGTGGACAGGAGAGGCGAAACGAGACACCATGGAGAGAGAAGAAGTCACGGAGGGCACTTGTGAGGAACTCGCCACCATTATCACATTGCAGGCATTGTATGGGAACATAAAATTGTGTGAGTACAAAATGAAAGAAACGCTGAATAGTGGCACACGTATCTGATTTATTTCTCAAAGGAAAGGTCCACGAATAATGTGAGTAATCATCCAAAATGACTAAATAATATTTGTAACCGGAAAAACTAAGAACGGGAGAGGTCCACAAGTCACAGTGCACGAGTTGGAAGGCAGCGGAAGTACGAGTGGTGGAGGTGGGGAAGGGTAAGCGAGGCTGGCGGCCAAGTTGACACGCCTCACAAGTGGTAGATCGACGAGTGGAGCTATTATTACATTGAAGAAAATCCAAAGGCAAATGTGATGATGATGAGGCTCCGGGGTGCCCGAGTCGCTGGTGCCATAGATCGCCGGTGGTGATGGAGTAGGCGGCATGAGTGGCGGTCTTGGAGCCGAAGAACGGGTAGAGGTCCCCGTCACTATTGCAGCGAAGAAGAAGGGTCTTGGTGGCTAGGTCCTTCACGGAAAAACCGAAAGGGTCAAACTCAATGGATACATGATTATCGCGTGTAAATTGACGGACAGAAATTAAGTTCTTGACAATGTTGGGGGATACTAAGACATTCTGGAGGAGGAGAGGAAGAGAGGAAATTTGCACAGAACCTATAGCATGAACAGGAAGTCTAGACCCATTGCCAACAATGATATGTGACGAATTTAAATGACCAAAATTGGAGTGAGAGGAGGTCAAGTTACCCATCTTACCGGTGACGTGTGAGGTGGCACCCGAATCCATAATCCATTCCGGCTGCTGTGTGGAGGAATTGTTGCTCATCGCGGCATGGATCATGGCGTTGTGATCAAAGGAGTAGGGCGCCAAGGTGCTCGAGGACTGCTGCGGCTGAGGACCCGAGAGCATGGCGGGGTACACCTGGGTGTGCGAGCCAGGGCGCGGACCCAGGACACCAGAGGCGTTCGGCGGGATCCAAGGCAGGCGAGCCGGAGGGAAAGGGGCGCCCATGGGCGCGAAGTATCCCAACCACGGCTGCTGGGAGCTGTGGCCGCCACTGCGCCCCCCGTAGTCGCCACCACGACCGCCATAGGAAGGGGAGCCGCGGCCCTGGCCGCCGCCAAGGTGCTGTTGCGAGGGGTGCCCGCCACCGCGGCCATGACCCTGACCAGACCCGTGTTGGAACCCAGGGATGGGGTTGTTGCCACGGTAATTTGGGCTGACGCCAGGGATGGCGCTGCCGCTGCCTCCTGGTGAGCGGGACGGGCCGCCACGGCCACCGCCACCGCCAGATGGCCCGCGGTTGCCCGTGTGTGCGGCATAGACTTGGGCACCGCTGTCCTCACTGTCGGAGGTGACCTCAGCGAGTTGGAGACGAGAGGTGCAGTCGGCGAAGGACGGGAGAGCAGTCTTGAGGATCTCCGCTTGCAGCTTGTACCTTTTGCCGAGGCCGTCGACGAATTGGAGGGCAAGGTCGTGATCATCGACGGGATGGCCAATGGCATCCAGATCATCGGCGAGTGCCTGCAGCTTGCTGGCATAGGTGGCAATGGACATGTCGCCGCGTGGGGTGTTGCGGAAGGCCTTGCTGAGGTAGAGGTATCGCTGCGACTGATTGTCGAGAAAGAACCGATGCAGACGTCTCCAGGTGGTGCCGGCGAGGCCATCGGCCCCTTGAACCAGCCGATGCAGCTCGGGAGTCAACGTGGCCATGAACCAAAGGCTGAGATGGATATCCACAGCACGCCAGCCAGCGTCGGGGTCGCGAGGGGCAGCACCCTCGGTGACATGGTCCATGACCTGGTACATGGTGAGGAGAAATTTGAGGATCTGCCTCCATTGAGAAAAATTGGCACCGGAGGAGTTCACTTGGAACTTGACATAAGTGTGGATCTGAATGCCGAGAATTGGGTGGGAGTAGGCGGCGGTCGGAAGTTGGGAGGGGAAGACCAGCGCCGGAGCAGTGACGGGGGCAGGGATCATCGGCAGTTGAGAGGTGAGGCTGGAGAGATCGAGAGCATCGGAGGCGGAGGGAGTTGGGGGCGCACGGGGCATGGAGGGTGGGATTGGAGGAGGGGTATGGGGATCGGTGTCTAGGTTTAGGTTTGGGAACGTGGGGGAGGTGACGGCCGGCATGGAAGCCGACGCCGACGAGGGTGAGGTCTCGGCCATGGAGAAGGGAAGAGGAAGGGGAAGGCTCTGATACCAAGCAGTTTAGGAAAGTGTGACTAATTCCATTGATTGACAGAGAGAATACATATATGGGAGGTTACAGAGGGAGAGCACAACGTGCTGTGATCCTATAACTAAGGAGCACTATCGCTAGTCTAGTTACAACAGTAGACGTGACAGAGAGGTGTGTTCAACAGCGAGGCGCGCTCGCTGCTACTCCTCCGGTGAACCACCACGGGGGACACGACGAACTGGTGCTACTTCTCTTCGAGACGCCCTCCGGCTTCGCGATTTTCCGCTTCTGCGAGTTCCTCCTCGACGAACCAGATCCCATGGGGTTCATATGGGCCCAGTTCGCTGAAAACTGGAGTTCAAACATGATCGTTTGGCTGACTCACTTCCAAACCTTCGAGGACAAGGCCAGCGCCATCAACCAAGACACCGGTGTCAGCGCAGGGCTCGCCGAGATGATCAAGAAGTGGCACTCCCCTGGGCAGAAAATGGCTGTGGGAAAGCCCGAGTACAAGGCAATCATCGAGGAAAGCCTCTGCATACACTGCCTGCACGGCCCGATCGTGATGGAGCTGATGTGGGGCATACAGAGATGGCTGCCGAGCTCCGTGCCCGGAGAGAAAACGCAGCTGGCCGAGGAGGACCGCCTCCCGCTTAGCCGAGGGCTGCGAGATTTCCTACGTCGTTATGGCTGTGATGATGTCAGACCGGAGATGGTCAATGCTAGAATTGCCAAGACGGCTGCCTACTTGTTTTTCGAGTGTGATTCCGTCGAGAAGGATAATTCCGCTGCCTTGCACAAGGGAGCTGGCCTCATTAAGAATATCTCTGGCGTCAGCTGCGGGGACTGGAGCTTAATGAAGATTGCGGCGGCTCTGAAGATAGTATGTTGGCCTGAAGAAGCTGGCAGCTATTGTGAGATGTTTTCAGAAGACGTGGTATCGAAGCTGGTGAATGATGCACCGTTGTATGAAAATGTGCTGCATGCGGGTTCTTGCTTGGGAATCTACAACCATATGGTGTATGCTCAGAAAGTCAGGGCTAAGAAAAGTGAACTGTTGAAATCATTGATCGAGGAGGCCAAGGAAGCAAATGAAGCTCAACAAGCGGAAGTTGCCCGCGAAGAATCTGTTCATTGACCTGAACAACCGTGTGGTGTATGCTCCTAGAGTCATTTGAAGCTTCTCGTAGCTAGCTGAAATTATTATAAAAACAGCTAACTAATTTGTTTTTTGGAGCCTAGGTTCAAAAAATGACGTTGGCTAGCTAGTTTGTTTCTGGAGTACTTTTTTTTTTTGGATATTAATCTCGCGATCATGTTTGGTCTTAGACTGGCTAGGGTCTTTGGAGAAAAAGAACCGGCCGGGATTGCAATGACTGAAACTTGGAACTTGAGATTTTGGTTCGTCAGAATCGTTGTGTAGTACCGTTCGCAAGTTCAAGGAATATTTGTATTGTGGAACAAATGTCAAGAGATGAGAATTGGTTCATCTTCTCTAGATGACATTCTGCACATTAAAGAATGCTCATATTGGAGTATCACCGTAATCTTCTCTACTAACTCCATACTGGTTGTTGACAGGAGTATTACGCACTTTGAGAAAAAAAACTTTCACTGCTAATTTGGTCAACAAAATATGTGATATATGCCATAAAAATTGTATCATTGGATTTATATTAAAAAAATGATATAATTTTTGTTATATATATCATATATTTATTGACTAAACTAGTAGTCAAAGTTCTCCTCGAAATGCATAATACCCCTGTAAACCGGTGTGGAGGGAGTAGATTACATTTCGCATGTGCGGGGAATATTTGTCTAGACCACGGGCCAACGTTTAATGTGCGATCTTGTTGTCATGTCCTATAGTCTGCATTTGGCAATGTATATGTAACGCCATGCTATCCGCTATGTTCTTCATCATGAGGTGTGTTTGTTAAATGTGCTCAGGTTTTATTGTAGATGTTGATCTGTTGCGATTCAAATGGTCTCTCTGAAGTAGAACCTGTTTGGTCTGATTCCCATACACGCTGACTGCTCATATGAACGTGGCCTTCAAACATCATCGTCGCGTGAGCTGAGCGGTGTTGAGGCAGTGCCTCAGTAGTTTTAGGTAAGTTGAGAGTGATTTAGTACTATTAACCGAACAGAGATTACATGGGAGTTCTAGGAGGCCACGATGGGCATGAGATCCTACATAATAGGAGACTACTGTTACAGGGAATAAACGTGACAGCCTACTGTATATACAAGCATCGTTCAACCCCCCCCCCCACAGTCGGAACGACGCTGGCATCGACGTTAAGGCTGGAACGAAATTCTTGGAACACACATGTTGGCAATCCTTTGGTGAAGATGTCTGCAAATTGTGAGCTGGTGGGAAAGTGCAGAACTTTGGCTTCACCGAGAGCGACACGGTCACGAACGAAGTGTAGGTCAATCTCAATATGCTTTGTCCTCTGGTGCTAGACTAGGTTGGAGGACATATACATGGCACTGACATTGTCACAGTAAACAATGGTGGTACAAGCAGTATGATGATGAAGTTCTTGAAGGAGTTGTCGCAGCCAACATGATTCCGCAATACAATTTTCCACTGCACGGTATTCCGCTTCTGCACTTGACCTTGAGACAGTGGGCTGGCGTCGAGAGGACCAGGAGATCAGGTTAGCGCCAAGGAACACACAAAACCCAGAGGTGGACTTACGGGTGTCCGGGCACCCAGCCCAATTAGCATCAGAATATGCAATGAGATCAATTGAAGAACCCCGATGAATCTGCAAGCTAGCCATAGTGTGACGTCCCCTTGATGTACCTCAATATACGCTTGATGAACTGAAAATGAGAGTCCCTTGGATCATGCATAAACAAGCACACTTGGTGCACCGCATAAGATATGTCTGGGCGGGTAAGTGTGAGGTACTGCAAGGCGCCCGCGATGCTCATGTAAATGGCCGGACCAACCCGAGACCCATCATGAGAGGAGAGCTTATTGTGTGTGTCAATGGGAGTGGAGATAGGGTTGCAATTCAGCATATGTGCTCTCTCTAAGACTTCCAAGGCATATTGTTGTTGAGAGAGGAAGAGACCCTCATTGGTGCGGTGAACATTGATGCCCAAGAAATGATGAATATCACCAAGATCACTCATGGAAAACTCATGGCTAAGGGAGTGAATGATGGAGTGGAGGAGTGGCGTGGTGTTGGCTGTGAGTATGATGTCGTCAACATACAATAGGAGATATGTGATGACCCACAAGTATAGGGGATCGCAACAGTCTTCGAGGGAAGTATTACCCAATTTATTGATTCGACACAAGGGGAGACAAAGAATACTTGTAAGCCTTAACAGCGGAGTTGTCAATTCAGCTGCACAACAGACTTGCTCGCAAGAGTTTATCAATAGTAACAGTTTTATGGCGTAGGAATAGTGAAATAACAGCAGCGGTGAAATAAAGACAGCTAGTGATTATAGTAAACAGCAGGATTAAAATACTGTAGGCACAGGGACGGATTTAACGGGCGTTGCATGGATAAGAGAAACTCATGTAACAATCAAAGCGGGGCATTTGCAGATAATATTAAAACGGTATCCAAGTACTAATCAATCAATAGGCATGTGTTCCATATTTAGTCGTACGTGCTCGCAATGAGAAACTTGCACAACATCTTGTCCTACCAGCCGGTGGCAGCCGGGCCTCTAGGGAAACTACTGGATATTAAGGTACTCCTTTTAATAGAGTGCGGAGCAAAGCATTAACACTCCGTGAACACATGTGATCCTCACATCACTACCATCCCTCCGTTGTCCCGATTTACTTGGGGCCATTGGTTCCGGACAGCGACATGTGTATACAACTTGCAGTAAGATCATAAACAACGAATATCTTCATGAATCAATAACATGTTCAGATCTGAGATCATGGCACTCGGGCCCTAGTGACAAGCATTAAGCATAACAAGTTGCAACAATATCATAAAAGTGACTTCTACGGATACTAGGCACTATGCCCTAACAATCTTATGACTATTACATGACCAATCTCATCCAATCCCTACCATCCCCTTCAGCCTACAGCGGGGGAATTACTCACACATGGATGGGGAAACATGGCTGGTCGATGGAGAGGCGTTGGCGGTGATGGCGGTGAAGATCTCCTCCAATTCCCCGTCCCGGAGTGCCAGAACGGAGACTTCGGCTCTGAGACGGAGTTTCGCGATGTGGCGGCTCTCCGGAGGGTTTCGCGATTTCGACTTCTCCGTGCGTTTCAGTCGAACCCAATAAGTAGTCCGAAGGGCGTCGGAGGCCGGCCGAGGGGCCACACCACATGGCCGCGCGGGCCCCCGGCCGCGCCGCCATATGGTGTGGGGCCCTCGGGCCTCCACCTCTCTTGCCCTTCGGCTCCGTCAATATTCTGTAAAATAGGGCCTTCTGCATAAATTCCGAGGATTTTCGCGAAATTTGGATTTCTGCACAAAAACGAGACACGAGCAGTTCTGCAAAACAGCGTTAGTCCGTGTTAGTTGTATCCAAAATACACAAATTAGAGGAAAAACAATAGCAAAAGTGTTCGGGAAAGTAGATACGTTTTGGACGTATCAACTCCCCCGCTTAGCTTATTGCTTGTCCTCAAGCAATTCAGTTAACAACTGAGCGATAAAAGAACTTTCACGAACACATTTGCTCATATGATGTATATATTCTCATGCTATGGCTAATACTTAAGCAGTTCATAATGAGATACATGCAAATAAGATCACCCAACAGCTATGTCAATCATGGAGAGGTACCAACAATTAATAATAAGCACCATGAATCATGTATATAAACAGGATTGCAATGTTCATAAGAGAATATGATAAAGTGGTATCTCGCTTGCCCGTATTTGATCGGCAAAACATAAATGCCGAGGCACCTCTTGAGTTCATAGAAAGACTAGAAGTAGTGATTGTCAAAGATAAAAGCATCAAAGTTATACCACAATCAATCATATTTTGAGACAAGCATATTATACTAAGAATGACAGTTGTGCTCTCAAGATAGTGCTCAAAGAAAGAATGGAGACACAACATAAAAGTAAAAGATTGACCCTTCGCAGAGGGAAGCAGGGATTAACATGCGCTAGAGCTTTTCATTTGTAAAGCAGGAGTAAAAATATTTTGAGAGGTGTTTGTTGTTGTCAACGAATGGTAATGGGTACACTAACTACCTCATCAACCGGACTCACAAGAGCGGCTCCCATTTTATTTATTTTTGGTTGGCACTCCTTCCAACCTTTCTTTCACAAACCATGGCTAACCGAATCCTCGGGTGCCTGCCAACAATCACATACCATGAAGGAGTGCCTTTTATTTAAGTTTTATTATGATGATGACACTCCCCCAACCTTTGCTCACACAAGCCATGGCTAACCGAATCCTTCGGGTGCCGTCCAACAATCACAAACCATGGAGGAGTGTCTATTTAAGTTAATTAATTCGGGACTGGGAATCCCATTGCCACTCTTTTGCAAAATTATTGGATAAGCGGATGTGCCACTAGTCCATATGAGAGTCCGTCAAAAGTAAATGACAAGGTTGAAAGCTAAACACCACATACTTCCTCATGAGCTATGAAACATTAACACAAATTGAGAAGCATTTTGAAAGTTTTAAAGGTAGCGCATGAGAATTTACTTGGAATGGTTTGAAATGCCATGCATAGGTATTTATGGTGGACACTTTGGAACAACTTGGTTTTCAGGTGTTTGGAAGCACGAGCGGCGTTCCCGCTCAGTACAAGTGAAGGCTAGCAAAAGACTGGGAGCGACAAATCAAGTGAGCAAACTGTCATAATCATGCTTGCGGCAAAATAAGTTAACGGAGGCATAAAAGTGATGCAAGAACTCTGAAGCAATATAAATCATCGAGGCTTAATTGACTTTTTGTTCAGTCATATGCATGCGTGAGCATGTGCCAAGTCGATATAAATGAATTATTCAGAGGAGGATACCACAATTCCATACTTACTTATGAATAAAACAATGCAAGCAAACATCCATGACATGCTACTCATATTAATAAATTGGAGCTAAACATGAGAGATCATGAACTACTAGACTTTCTCAAATAACATATACCTCACATGAACCAACTAAGCATGCTCATATGGATGAGTATATGTACAAAAATGAAAGCAAATAGAGTTCATACCAGCCTCTCACCACAATCAGATTGTCGTAGATCGTCATTATTGCCTTTTCACTTGTGTAGCTTGGATAATATGAAATGAAAACCACGCTCCAGCCACCGAAGACCATTGAACTCATGATGAACTTTACAAACCAAAGAAGAACAGCAAATATTTTTGGTGTTTTCGAATTAGAAACAAGAACGAAAGAAAACAAGCAAACAAAGCAAAATCTTTTTGGGTTTTCTTGTAGCAAACCAATGATAGTAAATAAAGCAAACTAAGAGCAAGGACCCAAATAAACAAATGGTGAAGAGAAACAACATAAATATTTTTGGTCTTTTTGTGTTTTAGGAAAGAAACAAAGTGAAAACAAAAGAATGTAAACTAACAGAAACACAAAAAAGCAGGATGACAGAAATCTGCCAAATCCTGACAGCAGTACAGAAATCGAAATTAACAAAAATCTTCCATTGCTCAGACCAAAAAGTGTTCAACTAATGAAAGTTAGATAACAACCTGGGGAACATGCTCAAAAATTGGCAACTCAAAATAACGTTCTGGCTGTGAATTTTTTGGTAACAGCACAGAATCTGTTTTTGGACAGCACTTCCCCAAATATCATCTCCTCTCATTAGAAAACCACTCTAGAGACTAAACAAATATGTACAAGTATTCAGCAACCATAATATGCAAAGAATGAGTGATGCCGGTATACCTCCCCCCAAGCTTAGGCTTTTGGCCTAAGTGGAGTTCATTCCCAACGAGGGTCGGAGTTCCACGCCGGTGGATCATACATGGAGTGGTAATAGGGCCCCTGTGCAGAAGAATATCGTGGAGGTTCCACATGCCCATGATGTTGATATGAGGAGCTCGCTGCATCGGATGAAGAGTCGGGGTGCTCCTCGGCCTCCTCCACATCTTCCCTTGCACGACGGCTTTCCCTTTCTATGTATGCGTTTAGCTCATTTTCTGTGATCGACCACCCGTCCCTAGCATCAAGGTTAAACAAAGCAGTGCAGGCAAGCGTACTAGTTTTTCAATTTTCTTAGTTATACTCCAACTTTTCTTATACAAAGTTATCCTATAATGCAGGTTGTTCAAATTAGATGCATCTGAAATAAACTCATGTCTGATCATGGAGACAACATCAAGTTTCTCTATAGAAAGCGGAATATCTAAATGGTGAGGTCCTACACCATGCATAGCTAATAAGCGAGAGGCGATAAGACCTCCACAAATTCCTCCTTTCTCACGGTTAGTAGCAAGTCTACAAGCTATTAAAGCACCCAAATTATAAGTCCTATCCTGTTGCAAAGCAGCAGCTAAGAAAGCCAAATCTTGGACAGATAATTTACCTCCAGTCCTTCTCGCAAGAACGCACTTTGTAATGAAATAGGCAAAGTAGCGGATGGCTGTTGAATGCTACTAATCTTACCACTATCATTGGAGAAGCTCCTCCCATTACAAATCCTCGCATAAAGATTTGAGAGCTCCCGCGGTGTTCCCCTGATCTTCTCGCAGGATCCCCACCGCGGCACTCTAATCGCTGTACAAAAATCACTGAAAGGCAAGTCGATAGTTTTGTTATAAATCTTATACCGAATCATGGGGTCAGTTTGAGACCGGTGAATTTCGAAATCCTGCACAACCGACACCGTTAGTTTAGCATATTGGTGAGGTTCACCAACAGCAAAATCTCCCAATCCTGCATTGGAAATTAGTGTTTGAACGTCTTGCAGGATTCCTGCATTCCGCATAAAGTCCGTGCATGGGTAATAAGAGGGGTATACTCCCTCTTCACGATGAACTCTCATGACTTGCTGTACCTCCAACTCTTCTTGGTTAAGTTGGTGCATACTTCCTTCCATTTTCTGAAATTTTTCAACAATCATTATAAAATTTGATTTCAAGGTATGTAATTAAAGGGAACTACTATAGGAACTTGCTAGAGTACTAAGCATGCATCAAAATTAATTTCTACCACTCAAAACAAGCATGCAAGCTCACTAAACATGTTATCTACAGCAGCAAAATATTCAAGATATACTCAACCAAATGAAATTCTAATTGGACAATCAAAGGAGTCACATACCAAGGAGTAAATGTGCCAAATTTCAAACAGAAATCTGGGCTGAGCAAGGAGATCGAAAAATCGCGAGTTCTTGAGCAGAAACGAGAGAGAAACTTGGTACGAGTTTTTTCGGGAGAGAAGATGCTGGGAGGAAGAGATGATGTAGTGGGCAAGGGGTGGCCCACACCACAAGGTGGCGCGGCCCCTTGCTGGCGCGCCGCCTATGGTGTGGCACCTCTGGTGCCCCACAGGTCATCCTGTGCTCCCAGTGCCTCGTTGAAAAATAGGACCAACGGTGTAATTTTTGTAATTTTTAGAGAACTTCGAAAAATGTACATTTCTGGGTATTAAATTAATGATTACTGCGCAGGAAAATGTTTTCTAAAATCTTAAATAGTTAAAGCATATTACAAAACAAAAGTGCTACAGCAAGTAAAATAGGTGAAGGGAGAAAGAAAGAAAGAAATGTTGTTTAGCTCTCTTATGCATTAAAATATACTTGTTAACAAGGTTGATCAAGTCTTGCTACCAAATAAATTTTATATGACATAAGAAGAAATAAACCTCAAATCAATCATGTTACCTTATATTGAATTGATATGGATCCAATCACAAGAGTTTGATATTCTTCTTTAGGCTCATATATAGGACAATCAATGGATTCCACTTTGATAGTTTTCACATTAAAAATTGTATTAACTCCACATACTTTATCGATCCTCTTGGGAAAATAGACAGTGTGTTCCTTATCATCAACATTGAAAGTAACCATGCCTTTATTGCAATCAATAACAGCCCCTGCAGTATTAAGAAAGGGTCTTCCAAGAATAATGGACATATTATCATCTTCGCATTTCCAACACAACGAAATCAGTTAATATCAAGCAATGCTGAGTAACTTGAACAGGAACATTTTCACATAAACCAACAGGAATAGCAGTAGATTTATCAGCCATTTGCAAAGATATATCAGTTGGTATCAATTTATCTAAATCAAGTCTCTTATAAAGAGAAAAAGGCATCACACTAACACCTGCTCCCAAATCACATAGAGCAGTTCTAACATAATTATTCTTGATGGAACAAAGAATAGTAGGTATACCTGGGTCTCCAAGCTTCTTTGGAATCTTACCATTGAAGGAGTAATTAGCGAGCATAGTGGAAATTTCCTCATTGGGGATTTTCCTTTTGTTAGTAACAATATCTTTCATATACTTTGAATAAGGAGGCAATTTAATAGCATCAGTCAAAGGGATTTGCAAAAATAAAGGTTTCATCCAATCACAAAATTTATTATAATGTTCCTCCTCCTTTGATTTTAGTTTCTTAACAGGAAAAGGCATTTGCTTTTGAACCCAAGGTTCTCTTTCATTACCATGTTTCTCAGTAATAAAATCTTCTTTAGTGTACTTTTTATTTTTAGCAGGTTTTTCAGGTTCTTTTTCAATTTCTTCTTTATCGGAGTATCATTCTTATCATTATCTTCCTCATGTTCATTACCACTTTCAGTTTCAGCAGAAATAGAAATACTATTAGGATCATTAACAGGTTCAGAGGATTCTACAACATTCTTATGTTTCTTTTTCTTTTTCTTAGATGGAGCACTAGTTTTAATTAGTTGAGAATCTTGTTCAATTCTTTTAGGATGCCCTTCAGGATATAGAGGATCCTGGGTAGAAACACCACCTCTATTTGTTACTTCATAAGCATGTTTTTCTTTAGAATTATTTCCCAACAAGTCATTTTGCACTTTAGTAAGTTGATCAATTTGAGTTTGAACCATTTGAAAATGTTTAACAAGTATCTTAACATCATTGGAGGTTCTCTCCACAATACCATGCAATTCACTAATAGCTCGAGAATTTTCCATTAAATGATTCTCTACTCTCATATTAAAGTTTTCTTGCTTAACAATATAATTATCAAATTCGTCTAAGCATTGAGCAGGAGGTTTTGAATACGGAATATCTTCCCTAGTAAAGCGTTGAAGAGAGTGTACCTCAATCATGGATGAAGGGGGAGTTATCTCACATAAATCTTCTATAGGAGGTAAATTCTTCACATCTTCAGTTTAATACCCTTCTCTTTAAGAGACTTCTTGGCTTCCCTCATATCTTCATCATTTAATTTAATCATACCCCTCTTCTTCACTATCGGTGTCGGGTTGGTTCAGGTGTAGACTAATCATCATGATTCCGGCCTATTTTAGCCAATAATTCTTCAGCTGGGAGTTCTTTTCCTGAAAACACAACCAGCACAACTATCCAGGTATGCCCTAGACTCAATGGTTAGTCCACTATAAAATATATCAAGTAAATCAGGCTTTTCCAAATCATGGTCAGGCTGAGCTCTAATAAGAGAACAAAATCTCGCCCAAGCCTCGGGCAATTTCTCTCCATCTTCCTGGTCAAAATTATAAATTCTCTGCAAAGCAGCATGTTGAGCACTAGCAGAAAGTATTTTCGAAAGAAAACATCACGCAAGTCAATTGGACTTTTAATAGAACCAGGAGGCAAATTATTATACCAAGTTTTAGCATCATCCTTTAATGAGAAAGGAAAAATTTTAGCGACAAAATAAGTACGCATCTTGACATCATCGAAAACACGCCACTAAGAGTAGATAACTCAGTCATGTGTTCAACAACACTTTCTTTTTCAGTACCACAAAAGGGTGTTTTCTCAACAATAGCTATATGAGATAGATCAAGAGAAAATCATAATCTTTATCCCTAATGTTTATAGGAGATGTGGCAAATTTAGGATCAGGAGATGGTTTATATCTAACAGCATGTTCTGCAAGCAACTTTTTAATTTTTCTCGCATCAGTAGTAGCATTGCATTTTTCAATAAAATCATCATCAAGCTCTACATAATCTTCATCAAGATCATCACTAGAATATTCAACAGACTCAGGTGAATTAACAGGTGTAGCAGCATTTTCATTAGGAGTTTCAGTATTTTCAATTTGTCTAGACTTAGCAATTGTAGCATCTAGAAAAGATCCTAACGAACCATCATTATCAAGCACAGCAGAAGCATCATCACAATTATGAGAGGAATTTTCAGATTCAGCAGAAGTACCAGCATTTGAAGCTTGTGGTGGTGAAACAAGTTTACTTATCACAGATGGTGAATCAAGAGCAGCAGAGGTACTAAGAGTTGTACCTTTTCTTGTAGTGGATGGTAATATGGCGATCTTAGTATCGCGAGGTTTACCCATGATGGAGAATTTGCAGCGAACAATATCAATCCAAGTGAACTTCCAAATAAAGCTATGCTCCCGGCAACGGCGCCGAAAATAGTCTTGATGACCCACAAGTATAGGGGATCGCAATAGTCTTCGAGGGAAGTATTACCAAATTTATTGATTCGACACAAGGGGAGACAAAGAATACTTGTAAGCCTTAACAACGGAGTTGTCAATTCAGCGCACCTGAAACAGACTTGCTCGCAAGAGTTTATCGTAGTAACAGTTTTATGGCAGAGGAATAGTGAAATAACAGCAGCGGTGAAATAAAGACAGCAGTAGTGATTATAGTAAACAGCAGATTAAAATACGTAGGCACAGGGACGGATTTAACGGGCGTTGCATGGATGAGAGAAACTCATGTAACAATCAAAGCAGGGGCATTTGCAGATAATATTAAAACGGTATCCAAGTACTAATCAATCAATAGGCATGTGTTCCATATTTAGTCGTACGTGCTCGCAATGAGAAACTTGCACAACATCTTCTGTCCTACCAGCCGGTGGCAGCCGGGCCTCTAGGGAAACTACTGGATATTAAGGTACTCCTTTTAATAGAGTACCGGAGCAAAGCATTAACACTCCGTGAACACATGTGATCCTCACATCACTACCATCCTCCGGTTGTCCCGATTTGTCACTGGGCCATTGGTTCCGGACAGCGACATGTGTATACAACTTGGAGGTAAGATCATAAACAACGAATATCTTCATGAATCAATAACATGTTCAGATCTGAGATCATGGCACTCGGGCCCTAGTGACAAGCATTAAGCATAACAAGTTGCAACAATATCATAAAAGTGACTTCTACGGATACTAGGCACTATGCCCTAACAATCTTATGACTATTACATGACCAATCTCATCCAATCCCTACCATCCCCTTCAGCCTACAAGGGGAATTACTCACACATGGATGGGGGAAACATGGCTGGTCGATGGAGAGGCGTTGGAGGTGATGGCGGTGAAGATCTCCTCCAATTCCCCGTCCCGGCGGAGTGCCGAACGGAGACTTCGGCTCCCGAGACGGAGTTTCGCGATGTGGCGGCTCTTCGAGGGTTTCTCGGCGATTTCGACTTCTCCCGTGCGTCAGTCGAACCCAATAAGTAGTCCGAAGGGGGCGTCGGAGGCCGGCCGAGGGGCCACACCACATGGCCGCGCGGCCCCCGGGCCGCGCCGCCATATGGTGTGGGGCCCTCGGCCTCCACCTCTCTTGCCCTTCCGCTCCGTCAATATTCTGGTAAAATAGGGCCTTCTTCATAAATTCCGAGGATTTTCCCGAAAGTTGGATTTCTGCACAAAAACGAGACACTGAGCGTTGCTGAAAACAGCGTTAGTCCGTGTTAGTTGTATCCAAAATACATAAATTAGAGGCAAAACAATAGCAAAAGTGTTCGGGAAAGTAGATACGTTTTGGACGTATCAATATGCCATGGAGGAGCCTCGGTGAAGAATAAATAGTGATGAATCACTTTTGGAGGCAAAAAAATCCAAGAGAAGTGATGAAGGTGGTGAAACGGTGAAACCAAGTGCGTGGAGCTTGTTTGAGGCCATAGAGTGATTTGCGCAAATGACACATATGAGTAGGATGGCAAGAGTCAATGAAACCACATGGTTGTTCACAATATACCGTTTCCTGGAGTTCACCATGGAGAAAAGCATTCTTCACATCCATTTGATGAATAGGCCATGACTGAGCGGTGGCAATGCTGAGGAAAACATGAATAGTTGCTAGTTTCACCACGGGGCTAAATTTCTCATCATAATCCACACCATATTGCTGAGTGAACCCACGGACCACCCAGCGTGCCTTGTACCGAGAGAGGGAGCCATTAGGGTTGAACTTGTGCCGAAAAATCCATTTTCCTGTCACCACATTAACACCTGCAGGACGATCAACTAGAGACCATGTGTCATTCCGCATTAGAGCATTAAATTCATCAAGCATAGCATTGTACCAATTTGGGTCTTCTAGGGCAGAGCGGTAGGTGGAAGGAATGGGGGAAATATTATTTGGTGTGGTGGTGGCAAGGGAGAAAGTTTGGCGCGGCATGAAATAACCTGATTTTCCTCTAGTGATCATGCTGTGTGGATTATGGGGTGGATCTACTGGAATTGATTTGGGTGGAAGAAAGGGATGTGGTTGGTGGGAAGCTGCGCTGGGGCTAGCAGGAGCAGAGGGACATGGAAGATTCGGTGGTTGTGTCGTGTCAGGGGATGGGAATTGATGGTGAGGGGTAGGAGGGGACCATGCGATGTGGCGGAGAGGCATTGGGTCTGGGATGGGAGATTCGGTGGGCGCGGGCGTGGCTGGACCGCGATGGTGGTGGGGTTGGGGGATGGTCTGGCGCACGCTGGTTCGCAGAGCGGACGTCAGGTGATTGGCGCACGGGGATCGGTGGTGGGCAGGTGGAGACCGCATGGATCCCGGTGGGGATTGCACCGGCAGGTCCGGTCGGGGCAGGATTTTCTGCGGGAGGTGAGCTGCAATCAGCAGAAACATAGGGAAATTGATTTTCATCAAAAACCACATGCCTGGATATAATAACGACCCGCTGTGCAGATCTAAACACCTGTAGCCTTTATGCTCACGTGGGTACCCGATAAAGACGCAACGAGTGGAGCGAGGGGTGAGTTTGTGGGCAGTTGTGGCATATAGGTTGGGATAGCAAAGGCAGCCGAACACACGTAAGTGATCATATGAGGGGTGGACGCCGTAGAGGAGATAATGAGGGGTGTTATTATTGATGCTGCGAGAGGGGCGAAGGTTGAGGAGGTGGGTTGCCGTGTGGAGAGCCTCTACCCAAAATGGTGGTGGGAGGTGTGCATGGAGAAGGAGTGTGCAAATGGTGTCGTTAGTGGTTCGAATGAGGCATTCGGCCTTGCCGTTTTGAGGGGAGGTGTGTGGGCAGAATAAACGAAATGAAACACCGTTGTGAGCAAAGAAGCCACGCAAGTCAGTAGTGAGGAATTCACCGCCATTGTCACATTGCAAACATTGGATAGTGGTATGATATTGAGTGAGTATATAGTGAAAGAAACGTTGGAGAGTAGCACAAGTATCAGATTTATTCTTCAAGGGAAAGGTCCAAGAGTAATGGGTATAATCATCAAGGATAACTAAATAATAAGCATAATCGGAAAAACTACATATTGGAGAGGTCCACAAGTCGCAATGAATAAGTTGAAAATCAGCGAAAGTTTTAGAGGTGGATGTGGGGAAAGGAAGACGAGGTTGGCGCCCAAGTTGACAAGCCTCACAAATGGGAGAGTGACTAGGGGTACTATTTTATTACAATCTTGAAGGAAATCTAAAGGCAAATGCGCAAGTGATGATGAGCTTGGATGTCCAATACGTTGATGCCATAAAGCGCCAGTGGTGGTGGTGAGAGCCACATTGGAAGTTGTCTTGGAGCTGAAGAAGGGGTAGAGATCGCCGTCACTATTGGAGCAAAGAAGAAGGGTCTTGGTAGCTAGGTCCTTCACGGAAAAATCAAAAGGGTCAAACTCGATGGAAAGATAATTGTCACGAGTAGCGAACCGAGATTAAATTTTTGACAATATGTGGGGAGACAAGAACATTTTGGAAGTATAGTGGTAGTGAAGATATTTGGACTGGATCTACAGCTAGAACAGGAATTTTAGACCCATCAGCAACAATGATATGGTGAGAATTATTATGTGCTAATGAGGAATGAGTAGAGGTTAAGTTACACGTCTTACCAGTGACATGCGATGAATCCCCGGAGTCCATGAACCATTCCGGCGGCGAGAATGGCGTGTTGGAGGCAGCAACGTTCACCATGGCGCCATTGTCGAAGGAGTAGCCTTGTAGAGGGTACTGGGACGCGGGTTGCATGGAGTATGGTGAGTATGGTGACGCATGAGCTGGGAGCTGGGGCGTACCGCCGGCGTACTGCACCTGATAGGCGTGGTGAGCCATGCCCGGACGGGGGCCAAGGACGCTGGAAGCATTGGGTGGAACCCAGGAAGCACGTGCCAGGGGTAGAGGTGCACCAACATGCGCAAAGTAGCCGTACCACGGCGTGGATGAGAGGCCGCCAGGGCCTGCACGGCCACCAGAAGGTGCATCATTGCCGCGGCCGGCGGGCTGCCAGTGACCGCGTCCGCGCCCGCCACCACCAGCCTGGGACTGCTGAGAGCCGCGGGGAGTGGTGCGGAAGGTCTTGCTCAGGTAGACGTACCGCGACGACATTCAACAGCCTCGACTTGCGCAGCCATGGGTGTGCACCAGTGAGTCCCCGCGTAGCTATCCCAAAGTGTATTGTTTTACCAGGTAGAACAAGACTCTGTATTGTTTTACAACACAATAATTTTTATAAGAGTGTGGATCAAGCATACAAAAATGAAGGATTTTATGCAAGTTGATATAAATAGTGGTATTTAAGGACTAAGTGTAAAGTGAACATTTTATGCCAACAGATTGATGAGCCAGGGAATGTGAAAGACATATAAAGCCATGAGTGGACAAGAAAATAACCAAAGTAAACAAAAAACAAAAAAAGAGGACAGCTCTCGTAGATATTTTTTACATTCTAGAACTTATTTTTAATAAACTGATTGTTATCTCTTCTATTCTGTATTTACTTACACCTAGAAATAGAATAGACAATCATGTACTGAAGAAATTCATATATATTAGGTTTAGAGGTCTCTCTATGATAGTTAAAAAACTAGGATACACATGAACACGTCATCTTAGCGAGAGAATTTATCTGTGTAGATTTTAAGAAATAATGTCTCAAAAAGAAAAGAAATTCCTCTATAATATATGTTGTAAATTTAGTGCAAGTGATCCCGCTCAAAGATAAAAACTAGAGAATAAAATGATTATTTCTTCATTTGATTTTTTTATATGGCAATGTTAACTTTCCTAACTCTAATACAAAACGACCGTGGTGAAGATCTAATGCATATAAAATGGGTTATAATTGCAAAGAAGTTAAAAAGTTCAATATAAACAAACAATATTTATTTATTTCAACATTGTGTGGGCCAATAATTTCAACAATATTTATGTATTTACTTACACCTAGAAATAGAATAGACAATCATGTACTGAAGAAATTCCCATATATTAGGTTTAGAGGTCTCTCTATGATAGTTAAAAAACAAGAATACACATACACGTCATCTTTGCGAGAGAATTTATCTGTGTAGATTTTAAGAAGTAATGTCTCAAAAAGGAAAGAGTAAAAAGTTACGGCAAAATAAAGATTTTTTGCTGCAAAATAGAAAATTCGAAAAAAAATCTGTGGCGCATCAAATGCCCATGCGCCACAGAATTAAGCTTCGAAATTTGAATTTTATGCCGCCCTCCTCCACTTCTCCTCATTTCTCCTCCACTTCTCCTCACTTCTCGTCCACTTCTCCTCATTTCTCCTCACTTCTAATCCACTTCTCCTTGGATGCAAACTTCTCCTCCTCCACTTCCCCTCCTCCTCTCCTCCTCCAGCATCACCACCTCCTCCTGCCGGCCTCCTCCTCCTCCTACTCCAGCGACCACCTCCTCCTACTCCGGCGACCACCACCTCCTCCAGCCGGCCTCCTCCTCCTCCTACTCCGGCGACCACCACCTCCTCCGGCCGGCCTCCTCCTCCTCCTACTCCGGCGACCACCTCCTCCGGCGACCACCACCTTCTCCTCCTCCTCCACCACCACCACCTCCTCCTCCTCCTCCACCACCTCCACCACCACCACCACCACCTCCTCCTCCTCCTCCTCCTCCTCCACCACCACCACCACCACCACCTCCTCCTCCTACTCCACCACCTCCTTCGGCAGGCCTCCTCCTCCTCCACCCACCCACCCACCACCGGCGACCTTCCCAGCGAAATTTTAAACAAAAATTTAAACAGAAATAAGAATTTCTATTTCTGTGGCGCACCACCGCCCGGTGCGCCACAGAAATAAGATTTTCTGTGGCGCATGGGCAGGTGCACCACATAGTTCTTATTTTTGTGGCGAGAATTATGTGGCGCACCGCCCATGCGCCACAGAATAGTTTTTTTTGTGCGCCACTAATGAGCCTTTTCCTACTAGTGGTAAAACCTGTTTGGTCTGATTCCTATATACGACTGATTGCTCATACATATGAACGCGCGTGGCCTTCAAATATTCTCAGCGGTGTTACGGCAGCGGCTCGATTTGGGCAGCCATGGGTGCGCACCAATGGCGGCACCTTTTCAACAAGGCTTCAAACCGTGTGTCCAACTCCACGCTGAGAACCACACAGATGTCTGCCTCAAGCTCCGCATGAGTCATAGGAACATGGTCTCCCATGATGATCTCTCAACGCAAACTCAAGTTGAAACCTATCATATTATCTTCACAAGAAAGTGGAAATAATATATATATGTGGAATTCTCAACTCACCTCTTGCTTACCCAAATTATAATGATCCTCATTGATTCGTGGAACTAAAAACTGGAAGTGGGCAAGAAATTGAAAAGGAAGAGACTACCAGTTTTATGGTGGATTTTGGTGGGAGGAAACAAGGAGGGTTTAGCGCTGATATCCAAATGATGCAAACCGAGATATAACAAGAAGTTTTGCTAAACTTTGCACCAAGAATGTTTGTTACAGGGTGCAACAAGATCTAGTTGGTTTACCGCTGATATCCAAAAGATGCAAACTGAGATATAACAAGAAGCTTTGGTAAACTTTGCACCAAGTTTGGCTGCAATACTTGCCTCTAAAATCTCTGAAATTTTTCACCAAATGGAACTGATTGAAACTTTTCTACACTTTTTTGTCTCTCTTTTTTCCTCTTTTTTTTGCATATCTAAGGAAAATATCTAAAACACAAGCTCAAGAACACTACAACAACTTTGGATTTATTTGTTGCAAACACAAGATACGAAGAACACAAGCAAGAAACAAAATACTATATTTGAGCACAAGAAAGGATTAGAATTTTTATGTTTATTTGTTGGTTTTGGATCTAGGACAGAAAACAACCTAACAACAAGTGGTAGATCTAAACAACTAGGGGAAGATGTGAAGATTTGATGAAGAAAAACGAGGAAAAAAAAGATCCTACCGTGTCAACGAAAGCTCGGATACCACATGATATGCACCGGCTTCGGGGAAGAGGTGCTTGATGATTTTTTTACGATCTCACGTTGTAGGATCAAAGAGACAAGGGGGGTAATTAGCTGCAAATATCCAAAACGAAAATAAGAGATTATGAACACGCAAAGAAGATGTCAACCGTAGCATGTAATCTGAAACAATGGCCTATCCACAATAAGCAAACTAGACCACACAACCACGCTCAACTCGTGGAGCACGAACTAGGCGCAATCCACAAGAGAATCACGAACTCTAATCCACACAATTATAGTCAAGTCATGGAGCACAAATTAGATGCAAATCCTCAAGCAATCACGAGAATAAGGGTTGCAAGGTCTCTCCAATCTCAGGATGAGCCTATGTCTTTGTTATGAAATATCAAATGGCAAAAATCCTTCCAAGGAGGAAGAACTAGCTTATTTATACTAAGAAACAACCGAACCGCTTAGGTGTGAAAGGAGACCCAACTAATTAACCAGCTTAGGTATGAGAACGTTTCATAAAAATAGTCAACTTGGGGAGTTATTGATATCGCTCTCGGAAATTCGTGAACTGCTTACAACGAGAGCACCTCCCACCAAAATAGTCATTAATTGGGCTATACAACTCCAAATGATCGTGAGGCTTATGCATCGAAAGGAGTAGTTATTTTCAAATTTACTTGGGAGTATAAAAATTTATTTTTCATCGAAAAAGGCATCTCCTTCTCCGCCATATCCAGGTTATTACGGCCCGCTCCAATCCTCCAAGATGGCCCGCTCGATTTCCAAAAATGTTCTCCGCACGTTCAAGCGAGTCCGCTAGGGTCTCCATCCCCATCCCCATTCCCTCTCGCCCCTACCGTCCTACGTTGACACCCTTGCCTCGTCTAACCCATCCATCACCGCTGCCCTGCCTACACCTTCTCTCACCGGTGTCGATGCCCTATCGCAGATCTCCACCACCCCTTTGATACCTCAATGTCGGCAAGTGCGAAGGTGAAGCTCACATCTACCGTCTCTCCCCCCCTCAATCCCCACTTTGTTTTCTCTTTTCTTTTTGACAATTTGTTCTCTGTTCTCATAGGCAGTAGACCGTCTTTCATGTATATTGTCAAAATCGCTAAACATCTTTTGTTGTTTTCATAGGCAGCATTTTTAATATGTTCGGAATGTGATGTTGCAGATGGTGGAAATTTGTCTTACAGTGACATAGTGTAAACATGATTGTGTATAGACATTTTTTCTTAATAATATCTTACAAGGATATTTGAATAAACCAGAACACTAAAAGGTGCTTGGAGGTCAGGATACACGTTCCAGCCTCCGATTTCGGGCCATCCAATGTATGCGAAGTCTCCTTAAATTGCGCCGTTCCGAGAGCGATTGATATGTTTCTTTCTTCATTTCCAAAAAAATTGCATATTTCCTATATTTTTGTTGTATATTTATCTTACGAGCAGCACTTGATGTGGAAAATATGCAAATGTTGTGTTTGGTTGCAATGGATTGGGCTCTGAATTGAAATGGCAATGGAAAACCAAATCAACCAATTCAATGGAATCACAAAGAGTATTTGGATGCGCGTGGTATTCAGCTATAGAATTCAGGTTTCAATGGAATAGCAAATCCTGTTTGGATGTCACATGTGTGAAAATGAGAGTATTGTTGACTTTGAACAATATAACCTGTGTAATATGAATGAAAATAGCACAAAATGGATACATATGTCTTACAAATAGCACAAAGTGGATAATTATGTCTTACATATAGCATAAAATGGATAATTATGCTTAGTAGAAAGTGGATACATTATATATTATATATTGTAGAGATAGCTTGCCAATTCTTCACTTCATTGTGCCTATATGGAGCTGCCCAAGTTCATATTAACTAATTAACATGTAAGCATTCATATGATAAACAACAAAATTCCATATTGCCCAAGTTCATATCTCATATCCGAAGTACAGAGAATGAGTTTCAAACCTTCAACCAAACTCAACACTTCTTCTTCTCCTAAATATCTGCAAAATCGAAGTGGAAAAAAATCTGCAGTTTCACAAATATACACAGCCACACACACAACCGTCGACCCCCTCTGGCCGCCGCTACACAGAGAGGAGAGGAGACTCCCATGCTGCACCACCTACGGTCGCGCAACCATCTCCAGTCACCGTGGAGCCACCTACCGCCGCCGTTTGCCACGCTAGGGTTAGGGTTCCACCGCGGGGAGGGGGCAGCCAGGGGGAAGAAGGGGGGCCAGGGCGGCGGATGGTGGCCGGAGAGAGAGAGAGAGAGAGAGAGAGAGAGAGAGAGAGAGAGAGAGGGAGAGGGCGAGCATAGCACGGCGGCTCTGGCTGAGCGACGGCGAGCGAGGCGAGCGTCGCGCGTGGAGGAGACGAGTGCGAGCGAGGCTCGCTCGCGGGGAACGGTTCGAGAATACTGCGCCAATACAGAGGTCTAGACCTCTGAATTTAGAGGGGGGTAAGTTAGTTGCGGGCATAGGTGCCCTCTGAATTTGGTTTCCAATTCCAGAAACGAATACTGAAACACATCTAAGCGGTGGTATTCGGGTTTCCAATTCCGAAAACCCAATTCGGAGACCAATTCATTGCAACCAAACACAGCAAAAGAGAAAAAAAAATGTGACAAATGTGCACTCTCCCGATTGTCCTCGCTCCCTAGGGTTCGTCCGAATGTCCGATCGCAGAGCATCAGTCGAGGTGGCCCCGCCCTTCGCCATCAACTTGCTAGCGCCGCCTCGTCCTTGCTTTCTCCCTAGAGCAGCACCGCCGATTCCACGAGCTTCCACGCCTGAGCAGCGCCGCCTCCTCCACGAGCGTCCACCAGCCACTCTGACATGCTGAGGTCGACGAAGGATGCGGGGCACCGGGGGCCGTGCGCGGGTTGCATCAGCCGCTCTGACAGGCCGAGGTCGACGAAGGAGGCGGGCGCACCGGTGGCGGCACCGTCTGCGTTGCAGGGGGGTTTGGCTGGGCCTCAACTTGGGGCGGAGGCTCGGGTCCTGCGATTGGACAGCTTGGAGAAGAGTAGCAATCGGCGGGCTCCGGCTTCTATCCACCGCTCTTCGTAGCGGCGGAGTCGCCGGGCGTGGGAAAGGAAGGGTCGGTCAGGGATGGGGGAGGCGCGAGCTCGTCGCCGTCCATCTCCCCTGCAGTGGAGACCTCGTTGCGCACGGACGCACGGTGAGTTGAATGCTGCGTCCAGCCATTGATTTGTTTCCGCGAGTCTCCGTGAGCTACTCAATTATTGTGCGTAAAGGATCTTGCTGCTTTAGAGGGATATTAGATACAGGCTTAATTAAGCTGGTCACACCTGACTACATACACTGTGTTAGGTTACTTTACCCATTGTGACCAGCATAACAGATTGCTGAATTCCTGATGTGCTTGCTCATGTTTATTAGTATTTGCTTAGTCTTCAAATTGAGTGTTTAGTACAAAGGAAAGAGCCTATTAATAGGCCACAAAAGGCTGTTTTGTTCATCAATTCAATGTGTTGTGCTACTCTGTTACTGTTATTTCTGGCTATCTCGGCTACGCTCAGAAATGTAATTCATTTGTGTGTTCATCATTAATCAGGAAGACTGTGACAATTTGATGAAGTCACTTCAGGAGAATAAACCTTCATGGCCTTCCTTGATGCTGAAGGCGTGGTTCTTGCCTTCTCTTTCGTTTTACGTGCGTCATTTCCTTCTTGAGAACAGAAATCAGTTATGGCACGGGAGAAGAAGTCTTTACTCCTAGCATATATGAACTGGACAGCTAACCAGTATGCAATTCATGGGTTTTAGCCAGACCTGGATCAGTACAGTTGAGAGCATGAATCAGGGGTTAACCTGACACGGATCAGGTTACAACTGTGAATGGTCTGTTGTACTGAAGTAGAAATTTTCCTCTCTCCATTTCCACAGTTGGCTTGTCAAATATGTGCGCGGTCAAATGGTCTTTGCTAGTTTCCATTGAATGAACAGAATGTCCATTTGTTTACCTGTCATGTATGTGAACTATAAAATAATAAGGTATGTTGTTGAACACACGTAACACAAAATAGTGCACAAATATTAGTCCTCACATTCCTTAAGTTAATGTAGAGTTTGTAATTATAAATTTATAGGTACAGTTTACGTGATTATAGTGTCGATTGACTTTTCTAGTTGATCGATAACCTATCTCTGTTGCTGAGAAGAGATATCTGGTGGCTGGCGTTAACCCCTCTATCACTGAACGCATGTTAGATTTGAGAAAAGTATGCATTCCTATGAAGTTGTCCGTGTTAAGACCCCTTGTGGCAGAATATGTGGTTTTGTTTAATATGCTAGCAGTATTTTTTGCACCTAGATTCCAACTTGTTTGTGATTATCTATCTGCATATTGACTATATTCATCTAATTTTTCATCTATTCTGTTACTACCCATGCAGATCTTTTGCAAGAGGAGTTCCTATTGTTGCACGTTCATATCATTTGAGGGCAGAGTGTGAGGCTTTTATTTGGTCAGAGCCTTCAAAGAAACAAGTTTAGTGCCGTCTGACTTGTAGGGGCTACACAAGTATTGAAATTTGGGCGGTGCTTTTTGTCTTGGATTTTGGATGAATAGAAAATAGAACCTTGTTGTTCACAATCAGGTAAGTCGTGCTAGCTGTCACATAAATAAGAATATCTTTATCAAGAGAATGTATACAAATTCTTTGGTTACGTTTTTTATAGAAACATTTCAATCTGGTCAAAGTAACTTACATTAGAGAATTACCTTGAACATGCAGTTGGAAGGATAAATTCCATTTCCTTGTGTATGTCACTAGACATGCTGAATTCGTTTTATGATGATCCATTTTCTGCATTACTAATATGAATCGACTAATTGCAGCACTACTTTGTATTTGCATATGCTTTTAGTTTCCATGCATTCAGAATGCATCAGGGGTTTCCTGGTATTGAATTGAAGCAATTGACCTTATGTCCTTACTGATCCAACTTTCATAAATAAGTTGATTTTATCACCGTCTAATGTAACTTGATTACGCATATTTTCTGTCTTAGGTATATGTCAAGTTGCTTCCACCAGAATGCCAAAGTTTTATGTTCAACTTAACTAAGTTGATTGCACCAACATGCTTAAGTTGGTTCCTCGACCTAATTAATTGCTTTTTTTGACGACATGACTAAGTTGCCTTTTACAAATTACCTGACCAGCTAGGATTTTTATCATGATATAAAGTAACTTGATTACACATATTTTCTATATTAAGTACTTGTCAAGTTGTTTCCACCAGAATGCCCAAGTTGCATATTGAACTTAACTAAGTTGATTTCACTAACAGGCCCTACATGGTTTCAATCATTTTCAGATTTCTGCGACAAGAGCCTGCGCGTGGTGCGTCAGCATTACAAACAAAGGAAAATATTGCCCATATAATTGACGCTACGACAATATTTGCAAAGAAAAACAACCAGTATGGTCTCCTCTATATCTACTAGTGTAATCTGAATACATGGCAGGTGCCCAAGTGTTCCAAAGCTGGTCGCCTCCTTGCCAGCATCATCTTTGAGTTCCTCGAATTTGTAGTACGATGTTACCTTTATATGTTTGAACCCTTGGCCACCCTAATTTTGTGTCACACATGCTCAGTACTGCTTTTCTTACCACTTTCCTTACTGCACCCTCTACATAGCTTTTTCTTTGCAATTACCTAAGCTAAATTTAGTACAATATTTGCTAGCTAGTTGTTGCATGAGGTTTTTTCCTGTTGGTTTCATATGTCTGGCATCAGTGAAATCCACCTAAGTTGCAGATGCACCCATGATTTTGCAGATACTTTTGTACTCTTTTTTTTTGCACCAGATATGCACATCACCTACAAATCAGTAGTTGCTGCTGGACCCCAATGTCTGTTCTATCCTACTGATTGTTGTATGTGAGTTTGTAGTGTCTCAGTGAATCTTTCATGATTCCTGTGCAGGGATTTTATACATGGTGTCAACACAATCCTTCGTTACATAGCCTGTGCTGCATCTGCTTGAAGCTTCTGTAGTGAGGATGCTCTTCAGGCAGCACATATATGTTCTGTTCTAGATATGGTGTCTGTCAACAATTTTCAAGATCATTTCAGTATATTCTAAGTTGCCACTGTTATGAATCTGTAGGTTATTTCAGGCTCTGAATTTCAAGCTGCTTGCTCATTTCTTGATGGTTATTTGGCATCTCGAACCTTTTTGGTTGGTTATGGACTGTCAATTGCTGACATCGTAGTGTGGTCAAACCTCACAGGTAATTTCTGGCTTCTTTCATTCATGTGTAATTTATTGTTCTCTATATATCTTACCATGGAGGTCATGACTCTTTTCTTCAGGAACTGGTCAACGATGGGAAATTCTAAGGAGGTCAAAGAAATATCAAAACTGATGTACAAAGAGATAGTTTCTAACCTGAATGCTCTAAGAGCTGTGGCGGCTAGGTCAGGAAGAAGGGAACGAGTCCCTTATAAAGCATCTTCAGAACACTCTCTAACATGGGCCACATGGGCCAAGTAGGTAAGTCACACAGCCAGGCCCAATACCTCCTCAACACTCCCCCTCAAGATGGGTGATAGATATCTATCATTCCCATCTTGTCACATGCCAGGTTGCATTCTCTGGTTCCCAAACCTTTGGTTAAGCAATCTGCAATTTGTTGCGCTGATCTGACATGCTCTATCTTAATGATCCCATCATCGAGTTTTTCTTTGATGAAGAATCTGTCTATCTCAATATGCTTTGTTCTGTCATGCTGCACTGGGTTATGTGCTAGGTTAATAGCAGACACATTGTCACACCATACATTTATGCAGCTATTCTTCAACACCTTTAGTTCACTTAACAGATTCCTTACCCACAACATTTCACTCAGCCCTTGAGACATGGCCCTATATTCTGCTTCAGCTGTTGATTTGGAAACCACTTGTTGTTTCTTGCTCCTCCATGACACCAAGTTTCCTCCAAGGAAAACACAATACCCTGAAGTTGATCTTCGGTCATCTAGGCAACTTGCCCAATCAGCATCACAGTATCCATCGACATCAAGATGTCCGTTGCTCTTGAACCACAAGCCCTTTCCTGGAGTTCCTTTCAAGTATCGCAAGATTCTGTAGACTGCTTCAAGATGTTCACTTCTAGGCTCATGCATATATCTGCTCACTACACTCACTGCAAAGGCAATGTCTGGTCGTGTATGACATAGATACAACAGCCTCCCAACTAGTCTCTGATATCTCCCTTTATCCACATGATCCCCTGATTGTGCTGTCACTTTATGATTTTGATCGATTGGGGTTGAAGCTGCACGACAGCCCAGCATACCAACATCACCGAGAAGATCCAAAGTATACTTTCTTTGAGACAGAGCTATTCCTTTTGCTGACCTGGCCACTTCTATACCAAGAAAGTACTTTAGTCGGCCAAGATCCTTTACTTCAAAGGCCTTACTCAAACACTTCTTTAGCCTTGCTATCTCTCCTTCGTCATCCCCAGTAATAATGATATCATCCACATACACCGCAAGAATAGTAATCTTTCCCTTAAAATGTCTATAAAACACTGTATGGTCCCCATTGCATTGTCTGTATCCCATGTCACAAACTGCACGCCTGAATTTGTCAAACCAAGCTCTCGGGGACTGTTTCAGTCCATAAAGAGATTTTTTCAGTCTACATACCTTGCCTGTGGTTTCAGCTGAAGAGAAGCCAGGTGGAATTTCCATGTAAACTTCTTCATGCAGATCTCCATGTAGAAAAGCATTCTTAACATCAAGTTGGTGTAACGGCCACCCAAAATTTGTTGCACATGATATCAAAATCCTCACCGTGTTCATCTTCGCCACTGGTGCAAAGGTCTCATCATAATCGATGCCATAGGTCTGGGTGTACCCTCTTGCCACAAGTCTTGCCTTGTATCTTTCAATCTTTCCTTGTGCATTTTGTTTCACAGTGTAAACCCATTTACAACTGACAGCCCTTTTTCCTGTTGGAAGAGTTACTAACTCCCAAGTTTTGTTCTTTCTCAATGCCTGTAGTTCTTCCAACATGGCAGCACGCCATTTTTTGTCCTCCTTTGCTACCTTCCAGTCAGTTGGAATAGATACTGACTGTAGGGAAGCAACAAATGCTTTGTAGGAAGGAGACAGGGCTTCATATGACACAAAGTTGCCTATGTCGCATTCATCATACTTTTTATGTAGTCTCCCAACACAAGCCCGAGTTCCTTTCCTTAAAGCAATTGGTAGATCCATTTGTCCTTCTCCCATCGTTGTCGAGTCCCGGTCAACTTGACTTTCACTCGATGAAACGATCTCAGAGTTATCCTGATGTTCAACTTGTAACTCTTGTTGCTCCCCCTGAACATGTTGCGCACCCACCTGTCTTCTACTATAAACTTGAAGATTTTGTTCCTCATTCAGCCTTCTCCATCTCTGCGGTAAATTCTGGCCTTCTCCACCTCCATCCTGTCTTCCTGGAATGAGACCCACTATTGGTTGAGGTTGTGGTTCTGAGATTGTCTCCCCCTGCATCAGTTCACTCTCCCCCTCTTGACCAATCCCGTGAGCTGGAAAATGGTCAAGATCTTCGAATAATATGCTCAGATCAGTCTTCTCTCCATAAAATGGTTCAGATTCCCGAAAAGTGACATCCATGCTCACAAATGTTCTTCGTTCTGAAGGGCTCCAACACTTGTAACCTCTTTGTCCAGAAGAATACCCGAGAAAAATACATTTTAGAGCTCGAGGATCCAGTTTGCTCACTGAGGGCCTGTGATCTCTAACAAAGCATGTGCATCCAAATAGTTTTTGAGGAACAACAAATGTATTATCCTTCAGAATTAATTCACATGGTGATTTCATACCTGTCACCCTCAATGGCGTACGGTTGATCAAATAAGTTGCAGTCAGGACAGCTTCACTCCAGAGAAATTTAGGCACGTTCATGGTGAACATTAAGGCCCGAGCAACCTCCAGTATGTGACGATTTTTCCTTTCAGCCACACCATTCTGTTGAGGCGTATCTGGACATGATGTTTGATGCAAGATTCCCTGCTCAGACATGAAAGCACCAAATATTTTGTTAACATATTCCGTACCATTGTCAGTGCGAATAGCTTGTATTTGTACATTGAACTGATTCTGCACAAGAGCATAGAATTTTTTGAAACACGGGAACACTTCATCCTTGTGTCTCATGAGGTAGATCCAAGTCATCCGTGAGTAACAGTCAATAAAGGTTACAAAATACTTTGCGCCACTTATAGATACCACTGGACATGTCCATACATCAGAATGAACCAACACAAACGGAGAGATACTTCTGATCCCCTTACTCACATAAGAGGTTCTAGTATGTTTGGCATACTCACAAGCATCACACTTGAGCTTGCTTCTGTCAACACCCCTCATTATATCAGGAAATATTTGATACATTTTGTCAAAAGAGACATGTCCCATTCGACAGTGATGGATTAGAGCTCTAGTCTCCTTGTCTTCAGTGACAGCCACCAGTCCTTGATTCCCATCCTCGCTTGGCACGCTGCGGTCCATGTACCACAGTCCGCTATGCCTGGTCCCAGTCCCAAGCTTCCTGCTCGTCACCCTCTCCTGTATCGAGCACATATATCTGTTAATGGTCACTTGACAGTCAATCTGATCAACCAGTGCACTGAGAGACACTAAGTTCACAGGAAAGGCAGGCACATATAACACCGATGATAGTTCAATAACAGGATTACATTTAACTGTCCCAACTCCTCTAATAGGTTGTGCTGTGCCATCTGCTGTATGTATAGTTTCCTGATGTGTAGGAGAATATTGAATATAGGACTCAAATTCCTTTAGATTTCCAGTAACATGTTTGGATGCCCCTGAGTCTAATACCCAGCCTCTATTAATTGAATGTGCTGCTACTGATGCATTTTCAGTATTACCTTTATTGGTGTCGACAAAGTTGGCGAAGTTGCCAAAGCTTGAAGTAGTAGCTTCTGATCCCTCTCTAGGCTCTATGGTTACAGGTTGTTTGCCTTCACTTGATGCAGCCATATTTGCCCTATGAGCCCCTTCTCCATGCCAAGGACCAGCAACCCAGCCACGGCCACCTCTGTTGTTGCCAACCCAACCACGACCACCTCTGTGGTTGTAGCCACCTCTGTGGTTGTAACCACCACCTCTGTAGTTGTATCCTCTTCCTCTTCTTGATGAAGTACAAAATCTGCTCAAGTGCCCTGATTCTCCACAGGTAAAACAGTCTCTTGTTTCATTCCTTGTTGTCATTGCAAAGGCAGATTGCAGAGACTGTTCGCTGCGTCCAGCAGATTTTAGACGGACCTCCTCTTGTGACATGGCTGAGATAGCTTCATCAAGGGAAGGAAGCTTGGGCTGGTGCAGTAAGGTAGCACGTCTGCTCTCAAAACAGGAGTTCAGCCCCTTCAGAAACTTCATCACACGGCGGCGTTCCACATATTGTTTAACAGTCACCACACACTCTGAATGAGGAAGCTCTAGGGGATCACAGTGATCCAAATCAGACCAGAGACGCTGCAACTCAGCCACATACACCATCAGGTCCTTCTCACCTTGACGCAAATCGTGCACAGCATCCTCAATCTGCGCCATCAGCATCAGATTTCCCTTTCCCGAGTACAATTTCGACAAAGTACTCCAAACCTCCGCAGCATTTGGAAGCCCCTCAGCTGAAGCAGCAATAGAGGGGGTCAAAGAGTTCAGCAGCCAAGCAAAAATCAAGGAGTCTGTCGCACTCCATTTCTTCCAGTCTGCACTCCCCTTATCTTCCGGTTCAGCAGCACTTCCTTGAACATGCCCATCCAGGCCTTTTGTCCTCAGAATGAGCAATGCTCTCCTTGACCAACTCAGGTAGTTGCTCATCCCTTCTAACTTTACCTCATTTGGCATGAGCTCCACCTTCTGCACCATCTCTGCTTGTGAAACACAAGCAACACCCCCTTCAGCAGAAGTGCTCTCAGCATTCTTGGCCACGAGAAGCTGGGCCAGCTTCTCAAGAGCTGTTGTGAGCTCGTCCCCCATCTTGCACAGCACCAGCAGACACTCCTCCCACTTCCTCTCAGCACACCACCACCACCTGCGCAGTCCTCCCAGCTCCACCTTAGGCCACTGCTGCAGTCACCATCGCCACCTCCATCGCCCCTTGCTCTGATACCATGATGTACAAAGAGATAGTTTCTAACCTGAATGCTCTAAGAGCTGTGGCGGCTAGGTCAGGAAGAAGGGAACGAGTCCCTTATAAAGCATCTTCAGAACACTCTCTAACATGGGCCACATGGGCCAAGTAGGTAAGTCACACAGCCAGGCCCAATACCTCTTCAACAAAAACCTTGTCTGTTGGTTCAACAGCGTAGCTGTACGGTTTGCATATGTACTGGATGAAGTTACAGCTGCTTATATTGGAAAGCGAGGAATCGGCAAATCTCCTGCACCAAGTTTGAAAGAAAAGATGCATGGTTTGACGGAGAACACCTCAGGTCACGAAATAGATTTCCCAGGTGTAAAAGTTGGGGAGGTTTGTAATACGTTTTGCCCCAGAGCCTAGTGGGTATGTCCACATTGGTCATGCCAAGGCAGCACTGTTGAACAAGTATTTTGCAGAGAGATACAAAGGGTGTCTAATAGTTTGATTTGATGACACAAATTCTTAGAAAGAAGAAAGCAACAAATTTATTGTGAACGTCCTGAAAGATATTCGTGTTGGCTCAAAATACAAGGTCTATCCAACATATGACTTTGCTTGCACATTTGTTGATGCATTGGAAGGAGTGACTCATGCTCTTTGTTCAAGTGAATACCATGATCGGAATGCACAGTAGTATCATATCCTTCAGGACATGAGGCTGCGGAGGGTTGAAATCTGTGAGTTCAGCAGGCTGTATATGTTTATACCGTTCTTAGCAAGCAGAAGCAGCCTTCACAAAGCAAGAATGTGGAGGGCTGGACTGACGCACACTTCCCCGACTGTACAAGGAATAGTATGTCGTGGCTTAAGATCGAAGCCTTGATACAATTGTTATACCCGAGCAGGTATCTTGTAATGAGTTACTCTTCTGATCTAATAATTATATGTGTGTTTGAGTTATTAACTTGTTCTCATTTGGTATTCCTATTTGTGAAGGGTGCTTAAAAAAATCTGAATCTTATGGAGTGGGATAAACCCTGGACGATCGACAAGAAGATAGTTGATCCAGTGCGTCAAAGGTATACTGCTGTGCTGAAAGAGAAACGTGTGCTATTGACACTTACCAATGGTCCAGAGGAACCATTTGTTTGAATCTTACCAAGACACAAGAAATGTGAGGGTGCTGGAAAGAAGGTTACAGCGTTCACAAACAGAATTTGGCTAGCGTGCTGATGCATCAGCCATTGGCATGGATGAGGAAGTCACTATGATGGACTGGGAAATGGGGGGGATTTAGGGCTAGTAATGATCTTAGGTCAATTTTCAAGCTCCAGTCAATACACTTTTTCCTGTGTAAGGATACAGCATTCATTATGTTGGATAGCAGTTCTTTATCTGTGTGTGTGCAGAGTTTTCTTTTCTTTATGGCTTGTGGAGAACATTTTCCCAAACAGCGCAACTTGATGTTCCAGTTAACAGTGGCACTTTCATCACCAATTGTCTTATACCGTATCCATTGTTTATTTATTTTCCATGTTGTCAATACTATCTGTCCTCTGTTTATGTTTTCCATTGCATTCAGTTGAAGCCACTAAAGTAAGTGTAGTATGGTGACTAGCCTGTATTTGCTGTGAAGATGAGATGACGCTGTAGTTTCTTTTATTTTTGTGATGGAACCGTAATGGCCAGAGTTTTCTTCTAATTGGTGCTAATTGTTTTCATGATAGACCAGCAAGTTTTGTCATGGTCTGCATCTTGGACACCAACATGCTGGTCAAGCACCACACCTGCAATGTGCAGTTTGTCAAGGCATCCAGTGCTCTCGCCTCCCTCCCAGTCCCAGTCCCAGATGGTAACGCATTGCTTCATGAAGAAAGTTTGTTTACAGTCTCATCTAAAAAGCAAAAGTTTGTTACAGTTTCATCTAAACCAAAGAAAAGTTGGTTACAGATACAGAAATTTTAGCAGCGGAGCCAGGCAGCGCCAGCCTGTCAAAAGGACCCACCGTCACCCGTGGAAGCCCCAAATTCAACCGGAAGCAAGCCGTTACCGTTGCCTCCCCCCAATTCTTCCCTCTCCGCCCAGAACCCCCAAACCCCAGCCAGCCAGCGCGCGACGGCGAGAGAGCACCGCGGCGAGGCGATGAAGATCACCGAGCTGCGGGAGGGCTCCGACGGGGAGGAGGAGGCGGAGGGATGGGAGATGGTCGACCTATGGGAGGAGGCGGGCGGCAGCAGCGCTGGTGAGCCCGTGCGGGACGACGTGTCCACGGGCGGAGGCGGCGCTGGCGCGGCGACGGGCACCGGCGGCGACGCGGCGACGCGCCGCGGCGGGGCCAACGTGGAGGTACGTGGTGGTGTCCTGGCGATGGGCCGCAGCGGCGGCGAGGCGGTGACGCGCCGCGGCGGCGTCGACGAGGTGACGGGCCGCGGCGGCGTCGACGAGGTGGCGCGCCGCGACGTCCGCGAGGTGGAAGGACGACGCGGAGTCGTGGACCTCGACTTGGGCGGCGGCAGGGGCGCCAAGGAGGAGGATTGGGAGGATGCGACAGAGGAGTGGGCGGTTCCGGACGAGATACTGCGCAGTGTTGGCGAGGGGATGGACATCGGCGGTGACCACGCGACGGCGGCCAGGAGGCTGATCAGGGGGATGCGGTGCTCGAGGCCGTGCAAGACGAGGCTCTCCCGGGAGCAGGCGGCGTTGGCGCAGCGACGAGCAGCGGCAGTGTGCGCTTCGGGAACCTCGACTTCGGCGGTGAGGAGGAGGACTGGGAGGAGGCGGCGGAGGGGTGGGAGTTGGTGGAAGCTAGCAGCGCTCGCGGGTCGATGCCGGGTGAGGTGCTGCGCGGTTTTGCCGTGGGGATGGACATCGGCGGCGGCGAGGTGACGGCCCACGCCCGTGGCGGATGGGCGGACTTCGCCAAAACCTGTCTCATTGCAGGTGCTGCCAGGTTGCTGTTCTACCCGGCAGTGGCTCGGAATGCCGTGCTCGACAGATATCGACCAGAATTCCATTGGTGGGATAGAATCGATGAGGTAGGCTTATGTGCATCTGATCATTCCATGGGTCTTATGGTCGTGTGCATCTGATCGTTCGATTGGTCTTATGATCGTGCTGACCAAGCGTTCTCTGCAGAGTATCATTCTGGGAGCCGTCCCGTTTAGAAGTCAGATACCTCAGTTGATGGAATTAGGGGTGAAGGGGGTTGTGACACTGACCGAGCCATTTGAAACTCTCGTTCCGACGTCTGATTACGAGGTCATTTTCTTGCAATCCTTGCGCCTCTTTCTAGCACTTGCGGGTGTGTCACATGATGCCAGATTTACATACTGATCCTCAGTTTCTTAATGCTTATATTGTTCTCTAAAACGTTTTCAGGCTAATGACATGGAAAATCTGAAGATCCCTACGCCAGATTACTATGCTGCACCATCTATTGATGACATCTGTAGAGCTCTGCTTTTCATGAACAGTAAGGATTACCATTAACCCATGCAGTTGTCACTTTGAATGGTAAGCACTAACTATACATCTTTGTGGCATGTGTTAAGATGTACTATCTATTATTTTTCCCAGGGCATGCGTCGGGAGGTCATAGCACTTACATTCATTGCAAAGCTGGAAGGGGACGGAGTACCACTGTGGTGTTATGCTATTTGGTATGGCCAACGACTGAATCCATTTGTTATTCCTGTTGTCCTTCTTTGCACAAGCTTATTATTACTACAATGAATGTAAATGCAGATAAGATTCAAACACATGACCACTGAAGAAGCGTGGAAGCATACTTACTCAATAAGGCCACGCATATCATTAACTAGAGCTCAACGTGATGTATGGAAGCTGACCTATATGCAATCATTTATTCTAGTTTATGTTCTTTTTTTCGAAGCTTTCTACACTTCTTCCTAATAGCTTATTTGTGCAGACCGTGACACAGTTTGGTAACCTGAACCGTACGGGACACCTTCCAATGGAGACTGATGACACGCAGGAGGATATGTCAAGTGGGGGCAGGAATCACATGGAATAGTGACTAGAGCTCAACATCATGTATGGAATCTTAACTATATGCAACCATTTATCCTAGTATCTATACTTTCTAATTGCTTCATTGCGCAGACCGTGACAAGCTTTGGTAACCTCAACCGTGTCGGACACCTTGGAGACTGATGACGCTGAGAAGGATTTGTCAAGGGACGCAGGAGGATTTGTCAAGGGGGGCAGGAATCACAAGGGATAGAGAATAAGGCTGGCTATAGCATTGGAGGCAGGCCATTGCATTGCATTGTTGTTAGGACTAGCAGAGTAGAACACAAGATGGTAAAGCATTGTAAGCTTGAAATATCGAAATAAAGCCTAAAAATCTCAATCCGCTAGCATCTGAATTCAGAAGTCAGCGAGGTGCTGCCACATCCACATGGACCATGAACTTATCTTAGCCATGTTTTTCAGACTGTACCTTCTTATGAATTGATGTTTTGCGGCCTGTTCACCATTCTGCTCTGTTTTCCCCTCCTTGTAAATGGTTACTGCAGGTTATGACTATTTCCTTGCCTTATTTTGCATTGATACTTGCTTTGTCCATCATATGGCATGATTTCTTGAATGGTAATGGTTCCACATGATGTGGATTATGTGCAGGTGAACTCTTTAGGAGAAGATAAAATCTTGCATTCTTTTTCTTGTTCAACACTGGATTAGTTGGTCAGCAATCTGATGTGATATTTTGGTTGGATTTGTGAATCTGTTGATTCGGTAACAACTGACTGGCAATACAAGTTTGTGGCAAGGGGGCAGGAATGACCTGGAACAGTAAGATTAGAAGTCTCATGGCATGTGCATGAAAGTAATATTCTGGAGTTTTACTGGCTCATTGAGTTGTTCAGTTTGAGCTCATTTCTAATGTCAGGAAGATGAGTTGTTTTTGTTCTAATGTCAGGAAGATAAGTTGTTTCTGTCCCTGTAAGATTCTTCGGAATGCATCTTAAGATTCTTAACAAACATAACATTCGGACTTTCAACTCAGGTCCAAGACTAATATTCTCTTGCGATGTAAAAAAATCGCAAGAAATGAATGTAGTTTAGATGTCGGGACCTAGCAGCTTACAACACAAGATGGTAAACATTGTAAGCTTGAAATGCAGAAATGAAGCCTGAAACTATGATTTGGCTAGTATCTGAATCCTGAAGAAGTAAGTCAGGCGCTCCCACAATCCACATGGACCATCCACTTATCATAGCCATGTTCTTAAAAACCGCTCGTCCGCTCGCTTGGGGGTTTCGATCCCACGACATCTGGCCGCATGTGCATTCATTACCCACGGGGCTGACTATCACAGGTTTGACAGGTTTGTGAGAAAAAAAGAGACGTACCACCTTTATACGACATCAAGGGTAGAAACTCACTACCGTGCTCTAAACTTAAAAAAACAACTATCAAGCAACCGGACGTTAAATGTACATGCAACATTAGACAAAATTGTTGCTGGGAGAGACAATCTCTTATATTTTGCAAATTCAAACCGTTTAATTTGAAAAGAACAATTATGATTTACAATTCGTTTTTACCAATAAAATCAGTCTAGATAAGATTTTTTACCAATAAAACTACCACATATGTTAATACATTTTAATATTTTTTGTTTCGGCCGAAAAGTTATCACCCCCTTCACATGTCATTTATCAACCGTAAAGGTATGAGAAGTTGCTAATTTTAAAAATTAATTTCATTTAGAAATATTTTGACAATTTTTTAGCTCGTAATTTATTAACCCTCTAGCCTGTTATTTTTCAACGGTAAATACGAAAAATTACCGACCCAAAAAAATAATTTCATTTTCAATATTTGGATGATTTTTTTATCTCACAATTTATCAACCATCTACCCGTTATTTATCAACAGAAAATGTGAATAGTTAGCTACCTGAAAAGCTAATTTCATTTTGAATATTTTGGCAATTTTTTCGGCTCACAATTTATCAACCACTTCGCCCGTTATTTATCAACGGTAAATGTGAATAATTACCGACCGAAAAAAATAAATTCATTTTTCATATTTTGGTGATTTTTAGCTCACAATTTATCAACCCTCTGCCCCCGTTATTTATCAACGGTAGATGTGAAAAATTATCTACCCGAAAAGCTAATTTCTTTTTGAATGTTTGATGATTTTTTAGCTCACAATTTATCAATCCTCTCCCCCATTATTTATCAACGGTAAATGGGAATTGATACTAAAATAACACATTCTCATATAACATAAAATTAGAGTTTACAAAAAGGAATTGTTAAAAAGATAATTTAAATAAACATGAACCACTGGTTCATGAATATGGGAGGTAAAAAAATGTTAGCCAGATAACATGAAGTTTAATAAAAAAATAACTACAAAAAAGAAAAGTAAAAGGAAATTGAGAAAAGGGAATTCAAAAAAGGGAATTGGAAACAAACTAGTACTCCCAAGTACTTCAACAACCCATCATAAAATGAGATACCATCCCAACAGCCTCCGATGTCTGCTACGAATAATCACCAAATGCAGTTTGGGAAATTCGAGAGCACACCAAATTATAATCTGTATGAGAAAGAAGATAGTGCTTGCCTGAACATTATCTCAGATGCGAGGGACTTCACTGTTGAGCTGGAGCAACAAGATGATGAGAAGACATCACAAAATCTACAACAGTTGAGAGCCCCACCATTACATGTATTGGCATATCATGAGAGAATAAATGAATGGGATTCAGGAGACCATTTAATTTTGAGTTCGATACTGAACAAAGATGTTGCAGGTGGAATTTTCGCACTCCCTTATGTGCCAACAGCGAGAATCCAGTTTGGAGTGCCCACTTGTGTACCAAAGCAGAGCTGCTATTGCAGGGTGCCATCAAGTCATGAAAATCATGAGATTCGGTTCTTATGGGATCCAGGCATTTTCAACCAAATGGATATGATATTGTAAGAATCTGCAGTTCCAAAACTAGTTTATACTGGCCAGACAACATTCAGGCTATCAATTTTCGTTGGGCAACCTGTCGACATGAAGCAATTATCGGCTCTATTGTTGTCAGTGTTGTTGCAGTCTCATTCCTGGTGCTATACTCCGACTGCTTTCCTCCAGATACATTATTTGCCAATGGTTTTGAACTTGCCACATTCAGAAACAGTTCAGCAGCTATTCTCATATGTTCAGCTCGACAGAAGCTATTCTTTCTGCATGGTTTATGTCAACTACCACTACCATACATGTGATAGGGGTCTTGAGTTTTGGGGAAAAGGCTCAAGAAGAAAAGAATACAGCAGCTCTATACCATGTCTTAATAATTCAATTACCAATGAGTAAAACCTCTCATATTTGGGATCCTAGTATTGAATCAAACTTTTTCTTATACAAGGGATTGTACGTACACATGATTCAGCTAGTAAGTTGTTCTCCTGTTAATGCATTGCCACGATCACAGTGTCACTTGCAATACAACTGTACTGATGTATGTATACGGGACACTATATCATTTTCCATGCATCACCGGTTTCAAAGTTGGACTTCTGCAACTGAAATACATCTGTCTTCGTTACAAACTCTAGAACAAGCAACATGGCGAAGTAGAGTGACCAATGCTTCTTATATATGGGATCCTGGTACTACATTACTTCAGTACAATTCCATCTGTTTCCTTAACATGGATGAAAGTTTCTGTAGAAACTTGTTTATCCATTACTGAGCAATGGTCTCAAGGGGGAAGGAATGTCAGGGAATATGATATGTACCTAATATGGGTTTACTAGTGTGCTAATAGCTGTAAGGGTAGTATGGGTATTCCACCTATGTTGTCATGTTGTAGTTGGTTAGGTCTATTTTTTTTTTTGAAAAGTGGTTAGGTCTATATAAGCCTACCCTTGTATCATGTTGCAATCAATCAAGAAATGTGAACCCTAATTTTGCTTTGCTTTACTGCAATTTATCTTTTATTTAGTTCTTGTATTTATCATTTTTGTACCGAATTCCTCTCAAATCTCCCTTCTCGATGATTCTCTTCCGGTCAGATCCAATGGGATCCTGACATGGCTGCGATGGAGGGAGGGGCAGCGGCGGCGGCTCGCATCTGCGACGGGGGGAGGGGGCAGCGGCGGCGACTCGTTTCTGTGATGCGATGGAATAGAGGCGGCGGCTCGCGTCTGTGATTGGGAGATAGAAGCACGATTGATGACCTTATTTTTTCCTGACTATGATTTCATGAGTTGACCTTCAAAACTTTCAGTTATAATTGTTGAAGTATTATAGAAGTTACACTCCGATTTAATCAATGGCTACAAAAAAATATATTAGACGGAACCCAGATTTAATTAGACGGAGCTAAAGAAATCTCCATCCGTCCTAAAATATAAGGAACACTTTTTTTCATATGGTCTTTGATGCACAATTTTGATCACTAATATAAACGAAATTAGAAACGCCTAGTTAGTTGCTTTTGCTACTTATAAGGGAAAAGTCAAAATACAAAACATTAAGCCTGGTTTGGAAGATTCTCAAACCAAAGTATATCTATATTTCAGTACCCACAAAGCAATACTTCAGTTTTTCTCCTTTTATCAGTTTTTGAAGAAAAAAAGAGTTGGATCACTTTTCTAAATACTTAAAAAGGTACGTAATAGTTTATTGGGATACTGTGATTTTCAAAACTCCACTACTATATATAAAATGCATTATTTGCATGATCGGCCTGAAAATATGCTCAAATTCAAATTTAAAATATAAATTTAAATCTATTTAAAATATATTGTTAATATACACACGCACTTTTATTTAGAATAAAATATGTTACTATATCATATAATACCGCTGACAAGAAAACGATACTGGAAACCTTGATCCGGAAAATACTCATGTAAAACACAAAAATACAGTCCTATATGCATCCGACTCCGGTTGGGAGTTCTCGGCTAAAGCTAGCCGACCTTTGGAACCGTGACGACGCAAAATCTAGAGTTGCTAAAGAGGGCGACGCGATTAGGGTCGAAGTCTGTCGGTGGTGCGTTCTTGCCGCAGTCGTAATACTCGACGCGGACGTCGTGCCTGTCCTGCAGGATCGCTTGCGCCGCATCGAACTCATTGCTCCCCACTAGCTCCGGCCACGACGTCTTCTCGTCGCCATCAGGCGCCGCCCGAGGAGCTTGGACTTGTGCCGCGTCGACGACATTGCTGCTCACTGGCTCCTTCTCGTCGCAACCTGCAGGCGCCGCCCGGGGAACTTGGACTCCCGTCGCCCTCGTCGTCCAAGCCTCGACAACGGACGAGAACGTTGCTCCCATCGTCGACGACGGACGAGTACGTAGGTGCACAAAACGGAGACCGGCGAATCACGAAAATATGCTGTCGATCAGATTTTCCCTTCTTCTCTATGACGCCCTAGCTTCATACTTGCCCTTATATTTGTAGTACTGCTCGAGAGCAAACGTGTTGTAGACTCAGACTTGGACTCGACAGACGCGCGCAATCCTACTTGGATACGTTCACTCGGCCAAACTCGTACTACTTGGGTACGTCAGTGTAGTAGTACTTCGCGGGAGCTCCTCCACCCTGTTTGTAGTGCTCGAGAGCAAAACGTTTTCGACAGCAGGGACTGTTTGGTTGGGTTTTTCTGCCTTTTTTTTATTTTCTCTCATATACTACAAAAGCCCACAAAAACATATACTAGGTGCTTTTTTAGTTTGACTTTTGGCTTCTGAATAATTAGAAACACCTAGTTTTTTTTGCATTTATTATTACTTACAAACCAAAAGATAAAAGATAAAAAAAACAGGGTCAGTTTAGAACTTCAGTTTTTCAAACCAAAGTATATCAATAATACTTTAGCAAAGCGATACTTCAGTTTTCTCCTTTTCTGGTTTTGGAAACAGAGAGTTGGACCATTTTTTTCCAATACTTCAAAAAAAGTAACAGTTTTGGGGATAATGTGATTTTTTAGCTGCAGTATTTGTTAGATACAAACACATTAAAGTATGTCAAACTGTAGTATTTCCATAAACCATACTTTTGGAGATTAATTTAAAATTACCCCCTCCGTCCTAAAATATAAGGCACGCTTTTTTCACATGGTCTTTGATGCACAACCTTGATCACTAATATATACGAAGTTAGAAATGCCTAGTTAGTTGCTTTTGTTACTTACAACGCAAAAGTCAAAATACAAAACATTAAGCCTAGTTTGGAACTTTAGATTTTTCAAACCAAAGTATATCAATACTTCGGTATTTCAGCACAGACAAAGCAATACTTCAGTTTTTCTCCTTTTATCAGTTTTTTTTTAAAGTTGGATCACTTTTTTATTAAGCACTTAAAAAGTACTCCCCGTCCCAAAATGTAAGGCGTCTAAGAACTGGTCAAAAGTCAAACTTTACTAAATTTGACCAAATATTTAGAAAAATATATTTACATCTACAATATCAAATGGACATATTAAGAAAATATATTTTATGGTGAATCTATTCATGTTGATTCCATACTGTAAATGTTTATATTTTTGTATATAAACTTGGTCAAACTTAAAAAATATTGACTTTTGACTAATACTTAGACGCCTTACATTTTGAGACGGATGGAGTAATAGTTTTTTTGGGATACTATGATTTTCAAAACTACACTACTTAGAGCTCCTTTGATTCATAGGAATTGCATAGTAATAGTGTAAGATTTAAATCCTATAGAAAAAATTTCCTGTATATGTTGTTTGATTTATAGGAACATTTCCTATAGAAACTAATCTTATATTTATATAAATATTGTAGTGTAAATTCTATAGGAAAAAAAATAAGATCATACCTCATGGAAAATTTCTTTTGCTACAATTAAACACACTTCATCTTTCCATAGGATTCAAGTAACCATGACATTTTAATCCTATACTTTTTCTATTCCTATGATTTTCCTATCCTATAAATCAAAAGAGCCCTTGGAGAAAAACACACACTGCAATATTATTTATATATACCATAGTATTTGGAGAATACTTTAAAATTAGGAAAATGATTAGAATTGGTTGGAGGCTGCGTTACTCGCAACCTCCGGGTCATGCACTGTATATCGATCAGATTGTCCCACATAGTGCACGCGAGATGATGATGAGTGGCTAAATCACCTGTTTTGACTATCATCGATCGGCGACTTGGTCCTTGTTGCGAATAAACATCGAAATCACACATTACTTTCTAATATTGAAAGTAAGATTATTACATAGGATGATTATTTGTTGCATATATATGTAGCCTGAAGAATCCGAGCATATAACCATAGAAGTAATAAATTCAACTAGATAGGCGGAAATTCACTTTTGAACTTGGGAGCATATGATCATGCTATCCGAGAAAGATATTTTAGAATGTTAGAAAAATATGAACAAAAAATGTCAAGTTTCGAGAAAAAATAACTTCTTTGTGTTCTGTGTAAAAAAATGTCCCAGTGAAAAGCTTTTTCTAAGCATCAAATTTTATCTTTTTGCACACGACACACAAAATATCGGTTTTTCCGCAAAACAACTTTATGATTTTTTTATGATATTTTAAGTGCCAAAACGGCTCGTCCCTAGATAAGCTAGCACATAGTAAGAAATCGAGAGCAGATTTTTACGGTACCTGATACGTCTCCAACGTATCTATAATTTCTTATGTTCTATGCTAGTTTTATGACAATACCTACATGTTTTATTCATACTTTATATCGTTTTGATGCATTTTCCGGCACTAACCTATTAACAAGATGCCGAAGCGCCAGTTCCTGTTTTCTGCTGTTTTTGGTTTCGAAATCCTACACAGAAATATTCTCGAATTGGACGAAACGAAAGCCCACGATCTTATATTTCACGGAAGGTTCCAGAGCACCGAAGAGGGGCCAGGGGGAGCCAAGGGACCCCACCCCACATGGCGGCGCGCCCAAGGGGGCGCACCCCTATGGTGTGGGTCCCCCAGACCCTCCGAGGCTGCCCTTCCGCCTATAAAACCTCCGTCGCGAAACCCTAAAAACATAAGCCACGAGACGAGAAAAGTTACGCAGCCGCCGCCATCGCGAAGCCAAGATTCGGGGACAGAAGTCTCTTCGCACGCGGACGGAATTGCCCCGAAGGCATCTCCATCGACACCACCGCCATCTTCATCGTGTGCTGTCTCCTATGATGAGGAGGGAGTAGTTCTCCCCGAGGCTAAGGGCTGTACCGGTAGCTATGTGGTTCATCTCTCTCCCCATGTGATCTTTATGTGATCATGAGCTTTGTATCACTATTAATCTATGTGCTACTCTAGTGATGTTATTAAAGTAGTCTATTCCTCCTTCATGATGTAATGTGGACAGTGTGTGCATCATGTAGTACTTGGCGTAGGTTATGATTGTGATCTCTTGTAGATTATGAAGTTAACTATTACTATGCACTCTAGAGTTACTTTAATATGAACTCCGGAATTACTCTCCATGGTGTGACAGTGTTTTGCATCGTGTGTGATTCCTGTATGACGTTGTGGAGCTTGTTTACTCCGGCTTGAGGGTGCTCTCGTAGCCCTACACAATGAATGGTGTTTGTTATGCAACAATAGAGTCTTTGAAAGTAGCATAAGAGAAGAGAACTTATTTATTTATGTGATCATTGTTGAGAGTGTCCACTAGTGAAAGTATGATCCCTAGGCCTTGTTTCTAAGCATTGAAACACCGTTTCCAACAAGTTATGTTACATGTTTGCTTGCTGCCATCTTTATTTCAGATTGCTATTACCACTCATATTCATCCATATCACTTGCATCTTACTATCTCTTCGCCGAACTAGTGCACCTATACATCTGACAAGTGTATTAGGTGTGTTGGGGACACAAGAGACTTCTTGTATCGTAATTGCAGGGTTGCTTGAGAGGGATATCTTTGACCTCTACCTCCCCGAGTTCGATAAACCTTGGGTGATTCACTTAAGGGAAACTTGCGTTGTTCTACAAACCTCTCGCTCTTGGAGGCCCAAAACTGTCTACCGGAATAGAAGCGTGCGTAGACATCAAGCTATTTTCTGGCGCCGTTGCCGGGGAGGTAAGGTAAAAGGTATTCACATCCTCCGACTACTAAGCTATTTCTTAGCACTGTTGCCAGTGTGTGAGTGCTCGAAGCTATTTCCTTTAGATCCTGCAATTGCATCTTTTTGTTTCTTGTTTTTATTTTTTCACTAGTTAGGCATAATGGAAAACAACAAAGCTTTTAAATCTATTTCCTGAGTTAAGACATGAATTGTTTGATGCGAAAATTAAAAAACCTATGGAACCTTATTTGCATGATAGTAGCAATGTTATTAGTATGAACGCAATTACTGCTAATGCTATGGAGAAGTCTAAGCTTGGGGAAGCTAGTTTTTGTGATCTTTTTAGCTTCACATCTTTAGGGGAGAAAATTTGCTCTGATAATGCTTTATCTCTCATATGCGATAACTCTAATGATGCCTCTGATATTTTAAATCCACCTACTGAAAGTATTCCCTTCAAGATACCTATGAAAATCGTTGAACTTGCTATGAACAATTGCTATTTTGGAGATGGGACTGTCCATCCTAGTGATCATTTACTCTTTATACATGAATTATGCGAGTTGTTCAAGTGTGCAGGTATTTCTATGGATGAAGTTAGGAAGAAATTATTCTCTATGTCGTTGTCTGGTAAAGCGGCGCATTGGTATAAACTGCTGAAGGATGGGCATTCTCTTGATTGGAAGGATATTGTGCCTCTATTTTATTCTAAATTCTATCCTCCAAGTGAAATTCACAAAGACCGAAATCGCATATATAATTTCTGGCCTCATGATGGAGAGAGTATTGCCCAAGCATGGGAGAGATTGAAGTCTTTAATGCTCAAATGCCCCATTTATGAGCTTCCTGGTAATATCATCATTGATAATTTCTATGCAAGACTTTCTTTTCAAGATAAAACCTTGCTGGATACTGCTTGTTCTGGATCATTCACACACAACAAAGAAGAGTTTAAATGGGACCTTCTTGATCGGATTCAGGAGAATACTGAAGGATGGGAGAACGACAAAGTGATGGGATTCGTAGCATAGAAAACAAAAAATTTCCTACCGCGAGAACGCAATCCAAGCCAAGATGCAATCTAGAAGATGGGAGCAACGAGGGGATGAACGAGACTAACCCTTGAAGATTTTCAAAGCCTACAAGAGGAGGCTCTCGTTGCTGCGGTAGACGATCACTTGCCGCTTTCAAAAGCGCGTAGAAGATCTTGACGGTGCCACACGGGCAGACCTCCGTACTCGGTCACACGTTCGGTGTTGATGACGACGTACTTCTCCCCGTTCCAGCGGGCAGCGGAAGTAGTAGATCCTCCTTGGAATTCCGACAGCACGACGGCGTGGTGGCGGTGTCGATGGAGATCTCCGGTGGAGCTTCGCTAAGCATATGCGGGAGAGGTGGTGGAGGAGAGGTAGCTAGGGTTTTGGGGAGAGGGCTTGGGCGCCGGCCCTCATAGGGGTGCGGCCAAGGTGGAGCCAAGAGTGGCCGGCCAGCCCCTCCCCTCCTCTCTTTATATAGGTGGAAGCCCCAAGGATTAGGTCAAAAGTCTCCGAATAAGACACCAACATAAACCTTCCATATGACCAAACCTAGGGGAGTGGGACTCCCCCCTTTCCTTGGTGGCCGGCCACCATGGGGAGGAGTCCACTTGGGACTCCTCCTCCCTTAGGCTGGCCGGCCAAGGTGTGGAGTCCCTCTGGGACTCCACCTTCCATGCTGATTTCTTCCGGACTCTTATAGAACCTTCTAGAACCTTCCAGAAAAATATCGGATCATTTTCAAACCTAGAAAATGACTTCCTATATATGAATCTTATTCTCCGGACCATTCCGGACCTCCTCGTGATGTCCTGATCCCATCCGAGACTCCGAACAAAACTTCGAACTCCATTCCATATTTCCATATCTACTTAAACGACATCAAACCTTAAGTGTGTCACCCTACGGCGAACTATGTAGACATGGTTGAGACTTCTCTCCGACCAATAACCAATAGCGGGATCTGAGATCCATAATGGCTCCCACATATTCAACGATGACTTTAGTGATCGCTGAACCATTTACATACGATACCGATTCCCTTTGTCACGCGATATTTTACTTGTCCGAGGTTTGATCATCGGTATCTCTATACCTCGTTCAACCTCGTCTCATGACAAGTACTCTTTACTTGTACCGTGGTATGTGGTCTCTTATGAACCATTCATATGCTTGCAAGCTATTAGACGACATTCCACCGAGAGGGCCTGAGTATATCTATTCGTCATCGGGATGGACAAATCCCACCGTTGATCCATATGCCTCAACTCATACTTTCCGGATACTTAATCCCACCTTTATAACCACCCATTTACGCAGTGGCGTTTGATGTAATCAAAGTACCCTTCCGGTATAAGTGATTTACATGATCTCATGGTCGAAAGGACTAGATAACTATGTATCGAAAGCTTATAGCAAATAACTTAATGACGTGATCTTATGCTACGCTTAATTGGGTGTGTCCATTACATCATTCACATAATGATATAACCTTGTTATCAATAACATCCAATGTTCATGATCATGAAACTATGATCATCTATTAATCAACAAGCTAGTTATACAAGAGGCTTACTAGGGACTCCTTGTTGTTTACATAACACACATGTATCAATGTTTCGGTTAATACAATTATAGCATGGTATGTAAACATTATCATAAACACAAACATATATTATAATAACCATTTATTATTGCCTCTTGGGCATATCTCCAACAGTCTCCCACTTGCACTAGAGTCAATAATCTAGTTTACATATGTAAAGATATAACACCTTGGCCTTCCGGTGCTTTATCATGTTTTGCTCACGGGAGAAGTCTTAGTCAACGGATCTGACATGCTCAGAAACGTATGTATTTTGCAATTCATTTGCGTCTCAACGCATCACTCATTTTCCAAATGAGTCGGCATTAAATATGTTTGGTCTTCTGGTGGAACCTTAATTCCGTGGTCTGAAATATGTCACTAATATTGTCGCACACAATATAGCTTCAAAGTTCTGACTCTGAACTACACCAAGTTCTCAAAGAACCTCTTGACTTAACATCCTCGTCATTGTCAAAACAATGACATACTCTGCCTTCGTTTGTAGAATCCGTCACAATATTTTGAACTCTTCTAAATCTAGCATTGTGCTACCTTTTAAACAACACTTAGCCTAATTGAGATTTGAATTTCATTTTTATATGTGACCAAACAAATATCGGTGCAACACCTTACAGCGATTTGTTTGTCATTACCCCATATAAAAATATATATGTATCCTTGGTTCTTCTAAAGCACACAGGGATATTCTTACTGTTTGTCCAATGATCATCACATGAATCATTCTGGTATATGCTCCTAACTTTTTATAGCATAGGACATCTGATTTTGTACATAGTATTCGTGATCTAAAATCACTCATGTGTTTTTACTCATCGAGTGTCAATTACACTCAAGTCTTGTTTAAACCTTCGCATGAAAAGAACACCTTCTTAATATTTCTATATTGAACTACTTCAATATCCATTCTATGTACTTTGACTTAAACTTATTATGTGTTTTAATCTATCTTCATAGATCTTGACACTAAATTTGTTTCAGTCCATATCCTTTCATTGAAATTAATTCTCAATGAAACCTTTTTAATCAAGTATATAATTACATCATTTATAACCAACTATATGTCATATACATAAGTATTATAAATATGTCTCAGCGCTCCCACTTAATTTCTTGCAAATGCAAGCCTCTTCATCGTCTCTGATGAAATCCAAAACTCTTTGACTATTTCATCCGGTGAAGATTCCAACTCCGCGATACTTACTTCACCCAATTGAAGTTCGTATACCTATCTAGTATTTCACGGACTAGCAAAACTCTTGGTTGTATCTTGTATACACCTTTAATACACTCTTCTGATAAGAAATGTATTTTGCCATCCTACTAGCATATCTCATAAAAGAAATATGTAGTGATTACTATAATAATCCACATAGACTATAAGCATTGCTACGGAAGATCTAATCTTATCGTAGTCAACTCTTTGAACTTTGTCGTAAACAACTTTTCGACAAGTCGAGCTTCTTCAAGGATATTTCATCCAAGTCCATCAATTTTATAGATCCATTTACTTTCAAAAAGTATTCATCTATCTTGGATTTCATGGCGTATAGCCATTTTAACGGAGTCAGGGCCCATCATAACTTCTTTGTTTGTAGTTGGTTTATCATTGTTAAAAATCAATCCTTTGTCCACAAATCATTTATTTGATCACAAAGTAAACCATACCTACAAGGTTCAATATGTACTTCGATCTCCATGGCTAAAACACTTTGTAGTCATGGGAGCCATGATCGTTGGCCGCTTCCGAACGAATTCCGATGCTGCGCTACTCTGATCATTATGCTCAGGTTCATAAACCTTATCAAATTCTATTGTCCTCCCACTCAATTACTTCGCTAGAAACAATTTCTTGGAAATAAATAAGAAATATCGACAAACACTTTGTTCTTTGTATTCATAGTGGAAATAATTCCCAATCAATACTTTGGGATAACCAACAAAGACATTCATCCGATTTTGGTTGTAAACTCTTAGACCAAAATTTAAAGAAATGACTATTAGGGTTTATACCCATGCCATAACTTGTATGGTGTCATTTCAACGGATCATGATGATGCACTATTTAGTGTAAAAGCGGTAGTCTCTAAAGCATAATCCACAAAAATATAATGGCGTCATTTTATTTTATCTCATCATTCACCCAACAAGGTTTGGATACATCTCTCGGATACTATATCATCACTATGATACTCCAAGAAATGTGAGTTGTAGAACAATTTCATAACTCTCTTAGATGTTCGCTAAAACTAGTAATTCAAATATTTCCACTATGATCCAATCATAGATATTTGAATTTTCTATTACGATGATTTCCACTTCATGCTGAAATTTATTTGAATCTATTCAAATGTTTCAAACTTCTTCCTTATCGAATATATCCACATATATATATACTCAATTCATTGTTGGAAGTTTTCATGAAGTAGAAGAATCTCCCGCACACAACTATGCCCAGTGAACCACATACATCATCATGTATGTTTTCACTAAGTTAGTTGCCCGTTCAACTTTTGGCCTATGAACGGTATTTTAGTCATTCTCTTTTAGAAAAGATTTGCAAGCGCCAAACGATTCAAAAATCAAATGACTCCAAAATCCATTTGCATGGAGTTCCTTCATGCGTTCTTCTCTAAAATGACCTAAATGGCGGTTCCACAAATAAGTGGAATTCAAATCATTTGCCTTATGGCATTTTAGCGTCAGTATTATGTGTGTGTGTGTTTCACCATTAAGATTTATAATAACTTATCCATCTTACATGGAGTAATGTCATAATATGAACAACTCATTGTTTTAATTTGACCAGAGCAAAATAAAAATTATTAAGTTCTTTATTATAAATTCTAAGGGCTAGATAGAATGCCAACGATGAACATAATAACACTTTATTTTTGTTCCAGACGTGCATTCCTATCATATTCCTTGTCAGTCACTTAGGCCATTGTATTCTTGTATTGCGTTGTTTTGTATGACACTTCATACCAATCAATATGGTACAAATACCCAAGAATTTCATTGTGTGACCAAACGAGGAATACATCCATAACATGTATATCATTTATATACACCTGAGCTAGACTTTCTAGACTTTTCTTTCTTTGTGCCAATAATCTTTTGTAGTTTCTCTTTTAGCTTTCCTCATTATTCAGAAAAACACTTCAACATCAATAACTTCTAGGTTTGTTGGTCAAATACCAATAACCTTGAGGTTCTTACTTTGAAGTTGGTCATCATATGACAAGTGTTCCGGATTTTACTATTAGTAACCTTTTAATATGATGAACAATTTCACTCATAATTTTATCCATCATATCATGATGATTTTTTGAGACCATGTCTGTACATGCTAGGCTCGTAAAGTTTAACCTCAGTATTCGCATGTGCAAATCTGGCTTGCACCCATTGTATGCACACGTAGAATCTATAACACCTGATCATCACGTGATGCTTCAAAACTACGAGTCTTTAGCAACGGTGCATACTAAGGACGATCACTTCATGGATATGCGAATATCGTTAGTGCCCCAATAGTTGGAGGATTGGGACGCCTGGTGTCTTCAACCTTCATACATTCCCATAAAACTTATGAGTTTATGTAGTCTCACCAAATTATATTCTATCACCTTACAACAAGGTCTTAGATATCACATATATCTTATACCTCGCTTATTTCTGAAAACAAAATTTTCAGCTCCTTACTTTTCAAACAGATTTGAACTTCAAGTTTCACAGAGACAAGATGACTTTAGGTACTAATTGAAACCATAGCTCTTTGAATCAACAATGTGAGGTTTACTAAAAGTTTGCAATAGGACTTAATCATTTCTTGATTCTTTAACAATACGGTACCAGTCCGTAAAGTTTCTTGTTAGATTTTAACAGTATTTCTATCTCAATAACAAGACTAGCGCATGGTAGAAAACGGATGTCAATACTACAAAATTAATTCAAAATACTACTCAGACTATGTTCATGATAATTAGTTCATGTTTTAATCTAATTACTAATGAACTCCCACTTAATACAACATCCCTCATAGTTGTCAAGTGGTACACGATCCAAATCCACTACACCAAAACCGATCATCACGTGAGATGATGTAGCTTCAATGGTGAACATCAACATGTTGATCATATCATCCATATGACTCGTGTTCAACCTTTCGGTTTCCGTTGTCCCGAGGCCATGTCTGTACATGCTAGGCTCGTCAAGCAAACCCTAGTATTCCGCGTGTGCAACATGGCTTACACCCGTTGTATGTGAACGTTGAGTCTATCACATCCGATCATCACGAGATGCTTCGAAACGACGAACTGCAACGGTGCATACGAGGGGAGAACACTTTATTATCTTGATATTAATGTGAGGGATCATCTTATAATGCTACCGTCGCGATCTAAGCAAAATAAGATGCATAAAGGATTAACATCACATGCAATTCATATGTGATATGTGATACGTCTCTGACGTATCGATAATTTCTTATGTTCCATGCCACATTATTGATGATATCTACATGTTTTATACACATTATATGTCGTATTTATGCATTTTTCGGCACTAACCTATTAACGAGATGTCGAAGAGCCATTTGCTGTTTTTGGTTTCAGAAATCCTAGTAAGGAAATATTCTCGGAATTGGACGAAATCAACGCCTGGGTCCTATTTTGCCACGAAGCTTCCAGAAGTCCGAGGTCGAGTGGGGCCACGAGGTGGCGACACACTAGGCGGCGCGGCCCAAGCCCGGCCGCGCCGGCCTATGGTGTGGGCCCTCGTGACGCCCTTTACCTGCCCTTCCGCCTACAAATAGCCTTCGTCGCGAAACCCCCAGATCGAGAGCCACGATACGGAAAACCTTCCGAGACGCCGCCGCCGCCAATCCCATCTCGGGGATTCAGGAGATCGCCTCGCACCCCGGGAGAGGGGAATCATCTCCCGGAGGACTCTTCACCGCCATGATCGCCTCCGGAGTGATGAGTGAGTAGTTCACCCCTGGACTATGGGTCCATAGCAGTAGCTAGATGGCCGTCTTCTCCTTATGTGCTTCATTGTTGGATCTTGTGAGCTGCCTAACATGATCAAGATCATCTATCTCGTAATGCTATATGTTGTGTTTGTCGGGATCCGATGGATAGAGAATACTATGTTATGTTGATTATCAATCTATTACCTATGTGTTGTTTATGATCTTGCATGCTCTCCGTTATTAGTAGAGGCTCTGGCCAAGTTTTTGCTCTTAACTCCAAGAGGGAGTATTTATGCTCGATAGTGGGTTCATGCCTCCATTAAATCTGGGACAGTGACAGAAAGTTCTAAGGTTATGGATGTGTTGTTGCCACTAGGGATAAAACATTGATGCTATGTCCGAGGATGTAGTTATTGATTACATTACGCACCATACTTAATGCAATTGTCTGTTGTTTGCAACTTAATACTGTAAGGGGTTCGGATGATAACCTGAAGGTGGACTTTTTAGGCATAGATGCATGCTGGATAGCGGTCTATGTACTTTGTCGTAATGCCCAATTAAATCTCACAATATTCATCATATCATGTATGTGCATGGTCATGCCCTCTCTATTTGTCAATTGCCCGACTGTAATTTGTTCACCCAACATGCTATTTATCTTATGGGAGAGACACCTCTAGTGAACTGTGGACCCCGGTCCATTCTTTTACATTGAATACAATCTACTGCAATACTTGTTCTACTTTTGCAAACAATCATCATCCACACTATACATCTAATCCTTTGTTACAGCAAGCCGGTGAGATTGACAACCTCACGTTTCGTTGGGGCAAAGTACTTTGGTTGTGTTGTGGGTTCCACGTTGGCGCCGAAATCCCTGGTGTTGCGCCGCACTACATCCCGCCATCAACCTTCAACGTGCTTCTTGGCTCCTACTGGTTCGATAAACCTTGGTTTCTTACGAGGGAAAACTTGCCGCCGTACGCATCACACCTTCCTCTTGGGGTTCCCAACGGACGCGTGCCGTACGCGTATCAAGCTCTTTTTCTGGCGCCGTTGCCTGAGATCAAGACACGCTGTAAGGGGAGTCTCCACAATCCAATCTCTTTACTTTGTTTTTGTCTTGCTTTATTTACTACTTTGTTTGCTGCATTATATCAAAACACAAAAAAATTAGTTGCTAGCTTTACTTTATCTACTGTCTTGCACTCTATATCAAAAACACAAAAAAATTAGTTACTTGCATTTACTTTATCTAGTTTGCTTTATTTACTACTGCTAAAATGAGTAATCCTGAAGTTGAAGTTCGTTCGTTTAAGCAACAAGGGGGAGAATGTTTAAAAGATGCTTGGTATAGAATTAGTGATGCCCATAATAGGTGCACTAAGAAACACTCCACCACTATCCTACTCAGGAATTTTTATGTTGGTATCTCTAGCTGGAATAGGTATGTTCTTGATTGTCTCGCAGGAGGTAACTTCCTAGGCGCTCCTGCTTTAGAAGCTAGTTGCATTATTGAGAGTTTATTTGGAATACCACCTGTTAATGAAGTTAAAATTGAAACCTCTCTTGAAGATGTTATGAAAAAATTGGAAACCATAGAGAAAAATTTTCCAAGTGTTGAAACTAAATTGGAAATGTTACTTGATAAAACTGATGAACTTGATAAATCCTTAGGAGGAATTGATGAAAGAATTAGTGTCCTAGGAACTTGTGTTGTCCATGATAATCAAATCAATAGGATTGGCGAACTTGAAAAAGCTATGGGAACTTTGGGTTCAACTTTTTCTTCTCTTAAGTTTAAGGAGAAAGCTTATGTGGGTAAGGAGCAAAAGTTTATGTATGTTTCTAAAGTGCCTAAACCAAAAAAATATTATTATAGGCCTAAAATTGACAAAGCCCTTAGTACCACTACAGATGGGGGAGCTTATGATATCGATGCTTCATCTCTTGATAATACTTGATATACACTTTCTGCGCCTAGCAGAAAGGCGTTAAAGAAAAGCGCTTATGGGAGACAACCCATGTTTTTACTACAGTACTTTTATTTTATATTTGAGTCTTGGAAGTTGTTTACTACTGTAGCAACCTCTCCTTATCTTAGTTTTGTGCATTGTTGTGCCAAGTAAAGTCTTTGATAGTAAGGTTCATACTAGATTTGGATTACTGCGCAGAAACAGATTTCTTTGCTGTCACGAATTTCGACCTGCCTCTCTGTAGGTAGCTCAGAAAAATATGCCAATTTACGTGCGTGATCCTCAGATATGTACGCAACTTTCATTCAATTTGGGCATTTTCATTTGAGCAAGTCTGGTGCCACTTTAAAATTCGTCTTTACGAACTGTTCTGTTTTGACAGATTCTGCCTTTTATTTCGCATTGCCTCTTTTGCTATTTTGGATGAATTTCTTTGATCCATTATTGTCCAGTAGCTTTGTGCAATGTCCAGAAGTGTTAAGAATGATTATGTCACCTCTGAACATATAAATTTTTATTGTGCACTAACCCTCTAATGAGTTGTTTCGAGTTTGGTGTGGAGGAAGTTTTCAAGGATCAAGAGAGGGAGATGATACAATATGATCAAGGAGAGTGAAAGCTCTAAGCTTGGGGATGCCCCGGTGGTTCACCCCTGCATATTTTAAGAAGACTCAAGCGTTAAGCTTGGGGATGCCCAAGGCATCCCCTTCTTCATCGACAACATTATCAGGTTCCTCCCCGAAACTATATTTTTATTCCATCACATCTTATGTACTTTGCTTGGAGCGTCGGTTTGTTTTTGTTTTTGTTTTGTTTGAATAAAATGGATCCTAGCATTCATTGTGTGGGAGAGAGACACGCTCCGCTGTTGCATATGGACAAATATGTCCTTAGGCTTTACTCATAGTATTCATGGCGAAGGTTGAATCTTCTTCGTTAAATTGTTATATGGTTGGAATCGGGAAATGCTACATGTAGTAATTCTAAAATGTCTTGAATAATTTGATACTTGGCAATTGTTGTGCTCATGTTTAAGCTCTTGCATCATATACTTTGCACCTATTAATGAAGAAATACATAGAGCTTGCTAAAATTTGGTTTGCATATTTGGTCTCTCTAAAGTCTAGATAATTTCTAGTATTGAGTTTTGAACAACAAGGAAGACGGTGTAGAGTCTTATAATGTTTACAATATGTCTTTTATGTGAGTTTTGCTGCACCATTTCATCCTTGTGTTTGTTTCAAATAACCTTGCTAGCCTAAACCTTGTATCGAGAGGGAATACTTCTCATGCATCCAAAATCCTTGAGCCAACCACTATGCCATTTGTGTCCACCATACCTACCTACTACATGGTATTTCTCCGCCATTCCAAAGTAAATTGCTTGAGTGCTACCTTTAAATTTCCATCATTCGCCTTTGCAATATATAGCTCATGGGACAAAATAGCCTTAAAAACTATTGTGGTATTGAATATGTACTTATGCACTTTATCTCTTATTAAGTTGCTTGTTGTGCGATAACCATGGTCCTGGGGACGCCATCAACTCTTTGTTGAATATCATGTGAGTTGCTATGCATGTCCGTCTTGTCTGAAGTAAGGGAGATTTACCACTCATTTAATGGTTAGAGCATGCATATTGTTAGAGAAGAACATTGGGCCGCCAACTAAAGCCATGAATCATGGTGGAAGTTTCAGTTTTGGACATATATCCTCAATCTCATATGAGAACATTAATTGTTGCTACATGCTTATGCATTCAAGAGGAGTCCATTATCTGTTGTCTATGTTGTCCCGGTATGGATGTCTAAGTTGAGAATAATCAAAAGCGAGAAATCCAAATGCGAGCTTTCTCCTTAGACCTTTGTACAGGCGGCATAGAGGTACCCCTTTGTGACACTTGGTTAAAACATGTGTATTGCAATGATAATCCTGGTGATCCAAGCTAATTAGGACAAGGTGCGGGCACTATTAGTATACTATGCATGAGGCTTGCAACTTGTAAGATATAATTTACATGATACATATGCTTTATTACTACCGTTGACAAAATTGTTTCATGTTTTCAAAACCAAAGCTCTAGCACAAATATAGCAATCGATGCTTTCCTCTTTGAAGGACCATTTTTTTACTTTTATGTTGAGTCAGTTCACCTATTTCTCTCCACCTCAAGAAGCAAACACTTGTGTGAACTATGCATTGATTCCTACATACTTGCATATTGCACTTGTTATATTACTTTGCATTGACAACTATCCATGAGATATACATGTTACAAGTTGAAAGCAACCGCTGAAACTTAATCTTCCTTTGTGTTGCTTCAATACCTTTACTTTGATTTATTGCTTTATGAGTTAACTCTTATGCAAGACTTATTGATGCTTGTCTTGAAGTACTATTCATGAAAAGTCTTTCCTTTATGATTCATTTGTTTACTCATGTCATTACCATTGTTTTGATCGCTGCATTCATAGTATGATCAAGGTTATGATGGCATGTCACTCCAGAAATTATCTTTGTTATCGTTTACCTGCTCGGGATGAGCAGAAACTAAGCTTGGGGATGCTGATACGTCTCCGACGTATCGATAATTTCTTATGTTCCATGCCACATTATTGATGATATCTACATGTTTTATACACATTATATGTCGTATTTATGCATTTTCCGGCACTAACCTATTAACGAGATGCCGAAGAGCCGGTTGCTGCTTTTTGGTTTCAGAAATCCTAGTAAGGAAATATTCTCGGAATTAGACGAAATCAACGCCCAGGGTCCTATTTTGCCACGAAGCTTCCAGAAGTCCGAGGGAGAGTCGAAGTGGGGCCACGAGGTGGCGACACACCAGGGCGGCGCGGCCTGGCCCCGGCCGCGCCGGCGTGGTGTGGGCCTCGTGACGCCCCTTTACCTGCCCTTCCGCCTACAAATAGCCTTCGTCGCGAAACCCCCGACCGAGAGCCACGATACGGAAAACCTTCCAGAGACGCCGCCAATCCCATCTCGGGTATTCAGGAGATCGCACCCTGCCGGAGAGGGGAATCATCTCCCGAGGACTCTTCACCGCCATGATCGCCTCCGGAGTGATGAGTGAGTAGTTCACCCCTGGACTATGGGTCCATAGCAGCTAGATGGTCGTCTTCTCCTTATGTGCTTCATTGTTGGATCTTGTGAGCTGCCTAACATGATCAAGATCATCTATCTGTAATGCTATATGTTGTGTTTGTCGGGATCCGATGGATAGAGAATACTATGTTATGTTGATTATCAATCTATTACCTATGTGTTGTTTATGATCTTGCATGCTCTCCATTATTAGTAGAGGCTCTGGCCAAGTTTTTGCTCTTAACTCCAAGAGGGAGTATTTATGCTCGATAGTGGGTTCATGCCTCCATTAAACTGGACAGAAAGTTCTAAGGTTATGGATGTGTTTGCCACTAGGGATAAAACATTGATGCTATGGATGTAGTTATTGATTACATTCAACCTTAAATGCAATTGTCATGTTTGCAACTTAATACCGGAAGGGGTTCGGATGATAACCGAAGGTGGACTTTTTAGGCATAGATGCATGCTGGATAGCGGTCTATGTACTTTGTCGTAATGCCCAATTAAATCTCACAATATTCATCATATCATGTATGTGCATGGTCATGCCCTCTCTATTTGTCAATTGCACCGTAATTTGTTCACCCAACATGCTATTTATCTTATGGGAGAGACACCTCTAGTGAACTGTGGACCCCGGTCCATTCTTTTACATTGAATACAATCTACTGCAATACTTGTTCTACTGTTTTCGCAAACAATCATCATCCACACTATACATCTAATACTTTGTTACAGCCGGTGAGATTGACAACCTCACTGTTTCGTTGGGGTAAAGTACTTTGGTTGTGTTGTGCAGGTTCCACGTTGGCGCCGGAATCCCGGTGTTGCGCCGCACTACATCCCGCCGCCATCAACCTTCAACGTGCTTCTTGGCTCCTACTGGTTCGATAAACCTTGGTTTCTTACTGAGGGAAAACTTGCCGCTGTACGCATCACACCTTCCTCTTGGGGTTCCCAACGGACGCGTGTTGTACGCGTATCAATATGATATGGCCCTTTAGTCTTTGCGCCTTCGATCTTCATCTCCAAAGCACGGTGATATGAGCACGGAGGCCTATGTGGAGCCCAATTTCAGGACTCCACCAACCTAGGTGGTACGCCATCAAGGATTCAGGAGTGACACGCTAGGACGACCTACGCCATGTAATAATTAAGTCTAAGGTTGTGTCATTCATTCTATGTTAGGAAATAATGTAGCCAGGTCATGCTGTGGGCCATCTAGGGTTTTAATAGAGTCTGTTTGACTTGGGCCTGTCCAAGTCGAACTAGGTTAGGCCCAATAAGGGGGCCGGCCGGCCAGCTCTCCCTCTCATATAAGGAGATGGCACGGCTAGGGTTTAGGACAGAACAAGTTTAGTCTAAAGTTTAGGTTTTACCTAGTTGCGTGTGTTCACGTGTATCATCCCTCCGGGGGTACGGCGCTGCCGTTTATCTATATTATCCGCTGCGAAGGTTCTTGTGTTCATCAAGGATTATCTAGCTCAGGTTTGAGGCGTATCGTTCATCGATCCGTTGCTTGCTGGATTCGTTCCCTCTTCTCCAGGCTGCGTTCATCGCGTTGTTGGGAGGAATCTCTACCCCAGGTTCTCGCTGTGAAAGATCGGGCATCAACTTAGGTGGATTGGCTTGGATCCACCTTATCACACGGACATGATCTCCATCATCAACGGGCATGATCTCCATCATCGTCGGCGTAGCGTCAAGGTCCATGGCGTCATCTTCATGGTTGTTCACTTCATGTAGCAACTATTACAACTACTTTGAAATACTACTCAGCATGAAATTTTAAAGACAACCATAAGGCTCCTGCCGGTTGCCACAATACAATAATGATCATCTCATACATATTCATCATCACATCATGGCCATATCACATCACCAAACCCTGCAAAAACAAGTTAGACGTCTCTAATTTGGTTTCATATTTTACGTGGTTTAGGGTTTTCGAGTAAGATCTAATCTACCTACGAACATGAACCACAACGGTGATACTAGTGTTGTCAATAGAAAGAGTAAATTGAATCTTCACTATGGTGGGAGAGACAGACACCCGCAAAGCCACTTATGCAATACAAGTTGCATGTCGAACGTGGAGCAAGTCTCATGAACGCGGTCATGTAAAGTTAGCCCGAGCCGCTTCATCCCACCATGCCACAAAGATGCAAAGTACTCGAACTAAAGACAACAAAGCATCAATGCCCACAAAACAATTGTGTTCTACTTGTGCAACCATCTATGCATAGACACGGCTCTGATACCACTGATGGGATTCGTAGCATAGAAAACAAAAAATTCCTACCGCGAGAACGCAATCCAAGCCAAGATGCAATCTAGAAGATGGGAGCAACGAGGGGATGAACGAGACTAACCCTTGAAGATTTCCAAAGCCTACAAGAGGAGGCTCGTTGCTGCGGTAGACGATCACTTGCCGCTTTCAAAAGCGCGTAGAAGATCTTGACGGTGCCACAATCGGGCAGCACCTCCGTACTCGGTCACACGTTCGGTGTTGATGACGACGTCCTTCTCCCCGTTCCAGCGGGCAGCGGAAGTAGTAGATCCTCCTTGGAATTCCGACAAACGACGGCGTGGTGGCGGTGTCGATGGAGATCTCCGGCGGAGCTTCACTAAGCATATGAGAGGTGGTGGAGGAGAGGTAGCTAGGGTTTTGGGGAGAGGGGCTTGGGCGCTGGCCCTCATAGGGGTGCGGCCAAGGTGGAGCCAAGAGTGGCCGGCCAGCCCCTACCCTCCTCTCTTTATATAGGTGGAAGCCCCAAGGATTAGGTCAAAAGTCTCCGAATAAGACCCCAACATAAACCTTCCATATGACCAAACCTAGGGGGAGTGGGACTCCCCCTTTCCTTGGTGTGGCCGGCCACCATGGGGAGGAGTCCACTTGGGACTCCTCCTCCCTTAGGCTGGCCGGCCAAGGTGGGTGGAGTGGACTCCACCTTCCATGCTGATTTCTTCCGGACTCTTATAGAACCTTCTAGAACCTTCCAAAATACCGGATCATTTTCAAACCTAGAAAATGACTTATATATGAATCTTATTCTCCGGACCATTCCGACCTCCTCGTGATGTCCTGGATCCCATCCGAGACTCCGAACAAAACTTCGAACTCCATTCCATATTTCCATATCTACTTAAACGACATCAAACCTTAAGTGTGTCACCCTACGGTTCGCGAACTATGTACACATGGTTGAGACTTCTCTCCGACCAATAACCAATAGCGGGATCTGGAGATCCATAATGGCTCCCACATATTCAACGATGACTTTAGTGATCGATCGAACCATTTACATACGATACCGATTCTCTTTGTCACGCGATATTTTACTTGTCCGAGGTTTGATCATCGGTATCTCTATACCTCGTTCAACCTCGTCTCATGACAAGTACTCTTTACTCGTACCGTGGTATGTGGTCTCTTATGAACCATTCATATGCTTGCAAGCTATTAGACGACATTCCACCGAGAGGGCCCAGAGTATATCTATCCGTCATCGGGATGGACAAATCCCACCGTTGATCCATATGCCTCAACTCATACTTTTCGGATACTTAATCCCACCTTTATAACCACCCATTTACGCATTGGCGTTTGATGTAATCAAAGTACCCTTCCGTATAAGTGATTTACATGATCTCATGGTCGAAAGGACTAGGTAACTATGTATCGAAAGCTTATAGCAAATAACTTAATGACGTGATCTTATGCTACGCTTAATTGGGTGTGTCCATTACATCATTCACATAATGATATAACCTTGTTATCAATAACATCCAATGTTCATGATCATGAAACTATGATCATCTATTAATCAACAAGCTAGTTATACAAGAGGCTTACTAGGGACTCCTTGTTGTTTACATAACACACATGTATCAATGTTTCGGTTAATACAATTATAGCATGGTATGTAAACATTATCATAAACACAAAGATATATTATAATAACCATTTATTATTGCCTCTTGGGCATATCTCCAACACAAAGGTAGAGAGTCAGGTATAAATTATGATTATGAATGCATTGAAACTTTTATGGATACTGATAAATTTCGAAATATGAGTGCTACTTATGGTCTTGACTCTCAAGTTGTTGCAAATATTTATAAAGCTTTTGCCTCTCATTTTGAATTGCCTAGGAAGAATTTTGATAAGTATCATGAACCTTTTAAAGACACTTGCATGAAGGATGAAACTGTTATTAATGATTGCAATGAACATGTTCAAACTTCAAAATGCTATTTCCTATAAGCATGTTAATTTTTGTGGAGTTCATAGACCTTGTGAAAAGAATAAAACTGAAGAAGAATATTGTATCCATCACAGGAATGAAAAAACTAGAAAGTGGTCTAGGGCTCTAGATGATCTTGGTGAAAAAGTTTGTGCCCTTTATCCTTTTATTTGTGAACTTTGCCATAGAGTGGGTCATTTTAATTTTCAATGATCCTCCAATGATAATTCGAACCCCATGAGTGCTGCAAATTTGTATTGTGATGATGAAATCACTCCTAATCAGCATGATGAACTTACATCATTTTTTGAGTGTGAAGAGTTATTGAGAAAAACTTCTTTGGTGGATATGAGTGCTCTTGATATTAAAAGTGTCCTGCATGGGTGTCTTTCTTATTGCATTAATAATTGCCATACAAATACTTACATACAGAATATTTTAGAAGATGACACTTTGCCAAAATATGATAGGACCACTGTGTGTTTTAAACTTATTAATGAAAAGAGGAATCCTCCCAAGTTTATTCTATTGTTTCTGGAAATAAATCAGGTTATGTGGAGAAGCATCCCTTCAAGCCTCTCCCTCCTAAAGAAGGGAACGAGGAGAAGGAAAAGAAGAAGAAGGGAACGAAGAAGAAGAAGAAGAGGGGAAATAAAAATAAAGAGGTAACGGCATATCCCCGCGTGTATGAGGTAACGATAGGTAACCGTAAGTATGCTGCTCCTAATGATTATTATGATAATGAATCTGAGTACAATGATCTTTCTATGCCCTTTACCTACATTAGTGATTATGATTTAGAAGAGCACACTACTTTCGATATTGAAAATCTCTGGGAAACTAATTCTGAAAATGAGGATGTTAATAACTGTCATAGTATTAATACTGTCCATGTTTCTTCCCATGACGATATAGAAAGCCCTAAGCTTGGGGAAGCTTGTTTTGATGAGCATGATATTTTTAGTCCCCCAAGCATGGAGGAGAAAATTTACTTTGATGATATTTTACCTCCTATATATGATGATTACAATGATGACTATCATATTTTCAGTCCACCTACTATTGAGGAGAAAATTAATTATGACTACAATATGCCTCCTATATATGATGATTATGGTGATGAGAATAATAATGATAGTTATTTTATTGAATTTGCTCCCACTACAATTAATAGTAAAGACTATGCTTATGTGGAGAGTAATAATTTTATGCATGTAGCTCATGATAAGAATGTTTCATGTGGTAGTTATATTGTTGAGTTTGTTCATGATGCTACTGAAAGTTATTATGAGAGAGGGAAACATGGTTATATGCATCTTAATAATATTAAGTTTCCGCTCTTTGTGTTGAGAATCTTGAAATTGTGCTTGTGTTGCCTTTCTATGCTTGTTGCTTTGTACTTACATGACTTGTTTATTTACAAGATTCCTTTTCATAGGAAGTGGGTTAGACTTAAATTTGTTTCATACTTGCTTTTTGATGCTCTCTTTGCTTCAACTCTTATTTCTTGTGAGTGCATTATTAAAATTACTGAGCCCATCTTATTGGCTATAAAGAAAGCACTTCTTGGGAGATAACCCATGTTTTTATTTTGCTACTGTTTTGTTGTGTCTTGGAAGTTGTTACTACTGTAGCAACCTCTCCTTATCTTTATTTTATTGCATTGTTGTGCCAAGTAAAGTCTTTGATAGTAAGGTTGATACTAGATTTGGATTGCTGCGCAGAAACAGATTTCTTACTGTCACGAATTTGAGTAGAATTCTCTGTAGGTAACTCAGAAAAATCTGCCAATTTACGTGTGTGATCCTCAGATATGTACGCAACTTTCATTCAATTTGAGCTTTTTCATCTGAGCAAGTTAAGTGCCCCTGAAAAATTCGTCTTTACGGACTGTTCTGTTTTGACAGATTCTGCCTTTATTTCGCATTACCTCTTTTGCTATGTTGAATGGATTTCTTTGTTCCATTAACTTTCAGTAGCTTTGTGCAATGTACAGAAGTGTTAGGAATGATTGTGTTACCTCTGAACATGTGAATTTTTGATTATGCACTAACCCTCTAATAAGATTGGTTTGAGTTTGGTGTGGAGGAAGTTTTCAAGGGTCAAGAGAGGAGGATGATATAATATGATCAAGAAGAGTGAAAAGTCTAAGCTTGGGGATGCCCCCGTGGTTCATCCCTGCATATTTCAAGAAGACTCAAGCATCTAAGCTTGGGGATGCCCAAGGTATCCCCTTCTTCATCGACAACTTATCAGGTCACCTCTAGTGAAACTATATTTTTATTCCGTCACATCTTATGTGCTTTACTTGAAGCGTCTGTGTGCTTTTATTTTCATTTTATTATCTTAGTTCTATGAATAAATTCATGCTTGTGTGGGAGAGAGACACGCTCCGCTTTTTCATATGAACACTGGTGTTCTTAGTTCTATCTTTAATGTTCATGGCGGAGTTGAAAACCGCTTCGTTAATTGCTATTTGGTTGGAAACATGCTTCATGTGGTAATTGGTATATGGTCTTGAATAATTTGATACTTGGAAATTGTTGTGCTCAAATAGATCATGTTTAAGCTCTTGCATCATGTACTTTGCACCCATTAATGAAGAACTACCATAGAGCTTGTTGAAATTTGGTTTGCATGATTGGTCTCTCTAATGTCTAGATATTTTCTGGTGAAGTGTTTGAACAACAAGGAAGACAGTAGAGTCTTATAATGCTTGCAATATGTTCTTATGTAAGTTTTGCTGTACCGGTTCATACTTGTGTTTGCTTCAAACAACCTTGCTAGCCAAAGCCTTGTACTGAGAGGGAATTCTTCTCGTGCATCCAAATCCTTGAGCCAAAAACTATGCCATTTGTGTCCACCATACCTACCTACTATGTGGTATTTCTCTGCCATTCCAAAGTAAATTACTTGAGTGCTACCTTTAAAATTTCATTCATTGTCTTTGCAATATATAGCTCATGGGAAAATAGCCTTAAAAACTATTGTAGTATTGAATATGTTACTTATGTATCTTATTTCTTATAAGTTGCTTGTTGAGCGGTAACCATGTTTCTGGGGACGCCATCAACTATTACACCTTTGTTGAATATCATGTGAGTTGCTATGCATGTTCGTCTTGTCTGAAGTAAGGGTGATTTATCATGATCAAATGGTTTGAGTATGCATATTGTTAGAGAAGAACATTGGGCCGCTAACTAAAGCCATGAATCATGGTGGAAGTTTCAGTTTGGACATTAATCCTCAATCTCTTATGAGTATATTATCTGTTGTTGAATGCTTATGCATTAAAGAGGAGTCCATTATCTGTTTTCTATGTTGTCCCGGTATGGATGTCCTAAGTTGAGATTTATCAAAAACGAGAAATCAAATGCGATCTATCTCCTTGGACCTTTGTACAGCGGCATAGAGGTACCCCTTTGTGACACTTGGTTGAAACATATGTTATGCAATGATAATCCATGTAAATCCAAGCTAATTAGGACAAGGTGCGAGCACTATTGGTATTCGATGCATGAGGCTTGCAACTTATAGGATGTCTTATGCATAACACATATGAATTATTACTACCGTTGACAAAATTGTTTCTATGTTTTCAAAATAAAAAGCTCTAGCACAAAAATAGTAATCCATGCTTCCCTCTGCGAAGGGCCTTCTTTTACTTTATGTTGAGTCAGTCTACCTACTTCTTCTATCTTAGAAGCAAACACTTGTGTCAACTATGTGCATTGATTCCTACATACTTGCTTATTTGCATTCATCATATTACTTTGTATTGACAATTATCCATGAGATATACAAGTTGAAGTTGAAAGCAACCGCTGAAACTTATATCTTCCTTTGTGTTGCTTCAAAATTTTCTACTAAGAATTTATTGCTTTATGAGTTAACTCTTATGCAAGACTTATTGATGCTTGTCTTGAAAGTACTATTCATGAAAAGTCTTTGCTATATGATTCAGTTGTTTAATCATTATCTTTACCATTGCTTTGAATCACTTCATTCATCTCATATGCTTTACAATAGTATTGATCAAGATCATGTTGGTAGCATGTCACTTAAGAAATTATCCATGTTATCGTTTACCTACTCGAGGGCGAGTAGGAACTAAGCTTGGGGATGCTTGATACATCTCCAACGTATCTATAATTTCTTATGTTCCATGCTAGTTTTATGACAATACCTACATGTTTTATTCATACTTTATATCGTTTTGATGCATTTTTCGGCACTAACCTATTAACAAGATGCCGAAGCGCCAGTTCCTGTTTTCTGCTGTTTTTGGTTTCAGAAATCCTACACAGGAAATATTCTCGGAATTGGACGAAACGAAAGCCCACGATCTTATATTTCACGGAAGGTTCCAGAGCACCGAAGAGGGGCCAGGGGGGAGCCAAGGGGACCCCACCCCACATGGCGGCGCGGCCAAGGGGGGGCGCCTGTGTGGGTCCCCCCAGGACCCCTCCGAGGCTGCCCTTCCGCCTATAAAACCTCTCGTCGCGAAAACCCTAAAAACATAAGCCACGAGACAAGAAAAGTTACGCAGCCGCCATCGCGAAGCCAAGATTCGGGGACAGAGTCTCTGTGGCACGTCGCCGGACGGGGAATTTCCCGAAGGCATCTCCATCGACACCACCGCCATCTTCATCGCCGCTGTCTCCTATGATGAGGAGGAGTAGTTCTCCCCGAGGCTAAGGGCTGTACCGGTAGCTATGTGGTTCATCTCTCTCCCCATGTGATCTTTATGTGATCATGAGCTTTGTATCACTATTAATCTATGTGCTACTCTAGTGATGCTATTAAAGTAGTCTATTCCTCCTTCATGATGTAATGTGGATAGTGTGTGCATCATGTAGTACTTGGCGTAGGTTATGATTGTGATCTCTTGTAGATTATGAAGTTAACTATTACTATGCACTCTAGAGTTACTTTAATATGAACTCCGGAATTACTCTCCATGGTGTGGCAGTGACAGTGTTTGCATCGTGTGTGATTCCTTTATGACGTTGTGGAGCTTGTTTACTCCGGCTTGAGGGTGCTCTCGTAGCCCTACACAATGAATGGTGTTTGTTATGCAACAATAGAGTCTTTGAAAGTAGCATAAGAGAAGAGAACTTATTTATTTATGTGATCATTGTTGAGAGTGTCCACTAGTGAAAGTATGATCCCTAGGCCTTGTTTCTAAGCATTGAAACACCGTTTCCAACAAGTTCTGTTACATGTTTGCTTGCTGCCATCTTTATTTCAGATTGCTATTACCACTCATATTCATACATATCACTTGCATCTTACTATCTCTTCGCCGAACTAGTGCACCTATACATCTGACAAGTGTATTAGGTGTGTTGGGGACACAAGAGACTTCTTGTATCGTAATTGCAGGGTTGCTTGAGAGGGATATCTTTGACCTCTACCTCCCTGAGTTCGATAAACCTTGGGTGATTCACTTAAGGGAAACTTGCTGCTGTTCTACAAACCTCTGCTCTTGGAGGCCCAACACTGTCTACAGGAATAGAAGCGTGCGTAGACATCAGTACCCAAATGAGTGGCAAGAAAAGAAGAGAGGCCAGGATCGCGGGAACCTAAAAGGTTCGCCGAACTGGAAAGGGAAAGATGACGCGGTAGGGTAGTTGCCTCCGACGGAATATGTTGCAAGTGCATCATTAGACTAATCACAATGCATAGTATCATCTAAAAGTATCATGCGTGTGATACTACTATATGTTACTATCTCCACAATGCATGGTATCATATATTAGTATCATAGTCTTATTATATTAATTGATTTGTAGAATCTCAATACAAATATATGTACAAGATTTACTTGACATTAAAATTTTCTAGTAGTATGTGTTATGATACGGTATCTACCTATGATACTAGTATCCTCTCTCCCATCCTTAATTACACTGCCATATCAGCATTTTTCATGCATGAAATACATGATACTACCTATGAGACTCCCATTGTGGGTAGTCTTAGCGGAGGCAAGAACCTGCCAAGGAGGAGTGCATGCAGCTGCGGGGGATGTTAGATCTGCAGATCGAGTCCGATGCTCAGAATCAATCTAATCAAGGCGTTGCAACCATCCGATCTGGATCTCACTCAGGAGGGCGTTATATTCCGTGACATACATGCTTGCCTACTAGTGTGGGCATTACCCTTCAGGTACTCGACATTGCCCTACCTCGTCTGGCTCAACAGGGGCCCATCTGGAGCACCGCATGGAGGTCCAAGACGTTGGTTGCACCGTGTGACGTGGGCATAACCCTTCGGGTACTCGACATTGCCATACCCGGTGCAAACTGTGAAGCTGGACCGGCACAAGGACTCGACAAGATGGACCTGCACGCGCCTCAACTTGGACTACAAGGAAAGAAATACGAATCCTACTAGGACTCTTGTAAACCCTAGCTTGGCTGATATATAAAGCCAGGCAGGGGCACCCCTTAGGACACACAATCAGAAACATAATCATAGAGGCGACACGCCTAGACACCGCAACCCGCGGATTAGAACTAGACTAGATCCAACAACTCCGCCTATGGCGGCCCCCTATATACATATATTCATATAGTGGATTGCTAGACGTAGCGATCCTCCACCGCGGGGACGTGAACCTGGGTACGTCGTGTACCGCCTCGCTCCCGGAACTTCCGTCGTCGCCTTTCTCTAAAACCCAAGCCCCTCAACGTGGGCATTGCCGAGGAACCGCCTCATCAATTGGCGCCGTCTGTGGGAAGCGCGGCGATTGGATTTCGTCATCCGGGCGGGATCCTTCATCTACATCGGCGTCCAAAACGCATGTGGAAAAATTTATCTACACCGAGCATAGTCAACTTCATCAAAGACGTCAGGGCAGCAGTTGAATCAGGCAAAATCAACAATTCGCATGTACCGACACGTACGGCAGCTCCAAGGGCGTGACAGATAAAAGAAGGAATTTTGTGGAAATCAACCTGACAAACAACTCGGCGGAACCATCCCAAGATGTTCAAGTTTCCTTCATCGATGCAAGGAATCCTAGTGCTTGTTCGGAAAGTCTAGAGGAAAAAAGGCTATTTGCTTTAAGTGAATCAAGCAAGTCATGGGTCGCGCAGCTACGGCCTCCGCCACCAGCGATTTCTCCGTCACGGCCACTGCGCGTGCACGGCACACACGAGTCTGGGACAAAGACCGGATCGGAACAAGCTTCAACTGCGTCGCCACACACAGTTGCAATATTTGAGAGCTCACCCGTCGCGGACCCATCTCTTCATCGGCTGCTACTCCCCTACATCCGATACAAAAATATCAGGTGCTATACTTTCAATTAATTACTATTCGCAAATTTTTATTTTGCCAAATACTTTTTGGCTCGTACTATTATTTGTGCACAGTTTTTTGCGCTGTAATATGACTGCAGATCGGAACAAGCTTACTGCTTCACCGCGCACAGCACGCTCGGGAGCTCGTTTGTTGCATCGTGGACTTGATATATTCGGGAGCTCGCCCGTCTGCTCGGCTGACCGCGCCGCCATCGCCACTCTTCTTACTCGGGGGCTCGCCTGCCGCGGACCCGACATTACGGACCCGATATATTCGGATGCTCACCCGCAGCGGATCGGCTATGTCAACCGCGTCCTCTTCATCGGCCACGTCAGCCAGGCGCCGCGTGGACTATCTCTCGGCGAATTATTGCGTTGCGCGCCCGCATGGACTATCTCTCTCGCGAATTATTACGCGCCGCTGCATGGACTATCTCTGGCCGCGGAATTATTTCGGCCGCGCCTGCCGCATGGACTATCTCTGGCCGCGGGATTATTTCGGCTACACCCGCCGGCATGAATTATTTTGGATTGCGCAATTATTTCGGCTGCGCCTGCAGAACTAAATGTCCCTCTTCCTTTCGCCACACCCAATGATTGGGGAGGCGCCATTACATCGTTACCTCCAGTACTTTCGGTGAATTTATTTTCCCTGAATCGGTGGATTTATTTTCTTCATCATCTATGACTAATCGATGGACTTATCTTCTTCGGCTCTGGATATATCTTCTCCCGATGCACTCTCGGGTTGGTGGATTCATCATCTGGAATATTCAATGGATATCATCTTATTTTCGACCCGATGCGATCCCATTGGGAGCGCTGGAATTACTCGGGGGCTCCTGGAATATCTTCGAGCTATTGCGGTTACTCCTATCGGGAGCGCTGGTTCACTGGAACCCAAGAAGATTTGAAGACTATTACTCCAATTGGGAGCGCCGGTTCGCTGGAACCCAAGAAGATATAAAGACTATTACTCCCATCGGGAGCGCCGGTTCGCTGGAACCCAAGAAGATATGAAGACTCAAGTTTTGAAGAATTGCAGTAATTCGGGACACCCGAACTACATCTCAGGAACCTTGTTCGTATATTTCAACGAACGTCGGTGCGATGGAAAATACGCCAGAGATTGCATTCTAAAAAGCCTCTGAAACTACGAGTGCTATGATGCAAAATCAATGGGGACCTTGCTCTTTTCCTTTGCTATAGATGCCTTAAAGAGTGCCGCAGATAGCAAGGATCATGAGAAAGCCTCTGAAATTACGAGTGCTATGATGCAAAATCAACGAAGACCTTGCTCTTTTCCTTTGCTATAGATGCCTTAAAGAGTGCCGCAGATAGCAAGGATCATGAGAAAACCTCTGAAATTACGAGTGCTATGATGCAAAATCAACGGGAACCTTGCTCTTTTCCTTTGCTATAGATGCCTCAAAGAGTGCCGCAAATAGCAAGGATCATGAAGCAACGAAGACCTTGCTCTTTTCCTTTGCTATAGATGCCTCAAAGAGTGCCGCAAATAGCAAGGATCATGAAGCAACGGGGACCTTGCTCTTTTTCTTTGCTATAGATGCCTCAAAGAGTGCCGCAGATAGCAAGGATCATGAAACACGTACGAAAACGACCCACGGTCAAAACATACGGTTGAAAGCAAAGTTGCACATACAACGGGTTTAGCAAGACCTGCAACACGAGCTGATCACTCAAACAATTTGCTGACCAACGAATACACATACGCTTAAACGGGCAATTAAGATTTGCTCCTTCAAAATTTGCCAACGGCATTGACATGGTAAAAGTGCATATATATGTACCTACCGAAAAACTTACAAACAATGGCATCAACGATGCTCAAAGGTGCATTGAGGATTGCCCCTTGAAATATACAACAATGTGTCAACGGCACCTGAAGAAGACTATAAACATCGAGTTACTCGACTTGAGTCTACTCACGGTTGCAAGCATTAGTGCCCAGACTCGGGGGCTACTTCCATCGGGAGCGCTGGACGCGCACCCGATAAAATTATCGGCTCCTCAGGGGCATCATCTCAATCATCGGCTCCTCAGGGCCATCATCTCAATCATCGGCTCCTCAGGGCCATCATCTCAATCATCGGCTCCTCAGGGCCATCATCTCAATCATCGGCTCCTCAGGGCCATCATCTCAATCATCGGCTCCTCAGGGCCATCATCTCAATCATCGGCTCCTTAGGGCCATCATCTCAATCATCGGCTCCTCAGGGATATCATCTGAATCATCGACTCCTCTATCTATGGCATCATCAGAGTCATCGGCATCAAGTTCTCGGAACTTGAAAAAGTCTACGGTGTTTGACTTAGCATTTTTTACACCCTATACATAACTATTTCATATTTATCTACAGGCTCGGGGGCTACTCCCATCGGGAGCGCTAGTTGCACACCCGATAAAAAAATATGGCAACCTCGCCAACAAAGAAGAATAAAGTTGAAGACGTCGACATCAACAATCAAGATCTTCGAGTAGTACAACTTGAGTCTATGCGTGGCTGCAAGCACCCGCCCATAGACTCGGGGGCTACTCCCATCGGGAGCGCTTCGCGCACCCGACCAAAAGCAACTTCGACTCCACATCAAGCACAAGATTCAACAGATGATTCGGCGAAGACAACTTTAGTCCCTGCCCGAAGCTTCACTTCGGCCAGACACTCGGGGCTACGACGTGGGCATAACCCTTCGGGTACTCGACATTGCCATACCCGGTGCAAACTGTGAAGCTGGACCGGCACAAGGACTCGACAAGATGGACCTGCACGCGCCTCAACTTGGACTACAAGGAAAGATGGCTCCAATACGAATCCTACTAGGACTCTTGTAAACCCTAGCTTGGCTGATATATAAAGCCAGGCAGGGGCACCCCTTAGGACACACAATCAGAAACATAATCATAGAGGCGACACGCCTAGACACCGCAACCCGCGGATTAGAACTAGACTAGATCCAACAACTCCGCCTATGGCGGCCCCCTGTATACATATATTCATATAGTGGATTGCTAGCAGGACGTAGTGATCCTCCACCGTGGGGACGTGAACCTGGGTACGTCGTGTACCGCCTCGCTCCCGGAACTTCCGTCGTCGCCTTTCTCTAAAACCCAAGCCCCTCAACGTGGGCATTGCCGAGGAACCGCCTCGTCACCGTGATTAGATGGAAAGTCACAAATTCTTGAAGCACAAGACAAGGAGGCATTTAAATATGGAAGAAGTAGATAGGTTACCTTGTATTGTAACCAAATCCGGGCAGGACTCTCGGACCTGGCCTCCTATAGAAAGGCCAGGAGAGGGTTGCCGGATCTCTCTCTCAATCTCTCATGCATACACCAAACCCTAGCCACTTTGCCTCTCGACGAGAACACACCCACGCAGTCCATCGGCTGCCCCATTGTAATCATTTCCAACCATAATCAAGATCAGACAGGCAGGACGTACGGGAATTACCTCTACGAGGGCCCCGAACCTGGGTAAATCTCGCCTCCCGCTTGCCTGGTATCCGACGTTTAGCGCTAACATGCATGCTTCCACTAACCCTAAGCCCCTCATGGTGGGCATCGTCGAGCTCCCGTGGCTACCAACTCAATACCAAATTGTATATTTATATATGTATGCTCGTAGTAGCTAGCATCGAATATGCATGCGAAAACTTATGTATATATGTATGCTCGTAGTAGCTACCAACTTTATATGTATGCTCGTAGTTATAGTTGAATGGAAAAGATAAAAACCTAGCCCAAGAAAACACCCTACCAAAACCCTCAACCTCTGCCGCGGCAGAGAAACAACCCTTTTCTTTGCCACGGCAGAGAAACAACCATAAGCCAGACATTGCACGTGGAGCCCTTTACTCCCGGTTTGTATTACGAACCGGGACTAAAGGTGCTCTAGAACGTGCTCTTCGGCGCACCCACGTGGAGAACCTTTAGTCCCGGTTCGTAATGCAACCGGGGCTAAAGAGTGGGCCTCTAGTCCCACATTGACAGTCCCAAAAGGTCAATCAGGACTAAAGACCCTTACCAACCAGGACTACAAGCCTATTTTCTACTAGTGTACACACCCTAACGGCCCTCCACGAGGTCGGTTTGCGACATTTCTTTTAGATGGAGAAGAGGGGCTGAAGTCCCCGTTTCAACTATCGTCGATCGGTGGCTTGATCCTTGTTGTGAGAAAACATCAAGACCAAACATTACTTCCTAATATTGAAGGTAAGATAGTTACATAGAACTACTATTTGTTACATATATGCAGCCCCGAGAATTCGTGCGTATAACCAGGGAAGTAATAAAATCAACTCGAAATGCGCATCCGCGCGGTACTATTATTCATGTAAAGCAAATAATTACGAGTGTACAACTATATGCTAGCCGATCTTGGGAACCGTGAGGACGCGGCTCCTGGAGTCGCTGAAGAGATTGACGCGCTTGGGGTTGAAGTCTGTCGGCGGTGGGTTCTTGTAGTTGTAGTCGTAGAAGTAGACGCGGACCTCGGGCCTATCCCGCACGATCCTGATCGCCGCGTCGACGTCAATGCGGCCCACCAGCTCCGGCCAAGACGTCTTGTCGTCGCCGCCAGGGCCAGGCGCCGCCCGGTGAGCTTGGACTTGTGCCGCGTCCGCGTTGACGACATTGCTGCTCACTGGCTTCTTCTCGTCGCAACCTGCAGGCGCCGGCGTAGGAACTTGGACTCCCGTCGCCCTCGTCGTCCAAGCCTCGACAACGGACGAGAACGTTGCTCCCATCCTCGGCGACGGGCGAGTACGTAGGTGCACAAAAGACGGAGACCAGAGAGAGAATCACGTAACTAAGGTGTCGATTTTTCTCTTCTTCTTGTTGTCTATGGACGCCCTAGCTTATTTGCCCTCGTATTTGTAGACTTGTTTTGGACTGGACGATGCGCGCGCGCAATCCTACTTGGATACGATCACTCGGCCAAACTCGTACTCGGCTAAGTCAGTGCAGTAGTACTTGGCACCGGATACTACACGGGACGAAAGCCGTGGGCCGAATCAAAAGTTCCACTGGCCCATGTGCATATCGGGCCAAAAGGCAACGCCCGAAGCGGATCGGGCCCGCCGCCAAGCTTTTACACGCGCGCACAGTGTCTCGCATTCGCACCACCCCTCCTCACCGGCGGCGGCTCCTCCTCCTCCTCTGCCTCCACCGCCTCAGCGTCCCGGGATCTCGGCTCGTAGCCGGCCATGTATCGCGTCGCCGGGAGCCATCTCCGCTCTCTCAAGGTTCGACACTTCCCCTTCCCTCACCCAGCCCCCCCTCCCGTCCTTTCCGCAGTCGCGTTCATGTCCCGATCCGTTTTGTGAACGCACTTGGATTGGGTACAAACTGCTCGCGCATGCCGATTTTCCCATGTACTCTCGTTCTTCAAGGTTTCATATAGTAGATGGATCCGTGAGAAGTTGTGTCCTGTCTAGTGCTCTCCATTTTAGGTGTGACGTTGTGCGCGAATCTGTGGTTTTTGTTATGGCCGAGGGCTCAAATAAGACAGTATGCATTTGTTAGCCAGAGTTGTGGAGAATCGAGACACATGTTCGCTGAAACAGCTGTAAATGTTCATGGAATCAGGCCTCGGTAGTGGTATTGTTTGTCAAAATAAAACCTTTGGTGATTTTAATTTGCAACAAACTCAGCCTAGGTGTTGATTTCAGTTCTAGGTGTTGTCTGTGTCGTCCGGTGAGTCGGTCCAGCAAAAAAGAATAATTTCCGAAGAAGTCGCCACCGAAGAAAACTAACTAGAAAATCTGTTTCACGAAGAAAAAAACAGACGGCAATGGAATAATCTAAGGGAGCTGCGAATGTGCTTCCCTGTGTTTTCTGACTCTACAGGATCAACCACCTGGATCTACACCAGCTACCACATTTTCTTTTTTCCTTTAAACCTTTACGTAACAACAATAGTTTTTCTTTCCAAACCATCCTTTGATCGTTGGCACAAGTGTAGTTAGGCCATGTAGTATGTAGCGCCGAACCAATGCAAAAGTGTGTCAGAGAATGGTTCACTGCTGAATTGCTACTATGTGTAGAACCGCATCATCCTGTGCAAATGGGGCCCAACAAGAATAAAAGAAGGTATTTTACTTGTTGCATGTCCAGTGTGAACAGGCCATTCCGTGGCAGATGGGCAACGCATTGGCAGAACAATTCATTTTCTATCTGTATGAGTCGAACCAAACTATTGATTCGCTTTTTCTGTCATAGCTTATGATCCGATGCTGTGCTATGTATAGAACCGAACCATAAGCCACAATGGTTCGCTTTACACCAACATAGTGCATGGTCTTACTTCTCATATAAGTTACCTGCCCTGTCAGTTTTTGCATTCTATTAATAATTATCTACATGCTGAGGACAACATTTTTTTCCCAACTTTTCAGCATCATGGTGCTAGTAGGTTTGCTAGCACAAGTGTTGTCAAACAGTCTTCAGGTGGTCTGTTTAGCTGGCTTCTTGGCGGAGGCTCAACCAAACTGCCCCCGCTTGATGTTCCGCTCCCAGGAATTACAATTCCCCCACCGCTACCAGATTTTATCGAGCTACCCAAGACAGAAATCACTACTCTTCCAAATGGCATCAAGATTGCATCAGAAACAGCACCGGTATTGCTTGATGCTCATTGATGTTGCTGTATTTTGTTCTGTCCATACCATTTTTTTTTTCATAGGAACTTGTTTTAGGGACCGGCTGCATCGGTGGGCTTGTACATTGACTGTGGTTCTGTTTACGAATCACCTTCTTCATCTGGAGCATCACATCTATTGGAGAGAATGGCCTTCAGGAGCACAACAAACAGGAGTCACTTGCGGCTAGTTCGTGAGGTCGAAGCAATCGGAGGAAATGTATCTGCATCTGCTTCTCGTGAACAAATGAGCTATACCTATGATGCACTGAAGAGTTATGCACCGGAGATGGTTGAAGTGCTCCTTGACAGTGTGAGGAATCCAGCTTTTTTAGAATGGGAGGTCAAAGAGCAGGTATTTGGTTGTGTTCATTAAAACTTACAGAGTCTTCCCTGCGTTTTACTAATCATGAGCTGTTTTTTCTTCTTCTACAGCTCCAGAAGATAAAGTCTGAAATATCTGAAATTAATGATAATCCACAAGGTCTACTTTTGGAGGCGCTTCATTCGGCTGGATATTCTGGGGCGCTGGCAAAACCTCTGATGTCTACAGAATCCGCTATAAACAGATTGGATATTCGTACCCTGGAGGAATTCATTCATGTAAGATTTAGCAATTTATTTCCCATACATTGTTTAGTGAGAAATGACTCCCTTTGACAGTTTTACTCATGTTGAAAAAATGTAGGAAAATTATACTGCTCCTAGGATGGTTCTTGCAGCATCAGGAGTTGAGCATGATGAGTTGGTTTCAATTGCGGAGCCACTTCTGTCAGATCTTCCTGCTGTGAAACGTCATGAAGAACCAAAATCAGTGTACGTGGGAGGGGACTATCGTTGCCAAGCAGATTCTCCAGTGAGTCGTCGGCTGTTTTGCAGCATTATTCTTGATCATGTATTCATGTGTGCTTCTCTTATCCTTAATGCTGAACTCCCTGTGACCAGACTACACACATTGCACTTGCTTTTGAGGTGCCAGGTGGCTGGCGCCAAGAGAAAACTGCAATGATTGTGACGGTGCTTCAGGTATGCCTAACGTATGTTGAAGTGATCTAATTATTTAGGGCTACCCTATGTTGTTTACCCATTTATGTTTTTTACATACTATCACATGCGCACGCCTATTTATTAAATATATTGCCACTGAAAGATAAGATAAATCAAACTTGATGCTTTGTAGATGCTCATGGGAGGAGGTGGGTCCTTTTCCGTCGGTGGTCCTGGGAAGGGAATGTATTCTCGATTGTGTATGCAACTGTTCAAATCCTTATTTTTCTACTTGTCAAATAGCCATAGAATCATAATTTTGTAGCTCAACCTAACATGACTGTACCTACAGATCGACGTGTCTTGAACCACTACGAACAGATCGAGTCATTCTCTGCTTTCAACAGTATCTACAACAATTCAGGTCTTTTTGGAATTCATGCAGCCACTGTAAGGCTCTCATAGAACAGAACCTCTAATGTCTTTGTTCTTCTAAAACTGATGCAATGGACATAATCAAGAAGTTCTTGTTGATAGTGTATAGTACCACTTGTGATTTTTGTACTGACATTTTCAATATAATTATCATGCTTATGCAACTCCCATACCCTCTCTTCCTTTTCTAAACTGTTAATTTAGATTTGTGCATGCGTATTACCTGATTGCACATGATGAGTGTCCTACCATTGCGAAACATGTGCATCTAACACATCAGTAAATTTTTGACAGGCAGACTTGGTGAAATTGACTCTACTACTGAATGTTTTTAAACATGATACACAAAATTTAGTAAGATAGGCATGCTTCTATCTATTTAAGACCAAAAAATGGTCTTATATGAGTAATAAGTCATTCTTGGAAAACAATGAAGTATTACTTTGTAGGACATGGTGTTTTGGCTCATAGGTCTAGATGCACCTATTATAAAAAATGTATTTTAAATTTATTTCAAAATGTTAAAAAAATTTGAAATAAAATCCTGAGTGTGCATCCTCACATTCTATGTTAGCTCGCAAAAGTTTGGCACGAATTTTTTTTGTGCACTATGTAAAAAATACAAAATATCTCGTTAAAACCTATTTTGTAGCGTCGAAAATTGTTTTTTTTACAGTGGCCACAAAAAATATTATTTTTCTGTGAAACTTCTTGCGTGAACATAGAGTGTCTGGATGTACACTCTAATATTTTTTCAGAATTTTTAAACATTTTGAAATATGATTTTAAATAGTGGGTGCATCTACACCTATGAGCCAAAGCAGATTTCCCTACTTTGTAGGATTATAATTGCCAGTACAATAATGCCATGCCTATTCCATGCCCTTTCAAATTGTTCTAGGCGAGCTGGTGGTTAATGCTGTCCAGTTCGGCCCGATAACAAGTCTTAGTCCTTTATTTTAAACCCTCTCCAGTCTCAACTTCAAATACAAGTGGAAGGGTGAACATAGTCTACTCCAGCTTCTGCAATCTTTTGTATGCTTATGATGTACTCCCCTTTGTTTTGATATGTCATGTTATTATTTCAACAGAGCCCAGATTTTGCATCGATGGCTGTGGATTTGGCAGCAGGAGAACTCCTTGAAGTTGCAACTCCTGGAAAAGGTTCCTTCTATTTTGCCATCTCAAGGCTATTATCTTTCAAGATTAGATTGACCATAATCAGTTGCATTCTTTTTGTCCCTGGTCTTTTGCCTGATATAGTTACTCAAGAACAGCTTGATCGTGCTAAAGAGGCTACCAAGGCTGCTGTTCTGATGAACTTGGAATCAAGAGTATACTGTTCTTTCTCCTGATCGAATCACAACTTTATGACTTGCTTTCCCTAAAAAGCTCTTTACACTGTTTGTCTTCTAACAGATTGTAGCATCTGAAGATATCGGAAGTCAGGTTTTGACTTACGGAGAAAGGTATGCGTATAAGAGTATCCTAGTACATTGATCAAGTTGGTTTTCCACAAATCTCCATATTGCAAACTAAATAGCGCTCTTTTCCATATCATATGTACATGTTCACAGTACAAGTCTTGTTGAAGAATTAAAACAAAACTAAATTGTTGTCACCGTCTACTTGTAGATGTTCATCTGGACCTCCTTGGGAGTTTTTTTCCTCTCTACCAAGGTGTGACCAGAGTTATTGCTAGTCACCTATGAGACTTCTTATAGCCTAGAGGCTTCCAGTGACAGCGTTATTAGATATATGTACTATAGCTGTCTTTTGTATCCTTACACAACACCTGTTCATGTACTATTTATTAGTCTTCAGCCCCATGGAATACACAAGTTCCTATTCCTCCTAACATGGTAGCAAGAGCCGATTATTATTAAACCACGATACTTTTTTTTCATTTCTTGATAATATCAAGTACTTTGGTTGCCCAACAAGTCAAAGCCAGCTGAGAACTATACTAGTAGTTTCTTGTGGGTGCCCAATGACCATTCAGTGCTGTCTAAAGAGTTAGGCACACACCGTTAGAAAAAAGCCAGTCAATCTTATGTCTTGAGATTTACTGTTCATCTTTTGATCACTGTGCATTGTCAAAATAACAGGAAACCCATTGAACATTTCATGAGAGCTGTCGATGAGACCACTCTGAACGACATTTCTTCAGTTGCAAAGAAGATAATTTCTTCACCACTGACGCTGGCATCATGGGGCGATGGTATGTTCCACACATGGAAGTTAACCGCAGCATGTTGCTCTCCTACAATTTGCACTGACTAACCAGATTGATCTTGCTGCAGTTATCCATGTCCCGAGCTACGACTCCGTCAGCCGCAAGTTCCATGCCAAGTGAGCATCCAGCAGTCAGCGCGCCAGGGCCCCGTGGTCAAACATCTCAGGCCGTATAAGTGTCCAATGGCCCTCGGCTGGAATAAAACGTTTTTTTTGCTGGATAGTTACTGAGATGAATAATCATACGGCTTTGATCACTTTGCCTGCGCTCATCGAGCATCCATGCTATGGTGGTCTGTTAATCGGGTGACACAGTGGCGTTTTAGTTTGGGGGCGCCCTTGTATCGTATGGGCATGCTGTCCATTCTTGGCATGTAAGTGGCACGGTATATCTGGCACATCAGTGTCGAAGCCCTGTCGTCTTTCTAGCGTCTGCAACATATTTGATTAGCTGTTTTTCGGTCATCATGTGCATGGCAGGATCAAATCAAACTAGGCTAATCATCTAAGCGTGGGTAATTTCTTCTTCCAACTTCATAAATATTACTAGTAATCTGCACGGCATTTCGTTGTTTTGAATGGCAGAAGGTAGAGAAAATGGAAACGAACTGTGTGGGTTTATTGTTTCTTGCCCTGTCTGCGCCGTCACGATGCTGTGTAAGCAGTTCGTCGGTGTTTGACCAGGCAAAGCCACGCGCTCGTTTCCTGTGTGATCCGCTGGGTTTCTTTCCTGGGGGCCTGGGGCGCAAGGCAAAGGCAAAAGGGGACGGATGCTGCGCCATCGATTGGTGACTCTTCTAGATCGCGTTGTTTACTTTGGTTTGCCTGTGGGCGTGCGGCAGTCAGGCTGGGCCGCTTGTGGCGACCGGTAGAACACTCAAAACCGGCGTGCGCACGTCAAGCCTATGGGCGTCATCGCCACTGGGGTTTGAATATTTGATATCCAAAATAAGCAGCTGATTAAGATATGGGGGCGTCGTAATCATCTCGAAGGAGACATGCCCTTGACAAGTTGACAGTTGACACGAGTCCTCTGATTATAAACGACTCGTGAAAAATTAGACACGCGACCCTGTTGCTTGTTCTTGAAAATTTATATACGACTCCTAAAAATCATTGAACAAAATAATAACAGTTGCCCCAGATGAATTTCTGAATGGCCGAGAGAACGAAATTGACTCTTTGCATAACTGGACACTGTCGTACGACCAGAGCTGTGAAACCTTAACAATGTCTAGTAGCTTTAGATCTTTGTTGTTAGAGCATCTTCAACAGATGCACTAAAATACTGCCGCTTCCCAAAAGCTGTTTTCTCTTTTTGGTGCAGCAGAGCTTAGTAGATGCTCAATCCTAAAAGCTGCTCAATTATTTTTTTTAGACATGACGAAAAACCCTATCTCACGTGTGGCATATGTACGGTGCCCGCTGTAGCACGCCGCAAAATCCAGCCGCTCGCGCGCACCGCCAACTGCCCTTGAAACAACATCCACTCCCCCCGTCGCCCTAGGACTACATCTAGATTATCCCTGCCGCAATTTTTCCAAATCCGCCGCCATAGCCATCGCCGTTGTGGTGTCTCCTTGAGTCCTTGGGTTGTGACCCATGCATTGAGCTCTCCACGGAGGATGCACGTGTGGCTCAAGACGTTCGCGAACAAGAAAGAGGTCGTACACGCGTACGACGCCACAGTGCGGAGGTTCGCCTGCCCCCGCCGTGACATGAACATCCCATAGAGTCTTGGGCTAAAGCTAAGATGATCGATCCATACCCGCTCCTTGTGTCGTGCGAGGACGATCGACGACATCGCCAGGCATAAAAGCGGGTTGCCGCGGACGATATGGCTATGACGCAATAAAAGATTGATCATCCGAAAGGTGTGCATGTGGAGAAGGATTTCAGCAGAGGAAGGAGGAGAGGGCGGAGAAGGGGAGGAAGAAGGCCGAGATTCAAGCGTAGCTCGTCGGTCCCCCGAAGATCGACGAGAAAGATGAGAGGTGGCTAGACCCCCGCCTTGCTACCTACGAGGATAGCGATAGCGATGACGTAAGTGATGATGAATGGGAGTAGTTGATGTCGTTATCTAGTTGATTTGTGTCGTTTTGTCTAGTTCATATGTTTTTCAATGCGTCAAAATAGTGTGGATGAACTATAGTCGAATATGTTTATGAACAAGTAGCTGATGGACTCGTGTTTATGATGCCCTATTTTAAGGCATCCGAAAAACTACAAGCCGTATTTTTGGATATCTAGAATAGTTGTGCTGGTTTCGTGCCAAAAAACACTAAAAGTGACAAAAAAAAAAGTGCCCAAACAGATACTCTGAACTCTCTCCGTGAATAAGTGTACGGTTTTTTAAAGTCAAATATTTACACAAAAATAGCAATATATATGACACCAAGCTAATATATTATTGAACTATATGTCAAGAGGAAACGAGTGATACTAATTTAGTGTCATAAATATTGATATTTTAAGAAGTTGGTCAAAGTTAATAAAGTTTAACTTAAACATGTTAATACATTCACTTATTTCAGGACGGATGAAGTATATTTGTTTATCGTTAATCGAAATGAAATGGAAGGTACCCTGTCAAAAGAGAAAAGAAATGGAAGGACAACAATCAGCCGGTAAATCTGACGCCTCGGCAAGTGTGCCAATACCGCAGCTAAAACCGCCAGAAACGAAACCACCCGCCGCATCTCCACTTTCTCCAACCTCTAAATCATCCTTCCCCGGAGCCCCTCTTCCTCCCGTTCCCTTGTCGGCACAACACCACCGCGCAAACCAAAACTACTCTACCGCGAACGCAGCTAAACCTCTCGTCGTCTTCCGCCAGCTAAACCTCCGATCCCTTCCTGCGCTCGTCACCCGCCCACCCACCCATGGCGTCCCACATCATCCTGCCGCCGGACGACGAGCAGCAGCGCCGGGAGGACGAGGAGGCGGACGAGCCCCCGCCCGGCCACGACGGGCCGGCCGCGGCCGCCACCAAGGCGGCGCTGCCCTTCTCCGCCATGTGCGTGCGGATCTCCCGCGACTCCTACCCCAACCTCCGCAACCTCCGCAACGCCTCCAACGTCAGCCTCGCCGACGCCGCATACGTCAAGATCTCCGAGGGCGACTTCGGCTACGTCCTCGACGACGTGCCGCACCTCGCTGACTACATCCCCGACGTCCCCGTGAGCACCCCTCTCCTCTCTCCTCCCCCACCCCCATGCCTCCTCGTTGCGAGTTTCAGTCCGGTGCGACCGTTTAAGCTGTTGTGCGGCGCGGATTTTGCTGGCCGATTGTGAGCAGCGAAATGGTGGATGATCTAGGCGGGCGGGGGGTTACCGAATTTGGTCGATTGGGGTTTCTGCTTTGGTGATCCACTTTGCGCTACTATCGAATTAAAACAGTAGAGAACTAGCAGAGGTGCAGCGAGCTAATTAATTAGTTACGACTCGCAGATTCCGGGAAACTCTGATGAATACAACCACAATTGTGGCTATTATATGGATCCATCATTTCATAAGTTACTGTCGTCGTTGTTGTCTCCGCTTTTGGGAATGTGAGATTGGGTTGGGTACAATAGATGCTATCTTCACTGGAAGAAGCAACCTGTTACTATTGGCTGGTTGATTCTCCCTGCCATGTTCAGTTATTACTTCACTTACATGTCAGCCAATTACAAGAATATGTACAAAGGGCACCCTTTCATGTCAGCGATGGTGGCCAATTTTTCTCCAGCCATTCTGAATTTTACTTTGATTGAACGGTGAAACCGTGATCCATGAGAATCGAGCTTACAAGTTTGCTGTTTTTTCTTTTCCCAGACTTACCCGAACCCATTACAAGACCACCCAGCATATTCAACTGTCAAGTAAGGCCTGTCTTCCATACATATTGTTTGCTCCATCTTCAACTTTTTGGCAAGTCCCTCAGTATGCATGCTGTATCTGTAATGCTGAAACCTCTGTTCTTATTGATACCAGGCAATATTTTGTCAATGAAGATGACACTGTACCGCAAAAGGTGCGTAAAGTGTCATTCAATGTCTTGCACTGTGATGTTTTGCTGATTGTGAACTAACAAGTAGCTATGTTTGCTCTTACAGGTTGTTGTTCAGAAGAATAGCCGGCGCGGGATTCACTTCCGCCGTGCCGGACCCCGTCAGAGGGTAGGTTGCACTTGCCACCTCGTTTGGTTCTTGACCGCACTTGTCTCTCTTGGCTGACAGAAACATTTGTAATTGCACCTTGTTATTAGGTTAACTTTGAGTCAGATGAAGTGAAAGCATGCATTGTAACCTGTGGAGGCCTTTGCCCTGGGCTTAACACGGTTATCAGAGAGCTGGTGTGTGGCCTGTCGCACATGTACAACGTCAACAACATCTATGGGATACAGGTATGCTCTCTGTTTTAAATGGCTATATGTCCCTCCAATTTACACTTGTTAGATGCCACTCTTGCATTTTTATACATGCTTTGTCTGTCTTTCTGCATGTATTTTTGTTAAAAGGGCTCAGCAGATACACTAAGATTTCGAGATTGTGCTTGTCACATCTCATCAAACATTTCAGATTGCAATGCTTTAGTTTAATTAACTGCCAATAACATTGGGACATTCATCTCGAATATATTATACTGAGAACGAAATAGCTGTAAGATGAATTACCTGCTCTATTTATTTGTGAAATGCTCGCTTCAGATTTTTGTAGGATAACATGGATGTGAAAATTGTATAATCATGTTAGAAAAGCTATTTGTATGTTGGGGGTCTTGCCATAGTTAAACATTTGCACAGATTTAGTTTTGGCTATGATTCATGACCTTCCATCTCTTGGCGTCTTATTACCCAATTATAGAATGGATACAAGGGCTTCTATTCAAGCAACTACGTTGCTATTACACCAAAGATTGTGAATGACATCCACAAGAAGGGTGGTACAGTTCTTGGAACATCACGAGGTGGTCATGATACAAAAAAGATTGTTGATAACATCCAGGATCGTGGAATTAATCAGGTAAACATGACAATTCAAATGCACCACTGTGATATAGCTGTTCTGACTAGACATATGAACTCACATGCTACAATATGCTATTTAGGTGTATATCATTGGAGGAGATGGAACTCAGAAGGGAGCATATGAGATCTTCAAGGTATTAATTTTGATAGTGCTACAAATACCGTACATGTTTTTCACTAGAGATGGATATGTTATAGTAGAAAATACATATAGTAATGACTATGAGCCACCTTTTTTATTCTAGCATGTGTTTACCCACAGCAACATCCGTTACATGATTGCATTTTAGTGCCAGGATAGCATGTAGAAATACCTAAGTAGTTCATGCCAAAGATAGTCTTTACTTATACTTCATTGCTTCTGTATTTGATAAAAAAATAATACTTCATTGCTTTTAATTACTGGCAGGAAATCCGGAAACGTGGCCTAAAAGTTGCAGTGGCTGGGATTCCCAAGACAATAGATAATGACATAGCAGTAAGTGTTTGTAAAAATCAGTTGATATACCCAGTAGTATGAGGACATGACTCATTACTGATTGTTTGTATCTTTGGATTATTAGATAATCGACAAGTCCTTTGGTTTTGATTCGGCCGTAGAAGAGGCTCAACGTGCCATTGATTCAGCTCATGTGGAAGCTTGCAGTGCTGAGAATGGTATAGGCTTAGTAAAACTGATGGGTCGTTATAGTGGTAAGTTTGCTTACATATTCTCAATACAGTCACTTGCCATCTTTTTGCATGCTATATTTTCTTATATAGCTTACTTTTGCTGATAGCACATGTTAGGTTTGTACAAATACAAGGAAAAATTGTTTGATATTCAGCTCATCTTATTGCTAGATACTTTTATTTATTTAAACAAATTCAACATCTTATTAATTGTATTTACGGTCTGCTTTAAAAAAGGCTGCTAGATACTTTTATTTATTTAAACAAATTCAACATCTTATTAATTGTATTTACGGTCTGCTTTAAAAAAGGCTGCTTAATTTTTCTTCATTTCAAACATAACGACTTTGTTAACTCACTATGTATTACATTGTCTTGTCCTTAAATCCTTTATTCTTCTATTTATGCAGGGTTCATTGCAATGTATGCTACCCTTGCAAGCCGAGATGTGGTAAGTTTGTGCCTTCTACAACTGTCCAGGATATCTTTTTTGTTTTGTTTTGGTCCACTCAGTCTGGTCCCTGCATATTTGATTTGACTCCTCCCTATTTCTGAATTAGTATTAGAATATCTTGCTTTCTGATTCATTACGTAACCTCCATGTTAAGAGTTTCTAATTTGTTCTTTCGATCTCTCGAAATTCCACAGGATTGCTGCTTAATTCCAGAGTCCCCGTTTTATATGGATGGAGAAGGGGGGTTGCTGCAATATATAGAAAGGAGGCTGAAAGAGAATAAGCACATGGTCATTGTTGTTGCCGAGGGAGCAGGCCAGGATATTATTGCCCAAAGCATACCCTCGTCAGAGCAGCAAGATGCATCTGGAAATAAGCTACTTCTTGATATTGGTCTTTGGTTGACTCACAAGATTAAGGTACATGCAACATACCAGCATTTCCTTGCCACTGTGGACCTGATTCCATTCTCCATGACATAATTATTATTGGCATTTACTAGAAACTGTGTTGCTTAATTGTTTTGCTTTGGATGATTCAGGGAGTACACATTTTACTTACTCATTTCATTATTCTATTGCAGGATCATTTCAAAAGCAAAAAGACGGAGATGACCATTAAATACATAGGTAACATATTGACTGGTTCTGTTTTTCTCAGAGGACGATGTTCTAAAACAGCTCATTGATCTGCGTACCATTAGGTTAACAATAGTCTATCTACATTGTGCAGATCCTACCTACATGGTCCGAGCTATTCCAAGTAATGCATCAGACAATGTCTACTGCACGCTGCTGGCTCACAGTGCCATTCATGGTGCCATGGCAGGATATAGCTCCACCATTGGGATGGTCAATGGCAGACATGCCTATATACCTTTCTATGTAAGTACTTTCAAGTGGTCTTGTTCATTGACATGCACAGCAGGAAAATTTTGTACTTACTGAATATGCATGAGTTCTGATAGGAAGTACAGTTGCATCATATGTTCCCATTTTTCCCATTTGTCACAAGAGCTTATATGTGCTGCCTGAAGGACACAGTGAAACTTTTATCTACTGCAACACAATCAAACCATTTAAGAGTAGTACTGCATACTCATGCTAAGCATGATTTCAATATAATGAGAATTTTCTCTTGTTGACAGAGGGTGACATCCACACGGAACAAGGTTAAGATCACGGACCGGATGTGGGCGAGGCTGCTGTCATCAACCAACCAGCCAAGCTTCCTGAGCCAGAAGGATGTCGATGAGGCCAGGGAGGCCGATAGGCTGGCCAACAAGCCACCACTGCCAGCAGGCGCCAACCACAACGTGGCAACCGCCTTTGGCCAATCTGCATCTTCTTCCTCGAATGGCGAAATATAGTGATGCAGATGGTCTGTAATCGTGTACAGTAAGTACTGCTGTTCCGCTGAGAAACCTGTGCCACGCCACACACAGTTTTGCTTCCTCATGTAGTGAGGCAGATGTGGTCCCTATGTAGGAGTAGTACACGGATGCTGTCTAGGTGTTCTGTGAAAATAAGCCGTACTAGTGTGTTCGAACTCCACTATTGATAAAGCTGATTTTTGCCCTGGCGAATTACCTTGTATGTCCTGTAGAATCTACCCCAGCTTGCTGCTGCTGGAGAGGGATACGCCTTGGGCTCGTGTCTTTGCTTTCTGCGCCTGTGGCCGTATTACTGCTAGCAGATATTTCAGATTTTCATGCCGCTGGGAGGCGCTGTGCACTGGGCTTGCCTCACACGGGCCTTGGCCTCCTGGACCTGCAGTATCGGCCCTACTCAGCAGCTACATAAGCAAGTAACATCAGTCGGGTGAGAAAACTGAATTGAAGTCTGAATCTCTCCTTCTGTCTCCCTACGTCTGCTCCTTGTCCTCGGCTCCTTCAGGGCATCTCCAACCGGCCGGCCGACCCAAACTGACGCGCTGGGCCGTTCGCGTGGCCGGCCGGACACGCGGACAGCGCCCCGCGTCCGCGTGTCCGTTTGGGTTGCACGCGGTGCCCAATGCAGCGATCCAAAGAGACGCCACGTGGTTCGTCTTCGTTGCGCGGCGCTGCACCATGGCAGGCCTCGATGGGACAGCCATGGTGGGCGGTGGAACGCGCGGGAAAGATCTCGCGCGCCACCAAGGTTCCCGCGCGCGCAAAAACGCCAGGGCGCGCGCGCCCCAAGTCGCCCTATAAAAGAGCGGCGGTCGACGCCCCGCACCTTCCGCGCGACCTCTCCTCCCTTCACCGCCCCGCACCCGCGACCCTGGCCAAGCCACGTGGGGTTCCCGGCACGGAGGAGGAGGCGGATGAGTGGTCGCCGACGACGAGGCGCGCGCGTCGCGCGAGGCGGCGGCGGAGCCGAGGGTGGAGGGAGAAGCGGAGGAGGAGGCCGCCCGGCTGCGTGGCGGAGGGAGGAGGGCGGCCGCCGGCCCCCGAGGAGGACCTCGCGCCGGCGAATATCAACGCCGACATCGAGGAGCGTCTCGCCGATCTCACGCGCGTGACGAAGGAGCACGAGGCCACCTGGCGGGCCGCCCGCCGCCGATTAGGCGACCTCCTCGGCCAGAAGAACGAGCTGATCGCTATGCGAGCAGCCCGTCACCTCATCCAGATGCCCTCGCCCGAGCGGCGCGCCGGGAGGATGCCGAGTCGGCGGAGCGCGGCCGGCAAGAGCGCATGCGCCGACGGCAGAGAACCACGAGGCCCGGCCCCCGCCGCGTCCGAGGCGCGCACCGCTGTGGAACGCGCCGCCCTGCAGGAGCTTGAGGTATGCGGGAAGCGGATGGTTCCGCCGCAGGAGGCGGAGCGCGAGCGCGCCCGAGGTGCTCGGACGGAAAGGAGGAGGATGAAGGCCTCCGCCCCGCCGCCGCCACCGTCGACGCCGCGCCACCCAGCTGGTAAGCTGGAGTGGAATCCTCACGCGTACAGGCCGCCCGCGTCGAGTGAAATCCACGGCCCCGACGGCGAGCCGGCGAGGAGCCGCCGGCGAGGCCGCCGGCCCCGTACGTAGTAGGATAGGAGTAGTAGTTAAATTTTTTTGTAATGGGTTCTTTTTAATGACAACAAATGTTTATGTCTATGACACGCGGGCCAGGGGCGGACAAGGGGCGGACGCGAGCGACCAGCCTTTCGCGTCCGCGGCCACGCAAACCCGGCCCAGATTTGGGCCGGGTTTGCGTCGTTCCGGACGCCGCGGCCATCCGTTTTAGGGATGGGTCCGCGCGCTGGGCCGGGTTTTTGTCCGTCTGGACCCATCCGGACGCGCGGGTGCGGGATGGGTCGCCCCGTTGGAGATGCCCTCAGGTCCGGCAGCTACAACAAGCTTCCTGTATCCACCTCATGCTTGTATTGTATCCACCTCACGTCCCGTGATCGCCCGGGCAACGGGGATCGTGACATTTGGTTTCTAGAGCAAGGTTTCTTCTTCAAAAATCCCACACAAAAATTCCCACAGATGTTTCCCCCATTTGATCTGGTTGTGCCGAAGCGATTGGAGGTGGCGATGACATGGACGGAGGGGAACTTGAGCGCCATCAACGAGAGCTTGGTGCAGCTCAGCGCGACGCTGAGTTGTATAGCCGCCAGGCAGGGCCAGATGCTAGTCAATTTGAAGAAGATGACGGTGGTGCCTGTGCCCATCACCACAACCATGCCAGTGTTCGTGCCGGAGCAGCAAACAAGCAAGCCTTCGTCAACCTCTCCCATCTCGGATGTTCAGGTCGTGGGTGCTGGTACTCTGCACGCGGATGTTCAGTTCTGCCATGCCCACCAGGTGTTCGACAAAAGGTCCTGTCCACGACGCCAACAACGGTGATGCCGAACTCGTGTTCCTAGCCAGTGCCACTACATATCTCCATGCTAGGACATCGTCTGATGCCTGATGCCTGGGAACAACATACAACAAGGTGTTGGTGAGGCTGGCATGGCCACGCCTGCAGGCTGTTTGACAAATTTTCGCACATGGCTGCCAGATGTTCCCGGTGAATGCGTACATAACACCGACACCAGCATTACTCACGGACTCAAGGTTCTCCTTGTCAAGTGGAGGAGCATTCCGCAGATCAGTGTCCAGTACTTACGCTAATTTCCTTCCCTTGTTTTAATGGTGAAAACCCACGGCTCTGGCGATCTAAGTGCCTCGAGTATTTAAGATCTTCAATATAAATGAGTGCATTTGGGTTACTGCTGCTTCCCTTTACATGGAGGGTGCGGCTGCTGATTGGCAGAAGGCGTACATGTTGAGTCAGCATGTTGGTGGTTGGTCCAAGTTCATCAGCACTGTGGAATCATAATCTGATATTGGGGATTTTACTCAGATGTTGGGCAGAAATGTCGTAAAGTTATTCAGTCCATCTTCGTCCCCAATGACAGTCGTTCCAGGTTTACACGATGTTGTTGTCGATGTGTTGCCGCCAGAGACACTAGTGGTTGGGGCTGCTCATTCGGTGCATGAAGAAATGCTAGTTATTTCCGAAGACAAGAGGAACATGGATGGTGCTGTCCGTCAGACTTAGGATGAGATTTGTGATGATGTGATCACTCATGTAGGTAGTGTGTCTCTGTTTTGGGAACTTGGTTTGGCTTTTGCAGAGGATTTGTGCTGAAAGGATTTCCAGTGACATGGCGTTGGACGAGGAGCTTGCTGACACCGTGCTTACTCATGTCGGTGGTTGTTCATTGTTCATAGAACATGATATGACTACACAGTACACACCAGCAGTTTTAAGGAAATAGTGGTATAAACAAAAAAATTGATCCAGGATTTTGTGTCAGTAAGCTGTTGTCATTCACAGGGTGCACACAAGGTGCAACATCAATGTGCAACTCTTGTCCATGCATCTTAAGTCATATGGCCAAGGAGATGAAAGCTGCAGAATGCACATTCAAAAGGTTAACTCAGTTTACTCGCAAGTCATCACCTCAACTAGTGCGCACAGTGCAAGCTACTTATTTCATTGATGTGGAACACCCCTTGGTAATCTGGTTAATAGGACTTGGGATCCTAGAGGTTCAAGGTTCGCATGTTGGGTACTGGATAACAAACTTTTGCTGCAAATATTGCTGTTTCTTTCATGAACCTGCTACAGTACTTCATTTATGTGCCTGGGAAGATGGGAAGTCAACAGTTCTTGCAATTGAGCTCTATGTTCAGTGGGACCCAAGAATTATAGAGAATATTCTTATGGATGCAATTTTTGTTCAACTGGATCAGAAATCGGTTGATCTGCTTGTTATTTACATTCAAGTGATCTAAGAATTATGCAACTACACCATTGTCCTAACGTACATGCAATGGGATCCTGCTGATTGGTGTTCACTGCAACCTTTTACAATGGACCTTCAGTATATGTTGGGATTGCGTGATCTATGGCGTTGGCGTGATAACAAGCATGAAATGAATGAGAGAAGGAACCTTGGGGGTACAATTTTGGATGAATGGCCTGGACTGATAAAGCTTACACACTTGCTACAAGAAAATGGTAATCAGTGTAGTCACATATTTGGGAATGCAATGTTGGGGCTGATTACAAACTTTGATGTGCTGCTGGACTGTACAAGTCTATGGCCAACAGAAGTGGAGAGAGACATGTTGCCTTTGCGCTGCACCTCTGTAAGTCCCAAGACCTATTGTATGGTCAAGCTTTTCAGTAGAGGAAACTGAAGAAAAAGGCATCATGTAAATGTTCACCCAACAGTCCAAGTTGCATACAAGTATACAACCAAGCAATTGCCGTGTGACCCAGGTGATGTACACAGGACTCTCAGTTCAAGACTATTCCAGTCCATAGTATGTGTTGCTCTGCCGAGACTGTGGGATCCAGGCATTGTCACAGTGTCCATACTCCATAGGGGCACGTTCTTGTTTGTGTCAAGGCTAGACTGTTTCAGGGCAGAATATGGAGTGTCTCCCTTGGTATCCTCCCTGTCCTGGTCTCCTTCAGGTCCGGCAGCTACCACAAGCTGCCTGTTTTCACCTCACTTCCCGGTGATCGCAGTAGCAATGGGGATCGTGACACATATGCCAAGCAATGCAGCCATACACGTTGTGATCTGCAACCTTCTTCTTGTGCTCCTATGTTCAACAGGGAAACATTCCACACTGCCACCGGGATGATATGCATGTTATATGCTCTCTTAGCTGCAGATAAAAAAGTACTAGTGATTCGATGCTGTCCAGTCGTAGATCAGTAGTACGTGCAGTTTACTCAAGCAATCAAAGTTGATGCAACTTGTTTCGTACAATAAGAGTTGATGCAATTGCAACTTGCACATTCTAGCAAGCTGCAGGATTAGCGTGCATGGCCGCACTGTCTACAAGCATAAGATACTCGCTCAGGGGAAATATTCTGTCACAGCGGGAGCTTGCCCACAGGGCTGCGCCCCGGTACCAATAATCAGAGGCTAAACAAGCTGGCCGTTGGATAATCTTACACGAAAAGTCAGAAGTCCGCGGTCAACAAGCCGGGGATTGCGCTCAGCGAGGCGGTTGACTTACTCTGCATGCGACTTTTCTGTAAGTTCGAGGCTATAATATCAATCTTTTTCCGCAAAAAAAAAAAAAACGATCGCCCATGTGATGTGCTGCTCGTCTCTGCCCAACTGGGCTATTATCATTTATACGAGCGAATTGCCTCTCCCATGCATGTTCTGTCAGAGTAGTGATCTTATTAGGTTCTATGGGTCATGCTAGGATATATATGAGCCACCAGAGTTAGAGTGTAGCTAGTTGCTGGAACATAAGCGATGGGAGAACAATGGCTGAGTTCATCAATGGTGGCGCCGTGTCTTTTGTTGCTTCTTTTCGGTATCGTCGGGGGCGGTGGTGTTCTTCGAGTCCATGGCCAGGCCGATAACTTAGGTGAGCCCATCACATATGGTTGCAGACATTGGTTCATTTCTAGCTGCAGATGTTCATTGCACGTCCGTATACGTATATGCAGGTTTCTTAAGCATCGACTGCGGGCTGCCGGAGAGCGCCGCCGGGTACGTGGACAACGTCACCAAGCTGAGCTTCGTGTCGGACGCCGGCTTCATCGACGCCGGCACCAACTACAACATGTCGACCGAGTACATCACGCCGTCGATGGGCAAGAGCTTCCACAACGTGCGCAGCTTTGGCGGCGGTGCCAGCGCCCGGAACTGCTACACACTCCGGAACCTCGTGTCCGGGCTCAAGTACCTCATCCGGGCCAAGTTCATGTACGGCAACTATGACGGCCTGAACAGAGTGCCAGTGTTCGACCTCCACCTGGGCGTCAACTACTGGACGACGGTGAACATCACCGACGCCGATACGCCGGTGATCGTGGAAGTGATCGCCGTCGTCCCCGGTGGCTCGGCGCAGGTGTGCCTCGTCAACACCGGCTCCGGCACGCCCTTCATCTCCAGCCTCGACCTCAGGCCGCTCAAGAACTTGCTCTACCCGATGGCCAACGCCACGCAGGGTCTCGTCCTCCTCGCCAGGGCCAACTTCGGCCCAAGCGACGGAAAACTCATCAGGTGAAAATTGAAAATGAAGCACGTACTTGTCTCCGTCACGATCACAAGACGTTCTTCCTGTACTAAACTACTAATCGATTAACCATATTCCTGCAGGTTCCCCGACGACCCGCACGACCGTATATGGTTCCCGATGAGCAAGCCAACGGAGTGGTCGGAGATCACGACGCCGTTGAAGGTGCAGAACATCGACAATGACAACTTCGAGGCGCCGACGGCGGTGATGCAGACAGCCATCACGCCCATCAACGCGTCGAGCCCCATTGAGTTCTTCTGGGACGCCGAGCCCAGCGCCAACGACCCGGCGCCCGGGTACATCTGCATCCTGCACCTCTCCGAGCTGCAGCTGCTCCCGCGCGGCGCCGCGCGGCAGTTTTTCGTCACCATCAACGGCCTGCTCTGGTACCCGCGCGGCTTCTCGCCGCAGTACCTCTACTCCAACGCCGTCTTCAACAGCAACGCGAACTACGGCTTCCACCAGTACAATGTCTCGCTCAACGCGACTCCCAACTCCACGCTCCCGCCCATCCTCAACGGCCTCGAGATCTTCTCCGTCGTGCCCACTGCCGGTGTACCCACCGCCGCCCAGGATGGTAAGAACATCGATTATGTTCAGCTTCAGATGCATATGCATGGATGAAACCATTAGTATATATCTTAGCTGATAGAATCTTGTGTTGCTGCTGCTGACGATCGAATGCAACAGTATCTGCAATCACGGCCATCAGAGGCAAGTACCAGCTGAAGAAGAACTGGATGGGAGATCCGTGCGTGCCCAAGGTTTTCGCGTGGAACGGACTGGGTTGCAGCTACGCCGTATCCATCCCACCAAGTGTCACAGGCTTGTGAGTTCTCTGAATGTTGGTCAAAAGTAGTAGTACTCGCGTAGTTGCCTGAGCTGCTGCTGAATATACACGGAGGCCTCACATGTATATGTTGCAGGAATCTATCTGCGAGTGGTCTCAGTGGCAACTTGTCGTCTTCTTTTGCCAGTCTCAGAGGTTTACAGTACCTGTAAGTTGGAGATTGTTAACACATTGCACAGTACTCAATGTTTAGTTTTTTTGAAGTTATTTGTTTTTTTACACACTGCAGGGATTTGTCACGCAATAATCTGACGGGCACAATTCCTGACAGCTTTTCACAGCTGTCATCGCTTACACTTCTGTAAGAAATTCAATTGTGTGGTTTTCCAAATTCACTCCCTCGTGATGAATTATTAGATTTGAAACTAAGCAACATTTTTTTTCATTCAGAGATTTGACAGGCAATCAGATCAGTGGATCAATTCCTTCTGGCCTTCTGAAAAGAATGCAAGATGGCTCTCTAACACTCAGGTTTGTACATGATACCATGCATGAGTCCATGACAGTTCAAATTATGATTCTAAGTATATTTATTTTGCTAGATATGGTAGCAATCCAAACCTCTGCACCAACGGCGACTCATGTCAGCCTCCGAAAAAGAAGAAAAGCTCTAAGGTTGCCGTGTATGTTGCCGTTCCGATTGCTGTACTGTTGGTGATTGTACTTCTGTCAGTACTATTCCTTTGCATGCTAAGAAGAAGACAAGGTGAGAGACCATGAGAAAAACACAACGGTTTTCCACTCACGTGTCACTGCGTGCAAGCATGAATTATAGTATTGAGTAACGTTAGGGAGCTTTGTCACTGAAGGAACAACATCAAGAAACAGCGTCAGGCCGCCAAACAAAGCGGGCATCGCGTCGTCTCACTCTCACTCTCGGGTCAGCAATGAACACAGTTCGTTGCGTCTTGACAATCGCCGGTTTACGTATGCTGAGCTGGAAGCTGTGACGGATGGCTTCCGGCGTGAGATTGGCAAAGGAGGGTTTGGGAGAGTCTACCTTGGCACCTTGGAGGATAACACCCAGGTGGCTGTCAAATTGCGGTCTGAAAATTCAGATCAGGGTGAACAAGAATTCCTAGCAGAGGTGAGATCTTTACTGTGTGTAACTCATGCGAAGCAAGTTTTTAGATCAAATTTGGTGGTGCATTGATCCTTTTGGGTTACTGCAGGCTCAAACCTTGGCTAAGATTCATCACAAGAATCTCGTGTCATTGATTGGATATTGCAAGGACAGGGAGTACATGGCTCTTGTATACGAGTACATGTCTGAAGGAGCCCTACATGGACATCTTAGAGGTATGCAAATTACCCAAACCATCGATCATCAAGCCTTTAACAAAATAAATATATACGTAAAAGTAAGAACCATCCGACAAAATACCAGAGCATGCTATCCATATGACGATCTTCTCCATTGTAGGGAGAGGGAACAACTCTAGATGTTTAACCTGGAGGCAGAGACTTCGTATCGCACTGGAATCCGCACAAGGTAAGCTTTTGACTCGGGATTTTAATTATATCTATCAATATATTTACAAGTACATATTAATTAAGAAGGTGGTGTGGCAATATGTGGATGCAGGGCTTGAGTATCTGCACAAAGGATGCGACCCACCTCTCATCCACAGAGATGTGAAGCCGGCAAACATCCTGCTGAATGCAAACTTGGAGGCTAAAATAGCCGATTTTGGCTTACTCAAGGCTTTCAATAGTGGCAGTGATACTCATGTGTCCACGAATAGACTGGTCGGCACGACCGGTTATACTGCACCAGAGTAAGTTCACCTTTTTAAATTCTTGATGATTATGCTCTAGAAAACTTCTTGCTGGTTTTCAACAGCTGAAGACACTTTGGTTCTCTAAAAATGCAAGTGCAATTCAAACATACACAATTTGAACTTGATCTACCAGTATTTGATTTTAGTACATTTTTGATCCATGAAATGATATCCCGATTATTCGAGGTGAACCAATTGCCCTTGTTTAAAGCTGACTCACGTGTGTTTCTAGGTACCTATTAACATATCAGCTCACCATCAAAAGTGACGTGTTTAGCTTCGGCGTAGTGCTGTTGGAGATAGTCACAGGGAAACCACACATCCTGAATGACCCAGAGCGGACGAGCATCACCCAGTGGGTGCAACGATGTCTCGCCCGTGGCAACATTGAGAGCGTGGTGGACACCCGCATGAGTGGCGACTATGATGTTAACGGCGTGTGGAAAGCCGCCGACACAGCGCTTAAATGCACCGCGCAGTTGCCGGAGCATCGTCCCACGATGACTGACGTTGTGGCACAGCTGCAGGAGTGCCTTGATCTTGAGGCTGCCCGATGTGACGCGAATGGCGGGTTTTACTCCGCAGGGAGCGGTGGAAACCCGAGCGGATATAGTGGCTACGGCACTGATATTTCCACTGACGTGAGCCAGAGCAGCACTGGATTTGAGATGGAGCGTTTGGGTAGGGTGCCAACACTGCCTACTGGTCCAGATGTGAGGTGAGGAAGAGGACTTGGACAATCGATTTTTCCTAAGCCTCTGATCTACAGGTTTCCTTTGATCTTCAGGGATTCGAACAAAGTTTTTTGTTGATGTTGTCATTAAAAGAAGTGCAAATGTACAAAGTGAAGCAGATGTTCAAACAATTAAGGTCCACCAATGGCATTTTTATAGGCGTTGTGAGTAAGACTGAGATAACAACTCGTAGGAGTAAGATCCGTTCTCAATCTTTTTGAACAACTATAGCCTTGATGGCGTACTCTACATTTTCGACTTGGAAAATACTATTTCTTGGAGCACTAAAGAAATAGCAAACCCAATAACAACAAACGTACACTCAAGAAGAGATAACAAAAAATTTAGGATGATGTCATGCTAGTATGGATCTGCCGATCCCCAAGTTTTTTGCACGAATATCTACATAGCATTAGATGAATAAACAAGTCAGATTTAAAATATTATTGTTCAGCAGATAATAGAAAAAGAAATAAAAAATGGTGGCTCCAAAAACTTTGTTTTGACAAAGAGGTCATGGATGAAATTTACCATGCATGTACAATAAAAACTTAGCAACATGACCAAATGTCAGGGTCCAACAATACTACTACTGGTACTAGTACTCCTTAACGATCAATAATTCATCTCATCACAAAGCAAAACCCAAAAACCGATTCTAGTATGGAACCAAGTTACCTGCGGAAGTAGATATGCCGATGACGGTCTTTTGAGTCTCACTCTTGAGCTTGAATAAATAAGTCCATGTGTATCTTGAATATTGATCAACAATTACCAAGTAATAATTCTTCCCACCATGGCTATCACGAGATGTAGGTCAGGTCCATATGAAGGAGCTCTAAGCACCTCGTAGAAGATTGATGGTCTTGGCCTTGTGAGTGGTTTCATGCAGCTTCCCTTGAACGCAAGCTCTACAAATACGATTCTTACAAAAAAGAAACATCTTATTTTAGTCTGCGGATGTGGCCACCCGTGTGGAGAATTTGTAAGAGCTCATGTTGACGTGGGATAAACGGGGATACCAAAGCCACCCCACATCCGCCTTTGCGAACAAGAAAGTTGCGGCCGTAATGGTCTGGGCATGGTAGGCCAGATATTCTGCCTACCTGGAATTCTGAGGTTCTATCTTCACCATTATCTCGAGACCCTACGCAATACCAAAAACATACTCTCTAAGTCCTAGCGTAGACTATAGCCTTCGATATCGATCTTCACACTTTTGGAAGGTCATCAACCATCTTGTGCATCTTCAAATATACCTACACATTTAGCACAAATACAAACACACAAAACATATGGAGTAGATACTTTGCTCCCTCACACGGTAATGTATTCAAATCTCCCTCTAAAATCTCTTTATCTTTACATTTTTACTCCATTTCATATCTTCCTCCTTCAACATTTTACTTAGTTAAGATCTCAACTCTTCATGTTCCTGTCTAATGCTACAAACCAAGCTTACCCAACTACTCATCAATCCCTTCATGTTCTAGCCATGCAGCCTGAGAGCATCTCCAGCCGTTGGGGCTCTCTAGGCCGAAATCCGGCGCTATCTCTAGGCCGAAATCCGGCGCTAAATAGCGCCGGATGGATGTGAAAATTGTCCTGGGGATGCCCATTTTCCCAGCCGCGAGTCCAGGATGGATGAAAGTATTTTGACGTAATACGCCGAATTCAGACAAAATTGGGAGAAACTCGTTCAAACATAAGCGAAATTTAATGATATTTAACATATAGAGGCGAGTTCATACATAAATAGGCCGAATTCGTACATATATTTGAATTCGGCGATGGGATAACTTAAACTTAAACTAAAACCGGCCTTCTACATGCCGAAATGGCGGTAGAAGGCAGTGTAGTCGCCGCCGTCGTCGTCGCTCGAGTTGCTGCATCCGGGGCGGCAGCGCCTCGTGCCGCTCGAACCCGGCGGCCGCCGGCGCGTGGCGGCGTCGGCCGGTAGATGTCGTCGTCGCTGCTCTCCTCGAGCCTGATCACCTCCCTAGGCGCGGCGTTCCTTCCCGCGGCTGGTGCGGCGGCGCGGGCGACGAGTTGCCGCGCGACGGCCAGGTCCAGCAGCCGCCGCTGCTGCTCCGCCTCCTGGCGCTCCCAGTCCCGCCTGGACCACTCCAGTGCGGCGTTGATGGGGAGGCTGTTGTCGGCGGGCACCAGGTCCTTCAGCGACATGTCGATCGCCTCCGCCACCGCGGCGTCCTCCGCGCGCTTGGCCTCCTCCTCGGCGAGCTGGTTGGCGGCGGCCGCGGCGGCCTCCTTCTTCGACGACTTCCTCTTCCGCCCGCGCTGCGGAGAGGAGGGTTGGTCGCGGATGACGAGGGCGCCGCTGCTGCGCCCTCTGGTCGGCGGTGGACACGCCGGTTCCTTCTTGACGAAGTCCGGTGTCGACGGAGACGCCGACTCCTTCTTGACGAAGATCGGGGTCGATCTGACTGACGCCGACCTCGACCCAGACAAGGAGGAGGACGTCGCCATCCTCCTCAGCATCCAGGAACTACCGTGCCGCCGCGACACGGTAGCCGCCTTCGGCGGCGGCATTTCCAGGACGGGGTAGTTCCCACCCTCGATGTGCGCGAGCACATTCGGGAGGGTGCGGCCAGGCGCACTCCACCATCGGCGGCGGCCCGCGTTGTTCCTTGCCGGAGGAGGAGGATGGTCGTCATACGCGGCGAGTTCGCGCTCGTACCTGCACCGGAAGAACTCGGTCCATGAGTCGTAGTTGTCGGGGAAGAAGCGCGGCTCCGCGCGCTGCTCGTCGATGAAAGTGGCGAGCACTGCTTCGATCTCCGCCTCCAGGGCGGCCCGACCCATTGGCGGCGGCGGGATCGGCACACCGCCCATGCTTAGTCTCCATCCTCCCGGCGCGCGGAAGTCCGGCAACGCGGGGTAGCCCACCATGTGGAGGAGCCGCCCCTCCCATTGGTGGAGAGAGCGGCGGCCGAAGCCATTGTTGGCCGCACCGTCGTTCGCCATTGCTTGATCGCCGCTGGTACGTTCGAGATCGGAGAAGGTTTGGGGAAGGTGATCGAGGTGAATGCGGGGCAGACGCGGTAGTTCGGCGATAATTAGAGGTAGGCGCGCGTGATACCGAGGCGACGGCATTAACTCGCCGCGTGGAAGCTACGCGTCCGGCGAATACTGACCGGCGGCAGGCTTTAACAGCACGCGGAAGACGATGCGATGAGGACGACGATCGGTGTCTCTCGCCGACAAGTTATTGCCACCAGATGCGCGGGAAGTTTCCTCGGCGTTTCCCGCGCTTTCGTTTCGTCCGGAGTCCCCGAGCGCTCCCCGGGGGGCCGGGGATGGCCTGAGCTCTCCGGACGGTTGAAAGGCCTAATCCGGACGAAAACGAGTAACCGGGGGCGCGACTGGACCGTTTTCATCCATCCGGTTGACAAAACGCGGTCCTAGGGGCCTCGTTGGGGAGACGGCTGGGGATGCTCTAAGCGGAAAAGTGGTGGAGCCTTACTAGGCACCCCCGTATCAATGATAAGTGGGATGTGTTCTAAAACTTCCCGTTCAAGGGTCGTGACAATAGGCAGTGGATATTTCTCTTCCCAATCTGTGTACACCAGAATTCTATCTAACTTTTCATAGATGGGATCACTAGAATTATTCTCCCAAGTGAATTGCCTCCCATCTACAGGCGAACCAACATTGTCAGTTATAGCATTAAATAATTGGTGGTCATCCTCTGGGGTTTTCTCCGAGTAGGAGCGACCTTCTGATACCTGATAAATGCAAAGTGTAAGGTTATATCATTTCTACCAAAACAGATAATTGAGGTTCAAGAGACAGAGCTTACGAGGCACTGGGAGAACAGGCCTGGATCCTTTGCCGGAGGTCACGAGCATGTTGATACGCTCGCGCTCCACTCGCCTGGAATCGATGCGTCGAGGGCCTCCGCTTGGTGTGGTATTGCGCTTCTTCGCGGAGCCCTCCGCGCCAGGCACAACGTCAGGCCCTGAGGATCCGCCCCTATGGCGTTTGGAGGGTCGAGGGATATATTTTTCTGTCTCTGCTTCTTCCTCCTCCTCTCGTCCTTCGGAGCATTGATGACCCACAAGTATAGGAGATCGCAACAGTTTTCGAGGGAAGTAAAACCCAAATTTATTGATTCGACACAAGGGAAGGCAAAGAATATTTATAAGCTTTAACAACTGAGTTGTCAATTCAGATGCACCTGAAAATAGACTTGCTCGCAATAGTTTATCAGTAGTAACAATTTTATAGCAGTGACAGTAGTGAAGTAACAACAGTAATGAAATAAAAACAACAGTAGCGATGATTGCAGTAGACAGTAGGATTAAAATACTGTAGGCACAGGGATGGATGAACCAGCGTTGCATGAATGAGAGAGAGTGCATATAATAGCAAGACATAGGCATTGCAAGTAATAATGATATAAGCATCCTAGCATAATATAACCATAGGCGTGTGTTCCTATTTAGTCGTGCGTGCTCGTAATGAGAAACTTGCACGGCATCTTTTGTCCTACCAACCCGTTGCAGCGGGGCCTCTAGGAAAACTACTGGTAATTAAGGTAATCATTTTAATAGAATACCGGAGCAAAGCATTAACACTCCGTGAACACACGTGATCCTCACATCGTAGCCATCCCCTCCGGTTATCTCAATTATTGTCACTTTGGGGCCTCGGGTTTCGGACAACAATATGTGTATACAACTTGCAGGTATGATCTAAAACAACAATTATCCTAATGAATCAATAACATGTTCATATTTGAGATCATGTCACTCGGGCCCAAAGTGACAAGCATTAAGCGTAGCAAGTTGCAACAATGTCAAAAATAAACAACGGATACTAGGCACTATGCCCATAACAATCTTATAGCTATTACATGACCAATCTCAGCCAATCCCTACCATCCCCTACAGCCTACAGCGGGGAATTATTCACACATGGATGGGGGAATCATGGATGGTTGATAGAGAGACGTCGGTGATGGCGATGGCGATGATCTACTCACACTCCCCGTCCCGGCAGGGTGCCAGCACGGAGTTTCTGGTGGCGGCGGAGCAGCAAAACTCTTTCTGGAAAAACGTCGAACCCCCATGGTTTTCAGGTCAGGGGCTTTATATACTACGAAGGAGAGGTCGAGGGGGTGGCCCACGCGACCAGACCACCCCTAGGCACGGCCTGGCCTGGACCGTGCCTAGGGCTGGTGTGGGCCCCTCGTGGCCCCCCTCCGTCTCGTATTCTGGCTCAATGTGTCTTCGGGTGAAATATGAACTTCGCGATATTTTGCGGGAATTTTGCTGAAAGTTAAATTTCTGCAGAAAAACAAGACACCAGAGCAATTCTGCTGAAAACAGCGTTAGTCCGCGTTAGTTGTATTCAAAACACAAAAATTACAGGGCAAACAACAACAAAAGTGTTCGGGAAAGTAGATACGTTTTGGACGTATCAATTCCCCCAAGCTTAGCTTATTGCTTGTTCTGAAGCAATTCAGTGACAACTGAGTGCGATAAAGAAACTTTCACGAACCTATTTGCTTCATGTGATGTATATATTCTTACTGTATGATCAAATGCTTAGGCAATTCATAATAAGAAGCATGTAACTAAGGCTACTCAATAGTTATGCAAGCTATGAAAAGATACCAACACAATAATAAGCAACATGAAACATAAGTATCCGCAGGATTGCAATGTTCATAACATGATATGATAAAGTGGTATCTCGCTTGTCCTATTTGTGGAGCAAAACATAAATGCCGGGGCATCTCTGAAGTTCAAGAGAAGACTAGAAGTAAAAAATATCGAAAGATTCAAGCATCACAGTTATACCACAATTAATCTTATTCTAGGACAGACACATTAAACTAAGAATGACAGCTATGCTTTCAAGAGAGTGCTCGATAAAGAGAAATGAAGCAAGCTAAAGGAGCAAATGAAGAGAAACAACAGAAATATTTTTGGTATTTTTGTGTTTTGGAAAGTAGAAACAAAAGAAAAAACAACAAAAATAAAGAAAACTAACATAAACACGCAAATGCAACTAGTGGCAGGAATCTGTCAACATAGAACAACAAGCAAGGATCGATTTTTTCGAAAATGTTCTAAAGCTCGGCTCGAAAAGTGCGCAACTAACGAAAGTTAGACAACAACCTGGGGCATATGATCAAATATTGGCAGCTCAAAATTCCGTTCTGGCTATTTATACGAATTTTTGTGGTGACAACACATAATCTATTTTTAAACAACAACTTCCCCAATTCTTACCTCCTTCCTATTAGAGGCTATTGATAACCCACAAGTATAGGGGATCGCAACAGTCTTCGAGGGAAGTAAAACCCAAATTTATTGATTCGACACAAGGGGAGGTAAAGAATACTTATAAGCCTTAACAACTGAGTTGTCAATTCAGCTGCACTGAAAAGCACTAGTAACAGGGGTGATGTGAAAGGTAATATGAGAGCAGTAGTAACGGTAACACAGCATAGCAGTAATATGAGAGCAATGGCACCAGAAAATAGTTGATACTACTTCCAATGACATATAGGACCGAGTATATGATGATGAGAGATGGACCGGGGTTCCCCGCTATCTACACTAGTGGTAACTCTCCAATAACAAGTGTTGGGTGAACAAATTACAGTTGGGCAATTGATAGGATTGAAATAGCATTAAGACAGAACATCAAGATTATTAATCATGTAGGCATGTTTTCCATATATAGTCATACGTGCTCGCAATGAGAAACTTGTACAACATCTTTTGTCCTACCAGCCGGTGGCAGCCGGGCCTCTAGGGAATCTACTGGAAATTAAGGTACTCCTTTTAATAGAGCACCGAGCAAAGCATTAACACTTCGTGAAAACATGTGATCCTCATATCTAAGACTTCCTCCTTGTCCAAATTTCTGTCACTTTGGGGCCTTTGGTTCCGGACATAGACATGTGCAAACAACTTGTAGATACAATCTAAGCAATAAGTATAGAGCTTAAATCTAAGATCATGCCACTCGGGCCCTAGTGACAAGCATTAAACACAACAAGATTGCAGCAACAATAACTTCATAAACTTTATAGATAGACTAATCATAATGTAACAATCCATCGGATCCCAACAAACACAACACCGATTACATCGATGAATCTCAATCATGTAAGGCAGCTCATGAGATCATTGTATTGAAGTACATGGGGAAGAGAATACCAACTAGCTAAAGCTAGAACCCGTAGTCCATGGGGGAACTACTCACGAGCATGATGGAGGCGGTGGCGTTGATGGAGATGGCTTCCGGGGGCACTTCCACGTCCGCAGGTGCCGAAGAGACTTCTGTCCCCGAATTGGAGTTTCGCGATGGTGGCGGCGCCTGGAGTCTTTCTGGAGTTTCGTCAATTGGTATCGATGTTTTAGGTCAGACGGCTTAAATAGGCGAAGAGTCGGAGTCGAGGGCCACGGGGCCTCCTCACACTAGGCCAGCGGCCAGGGTGGAGCCCGCGGCCCTGTTGTGTGGGGCCCCCGGGCTCCCCTCTGGTCCCACTCGACTTTCTGGAAGGTTTCGGAAAAATAAGATGTTGGGTCTTCGTTTCGTCGAATTCCGAGAATATTGCCCGAACAGTCTTTTCGGAACCAAAAACAACAGAAAACAACTGGCACCGTGGCATCTTGTTAATAGGTTAGTTCGAGATAAAAACATTATAAAGTGCGAGCAAAACATGTAGGTATTGTCATAAAACAAGCATGGAACATCAGAAATTATAGGTACGTTGGAGACGTATCAAGCATCCCCAAGCTTAGTTCCTACTCGCCTCGAGTAGGTAAACGATAAAAAGAATAATTTCTGTAGTGACATGCTACTTACATAACCTTGATCATACTATTATAAAGCATATGAGATGAATGCAGTGACTCAAGGCAATGATCTATATTTGCTAACAAATAGATAACATATAGCAAAACTTTTCATGAATAGTACTTTCAAGACAAGCATCAAAAGTCTTGCATAAGAGTTAACTCATAAAGCAATACATTCAAAGTAAAGGCATTGAAGCAACACAGGAAGATTTAAGTTTCAGCAGTTGCTTTCAACTTTCAACATGCATATCTCATGGATAATTGTCAACACAAAGTAATATGATGAATGCAAATATGCAAGTATGTAAGAATCAATGCACAGTTAACACAAGTGTTTGCTTCTAAGATGGAAGGAAGTAGGTAAACTGACTCAACAAAAAGTAAAAGAATGGCCCTTCGCAGAGGGAAGCAAGGATTAAATCATGTGCTAGAGCTTTTTAAGTTTTGAAATCATATAGAGAGCATAAAAGTAAAGTTTTGAGAGGTGTTTGTTGTTGTCAACGAATGGTAGTGGGCACTCTAACTACCTCATCAACCTTTCAAGAGCGGCTCCCATGAAGGACGTTATCTCTACCAGCAAGGTAGATCATCCCTCTTCTCTTTTGTTTACACATGTATTTTAGTTTCATTATTTATGGATGACACTCCTCCCAACCTTTTGCTTACACAAGCCATGGCTAACCGAATCCTCGGTGCCTTCCAACATTCACATACCATGAAGGAGTGTCTATTTGCAAAATTAAGTTGCTTATTGATGAATCAGAGCAAAACATGTGAAGAGAATTATTAATGAAGGTTGATTAATTGGGGCTGGGAACCCGCGCCAGCTCTTTTTGCAAAATTATTGGATAAGCGGATGAAGCCACTAGTCCATTGGTGAAAGCTGTCCGAAGTAAATGACAAGATCGAAAGATAAAACACCACATACTTCCTCGTGAGCTATAAAACATTGACACAAATAAGAGATAATAGCTTTTGAATTGTTTAAAGGTAGCACATGAAGTATTTACTTGGAATGGCAGGAAATACCACATAGTAGGTAGATATGGTGGACACAAATGGCATGGGTTTTGGCTCAAGGTTTTGGATGTACGAGAAGCATTTCCTCAGTACAAGGCTTTGGCTAGAAAGGTTGTTTGAAGCAAACACAAGTATGAACCGCACAAAAAACTTACATAAGAACATATTGCAAGCATTATAAAACTCTACACTGTCTTCCTTGTTGCTCAAACACTTTTACCAGAAAATATCTAGACCTTAAAGAGACCAATCATGCAAACCAGTTTCAACAAGCTCTACGGTATTTCTCCACTAATAGGTTTAAACTACATGATGCAAGAGCTTAATCATGATCTACTTGAGAGCTCAAAATAATTGCCAAGTATCAAATTATCCAAGACATTATGAGGCATTTTCTGTTTCCAACCAAATAACAATAAGTGCAATAGCTTCCAACTTTTGTCATTGAACATTAAAAGTAAAACGAAAAACACAAGTGTTCATATGAAAAAGCGGAGCGTGTATCTCTCCCACACAAGGATTGCTAGGATCCGAATTTATTCAAACATAAACAAAAATAAAAACACACAGACGCTCCAAGTAAAGCACATAAGATGTGACCGAATAAAAATATAGTTTCAATAGAAGAAACCTGATAAGTTGATGAAGAAGGGGATGCCTTGGGCATCCCCAAGCTTAGACGCTTGAGTCTTCTTGAAATATGCAGGGATGAACCACGGGGGCATCCCCAAGCTTAGGCTTTTCACTCTTCTTGATCATATATCCTCCTCCTCTCTTGACCCTTGAAAACTTCCTTCACACCAAACTTCTCATAAACTTCATTAGAGGGGTTAGTACTCAAAAAACTTTAATCCACTTTAGCCCTGTAGTGACACATTGCAAGTACTCAATAAAACATTAGCTACAGCTCTCCACGTCTAGAAAGCCTCACTTAAAGTCCACAAGAGACAATGCAAAAAAGAGACAGAATCTGTCAAAACAGAACAGCCAGTAAACACGAATTTTTAAGAGGTACTTCCGTTGCTCAAATCAGAAAACTCAAAACTAATGCAAGTTGCGTACATATCTGAGGATCACTCACGTAAATTGGCAGATTTTTCTGAGTTACCTACAGAGAATCCTACCCAAATTCGTGATAGGAAGAAATCTGTTTCTGCGCAGAAATCCAAATCTAGCATCAACCTTCTATTAGAGACTTCACTTGGCACAACATTGCAATAAAATAAAGATAAGGAGAGGTTGCTACAGTAGTAACAACTTCCAAGACACAACAAAACAGTAGCAAAATAAAGACATGGGTTATCTCCCAAGAAGTGCTTTCTTTATAGCCATTAAGATGGGCTCAGCAATTTTAATGATGCACTCGCAAGAAATAAGAGTTGAAGCAAAAGAGAGCATCAAAAAGCAAGTTCAAAACACATTTAAGTCTAACCCACTTCCTATGCATAGGAATCTTGTACACAAATAAATTCATGAAGAACAAAGTAACAAGCATAAGAAGATAAAACAAGAGTAACTTCAAAATTTTCAGCATATAGAGAGGTGTCTTAGTACCATGCAAATTTCTACAACCATATTTTCCTCTCTCATAATAATTTTCAGTAGCTTCATGGATAAACTCAACAATATAAATATCACATAAAGCATGCTTTTCATGATCCATAAACACATAATTTTTATCAAGCTCAAAAATAGTAGGATTAAAACTTTCAAACCTACTTTTATCAATAATATAACAAGATGATCGATCAATCTCAAGAGATATGGGACTCATAGGTAAAGTCAAGACTTCTCCAATCCCATTTTCATTAGTAGTACAATTAACATTATCAAGTAACATAGGACCATCATCTAGAGATTTATCATAAACATTTGCCAAGCAAAACTCTTTAGTACCATGCATTTCGACATCAGGCATAAACAAAGCATTATCATAAGATTTATCAAAGTAACATGGATTATCATAGATAACGTAGCATAATTATTCTCACAAGTTTTACTCATAGGGAATATTTCAAGAGAATCCACAGAACATAACATTCATCCTCCTTTGGTAAGCATGGAGGACAATCAAAGAGTGTAAGAGATAAAGAGTTACTCTCATTAGAAGGTTGGCATGGGTAGCTAATCCATTCTTCCTCCTTTTGTTCATCACTCTCCTCTTCTTTTTCATCCAATGAGCTTTCAGGTTCATCAATTTCCTCCTCTTTTTCATCCAATGAGCTTTCGGTTCATCAATTTCTTCTTCCACCGGTTCCTGCAAATTGTGAGTGCATACTTGTGCATTAATGAGTCTCTCTTTATAATCAATGATATAAGGATTATCACTGTAGCTTTCTATGCAAAAATTAAGGATAGAAGAGACATAATCTTTAAGGTCCTTACAAACAACACAAGTTTCATAATTTTTAGACATGAAGGATTCTATCTCGGAGGCTCCCATAAATAAGACAAATTGTTCTACCTCTTCGAACCCAAAATGAATATAGTTATTCCAATTATAGTTCTTAATTAAAACTTCCTCACTAAAGCCACATTGAAATTTAAGATGTTTAGTATCCTGTTTAGAGCAACAGTTTATATCATGGCGTTTAAGCAAGATTTTAGCAATTGTATTCAATTTTTCTATCACAACACTCATAACTTTTCCCGTTCTTGATTCTCTATAATTATTATATAATTCTATAAGCTCCAAGTAGGTTGTAGGTTCTCCCATAATAACAGTTTTTAATTTTTCGGTTTTTCAAATTTTTATGGATTTTCGGGTATATAGGGAAAATAAAACAAAACAAAAACAAACTAGACAAAAGTAAACTAGGCAAAATAATACTAGACAGAAATAAACTAAGCAAAACAATAGAGAAAGTAAACTAAGCAAAACAAAATAAAATAAAATAAAAACAAGAGAGAGAGGTAGAGTGTACTCCCCAGGAACTTATGAGTAGAGCTATGCCTCCCGCAACGGCGCCAGAAAATAGTCTTGATAACCCACAAGTATAGGGGATCGCAACAGTCTTCGAGGGAAGTAAAACCCAAATTTATTGATTCGACACAAGGGAGGTAAAGAATACTTATAAGCCTTAACAATGAGTTGTCAATTCAGCTGCACCTGGAAAAGCACTAGTAACAGGGGTGATGTGAAAGCGAAGTAATATGAGAGCAGTAGTAATATAACACAAGAGTAGTAATATGAGAGCAATGGCACCGAAAATAGTTGATACTACTTCCAATGACATATAGGACGAGTATATGATGATGAGAGATGGACCGGGGTTCCCAGCTATCTACACTAGTGGTAACTCTCCAATAACAAGTGTTGGGTGAACAAATTACAGTTGGGCAATTGATAGGATTGAAATAGCATTAAGACAACATCAAGATTATTAATCATGTAGGCATGTTTTCCATATATAGTCATACGTGCTCACAATGAGAAACTTGTACAACATCTTTTGTCCTACCACCGGTGGCAGGCCGGCTAGGGAATCTACTGGAAATTAAGGTACTCATTTTAATAGAGCACCGGAGCAAAGCATTAACACTCCGTGAAAACATGTGATCCTCATATCTAAGCCTTCCCCTCCAGTTGTCCCAATTTCTGTCACTTTGGGGCCTTTGGTTCCGGACATAGACATGTGCAAACAACTTGTAGATACAATCTAAGCAATAAGTATAGAGCTTAAATCTAAGATCATGCCACTCGGGCCCTAGTGACAAGCATTAAACACAACAAGATTGCAGCAACAATAACTTCATAAACTTTATAGATAGACTAATCATAATGTAACAATCCATCGGATCCCAACAAACACAACACCGATTACATCAGATGAATCTCAATCATGTAAGGCAGCTCATGAGATCATTGTATTGAAGTATATGGGGAAGAGAATACCAACTAGCTACAGCTAGAACCCGTAGTCCATGGGGGAACTACTCACGGAGCATGATGGAGGCGGTGGCGTTGATGGAGATGGCTTCCGGGCACTTCCACGTCCCGGCGGGTGCCGAACAGAGACTTCGTCCCCCGATTGAGTTTCGCGATGGTGGCGGCGCCCGGAGTCTTTCTGGAGTTTCGTCAATTGGTATCGATGTTTTAGGTCGACGGCTTAAATAGGCGAAGAGTCGGAGTCGGAGGGGCCACGGGCCTCCTCACACTAGGCCGGCGCGGCCGGGTGGAGCCCGCGCGCCCTGTTGTGTGGGGCCCAGGGCTCCCTCTGGTCCCACTCTGACTTTCTGGAAGGTTCCAGGAAAAATAAGATGTTGGGTCTTCGTTTCGTCGAATTCCGAGAATATTGCCCGAACAGCCTTTCTGGAACCAAAAACAACAAAACAGAACGGCACCGTGGCATCTTGTTAATAGGTTAGTTCCGGAAAACGCATAAAAACATTATAAAGTGCGAGCAAAACATGTAGGTATTGTCATAAAACAAGCATGGAACATCGAAATTATAGGTACGTTGGAGACGTATCGCTATCCTTGGTAGAAAATGAAATAAATATTCTAAGGAGAGGTTATTACAGTAGTAACAACTTTCAAGATTCAATTAAAGAGAAATTACCGAAATAATCTAACAAGAACACAAAGAAGGAAACATGGATATACAAAGTTCCGACGAAATATGATATGTAGATGAGTGAGATGTCGGTATACCTCCCCCCAAGATTATGCTTTTGACCTAAGTGGAGATCAATCCCAGGGAGCCCAAGAAGTGGCACCTCCATAATATGACGAAGAAGCACCTTCGTCCTGGTATGAACTCGAGGACGTCCCGGTGTAATGCACGACGTAGTCATCGGTGGGCACCTCCTCCTGGTGCTGCTCATAAAATCCAAGCAAGCGTAGCTGTTCCTCCAGCTCCTCCTTCGAGCGCGACCACGGTATCCTGCGAGTACTGAGCAAGGAGATCGAAAATTCACGAGCAAGAACACGGATTTGAGAAATTGTGAAGTGTTTTTTCGGGTGAGGGAGTGAAATGGCAGAGGAGAGAGCAAGTGGAGGGCCATGGGGACCCCACACCAGGCCTTGGCGCAGCCTTATGCTACCCTGTGCCACCACATGGTGTAGCCAGCCTGTGGGTCCCCCTGGGCAGCCCCAGGTGCCTCTCTGCCCCTTTTCGTGCGTAAAAATTTTTGCGGATGTTTTCTGGAATTTTTCGAGAAACTTTATTTTTGGGCAATTTTCAGATTTTGATAAATGATTCTTTCGCAGAATTTTTTTTATGAAATGATGAAAAAAAATAAAACCTAACTCTACAGTAATTCTAAAACATTCTAATATTGAATTTATAAGTAGACCATAGGTTAAGACACAATCTCATCCATCCAAAATTACTTTGCTAACAAGGTTGATAAAGTTTTGTTAGAATTTTTTTTATATAAAACAAAACTTTGCAATTCACTAAATGATCATGTTACCTCAATCTTGAGAGGAATAGTCCCAACCATCACAATATGATAATCTTTCTTCATTATTGGCAAAGGCAAATCAAATTTCTCAATTTGAATAGTCTCAATGTTATTGATGATATTTGGACCATAATTCCTATCAATCTTCTAAGGAAAATAAACCATATGCTCCTTTTGTTATTGATGGGGTTCGTAGCATAGAAAACAAAAAATTTCCTACCGCAAGATGAATAAATCCAAGATCTAATCTATGGAACACCCAAGATCTAATCTACAAGATCGAAGCAACGAGATTGATGTGAGACTAACCCTCGAAGATTTCCAAAGCCTACGAGATTAGATCTCGTTGTTGGTGTAGACGATCATCCCCGGTGCTGCAATCCGGCAGCACTTCCGTACTCGGTCGCGCGTACGGTGTCGATGAAGCTCCTTCCTCTCCCCGTTCCAGCGGCAGCGGAGGTGTGGTAGATCTCCACGGAATCCCGCAGCACGACGGCATGGTGGTGGTGGTGGAGAAGAATTCGGCAGGCTTCGCCTAAGCCGGAGCAGAGAAACTGGGGAGGAGAGGTGGCAAATTAGGGTTGCGAACGGAGCAGCTTTGGCCGGCCAAACTATCCCACTATATATAGTCGGGAACTAGGGTTAGGGTTTCACAAAACCCATCTAGTGTCGGCGCCTGGTGGGCCCACACACTACCCTGGCGCGGCCTGGGGGGGGCCCGCGCCGCCGTGTTGTGTGGCCCACCCCTGGCCTTTCTCCTTCTCCCATTTGGACTCCGTCTACGTGACAGAAAAATAAGAACCTTTGTTTTTATTTCGTCCAATTCCGAGAATGTTTCCAGAACAACTTTTCTTGAAATACAAAACAGCAGAATTCTTCCAGAACAATTCCGGTCCTCCTCGTGATGTCTTGGATCCCATCCGAGACTCCGAACAACATTCGGTCTCCATCTCATATTCCGAATCTACCTATGCGACATCGAACCTTAAGCGCGTCACCCTACGGTTCGTGAACAATGCGACATGATCGAGACTCCTCTCCGAGCAATAACCAATAGCGGGATCTGGAGATCCATAATGGCTCCCACATATTCAACGATGACTTAGTGATCGATTGAACCAATTACATACGATGCCAATTCCCTTTGTCTCGCGATATTTTACTTGTCCGAGGTTCGATCATCGGTATCTCCATACCTTGTTCAACCTCGTTACCGACACGTACTCTTTACTCGTACCGTGGTATGTGATCTCTTATGAACCATTCATATTCTTGCAAGCTAATCGATGACATTCCACCGAGAGGGCCCAGAGTATATCTATCCGTCATCGGGATGGACAAAATCCACTATTGATCCATATGCCTCAACTCACACTTTCCGAATACTTAATCCCATCTTTATAACCACCCATTTACGCAATGGCGTTTGATGTAATCAAAGTACCCTTCCGGTGTAAGTGATTTACATGATCTCATGGTCGAAGGACTTAGGCAACTATGTACCGAAAGCTTATAGCAAATTGAACTTAATGACTTGATCTTATGCTATGCTTATTTGGGTGTGTGTCCATTATATCATTCACCTAATGACATAACCTTGTTATTAATAACATCCAATGTTCATGATCACGAAACCATGATCATCCATTAATCAACAAGCTAGTTATACAAGAGGCTTACTAGGGACTCCTTGTTGTTTACATAACACACATGTATCAATGTTTCGGTTAATACAATTATAGCATGGGATGTAAACATTTATCATGAACACTAAGATATAACAATAACTAATTTATTATTGCCTCTTGGGCATATCTCCAACAGTCTCCCACTTGCACTAGAGTCAATAATCCAGTTTACATTTGTAAAGATATAACACCTTGGCCTTCTGGTGCTTATCATGCTTTGCTCACGGGAGAGGTTTTAGTCAACGGATCTGACTCGCTTGCGGTCAAAAACCCACCGGCGAGTATCGACGGGCAACACCGTAGAGCCGGAGGCTCCCAGGATTGCGGTGGACCCCGGTCCCTCGGGCGACGGCCCGCAATGCCTTCGGCACACGTCCTGGTGCTTACGAGGCGTGCCACCTGACCTATACCGGTCGAAGGTGATGGATTGCTTCGACTAGTTTCCTGCATGGCAAACACGTAAACATTAAATACGAGCCCCGATCGGCTCTTAAGTTGTTCTGTGGATCGGCTCAAAGAGCCGATTGCCCCATGGTTCATGTTAGATTTAAGGACATGGGGATCATGCTTTATCAATATTAAGCTAAACTAATCTACGATAGTCTAGGGTTTTCACCGTATAATCGGAACATCCTATGCGTAGTTGAGCCTAGCAGATACGTAAGATAATGGAAAACCAGCCCTAAAGAGGCCTAAAAACCAACGTGAAGTTGATCCCCGAACAATCCCTCTAGAACTTAATAAACCACACCTTACACACTACCGGATCGTTCAACCCGTTTATAAGGCCTAACCATACGGATATCAAACCAATCCTTGAAGAACAAGGAGCAACTATAACGGATTAGATCTACTAAATAAAGAACAAGCAAGATGCTGCCCTTACACCTAAAATAGGTGTAAGGGCAGCTAGATATCGAGGGGCAGCGTAGCTAAACAAGTACATCGTGAAAGCATCGACGTCAGCCCCAAAACACCTAAGATAAGGGGTTGCTCGCCATCAAAAAGGCTTCAGCACGAGCAACACCAATAACGAATAAACTGATACTGCCTAGATCGCAAGATGCGATCTAGGCAGCATGTTGCTTACCCGGGAGAAACCCTCGAAACAAGGGGTGGCGATGCACCTAGATTGATTTGTTGTGAACGTGGTCGTCCTCCTTTCTCAATAACCCTAGATACATATTTATAGTCCGTAGACTTCCTAATTCGGGAATAAACCTAACCGTGTACGGGCTAAACTCTATCTTTTAATTCTAACTAAATCTATCATAGTATACAGATACACGGGCCATCTAGCCCAAATTCTCGTACAAGGCCGCTTTAGAGACTCTCCACGTGTATATCCTCCAAGCCCATCTCAATTACGGCCTATCTCCTGATTTGGCCAAAATCTGGTGATAACACTCGCTCAGAAACGTATGTATTTTGCAATTCATTTGCGTCTCAACGCATCACTCATTTTCCAAATGAGTCGGCATTAATAATATATGTTCAGTCTTCTGGTGGAACCTTAATTCCGCGGTCTGAAATATGTCACTAACATTGTCACATACAATATAGCTTCAAAGTTCTGACACTATCGGAACTACACCAAGTTCTCAAAGAACTCCTCGACTTAAACATCCTCAGTCACTGTTAAAACAATGACATACTCTGCCTTCGTTTGTAGAATCCACAATATTTAGAACTCATCTAAATCTAGCATAGACATACTCTAGCTCATTGTGCTACCCTTTTAAATAACACTTAGCCTAATTGAGATTTGAAATTTTACTTTTATATGTGACCAAACTAATATCGGTGCAACACTTTACAGCGATTTGTTTGTCATTACCCATATAAAATATATATATATCATTGGTTCTTCTAAAGTACTCAGGATATTCTTACTGTTGTCCAATGATCATCACATGAATCATTCTGGTATATGCTCTTAACCTTTTAGAGCACAGACATCTGACTTTGTACATATTATTCGTGATCTAAAGTCACTCATGTGTTTTTACTCATTGAGTGTCAGATACACTCAAGTGTTGTTAAACCTTCACATGACAATAACATTTTCTTAATATTTCTATATTGAACTACTTCAATATCCATTCTATGTACTTTGACTTAAACTTATTATGTGTTTCAATCTATCTTCATAGATCTTGACACTAAATATATTTCAGTCCATATCCTTTTATTGAAGTTAATTCTCAATGAAACCTTTTTAATCAATTATATAATTACATTATTTATAATCAACGATATGTCATCTACATAAAGTATTATAAATATGTCTTAGCGCTCCCACTTAATTTCTTGCAAATGCAAGCATCTTCATCGTTTCGATGAAATCAAAAACTCTTTGACTATTTCATCGGTGAAGATTCCAACTCCGTGATACTCACTTCATCCAATTGAAGTTCGTATACCTATCTAGTATTCCACGGACCAGCAAAACTCTTGGTTTGTATCTTGTATACACCTTTAATACACACTTCTGTTAAGTAATATACTTTGCCATCCTACTAGCATATCTCATAAAACAAATATGTAGCGATTACTAGAATAATCCACATAGACTATAAGCATTGCTACGGAAGATCCAATCTTTTCGCAGTCAACTCTTTGAACTTTGTCGTAAACAACTTTTTGACAAGTCAAGCTTCTTCAAGGATATTACATCCAAGTCCATCTATTTTATAGATCCATTTACTTTCAAAAAGTATTTATCTATCTTGGATTTTATGGCGCATAACCATTTTAACGGAGTCAGGGCCCATCATAACTTCTTTGTTTGTAGTTGGTTTATCATTGTTCAAAATCAATCCTTTGTCCACAAATCATTTATTTGATCACAAAGTAAACCATACCTACAAGGTTCAATATGTACTTCGATCTCCATGGCTAAAACACTTTGTAGTCATGGGAGCCATGATTGTCGTAGCCGCTTCCGGAACCATTTCCGATGCGCGCTACTCTGATCATTATGCTCAGGTTCATAAACCTTATCAAGTTCTATTGTCCTCCCACTCAAATACTTCGCTAGAAAACAATTTCTTGGAAATAAACAAGTAACATTAACAAACACTTTTGTCCTTTACTTCATAGTGGGAAGAATTCCCAATCCATTCTCTTGGGATAGCTAACAAAGACATTTATCCGGTTTTGGTTGTAAACTCATTTACTTATACCAAAATTTTAAGAAAGGACTATTAGGGTTTATACCCATGCCATAACTTGTATGGTGTCATTTCAACGGATCATGATGATGCTCTATTCAGTGTAAAAGCGGTAGTCTCTAAAGCATAATCCTTAAAAATATAATGGCATCAATATTTTATCTCATCTTTGATCCAACAAGGTTTGGATACGTATCTCGGATACTTCATCATCTCTATGATACTCCAAGAAACGTGAGTTGTAGAACAATTTCATAACTCTCTTAGATGTTCGCTAAAACTCGTAATTCAAATATTTCCACCATGATCTAATCATAGATATTTGACTTTTCTATTACGATGATTTCCACTTCATGCTGAAATTTATTGAATCTATTCAAATGTTTCAAACTTCTTCCTTATCGAATATATCCACATATATATACTCAATTCATTGTTGGAAGTTTTCATGAAGTAAAAGAATCTCCCGCACACAACTATGCCTGAACCACATACATCATCATGTACTTTTCCACTAAGTTAATTTCCCGTTCAACTCTTGGCCTATGAACGGTATTTAAGTCATTTCCTTTTAGAACAGATTTGCAAGCGCCAAATGATTCAAAATCATATGACTCCAAAATTCCATTCAAATGGAGTTCCTTCATGCGTTCCTTTCTAACATGACCTAAATGGCGGTTCCACTAATGAGTGGAATTCAAATCATTTGCCTTATGGCATTTTAGCGTCAGTGTTATGTATGTGTGTTTCACCATTAAGATTTATAATAACTTATCCATCGTACATGGAGCAATGTCATAATTTGAACAACTCATTGTTTTCATTTGACCAGAGCAAAATAACAATTTATTAAGTTCTTTATTATAAATTCTAAGGGCTAGGTAGAATGCCAACGACAAACATAATAACACTTTATTATGTTCCAGACGTGCATTATTACCATATTCCTTATCAGTCACTTAGGCCATCGTATTCTTGTATTGCGTTGTATTGTATGACATCTCATACCAACCAATCTGGTACAAATACCCAAGAATTCTATTATGTGACCAAACAAGGAATACATCCATAACATGTATATCATCTATATACATCTGAGCTAGACTTTCTAGTCTTTTTCTTTCTTTTGCCAAAATATCTTTTGTGGTTTCTCTTTTAGCTTTCCCCATTCTCAGAAAACACTTCACCTTCAATAACTTCTAGGTCCATTGGTCAAATACCAATAACCTTGAGGTTCTTACTTTGAAGTTGATCATCAAATGACAAGTGTTCCAGACTTCACTATTAGTAACTTTGTAATATGATGAACAATTTCACTCATAATTTTATCCATCATATCATGACGACTTTCCGAGACCATGTCTGTACATGCTAGGCTCGTAAAGTTTAACCTCGTATTCGCATGTGCAAATCTGGCTTGCACCCGTTGTATGCACACGTAGAATCTATCACACCCGATCATCACGTGATGCTTCGAAACGACGAGTCTTAGCAACGGTGCATACTAATGACGATTACTTCATGGATATGCGAATATCGTTAGTGCCCAACTTAGTTGGAGGATCGGGACGCCTAGCGTCTTCAACCTTCGTACATTCGCATAAAACTTATGAGTTTATGTAGTCTCACTAGATTATATTCTATCATCTTGCAATAAGGTCTTAGATATCACATATATCTCATACCTCGCTATTTCTGAAAACAAAATTTTCAGCTCCTTACTTTTCAAACGGATTTGAACTTCAAGTTTCACGGAGACAAGATGATTTTGTACTAATTGAAACCATTGCTCTTTGAATCATCAATGTGAGGTTTACTAAAAGTTTGCATTAGGACTTAATCATATCTTGATTCTTTAACAATACGGTACCAGTCCGTAAAGTTACTTGTCAGACTTAACAATATTTCTATCTCAATTACAAGACTAGCGCATGGTAGATAACGGATGCGAATTCTACAAATTTAATCCTAAATACTATTCAGACTATGTTCATGATAATTAGTTCATGTTTTAATCTAATTACTAATGAACTCCCACTTAATACAACATCCCTCATGGTTGTTAAGTGGTACACGATCCAAATCCACTACACCAAAACCGATCATCACGTGAGATGATGTAGCTTCAATGGTGAACATCAACATGTTGATCATATCATTCATATGACTCGTGTTCAACCTTTCGGTTTCCTGTGTCCCGAGGCCATGTCTGTACATGCTAGGCTCGCCAAGCAAACCCAAGTATTCCGCGTGTGCAAACATGGCTTACACCCGTTGTATGTGAACGTAGAATCTATCACATCCGATCATCACGAGATGCTTCAAAACGATGAACTGTAGCAACGGTGCATACGAGGGGGAACACTTTATTATCTTGATATTAATGTGAGGGATCATCTTATAATGCTACCGTCGCGATCTAAGCAAGATAAGATGCATAAAGGATTAACATCACATGCAATTCATAATATGTGATATGATATGGCCTTTCTTCTTGTGCTTTTGATCTCCATCTCCAAAGCACACGAGCATGATCTCCATCATCACCAGCATTGCACCAAGGTCCATGGCACCGCTTCATGGTTGTCCATCACTTATAGCTACTATAACAACTACTTGAAATAAAGCTATTACATGATGAATAGACACGCAGGTCTTAACAAATTTAAAGACAACCATTAGGCTCCTGCCGGTTGCCATAATACAATAATGAACATCTCATACATCAAATATAATCATCATCACATCATGGCCATATCACATCACCAAACCCTGCAAAAACAAGTTAGACGCCTCTAATTTGGTTTGCATATTTTACGTGGTTTAGGGTTTTCGAGTAAGATCCAATCTACCTATGAACATGAACCACAACGGTGATACTAGTGTTGTCAATAGAAAGAGTAAATTGGATCTTCACTATGGTGGGAGAGACACACCCGCAAAGCCACTTATGCAATACAAGTTGCATGTCAAGCGTGGAGCAAGTCTCATGAGACGCGGTCATGTAAAGTTAGCCCGGGCCGCTTCATCCCACCATCCCGCAAGATGCAAAGTACACAAACTAAAGCAACAAAAGCATCAACGCCCACAAAACCATTGTGTTCTACTCGTGCAACAGATCTATGCATAGACATGGCTCTGATACCACTGATGGGGTTCGTAGCATAGAAAACAAAAATTTCCTACCGCAAGACGAATAAATCCAAGATCTAATCTATGGAACACCCAAGATCTAATCTACAAGATCGAAGCAACGAGATTGATGTGAGACTAACCCTCGAAGATTTCCAAAGCCTACGAGATTAGATCTCGTTGTTGGTGTAGACGATCATCCCGGTGCTGCAATCCGGCAGCACTTCCGTACTCGGTCGCGCGTACGGTGTCGATGAAGCTCCTTCCTCTCCCGTTCCAGCGGGCAGCGGAGGTGTGGTAGATCTCCACGGAATCCCAGCAGCACGACGGCATGGTGGTGGTGGTGGAGAAGAATTCCTGCAGGGCTTCGCCTAAGCGGAGCAGGAGAAACTGGGAGGGAGGAGAGGTGGCAAATTAGGGTTGCGAACGGAGCAGCTTTGGCCGGCCAAACTATCCTACTATATATAGTCGGGAACTAGGGTTAGGGTTTCACAAAACCCATCTAGTGTCGGCGCCTGGTGGGCCCACACACACCGGCGCGGCCTGGGGGGGGCCCGCGCCGCCGTGTTGTGTGGCCCACCCTGGCCTTTCTCCTTCTCCCCTTTGGACTCCGTCTACGTGACAGAAAAATAAGAACCTCTGTTTTTATTTCGTCCAATTCCGAGAATGTTTCCAGAACAACTTTTCTTGAAATACAAAACAGCAGAATTCTTCCAGAACAATTCCGGTCCTCCTCGTGATGTCTTGGATCCCATCCGAGACTCCGAACAACATTCGGTCTCCATCTCATATTCCGAATCTACCTATGCGACATCGAACCTTAAGCGCGTCACCCTACGGTTCGTGAACAATGCAGACATGATCGAGACTCCTCTCCGAGCAATAACCAATAGCGGGATCTGGATCCATAATGGCTCCCACATATTCAACGATGACTTAGTGATCGATTGAACCAATTACATACGATGCCAATTCCCTTTGTCTCGCGATATTTTACTTGTCCGAGGTTCGATCATCGGTATCTCCATACCTTGTTCAACCTCGTTACCGACAAGTACTCTTTACTCGTACCGTGGTATGTGATCTCTTATGAACCATTCATATGCTTGCAAGCTAATCAGATGACATTCCACCGAGAGGGCCCAGAGTATATCTATCCGTCATCGGGATGGACAAATTCCACTATTGATCCATATGCCTCAACTCACACTTTCCGAATACTTAATCCCATCTTTATAACCACCCATTTACGCAATGGAGTTTGATGTAATCAAAGTACCCTTCCGGTGTAAGTGATTTACATGATCTCATGGTCGAAGGACTTAGGCAACTATGTACCGAAAGCTTATAGCAAATTGAACTTAATGACTTGATCTTATGCTATGCTTATTTGGGTGTGTGTCCATTATATCATTCACCTAATGACATAACCTTGTTATTAATAACATCCAATGTTCATGATCACGAAACCATGATCATCCATTAATCAACAAGCTAGTTATACAAGAGGCTTACTAGGGACTCCTTGTTGTTTACATAACACACATGTATCAATGTTTCGGTTAATACAATTATAGCATGGGATGTAAACATTTATCATGAACACTAAGATATAACAATAACTAATTTATTATTGCCTCTTGGGCATATCTCCAACAGTTATCAAAATTAAAAGTTACTTTTCCTTGGTTGCAATCAATAACAGCCCCAACAGTGTTAAGAAAAGATCTCCCAAGAATAATAGACATATTATCATCTTCAGGCATTTCAAGCACAACAAAGTCAGTTAATATCATACAATTTTGAGCAACTTGAACATGAACATCCTCACATATACCAATAGGAATAATAGTAGACTTATCAACCATTTGCAAAGATATATCAGTTGGTATTAATTTTTCTAGATCAAGTCTCTTATAAAGAGAGAAAGGCATGACGCTAACTCCCGCTCCCAAATCACATAAAGCAGTTCTAACATAATTGTTCTTAATGGAGCATGGAATAGTAGGTATACCTGGATCTCCAAGCTTCTTTGGAATCTTTCCATTAAAAGAATAGTTAGCAAGCATAGTGGAGATCTCCTCATTTGGAATCTTCCTTTTATTAGAGACAATATCTTTCATATATTTTTGAATAAGGAGGCAATTTAATAGCATCAGTCAAAGAAATTTGCAATAATGAAGGTATCATCCATTCATAGAACTTGTTATAGTGTTCTTCCTCCTTTGATTTGTGTTTCTTATCAGGAAAAGGCAATGGTTTTTGCACCCAAGGTTCTTTCTCACTACCATGTTTATTAGCAATGAAATCTTTCTTAGTGTACTTTTTATTCTTAGTATGTTTTTCAGGTTCCTTTTCACTTTCTTATTTATCGGAAGCATTACTTTTATCATTACCACTTTCAGTTCCAGCATCATAAATATATATACTATTAGGATCTTTAGCAGGTTCAGAGGATTCCACAACGGTTTTATGCTTCTTATTCTTTTTCTTAGATTTAGTCCTAGCATCACTAACTCGTTGAGAATCTTGTTCAATTCTTTTTGGATGTCCCTCAGGATATAGAGGATCCTGAGTAGAAACACCACTTCTAGTTATTATTTCATAAGCATGTTTTTCGCTAGAAGCATTAACTAGCAAATCTTTTTGCACTTCAGTGAGCTGATCAATCTGTGTTTGAACCATTTGAAAATGTTTAGCAAGTATTTTAACATCATTAGAGGTTCTTTTCACAATATCATGCAAATTACTAATAGCTCTAGAATTTTCCATTAGATGATTTTCCACTCTCCTATTAAAGTTATCTTGCTTAACAATATAATTATCAAATTCATCTAAGCATTGATCAGGAGGTTTAGAGTAGGGAATATGTCTACTATCAAAACATTGGAGCATTGGAGAGAGTGTACCTCAATAGTGGAAGAGCGGGGAATTGGCTTACATAATTCTTCTATCGTTGGTAGATTCTTCACATCTTCAGATTTAATACCCTTCTCCATAAGAGATTTCTTGGCTTCTCTCATCACTTCATCATTTAATTCAATCATTCCCCTCTTCTTCGGTGTTGATGTTGGTGTATGGGTTGGCTCAGGTGTAGTCCAATCATCATGATTTTGGCTTATTTTGGCCAATAATTCCCCAGCTTCAGCAGGAGTTCTTTGCCTGAAAACACAACCGACACAACTATCTAGGTATGTCCTAGATTCAACAGTTAGTCCATTATAGAATATATCAAGGAGTTCATTCTTAGCTAATGGAACTCTAGGTAGTGCTCTAAGTGAAGAACAAAATCTTGCCCGAGATTCAGGCAATTTTGTCTGTGCATAGCCAAAGATTTTCTGGAAAGCAGCATGTTGAGCACTAGCAGGGAAATATTTCTGAAAGAAAGCATTAACCAAACCAATAGGACTAGACCTAGGAGACAAATTATCATACCAAATTTTAGTTTCACCTTTCAAAGAGAAAGGGAAAATTTTAGTGACAAAGTAGGTGCGTTTCTTAATATCATCGGAGAATAAATTGCTTAAAGCAGACAGTTCGTTCATATGTTTCACAACACTTTCTTTTTTAGTACCACAAAAGGTTCTTTCTCAACAATAGATATATAAGATAAATCCAAAGAGAAATCATAATCCTTATCCCTAATGTTTATGGGAGATGTGGCAAACTTAGAATTAGGAGACAATTTATATCTAACAGCTCGTCTTGCAAGAAGACTTTTAATAGCACTTGCATCACTAGTAGCATGAAATTCATCAATTAAATCATCATCAAGTTCAATAAAAGCTTCATAGAGATCATCGCTAGGATCCCCTCTAAACTCAGGTGAACCAACAGGTGTAATAGTATTATCAATTTGTTTAGCCCTATTAATTGTAGCATCTAGGAAAGGACCTAACGAACCACTCTCATCAAGCACAGTAGAAGTATCATCAAAACATTCAGATTCAGCAGAAGTAGTAGTATGTGTATGTGGTGGAGTAAGAAGCTTACTCATAATAGATGGCGAATCAAGATCAACATAGGTGTTTAGAGTTGTACCTCTTCTCGTAGTGGATGGCAATATAGGGAATTTCTCACGAGGCTTCCCCATAATGAATAGATGGTGGAGAACAATATCACTTCCAAGTAGACTTATAAATAAAGCTATGCTCCCCGGTAACGGCGCAAGAAAATATTCTTGATGACCCACAAGTATAGGGGATCGCAACAGTTTTCGAAGGAAGTAAAACCCAAATTATTGATTCGACACAAAGGGAGCCAAAGAATATTTATAAGCTTTAACAACTGAGTTGTCAATTAAGATGCACCTGGAAATAGACTTGCTCGCAACAGTTTATCAGTAGTAACAATTTTATAGCAGTGGCGTAGTGAAGTAGCAGTAATGAAATAAAAACAACAGCGATGATTGCAGAGACAACATGATTAAAATACCTACTGTAGGCACATGGATGGATGAACAGCTTTGCATGAATGAGAGAGTCCATATAATAGCAAGACATAGGCATTGCAAGTAATAATGATATAAGCATCCTAGCATAATATAACCATAGGTGTGTGTTCCTATTTAGTCGTGCGTGCTCGCAATGAGAAACTTACACGACATTTTTTGTCCTACTAGCCCGTTGTAGCGGGGCCTCTAGGAAAACTATTGGTAATTAATGTACACCTTTTAATAGAATACCGGAGCAAAGCATTAACACTCCATGAACACACGTGATCCTCACATCATAGCCATCCCCTCCGGTTATCCAATTATTGTCACTTTGGGGCCTCGGGTTCCGGACAACAATATGTGTATACACTTGCAGGTATGATCTAAAATAAAAATTATGCTCATGAATCAATAACATGTTCAGATCTGAGATCATGGCACTCGGGCCCAAAGTGACAAGCATTAAGCGTAGGAAGTTGCAACAATGTCAAAAATACTAACAACAGATACTAGGCACTATGCCCATAACAATCTTATAGCTATCACATGACCAATCTCATCCAATCCCTACCATCCCCTACATCGTACAATGGGGAATTACTCACACATGGATGGGGGAATCATGGATGGTTGATGGAGAGGCGTCGGTGATGGCGATGACGATGATCTCCTCCAACTCCCCGTCTCGGCAGGGTGCCAGAACAGAGTTTTTGGTCCCCGGATTGGGGTTTCTGGTGGTGGCAGAGCAGCGTAATTCTTTCTGGAAAAACGTCGAACCCCCCATGGTTTTCAGGTCAGGGGCTTTATATACTACGAAGGAGAGGTCGAGGGGCTGGCCGAGGTGACCAGGCCACCCCTAGGCACGGCCTGGCCTGGCTCGCGCCTAGGGCTGGTGTGGGCCCCTCGTGCCCCCCTTCGTCTCATATTATGGCTCAGTGAGTCTTCGGGTGAAATATGAACATTGCGATATTTTTCGGGAATTTTCTAAAAGTTGGATTTCTGCACAAAAACAAGACACCAGAGGAATTCTTCTGCAAACAACGTTAGTCCGTGTTAGTTGTATTCAAAACACACAAATTAGAGGGCAAACAACGACAAAAGTGTTCGGGAAAGTAGATACGTTTTGGACGTATCAAGCATCTTCCGGCTTACCAGAATCTGTGGTGGCGATGTGGAAGATTTCCCTAAAATCCTCCTTCGCCAACGTGTCGAGCTGGAGAAGAGGTACAAAACGTTAGAAGATAAACAAGTTAAAAAATACAAGTCTAAACATCGATATGACCATGTATAGCTTACCGGAGGGCAATTTCTGTTGACATAGATATCGTTGGAGATCTCCGGGACGATCTGCCCCCGAGTCACCTTCACCAGTGTTTTGTTTAGAGAATCCGCTGGGAGGTTGTCCTTACTGACTCGCCGCTAATCGTTTACGCCAGTATAGGTGCAAATGAGCCGCTTGTGGAACTTGAGGGGCTGGATTCGGCGGGTGAACCAGCTCAGGGTGACGTCGAATCCACTCAACCCGTCATGCAGTAGTTTTGAAATTCTCCGGGCCATCTTGTCCAGCTCCAGATGTTGGGCAAGGTTCAAAATATGGCTCTAGGAGTCCTTCTCCACTGGAGGGCTGTTGACGAATCCTGGGAGGCCGCTGGGGCAATCCGGAGCGATCTTATTCTTGATGTAAAACCATCCGACATTCTAGTACCGGACGGACTCGTGGGTGGACATTGGCGGAAATATCCTTTTCTGGCAGAGCACGAAGGTCATGCTTCCGCAATTCTCCATGGCCTTCTCCTTCGTCTCCTTCTTCACGCGATAGAAGAATTGGAGCAAGAAGATATTTGGACGCACTCCCAGGTGTCCTTCGCACAAAGTGACGAAGTTGGAGAGGATGGTGTAGGCGTTTGCGAAGATGTTGTGGGGCTGCAGCCCGTAGGTGTTCAGGACCTCCGGGAAGAAGTCTGAGGGTAGAAGAGAAAGCCCTCGCTCCACCCAAGCCTTGGTGAACACTTGCTCGTTGACCTCCGGAACCGGAGTCGAGCTTTCCTTGGTGAACCTGTAAGAATCCGGAGCAAGGAAGCCCTCATCTTGAAGGGACTTCAACTCGAAATCTATCAAGTTGCAGGGCCACCACTGAACCTTCTCCCCTCCCCTGTTCCTGGCCTTGGAAGCCTTCTTCATCTCCTAGCTTGTTTGCCATCCTAGCTTGCCCTTCTAGTTCTTCTACAACATCCATCTCAGTCGGAATTTTTCCGAGTGGGTTGATGGAAGATGTGGAATAAGGTTGAGCTATGCAAGGGTTGGAAAGATGTGGCGGCATAAATGATAAAGGAGGAACATTTAAAGGTTCCGGTTGAATGGGAGAAGGAACATCCAGAGTGTTTTCCGCAGTGTATGGAGGGTTTTGAGGCATACTTCCGGGCTGCAAGTACAATATCGAGAAACTTTAAAGCTAGTCGGTTCCTACTACCTTGTCTCTTTCAAGTCCGGTGAAACTCACCTGCAATGGCGTGGCGGTTCCCCGTCGTCGCAGGCGGGCGCAAAGAACTTGGAGGAGAGGTGGAAGGCCTATGCGCGACCACGAATCGATGGCGGAAGTAAAATCCCAGCCAACTATGGCAACTTGGGCGCATTCGAACCTTGGAGAGGCGACGGTCGAAGTTTTCTGGGATGAAGCTCGCCGACGATCAGATCTTGCGGGCGGCGCATGCACGAGGAGGAAGATGAACTTGAGGATGCGGTGAAAGAATAAAAAATGACCGCACCCAATGGCTATTTATAGGCCAAGCCTTGAGATGCGTGTGCTGGATCCTACGGTGGGAGCTAAACGGTCGCGCCGTTGGATTTCCGCCACGTGTCCTTGGTCAGAAGCGGTGAAACAGTTGCAGGGGTGACCTAACAACAAGATTCCGAATTACCCAGGTAGATTCACCCTACCGAAAATTTTGCGCAGAAAAATAGGAAGTCATGCATAGTGGAGGGCGCAAAATCTGCATAGTTACCGTTACTAGAGATCGAGATTGAAGAATTTCCGGTTACGTTGAGGTTGGAAATAATATTGTTTCGGACGATCTTCAAGATTCTCTCCGGATTGAAATGAAGAGGAAGCTAGACGAGGGAATGCTGAATCTTGAAGAACTTCGGGGGCTACTGTTGTGGGTATACTTCATGCGTATGCCAACGACATGGTCTAGATCCAGCAAGCCCGGGTGGCCCACAGATGGTGGTTGTGGCATATGGCCCACCAGGCGGCCCATATGCTGTTGATTGAAAATGGAGGAAGTCCAGCCCAAGAGCAAGGATCCGGATCCCAACCGACCTACACTAGGAGTCGAAACTACGGAGGCCCATGAAGGAAGCCGGATCCATGATGACAAGTTAGGAAGTAGGTGGATCCTTGACGTGCACGACAATGTAGTATTCCATAATTAGGCAACTTGTATTTAGGGTAGGACTCTCCGTAGAAACCCTAGATCCGTGCACATATATAAGCCGGATCCTGAGAGACCTAGAGACACAACCAAAACTTATTGTAAACAACGTGAAAGTGACCACATAATTTCAGACAAGCAGTTCTAGGCCCTGCCTTCGTGCAGCGTGCTCCGAAGCTAGGTAACTCGCGTACTCCTGTCTCGATGACTCTTCGCCCTATGGCCCCATCTTCTTCCTCCCCCCCTTCGTGAGGATCTCTCCTCTGGGGTATTGTCGAGTAAGCAATGACAATATGTGTGTCCGCTGGACACATCTTCATTGACAATGGATTGTAAGAAATCAACAGCCAGAACAAAAGCTAGAGAGACAAAGGATCCACTTGGTTAACACCTCTTTTACATAGAAACATGGAACTCTCAAAATGAAGGAGTGATCAACCTTGCCAAAGGCTTTCTCAGAATCCAACTTTAGAATTACCACCTCTCTCTTACATTTGTGGCATTGATGCAAATATTAATATACACAAACAATTCTATATTTTTCTTGATTTAATAAATGTATATTGATTCTCATAAATAAGCTGCACAATGGTAGTCTGGTTGCAAATATCTTGGTGAGAAATTTGAGATTACATTTGATGAGTGAGATTTGTCTATTATATTATACTATATAAAAAATCTGAGAGCTTTACTCTCACCTTATTGATTTGGCCACTGTTCACGCGCATGATTAATACATGTGAACAGTTCACCAATTTTTTTTTTGTTTTTTCCTTTTTAGATTTTAAAAATTTGATAGTAACTTTTCTAAAGAACTATTCAGCAGTTTTTTTTTGCAATGGTGCAAATCTTGAATGTCAGTAGTAATTTGCCGGTGTCCTCTAGAAAAACAGACCGTTGACTACCTAATATTAATTATTTGAGGGATTATATTCCCACAACAGTAATTTCTCAATGGTGCACCAACACGGTAATTTCAACCGCAATTGCAGTTTCATCAGTAATTTGTGTCGATAGTATCTATGAAACAAGCCGTTAACTATTTAATAGTAATTATTTGAGGCTGCATATTTCTGCGATGGTATGTTTGCAACGGAGCATAAGTTTGATAACTTTTACACGAATCTTCAATCTCAACCCGGTTCTGCACAGTAATACCCACCGGTAATTCTTCAGCAGTGCACAATTCTCCAATAGTAATTTCAAAAAATTCTAACATCTGCCTCCTCTTTTACCGTGGAAACAACATTGGGTTCTTCTACGATGGAATCGAAAAAATTATACTTTTCCACTATCCGAGGTTTTCCCCTATACCAACACCGAAAAAAATCCACCATCTCCTGTCTCTTTTAGTCGACGAAAATACTACTTTCGTTCCATATCTCCGAAAAAAGTTGCTTCATTGTCATCATTTAGTCGGTGCGCGTTGTCCTTGATCCGCTACTGTATAGTGTTGGCGTACTACCCTCTTTTTTTTTTCATCACCCTACAATCATCTGGTGTTTCTATCCATACTAACCTCTTTTGTCCACTAAAATAATATATATCCTTGATGAACAATATTTCCAGCCATTGTGTTATTTTTGGAACCAATGTAGTTTGTAAACCTTACCTTAGCGGTATTTTGGAAAAAAAATGCTAAATCATATGCTGCAATTTTATTTGACAAAAATATTAGCAGTTACTCAGACAAAAGTAATGTTGTCTGCTTTAAGAAAATGTCAATGATTTGTCGATTTTTTATTCGGGAAACATATCAAATTGTTGAATTGTCTGTCGCCTATTTTATCAAATAAAAATACCACTTCATACTTTTAAAAAATAACTTGAGAAAATAGTACTAGCTACTTTGAATAAATACTACACGATACGTCGCCTATTTATTCGGAAAACATACTACTGCCTTGCGACTGAAAAAAAATTGTTGGATCGTTCATCGTCTCTTCTAGCTATCCGTCAAAAATACTACCGCCTAATTAAATTCATGTTTTATCATGCAAAACATTACAGTCCACAAAAACTACCGCTCTACTTGTCACCTCTTTTATTCGTGAAACATACTATTGCCTTTTTCTGCCATAACTTTAGATAAAATACTCCATCATTTGTGGAGGAGGCGTTTTGGCTCATAGGAGCAAATGCTCCCATTATACAAAATAATTAAAAAATAATTTTAAAAATGGCAAAAAATTCTGACATAATTTTTTTGGTGTACATCATGACATTCTATGTTAGTGCACAAGTTTTCATGGAGAAACAACATTTTATGTGGCGTGTACAAAAAAGACAAAAAAATGTCCTGTACGTAGTCATGTTATAGCATCAAAATTTGTCTTTTTTACAGGAGCCACAATTTTTTTTAGTTTTTTTCAAAAACTTGTGTACGAACATAAAATGTGTAGATGTACATGTAAAATTTTATTTTAGAATTTTTTGACACTTCGAAATGTTGATTCACATAATGGGAGCAAATGCTCCTATGAGCCAAAGTGAATATCCGATCATTTGTTCCTTCTTTTATTTGTAAAAAATATTATTACCTTATTTTACTGATTGCCTCAAATTAACCTATGGCTACGGGGGCGCGGCGTGACGCCGCGCTACAACTTCCTAGTGCAGTACAAGCCTATACTCTCAACACAACCCTCCGGGTATATTGTTCATGAATGAACAATGTCCATGGATGAATAGTGTCCTTGGCCTGTCTTTTTTTCCCTTCTTTTCTTTTCTACAGATTTTTAAATATTTTTTCTGTGATTTAATAATTCCTAGAAGCAATTTATCGGTTGTAATCATCAATTTTTTTTAAATTTTTTTTGACAATAATTGTCAATGGAGATCTTCAATTAAAACAGCCCTACGGTTACTATCAAATAGTAAGTTTTTAACGGTGCGTAAATCGCCATCACCAATTTTGTAAGTGTTCTTCAATGGTGCACGCCAAGTGATTTTTAAAGTAAATTTTCGACAAAAAACTTCATCCTCAATTCACCTAAAGTAATTATCCAACAGTAATTATGACGATTATTATCTAATAGTAATTCTATGGTGCATAAATTCTTTTGGACATTTTTGCGACATATTTCCTCCATGGTGCATAACGGTTATTTTTTCATCGTAATTCTTCGACAAAAAACTTGACCCCCAAATGTATTTCGCATAAATAAATTATCCAACAGTAATTCCAATCATTATTATCTATTGGTAATTTTTCAACCGGAGGTACGCTGATTTCTCAACAATATTTTTCCAACGGTGCAAGGACAGTAATTCTTTATTTGCGTTGCACTACAAAGTTAGTTGGAGTTCCTGAGTTTCGTACATCTAGCTAATATTCTTGATTTTCTACTATTCACATTTTTTGTGAGAATGTTGATTTTCTCATTGATTTATCATTTTGTGTTAATATATGCTCCAGCAAGAGATTGCTCCAAGAGAGTTGACGTAACTTTCTCTAGAACTCAAGAACTAACGTGCATGGGCACGGTCGCGAAGAAACATTTGCTCTCACAGCGGCACGTACGAGTTTTTCCTTTCTGACAGCCTCACAGCGGCACGAGCTTGTCCACAAGTTTCTCGGAATCAATGATCGTCCAGGTTAAAAAGAGATGTCCGCTCGCCGCGACAATCGCGGAGAGGAAAAGGTCAAAGATTTCAAGCTCTGGATCGATCGGGGCTTCCAGGCCATGCATATGCATGCGCCCAGCGAGGCGGTTGACTGACTCCCATGCATATATATGCAAGTCAACCCACCGCCCACGTGATCTTTCCCCCAGCTGGGTAAGAACTGCTCCTACATATACCTCCTGTTAGACATACATACAAGTAATTCGTGAAGCGCAGGTCCTGGTACGCCGAGAGCAAGAGCAATGGCTGGCCGGTGGATGGTGTTGCTTCTTCTCGGCCTCGCTGCCGGTGGCGGCGTTATTCAAGCCCACGGGCAGGTTGATAGCTTAGGTGAGTACATCGCATGTTCTTGCAGTTTGGTTGCATACTTGCATCGGGCTAGCTCAAAATAAAAAGAAAAAACCCTTCGTCGATCAGTCTCTGCAGCTGTCTATCCTCTTGTATTGGTATATATGCAGGTTTCATAAGCATAGACTGCGGTCTCCATGTGGAGACGGGCTACGTGGAGAACACCACCAAGCTCTCATACGTCCCCGACGCTGCCTTCACCGACACCGGCACCAACCACAACATCTCGGCCGAGTACTTAACGCCGACGACGGACAAGATCTGGCGCAACGTGCGTAGCTTCGGCGGCGGCGACGGCACGCGCAGCTGCTACACGCTCCGGTCCCTAGTGTTCGGGCTCAAGTACCTCATCCGGGCCATGTTCTTGTACGCCAACTACGACGGCCTCAACAGGTCGCCCACCTTCGACGTCTACATCGGCGTCAACTACTGGCAGACCGTGAACATCTCGGAAGGTGACATGCCGGTGATCGCCGAGATCATTACCGTCATCTCTGGCGACTACCTGGAGGTGTGCCTCGTGAACACCGGCTCCGGGACGCCCTTCATCTCCAGCCTCGAGCTCAGGCCTCTGCAGAACAAGCTCTACCCACAAGCCGACGCGTCCCGAGCGCTGGTTCTCGCCGCCAGAGCCAACGCTGGCGCATCCACGGATACTTTCGTAAGGTAATGAGGCACATATATACGTAGGCCAATAGTCCGTGAATGATTTAACTGATGAGGACATGTACATGATCGATGAGAGTGATTAATTTGTTGATATGGATCAGATACCCCGAAGATCCGCACGATCGCATATGGATCCCGTTGACACTGGACGAGTGGTCGGCGATCTCAACGACCAACAAGGTGCAGAACGGCGTCACTGACATCTTTGAGGCGCCATCGGCCGTGATGCAGACTGCCGCCACGCCCACCAACTCCTCCAGGCCAATCGTTGTCGCATGGGACGTAAAGCCCAGCGCCAAAGATAAACCGCCCGGGTATGTACCCGTACTAGAGTACTACTCATATATTACTCCACTAAACACGTTGGGTATATTGTAGCTATAGAAAGATAGATATATAGTGTACTAGGCAGGGACTGGGGGGGGGGGCTGAGCTAGTACTATGCTGTGCATAAGGGGGACTAAGCCATCTGAAACCGATAAGTCTTACGCCAGGGCGTTATGGAGCCCAGACTCAATCCCGCCCGTTCGGTATTGCTGGAGATTCGCACGCGGCTGTTTTGCAAAAAGAACCATCAACTTTCTGCTAATTAGGAAGTAGTTTTTTTTTGCGAATAAATTAGGAAGTAGTTCAAAGAGGGGGCGGTATAAATAGCCCAACTCATGCAAGAAACCCTAGAACTTTCCCTCACCAACGCATCTCCAGCCGCCGGCCACCTCAAGGGCCTCCTTCGCGCGCGGGAATTCCGTCCGGCCACGCCGCCTCCTCGTCCACGGCCGGCACATCGCTGCCTCTCGTGCGGGCCGCCGCTCTCTCCGGCCGCCCGCTCCGCCTAGTCTTCGTTGTCCGATATGCCGCTCTCCTCCCAGAGGCCCACTCCGGCGCGGTAGCCACGGCCGGGTGCGTCGTCCACGGAGCTGCGCCATGCGGCGGCTGGTCGCCGATGGGTGCGGTGCCGGCGCACCATCCCGACGGGCGCGACGCATTCCGCCAGATCTCGGCATTTGTTTTCCTTTTTCCTTTTCTTTTTTTGTAAAATTTTAGGATCTCATTGAGGTTCCTGGATCCAGTGTTTGTTAGGATCTTGTAGAAATAAATGGATCCAAGGCATGTTTCTTATGGATCTACCTTGTTATGGGTCTTCTGTTAGATCTTCTTTTTGTGGACAACTTCTTGACTTGTATTATATATTCATGCCAAATTAGGTTTTGTATAAAGATCTGTGAAGAAGTTTACAGAGATCCTATAAATGATACCTATAATGGCAACAATGGATACACAATGCATTTTTTGTGAAGAACTTTTTTAACTGTTAGATCTTCATCTTCAAATTCAAAAGAACTTAAGAATGACACTATGGATCCACATTTGATTATGTGAAGAACTTTATAAACAACAAGGGCTACCTGATATGAATCCGGTAAAACCTAGGGTCTTTTTCGCAAAAAATCTCACCAATCTTGATGCAATGGACGGTGTAAGATAGAGTCCGGGCGCCATAACACCCTGGCCAAATGCGCGTCCATCTGAAACACCATAGATAAGAAGAAATCATGGCTAATTTTTTGAAGAAAACCATGATCATAGGGGGGCGTAGCCCATGCTCGCCCCCCCTTGTCTCCGTCCCTGGTACTAGGTATAGAGTTCTCGAAGAATAATACCATATACTACCTGCCGGTAGAATAAGGTCTATTTTTTCTTGGGAAAAGTCAAACTAAATAAAATTTGACCAATTTTTTAGAAAAACTATCAATAACCAAGATATTACATAGATATCATATGAAAATATATTTCATGGTGAATCTAACGGTGTTGAGATTTGATTGTATATATTAACACTTTTTCTAAAAACTTGGTCAAACTTTACGTAATTTGACTTTTCAAAAATAATATAAGCCTTATTCTTGGAAACTGAGGTAGTAGTAGCTTAGTTCTAAATTAATAAGAATCATTTTCCATCTTAAATAGTAGATTTCTTTTCAAGCTACCTAACCTCTTCTCGAGCCACACCTCTATATATGTGTTTCCATTCAGTATTGATTAGCATTTGATAAGGAATCGGAATACCCAAATAGCTACTTAAAAATTGGTCATCCTCATATGTGAATAATATGGCATACTGATTGGTCCCGCCTTGACTTCTTTGGAACATAATAGTTCACTGTCACGCAAATTTATTTTAAGCCCCGGTAATAGGTCAAATGTTGACAATATTAACTTTATGTGCTTAAACTTACCAAAATATTGATCCATGCATGAAAACAACGGTCTCATCATAGCGATGAAGGATAAAAATATCACCGTGTGGTGCTATCCTTTTAATCTAGCCATTTAGTTTTGTGTACTCGATCATGACAGCCAAGATATCCGCCACAATGTTGATGGACATGGGTGATGGTCGGTCACCCAGTTTTAGATTTTTATTGTTTAAAAATAATGACCAACATAAATAACCACACTACCTCGAGGTGACAGAATCATATATTCACACTTCACGGTTCAGAAAAAAACATTTATCCCGAGGGTTTATTCGAAGAAATGACCATTTGACCTTGCTTACGTCTTCTTAAAATTTATTATTTTTGCTGGTGTGGTTCATGGACTGCTCGCAAAGGACCACCATACCCATAAAAAATGTTTTACTCCCTGCATGAAGTATGTTTGTGTGGGTCGAACCACATTTTTCTTTTCGAAAGGGAGGCTATGTCCCAGTCTCTCCATCAATTGATGCATATGCCTTTGTTTAGAAAAATAGTAAAGGAGAAGATCATTTCATACAATACAAGTATACATAACTCAATATACTATATACATGTAGGTTCGTATGTATGTTGTACATGGCAGAACTGCAACACATTCCCAGCAATGCCATCCGCCAGTTCCATGTCAAGCTCAACGGCAAGTTGTGGAATCAGACAACGCTGGGCCTCAGGTACCTCGAGACGATCGTCCTCTACAATCCACAACCCGACTACGCCTCCCAGCAATACATTATCTCACTGGAGGCCACGGCCAACTCCACACTCCCGCCGATCTTGAACGCCTTTGAGGTGTTCTCCGTCATCCCCACCACTGGCATAGCCACGGTCCCTCAGGAAGGTACGAATTAGGTTTTCTTTACATGAGGTACGGATTAGTTATGATCAAATGCATGTGCACGAGTTATAATGCAATCATATTTTTACTGTTTTTATATGTATCCCATTTGTATTACTTATGTGTTAATTGCTACTGAGAAATGCTACTACAGTTTCTGCAATCACGACCGTTAGAAACAAGTACCAGGTGAAAAGGAACTGGATGGGTGATCCGTGCGCGCCTGTGAATTTCGTATGGAATGGACTGCGTTGTAGCTATGCTGTTTCTAGCCCACCAACTATCACAGGCTTGTGAGTTATTTTCATGTGATGTTCTTATAGGTTATAACAATGATCCTATTATTAGTTACACTAGCACAGTGGCCCTCGCAAATGCGAGGGCATCATTTGGAAGTACATATATAATGCATTTTTATTGTTTTGTAGAAACTTGTAGTATTATGTGATTATAATTTAGATGATTCTAGTTAGCATAAATATTTTGTTTGATAAAATATCATTTATGCGAAAAATATCTTTATTAATTTTCAATGTAGGAGAATGATTAATGTTGCAATCTAAACAAATGGACGGATGACCACATATGTATTTTTTATCTGAATGTATTCAATAAGTACAAATAATTGAATATGGTTTTTATTTGATGTTACTCTAGTGTGAGGTCAGAACATAGTTTATACTTGTTGATTTTTGATTAATTTCGACTTCAAAAAAACTATATGTTTATGTCTATGTAATAGTTTCTCGCCCGATGACAATGAAGCTACTAAGATCAATTAGCTATGATTATTATATATAATCAACGACAGCCAGCCCGCCCGATGTATCAATTCCCATTGGACGCCATTGTATAGTGTTTACCTTATAGTAAAGACCATATATCAGATATATAGTTCTCATTAATTTCCTATACTTACTCCATTTTGTGTCACACGGAATTACACATTTATATGACTATCAATTAATCTTGTTTTGAGATGTGACTATCATTTAATCGCATTAGATCCTAGTTACACATTTCAGATCCAACCATGTATCTCTTTAGATTATTGTGGCACTGTTCACGGTCACTCACTGGATGTAACGACGCTCGCTAGCGGTTTTTACCGTCGCTGGACATAATAGAAGTGGTAAATTAAAGGGAGCGGACTTCTGGAGCAAGTCTCTACTCCGTCCATTCATAATTACCTTATGTTTTGGGTTATTTAAAATTGAACTTTATAAAGTTGAACCAAATATATAGAAAAATATCAACAACTAAAATACAAAACAATTATTATTATAATCATAATAAAATTTATTTTCATATTATATGAATTTGGTATCATAGAAGTTGATATTTGTTCCTACAAAAGTAAAGCATAATCAACGACAGCCAGCCGGTCCGATGTACCGATTCCCATCGGACTCCATTGTATAGTGTTTACCTTATAGTAAAGACGATACATCAGATATATAGTTTTCATTAATTTCCTATACTTACTCCATTCTGGATCACATGGAATTACACGTTTATATGACTATCAATTAATCTTGTTTTGAGATGTGACTATCAGTTAATCCCATTAGATCCTAGTTTATGTGTACACGTTGTATGATCTTTGAGTTGTAAAACTTTGATACTTGATATTTTGATACTTTGGGTAATAAAGAGAGCTGTGTGCATCGATTGATGCAGAGGCTGGGGATATACCCCATTTCGAAAAAAAAAGTTAATCCCATTAGATCCTAGTTACACACTTCAGATCCAACCATGTATCTCTTTAGATTATTGTGGCAGTGTGCACGACTCACTGACATGCATGGATGTAACGACGCTCACTAGCGATTTTTACCGTCGCTAGATATAATAGAAGTGGTAAATTAAAGGGAGCGAACTTCTGGAGCACAATCTCTACTCCGTCCATTCATAATTACCTTATGTTTTGGGTTAGTTAAAATTAAACTTTATAAAGTTGAACCAAATATATAGAAAAATATCAACAACTAAAATAAAAACAATTATTATTATTATTATTATAATCATAATAAAGTTTATTTTCATATTATATGAATTTGGTATCATAGAAGTTGATATTTGTTCCTACATATTTTGTCTAACTTTAAAATTTTGACTTTAATTAAACTTAGAATCACATGTTAAATTAAAAAAATAAAGAAAGGGTCGGCTTAGTTTGCACTTTATAGTTTTCTTTTGAAACTACCACAATTCATCTATGGTAGCTGGCTATTTTTGGAAGGTCTCAATTGGCTTGTTTTCCATGTTTTCAGTTTTCATATCGTGGCAGCACAATCAGCCAGTTTGGTTTTTCCTTTTTGGCACAACTACCATAAGATGATCCACTGAAATAACTAACTTACACGGTTGCTATTTTTTTATTGAGGAACATGTGTGATTGCTTTTATTGGAGGCTGCATTGATAGCTTAGTTAGGGACAGAATTCCGTTTTGTTTCAGTTTTCTTTACATCTAGCACGCTCTAGCCGAGGCTGGTTTTTAAATGGTTGACGCAAAAAAAATTGCAGCTATGAGAGTCCGGCCAAGTTACGGCACATAAATCAGTCCTGTTGGTTTTTAAATAGAGTAGTAAGGCAGTTTTCCTTCTTTTGCACTATCACGTTCCAGCCGTGTTGTGGTACATAAACCATGTCAGAAAAATGTTACGTGACTACTAATCTTTCATAAAATCTCAGCCATATATATGTTTTAGATCTAACTATCAAAATTAATTTAGATGATGTGGATTAACGTGGTGGCTCTATTAAACATCCTTATTTTGCTTTTAGTATATAATAGATGACTATAATTATCTAAACCGCTCCTGTATAAACACGCTGCAGGAATCTATCTTCCAGTGGTCTGAGTGGAAACATGTCATCTGCTTTTGGAAGTCTCAAAGGTTTAATATACTTGTAAGTAGGAAATTTGTTAAACCAAAAATTCCTGATTATATGCTAATATTTGTAGAAGTATAGTAATCATTTCTTTATCGGGCACCTTGCTAATTTGGCAGGGATTTGTCACATAACAATCTGACGGGCTCCATTCCTGACACCCTTTCGCAACTGTCTTCGCTCACACTTCTGTAAGTAATTTGTGATATAGTGTTAGAGAAGTTCTCAAAATTGATCAGTAGACACATTGCTTAAGTTGGCATTGGAAACTATTTTGTGTTCTTTTTCAGAGATTTGACCGGAAATCAGC